>OZ010590.1:64838907-65208907 GCA_963932145.1 Acanthosepion lycidas | reverse complement strand
TTGAATGCATAAAGCAAGTGTATCTTTGTATGGCAAATTTAATGTCAGTTAAGGTTTGGTGGGGGCTATGATTTCTGTCTAGCTACACTGACTCTCATTCAAGCTGTCAAGTTATTATTGTCTAGTTTATTTAAGGTTTACGCTACAATATATCTGGCATTTTTTATTTATTTATTTTAAAAACTACATCAGGATTTTCTTAAAGAGGTATTCAAATATGATATTTTTTATATTTTTACACTTATATTTTTATTTATACATATCGAAAATACCATATTCATTTAACTTACTAATAGACTATATATGGTACTGCTAAATTAATATATCAGAATTTAATTACGGATTTATAAATTATTTAATTTATGATCAAATAATAGGTATAAATATGTGAATTATTTTTTATAATTAATCATTTTTTAAGGAGTATATTAGACGATATCTACAGAAAACTGCTATTTTATTTCTTTGATTTAATAAATTTCTATTTTTCAGAAACTTGATCATATATAACTTATCATGTAGGCATAAAGCACATGAGTCATCCAAAGATCTACAAGTTCTTCATTTTTTTCATTAGTTTTCATTTTACTGTTGGTGTCTTATTTGTTTCTCTTAATTGCCAATAATATTTGGATAGTGATGTTTGGGTACAATACTTAATATTATTGAAGGAAGTCAAATGTTTCTAGCTTAATTTAAATTCATTTTTTGTACATCGTATGTAGATTTTTACAATATTAGGATTCTCAATGTATCAGACAGTGCATTGGTAAACTACAGATTCTGTATGGCATTTATTATTCAAAGGACAATTTTCAGGAACATAATTTTTCTTTATTATTGTTTATTCTTATTTTAGGATCTCTATTTCTTTGATTCTGGCATAAGTATTTATTCAAGATTTTATTATGTTTTTCATAAGCCTTTCTAAATTTTCAGTACAACCATAACTTAATTTTAGAGTATTTTTATTAAAATTTTGCTAAGTTTACTATTTTTAGGAAAATGTTTTTCAATTAAAGCCAGAAATTTTTGTCCTAACTTACTATTAACCACTTGGTTGAACAGGGGTGTATACCAAATTATTTTTCTATTCCTATTTTTTCTCAGTTTTCTATTATCATTTTTTATATAGTTTATGTTAGGGCATTTATAGCCACTATTCTTTAGAGCTTTATTATAAAAATTATTGTGTTATATATATATACACACATACACACACAAACATTCCTAGCAATTTCCTTTTTGTGTGTAAAAATGTGTATTTAAGGATGTAGAATGTTTTTGTAAATGCCCATGACTCTTAGCTTTAATGTGCATATGTGTCTTGCAGTTACACAAGTCAGACCTGTTGCTTTAAGGAAAGAAATCGAAGATTTGCTTTCTGGATTCATATTATAACCAAATAATAAACTGTAAGAAAGACAAATGTATTGGCAATAATAATGCTGATATTATTGGGATAAGGAGACAGTGTGGATACTGTAATTAATATGATTGTTTTAGATCAATAAATCAATTTTGTAATTCATCTTTTATCTTTGTTTGGTACAGCAGCAAAATGAAAGAAGAGATTGATATGAAATGACCTAGATTGATCAATGCCAACTATTGAAATAGATATGGAAAAAAACATTCAGAGATGAACATACTGAGACATATTACAACTACAATGAGAGAAATGATGAAGATAATTTCAAGGAAACATACTTCTATATAATCAATATTTGATGTTGTGAGTCCTTTGGATTACTATCTCAGCTATAGAAAGCCATGCATATTCACATCATCTTTCTTGTTGATCAAATACTGATGATATACAAGCCCGTTTTCTTTTTTGTTGATTTTTTTTAGACTTTCAAGATTCATGGATGATTTTCTTAATATTTCAATGTTTATTTGCATCATCCTCATATTATGAATACAAGTGGTATTTTCTGTTCAATTATGTGTAAATGAATCAAAAAGTAACAATAATGTAGATACAATTCCAAAACATGATTAAAATATGAAGAGACAAGCCTCTTTAAAAGAAATGGACAGCTGCATTAGAGCTTACAAGACAATATGTCAAACCATTTGCTTGCATGAAGTTTAATTTTCCCTGATTGCCCTGCTTTTGTGGCCTTGTAACAGGAAAACATGACCTTAGTAAATATATCTACATGGTATATAAATACAATAATTTGAGATGGACAGATAGCTATGAATGATTTAGAAAATTAAAAAGATTGATAATAAAGTACAATTGAATAGAATGATTAAATTGAAAACAAATTATGGAAACAAGTTTAGACTGAAAAACAGACCATACACTAGGTAAATAAATAATAACTGAATAAAAACAATCTGGCATCTTTCCTATCACTGACATATAAATTAATCAGAGTGACTTACATGCAAACACACTCATTCTCCTACCAAGTTTGTTCAGCTAACTGTAATAGTAAAAAAAAAAAAAAAAAAAAAATACAATAAGTCACAGAAAATCTCATGTTGGTTATGTTCAACTAAGCTACTTGGACCTGTGAAAATTTCACAGGTGTTGACAACTAAGGTTATCGATTATCTCATTCCTCATTCTTCCCTCACTCTTTGCCTGTATCTTCCCATTCTCTCCCTTATCCCTACCAATCATTGTTACTCTGCCAAGTATTTACTTAAATGTTATGGATGGATTAGTTTCAAATTTGAAAAAGAAATAAGTGAACTCTTGTGTTTCTTTTGCACTCTTCAATAAAGAATGTTTTTAAAATGCATTTATGTTTACACCTTTCTATCCCTACCCACCTCTCAAGCTTTTGTTCATTGCCCAATCACCAAGCCTGTCTTTCCTTTTTTTTTATATATCTATCCATTTTTCACTATTTATTTTTTTGCTCATCATCTGATTTCCATTATTATTATTATTATTATTATTATTATTATTATTATTCTCCATTTTCCTCGCCTCACACCCACTTTTCCCCTTCCTCTCCCTTGCTTTTCCCAATTCCTTCCTGCTTAGGTTTTACAGTCAGAAAGTGTAACTGATTCCAATTTAAGAGCAACAGATACTACACTTTGACTCCAGACGGAAATGCGTTATCATTGTGCAAACAATCAGAAATAAAAGAGACGAGAGATTAGTTATTTTATCACATTCACTGACAACCACGAGATAGACAGGCAGCTTTTATTATGACGCTGACTACGAGTTATCTCGTGCTCGGCATTTTCTGATATATATATATATTTTATCTGCAGGTACCAACAAGTTTATATGCAGTGATACTTTTAGTGTGAAAACAATGTTTTGATTTCAGCTGAAGCTATTAAGTTGGTGCAAAAATAACCCCACTTTTTCCACATTGATTAACACTAACACTTACATGGACCATGTCACAATATCTTTTGTATTTTTTAATTTATTTTTTTTTTTTTTTTGACAAATATTATTAGTCATTAAAAAAGAACAAACAGAAAAGGAAGAATAGGATGAACATTGTAATGATCATCATCATCACACGAATACATACATACTTACACAAATTCAAATTATACAACAAGCATTCATTGGATAATAAATCAACACTACTTTGTAATAGACAATTTATAAACCGCAGCTATGCGACAATTTTATAGTTGCTATATTTTCATGTAGTCGATTTTGTGCACATTTGGGAGAATCGGATCCTTAGTAAATATTTTTCAGGAAACATCAGCTTCTAATTGGTCAATAAACACACTAGTGGGCGTTGCAATCCACCCATGCACAATATATTTTTCCACTGCATGACTAAGTCAAGTTTCCTGCCAAGGCGCTCTGAGCCTGTCACATGATTACATTATCTATAAAAACAAACAGAGTTTGCCTCTTCTCTTTCTTCTCTATTCTTGCTGCAAAATGTCCCAGAGAATTATCATCTTGACCTTGTGGTCAGATGTTAAAGAACATTACCAACATACACATACAAGTACGTAGGAACATTCACCACAATACAAACTCTTATGAACATTCACCAAAATACGAACGTACACACACACACACACAAATGTTCACACACAAACTCAATGTTAACTATGTGTTTTGTAAATGTTTTGTTTAATACATATATTTGTTTATATATATCGGTCTTGTTTGTTTGTCTTTCTTATCTTCAGTTGGACTTAATCCAAGTCCAACATTCTATTGTACTGTAGCTGGACCTTCTAGCAGGAAATATAAACGCACGTGTTTTCTTTACATTTTCACCTCCCCCATCCCCCGGTCCTCTACAACATGAAATATGAAAAAATTGAGAGAAATTTTATTAAATAAAAATCTACACTTAGGGGTAAGAAGACTAAGAAGAAAGCAAGAAACATACCGGAGAAACCTTAAATAACTCTCTATTCTACAATGATGAGACTTCATTTATTTCATAACCTTAGCTAGGAAAAGTGTTTAGTTTCTGTTTACTCAACTGAAATAATTACATCGATACTACTATCATTCATTACTTATCAAAAAAAAAAAAAAAAAAAAAAGATGGAAGTCAAATACACTGTAAATAAAAGTTAAAATTATAAAAATGCACATACCTGTGATCGTGGCCGCGTCCCCCGGTGACCCCATAAGCTCCCCAAATTGCTAGAATTTGCTGAAGCACCACCCCGGGAGTTGTCGTTACATCCTGAGGTGGGGTACTGAAGTGATCTCCGTCTATCTGAATGCATATTTTTTTAAGATGTAGATTTCCTTAATTCGCTTTTAAATTGATGTAAAAAAAAATGTCTGTACTTTTTTTTTGTGTGTCCTTGACAAAATGACGGAAAAATCAAGTCAAAGGCAAAATTGAATTGACTGTTTAAAAAAGTTAGAATTGTGAGAAAAAAAAAACTTTTTTTTACTCACTTTTGTTTGTATTTTCTGTGTGAGTTTTACAATCCTTTTTAAAGTATTTTTTTAATTTTTATTTCTTGTATTTTCAAAAGATACAACAACAGTAACACAAAACTTCTTGCACTTGTCTTCTTGGTTCAAGTTTTTTTTTCTTTAACTCACTTCTTGACTCGATCGTCAAGTGGGTTCTTTCTAACCAACCAAAAATTGTCATATTTCTTCAGCTGGTTGTTGTCGTTAATGAAAATAGATAATTAAAAAAAAATAATGTTTTTGTTTAGAATAAATATTTAAATGTTAAGCTGGGGCAAAAGTTCACAAGTTGAATAAAAAAACCCATCTTCTGATTTTATCGGTGTTTGTTTTAACTGGCTTGTTAAACATTCAATTTTTTTATAAATTTTCTAATATCTTTTTTTTTTTTTTTTTGGTCGTCGTAGACTTACGAAATCTCTAAAAATAGTGGCCTTTTCATACTTTTTTTTTCCGTCTTTATGTATTTTTTCTCTCTAAAAATACTCAGTAATTTTTTTAAGTAGTTTAACTTTGTTCTTTTATTTGTGAAATGTGGCGCTGGAAACAGATGCGATTTTAAAATGGTTTGCCCTAATTACTTTATTGACCGAATCTTTAAAAAAAAGTTTTTAGAATTGATTAATTATAAATTTAATAGTTTAAGTAAAATAAATGCAAACAGTGAAAAAGAAACTTCGTGTAGTAGTTCTTTTTAAAACGCAAGTTCTTTTCCACTTTTTAGTTTTAAAATAAAAAGTGACGGGAGAAAAAGAAAAATTAGTCATTAAAAGAAACTTATTTTTTTTTTACCTTGTGAAATTTACAAGTTGTTTTCGTTAAAAATGATTCGATACTGTATATTTCGCGCTTTCAATTCTTTATTTTGCAAAAATATTCTCCTGAAAAACTCTAAAAAAATTGTCAAACACTTTTCTTTGGTTTTTCGAATTTTTTGTTTGGTAAATTGATAAATTATCTTTGACTTTGATTTTAATTTTTATCCAGTTTGAAGAGGAGAAAAAAAAACTGAAGTCTTCTATTCATAATTCCTTCTTTAATCTTTAGAAAAATATTAAATTCGATAGTTGGGAAACTCCTTGAAAGTCTTATTTTGAGTTTTTTGCTCCAAGAAGGGATTTTGTTTCGTATTTTTCTTTGCCTCGATTTTTTAAAATTTGTTTAAAATAAGAAATACTGAGTTCCTAAGTGTTTGAACATTGAGCTGAAAAAGAAAAAAACGGGTATATATTTTTTTAAAGTTTTAAAAACTAATCTGAAGTGAGTGATCGACTGTGTAGTTGGTATTTGTCCAAAGTTTTAAGCACGGATTATTTGTCTTATTACAGAATTTCATTCTTTCCTCTGTTTTTCGCGTTGTTTCAACTAGAAAACCAATCGCCGAGTAAAAAAAACCGAAAAGGTTGTGCACGATACAGAGAGAGAAGGTCATATCTTTAAAGTTTTACCATTTTTAAAGAAGCCAACGTTATTTTTTTGAGTTTCGCATTTTACGGTCTCAAAGTGTAAGAAGCTGTAAGTAAAAATCCAAACACAAGAACAGAAAACTTAAACTTCATTAGAGAAAGAAAGCAACCCAAAGTGAGAATAGAGAAAGAAAAGAAGACACGAGAGAACGGGTTTGTCTTCTTTTTTTTTTTCTTTTTGCGAAGAGTAACACACAAAGTCGGGTTGGGTCTGATCAGCTGATAAAAGCCAAATGGGTTTTCTGTTAACTGCTTAGCTTGCTCATATTACTTCTAGTAATGATGATGACCATAAAATGTGTTCAGTTAAAATTAAAAATGTTGTTGGTATTATCATGGCGTCTACATGTGAGTAGGCGAAGTTGCGCCAGTTGCCTTTCAAAACAATTAATCATTTCCACCTCATCTGTCACAAGAAAGTGTAGTTTGATTGCTTAAGGCTTAATCACTAGTTCTTTTAGTTTGTTTTTTACTCACGCAATAAATTTAAATTATTTGTTTTTACAAAAGGGAGGAGTCTAAAAGCTTTTTTAAAATTAGTAGTTTAGGCTTCTTTCTTCATTTTTTTTTTTAAATTTCCTTGAAAATAAAAGCCAATATTTTAATTTCCGGACAGTAAAACACAAAATGTGTTGCTTTCGTGATGATTTAATTAAATAACTACCCAAACTATTTGTATTTTTAGTCATAAAGTTATCATGAGTTGACTATGCATACGTGCATTTTTGTTGTTGTTTTTTTTTTTTCAATTTTATTTCTTCCAAATATATGCAGAGTATCCGAGGATTGATTTTTTTTTTTTTTTTTACAGTGAAGCTTTTTTGGTAGTGATTAGGCGGTTTGATTATTTTTAATTACGAAAATTATACTCAACTCCTGAAACTAAGAAGTCCATTAAACTATCATTTGCGTGAGTAAATTTTAACTGGGATTTTGTTACCAAAACAAGGACAAAAAAATAAAAAACAATTTTTTTAATTTTTATACCACATATAACTTAAACTTACGCCGCTTGTTAGTCACAAACGTACATTCAGTGAAAGATTTAACTTCTTAAAGTAAACTAACGTAGCACACAAATTAAATGCAAAGTTTACTCATTCTCTTTTACTACGAGCAGCGATTTACTAAGCGTAGATGTGGCATATCGAAAGTATAGACTAGAGAGTGTATAGTATACGCCACGGATACCCAGTAAGGATTGAATTTACTACTCAGTCGTAATTGATATCTAGCGAGATCAAACTTTCTAACTACACTACAGACGACTGTACACTTTGGAGAACCGTTTAATAACTGTAAGTCTCCTGACAAAATTCGGTCGAAAATTAATAAATTAAATAAAAATTCAACACATATTAACAAAATAATAATAACTATATTTTTTATAAAAATAATAAATTTTATTATGTATTGTTCAATTCAAACAAAAAACAATTGAGACACAAAAAAGGACATTAAGTTTGCTGTAATTTAAAAAGTTTTAAAGAAAAGGTTTTGGAGTAAAATGAATATTCTTTTCAGATGCTTGAATTTAAATAAAAGTCTGTATGTACGTGGGTGAAAAAGAAAAAGTGGATTTACAATTTACATACAGAGAAAGAGAATACTTGGACATGAATATGTTGATTGTTGATAGAAGTGAGTAGACAACTGAAAACAGTGCCTTTGAAGTAGTCAAAGCAGAATTGTGTTGAAGTGAGTATGTCATGTGGTATATATCCAAACGGATTCAATGAAACTGATTTTGAAATTTACAAAATCAATGGTGTTAACATTGTTTCTTATATGTGTGTAGCCCCCCACTTACCTGTCTTTGTGATGCCAAGAAGAGATGGGCACTACCAAATAAACTGTTAAATTTTGCCCAAGGGATAAAGGAATTGGCAAAGAAATATCTTAATTATTTCTTTCTGCAGTCATCAGAGATTCTACGCTCTGACTGGTACTATCTCATCAAGTGTGGTTCCATATCTGGAACTCTGAGCATATTACAAAAATAGCTCAGCTCAAAGGTCAGGGGTGTCATTCCTTCATGCTGCATCTCCCACATTGCTCTTAGGGACTAAAAGGTTGAAGGACAAGATCAGGACCAATCCTTGATACCAAAGACATCCCACAAAAGCAAAGTACAGAGGTTCTCATTGTACCTGTTGGGAGAGGGAGATATTAAAAAATGACCTTGTGCGTTTCCATATATTTGTGTCTGCATCTGTAGAATTACGGTTAGGGTGACTTTTCTTTTTCAATAATTACTGTAAATTGCAGCACACACTCAACCACTGAGCTATACATCAGAATTATATGTATATTGATATTAAAGAATGATTTTTTGCATTTAATATTTCTTTACTAATTGTTGATTCCTTGCAAAAACAGAATAAAGCTATAATGATATGCAAAATTATTATTCATTTTGCAAGTGAAGTTAAAGGAAAGAGAGTAAAAGTTTGGAAGTTAGCAATTTACAATAAGCACAGGGTCCCCCACCCCAGCATAAAATTACAGTTATCCAGTTTTACAAGCTGTCACTTGTATTCATTATTGTCTTTTGGGTTTAAGTAAGAGTTGGCTCTGCAAATGAAGTATGAATGTTCACTTTGGTGGGAATACTGGAAATTTTTTGTTGCCTAAGTTACACAGTGACACTGTTCTCTGTGAGTTTTTGATACCAGAAGTTTACTTGGAGAACAATGGCACACCAACACAATTGTTTGGCAACACACTCCTCTAGTTCATTTGGTCTGATATTGCACCAATGAAGGTCAGTTTTGATTGCATCTTTGTACCATTTCTTTGGTTGAGGTCTTCTGCCACAGATCAGTTCTCAGTACGACATACATCTACAGATGTGATGTTTCTCTATATAGAGATTGTGGCAATTCCATTGGACTTGTGTCTTGATGAGCATTGATTCAGTTCTGGTCAAAAATTGCAAGGAGGTGATGTGATCCTGCAAAATGATTCCAAGTATGGAGCAAAGAGCTTACATATGGAACTTTTCCAATTTCTTGATGTGCCTAAAGTAGCACATTTCACATTTGTATAGTGAACATCATTTCCATGATGCTCCACTACAATGACCTAGTACCAGAAAATAAGCTTAAAAGTGTTTGCTATAGTATTATGATTAGCAAAGTAATTTATAGACATTTGTTCCAATAGTGTAACCCTATGCTAGACATTGTATAAAAGGTAACCTAGTGTACCTGTCATAGACCAGTGGTTAACAAGCTAATCTTGCAGATCATTACTGAGAATCAACCTTTGTTAGTTCATCCATTGTTGTATGATCATGTGCTAAGATTATAAAAGTTATATAATCTGAGAACATCTGCCATAAATGTATCATTATTATGCAAGTTTCACAAATTATTGATTGTCAAGTTATATCCCATTAGGGACTCCATTAATGCAGTCTTGTCTCTAAAATGAACAAGCCCAACATATTACAATCAGTTAATGTAAAAGGATTTTAACATTTTGATAAATGAACTTTCCAATAAACATTTTTCAAGAAATTATCAATATTGTGGTATTACCCACCTTTTCTACCAGGGGACTTCTCTTAATTTCTGGGATGAGGAAATCATTATTTACACTATTATTTATATTCAGACTATTGTCCTCATCTTTGTTGATCTTGCACCAATTTTGGTGCAAGATCAACATAATTTTGGCTGTTGTGCCTTCTGGCTTTCATCAAGTGTATAGTGATCTGGGTAATCTACAGTAAATTTTGAACTGGACTCTTTACGAAGTAAAAAGTCCAGTTCAAAATTCCCTGTAGGTTACTCAGATCTATATACACATAAGGAAGGCCAGAGTGCCAAACATTCAGAACATTGTGATAACTATGACATTGGGGACAATAGTTCAAATATTGATAGTGTAAATAATGACTTCTCCTAATGCTAACTAGGTGGCATTGTATAAAAAGAAATGAGTCAAACACACTTCCTCTTTTTGCTCTCTCAACCATAGCCTGCATTAGTATTTCTCCTTCAGAGAGGCTTCTTAGTCCCCAAATGATCAAATAGGTGATCGCTTTGATCCAGGCCCTGCCTTATTCCACGTTGTGATTGGTTTGGATCATAAGGCTGCCTAGGATCAAATTGTCATCAGGTGTCTTCTTAGTGATCTGGTCCAGCCGGGATGAAGATGCAAAGAAAGAAAATAATGCTTCAATAAAAAAAAATAAATATTTATATAAGGTCCTTTGTACAATGTTGTTAAAGTCTAGGAGTTCACATACAGACATTAATCAACCAAACCTGCTTCTTAAGTCAGATGCAACACTTTGTTAACTTGGTAAACAAGTCTAGTGTTGGAGGTTCTCGTTGGTTGGCAGTCATGTGGGGTGTCTCATGTCCAGTTGCTGGAATGATCTCTCAGGACGATCTCCTCTCTCACTTTGAGGCATTCGTATTTATTGTTGTTTACCAAAAAACGGCATAGGGCATGATGTTGCTGGGTATCCAGTATTTTCTCTACCTGTCACAAAGAATCCTTTCTCCATTGTCTGGGTTCTGAGAATTAATTACTTCCTAATTTGGGAGTCTCCCTCTTTCCTCAGGTGATGGTTGTAGGCATTAATCCACCCCATAACTTCTTCCTTTTCTTGGCATCTCCTACCTAATACTCCTCCACCTTCCTTGGTGTCTTACCTGCACCTGCTACCTCAGCCATTCTTCAACCAGTGAAGATTAATTCCAAGTTTGTTAATCAAAAAAATTATCATACCAAGCTTATCATCTTACGAGCAAATTTTCCAACATCAATGTTGGTTTTTCCTTGTCTTAAAGTTGAACACAAAGCAGATGACCTCCTCCTCCTTCAGGTCCTGTCAGAGACATTCTCCAAACAAAACCTTTATCTCCAAATTATGTTTTACTAAATCTTATCCGATTCTCTCCACCTCCAGTTTTCATGGCTAGTACTTATAGCAGCAATCATCCATCAAATGTTAAAATATCACCATATGTTCCCATCGTAAAAATTAAGTCAAGGAATTATTATTTCAAACCTGTAATCTCCGCAGAAAAATTCTCCATATCAATATATGTGACCCTATTGTAAAAATTAAGCATTTTTTTGAGCTGGCTGTCTGGTTCTTTTAGAAATTTCAGCTTTCTGGGAAATAAAATCTTCAATATTTCCCATGGTAGTTTATTAGCATATCGTTCCTGCTTTTCAAAAAGCCTTATTATTATTTACCAGTAACAAATATTGTCAAAACATCACCTCATGACAATATGTACTTACTTTGAATTCTGTGTGACTTACCTGTCACATGCACATTATCTTTCAGTTTTGACTCTGTTCATAGACAGAGACGTAGCTGAGGAAAATAAATACTGCAAGGTGCCCGGTCGTGGCGAACAGTTGCTGAAGGTGCACCCCACCATTACACTAGAGAGGAGGGATCGGTATTACCAGCATAACTGACAGTTGCGGGGACTGGGCAATTTTTGTCCTTGACTCAAGTGTACACGTTTGAGTTCCCCATGTTAAACCCAAACTTGTGTCATATCACATCCCATTGGGGAGATGAGGTAAATAATACTATGATGACCCGAGTAGATCTGTCATTTATTACAATTTAGATAATGAGAAGCTACAATATATACAAAAGGTTGAAAAAGTTTTCTCTATCCTCTATATATGAAAAAAAACATTGATTAGAAAAAAGAAAATCAAGTATCAAAGCAGTCATAAAATCTTTCCAGAATATATCCTGCCATTTTGAATAAAACAAGAGGATACCTTACTGCACTTACATGAGCAGACACTCTCCTGTAGAGTCACTCAGTCAGTAGTGAAATGCCCTCAAATGTAGCACAAAACATCACAACACCCAACAACTGATATTTAATTCGTGTTCTTTGTCTTTTTCCAATGCAAAACTCACTATTGAAACACTATAGATGAGATTAAGGAGAACAAGACAAGGCAGTTGATGACAATCCTCAAAGAGAACTTTTTAGACTGTTTTGAAAGTGAAAGAAATGCTAGGATAAGGTAAAAGTTTGACATGGACTAAGGCTCCATTGCCCTATGGAAGCTTTTTTTGTTAATATTAAATGACAAGATATTTTCCTGATATACTTCATATTTATGTCAAAGAATTACATCTTTGATTTTCTGAGCAATGTTTTCAGCTTTCAGATCTGTTTGAACTCAAGAAAACTTGAATATATTTCCACGATAATGTTGTTCAAGCAACTTTTTGATATACATTTGTTCTTGAGAATAAAAGAAACACATTCATACATGTTAATGTACACACAATTTAAATATATTCACACGCACATCTACATGGGATTAAAAGCAATTTATATTGATACACATGCATTTACAGTGTCAAAATATAATACTTAACAATTGATTCAATTGTGAAGTGAAAATATTGCATGGACACAAATAAAGGAAGTAAGAAGGGTGGAAAAGGGAGAAGAAAAAGTTAGAAAAGCAGAAACACAAAATGAAATAGGGAAGTGAAAGAAAGAGCAAAAATGAAAGAAAGAGTAAAGTTAGGGAAATAAAGAAAGAGAGAGAATAAAGAAAGTAAGTAAGAAGGAGAGAGAGAGAGGATAAAGAAAGTAAGAATGAGAAAGACAGAATAAAGAAAGAAAGTAAGAGAGAGAATAAAGAAAAAGTAAGAAAGAGATAAAGAGAAAGAGAGAATAAAGAAAGAAAGAACAGATAGAGAGAAAAAATGTAAGGAATGTGACCTGCTTTATGAATTGTTATATATTTTCCATTGACATGAAAAAATTCATGATCAATTTCAGATAAAAACAATAGCTTAGTTAAATCTTTTACCCTGTGTTCAAACCCAGATAAAAGCTAGTGTTTCAAATGCTGATTCTCTAGGCAAACAATTTTTTTCCTATTTGGAAAATTAATGTCACACAATATTTATCTTCTTGTTTCACCCTATTATCATATTGAAAGAAGGCAAAAAAGAGATATAAGGAGGATAAGGAAAAAGAAGCAAAAAAATAGGAAAAAAGAGAGGGAGCATAAAAAAGGGAGAAAAGGAAAGAAGATAAGAAAGGAAAGATAGAAGGAAAGAAGAGATAAAGAGGTGAGACAAAAGAGATACAGAGGAAGAGATAAGTGTAAAAAAATATGGAAGTAGTGAAAAGTGTGAAAAAAGAAGAAGAAATTTAAGAAAAGATGAAGAATGATTAAAGTGCAAGAAAAAACTTTAAATAAAAATTCATTAGAAAAGAGAAAATAAAGAATTAAGTAAAAAGCCTGAGAAAAAAAAATGAAAAGAAATTTAAAGAAAAAGTGTAACACAAAACTAGGAAAAGAAAAAAATATAAATAACAATAAAAATTAAACTGAGTTCATTTAACTTCATTGAAATTGTTTTTCACTGACCAACAAATAATGGTGGAGGGTGCTGCTGTTAAGAAAAAAAGCCCTAGAAAACACTTTTACAGCTGGGTAGGATGTGGTGGGTATTAATGTTAGGTTAATTGAATAAAACAACATTTTACAAAAGAAACAAGTTCATAGTCCTTAATATGACTCCACTTGTGTAGAGCCAACACAGATTCATACATACTTTGCTAATTGCTAAAGAAAACTCTATTAGTTTTTGATGATAGCAAATACTTATTAGGAGGAAACACCTTGTATACACTTAACTATCCACTTGTGTTTAGCATGCTAGTTTCACAAGACATTGATAGTAATTTTGTCTTTATTTGACTCTAAAAATATAGCTGCCTTTCAGACTTGGTAATTTCTTCAAAATCAAAAATTTATCTTTTCATAGAAGCTTTCTCATCAAAATCTTGGTTAATTTTACAAATACTATCTATACTTGTTTATGTTAAAATTTTAAAACCAATATTTTGTGAAAAATATGTGCTTATATGGTTGAAATCTGTGTATGGTGGCTTGGAGCATTGTTAAGAATCAAACAGGAAAAATATTCACCAGTTACAAAATAATTTCTATGAGTTATATTACTAATAACTGTATTACTCTTATTACTAATATTAATAATTGTATTAATTTTTTTATCAAGATTGTTTAACTTTAAACTGTTCAAAATAATGTGGCAAACAACTTGAATAGAAATATAAGATGAATTTATTGAAATTTTCAATGAAAAGTGCTGCAAAAAAAAAAAAAAAAGATAAAACATTTTGCCTTCAATGTTCTGTGCCTTTCTTTCTCCAAGTCTTAATTCATTCTACAGTCCAGATTTTCTCAAAACTAAAATCACCATTAAAAGAAGAATATTGTAGACTGTGGGCAAGATGAAGAAAATTGTAATGAGACAGCTGATAGCTATCACAAAAGATGACTTTTCAGATTGTTTCAAAAAGTGCAAGGCACTCTGGGATCTGAGATGCCAAAGAGAATGTTTTAAAAAAAATTAACATGCCACTTCTGAAGGGAGATTATTAATCAAATTTTAAATGGATGGATACTTCCTGGATATACTTCATATGAGGAGATGCTGAAAGGTTCTCAGCTCAACCAAGAATATTTGGTCAAATCTGGGGAAGTTGGTCTGGCTGATAACTTTTCAGCACCCATGGTTGTTATGTATACTTACTTAACTGGGTTCTACACTATTATGAATTATGCTTTCCCCAACAGATTCATTACCCCTGACTGCCAAGCTCTCTGTAGCAGATCTGAAGTTTTATACAAACCTAATCATGCCAAACTATTGGACCAAATCATACCACTAATCCTTGAAATGCATCATCCTACACTTCTAAAAGCACATGCTATAAAGCTGGAAATCTACTTGTAACCTGTTCTACTAAATTCAGTCTTAGTACACCAATGCTTTTGTCAGTGTAAAGGAAAATGCTAACAAAGGACCATACAACAGTGATTTCATGTCTAGTTATATTATAAGTAAATGAATAATGTGGAAAGGAAGATAGGAAAATAATTGTAATGCTAACAGTTGTTTCCTTCTATGGAAATATTTGGCATTCATTGACTCAGCAGCCTGGTTGAAATTTATAAAATATTTCTATTAAAACAATCTTTTAGGAAAATAGGTTTCTCAAATCCACTAACTGTTAATTCTCTTTCCAGTATTGATAGGGGCTTCCTTTCTAACCTTATGTTAGAAAGTCATGTGAAATGCCAACATCATGATTATGTCATTATTTTCTCTTTGAGTTACATGTCCTCACCATGTTGCTGTTGAAAGTCCTCAAGTGAAGGGATTTCTGTTATTTGGTAAAGTTCTTTATGATTCTGTAGTGCCAGAAGGTTCAAAGAAGGGTGGTCCTCTTATTCTTTAGTTTTTATATAGTGTTCCTGATATAGTAGATTACATTTGGAAACAAACTTTGTAATACTCAGAAAAGGAGTAGGAGGCAGAATATTTCTATTGAAAGAAGAAGAAACAGGGCTATGTTAATGAAAAAAGAATCTGGGCAATGTCAATGAAATGAAGAAATAAGTTAACAATATTGAAGAGAAGGACAATGGCAAAAGAAGACATAGAGAAACAGCAAAGTGAAAGAGAAGAGACAGGCCCATGGTAATGAGATAAAGAACTGGGCAATGCTAAAGTGAAGAAGAGCCTCTGCAATGGCACTCACTTCCTATCATTTGAGTTACCAGCCAGCTAACTCCTGGACAACTCTAATGTTGTATTTATGTTAATCTTCCCAATTACTAGAATCATGAGTGAGATTCAAAGTAACAATCAATGGCTTTTAAGATCAGTGTACTTATCACTGGAACTACCTGAAGATTACATTGGTAGCTGCCAAACTGATTGTTATTACAGACATATATATTAACAGATACTAGATTGCCTAAACAGTTTTGCAAAAATATGTTTTATAGAAGACATATCAAGCAAAACATTCTTCAGATTAAATATTTTATACTCAACTGGATAAAATGAAAATTGTTTTAACATCTGCTTATGGTAATTTTTGATTAATTCTTTTGGTCATGACAAATTCAACATGACAGGAATGAAAGATTGTACAGAGGAAAACTGAACAAAGATTTTCTGTGTTTGCCAAAAATCTAGAACCATCAGCCATCATTTCTCCCCAAACATGGAATTAATTTTGTTTATAGTTCACTGTTTACTTACAAGATGACTGAAATCAGAACTAAACACATTAAATTGATAGTTTCTTGACACTGACAAAATTAGTGCCTTGGCTGTTTTTCAAACATTTACAGTCAATGTTTAAAAAAGTCTAGTTTAGAGCAGAAAATTAGTTTATATCCATTGTGTTCATGGTTAGAACATTGGATGTGACTTGCTAATTTTCTAATTTTTTTCAGTATTGTTGTTTCTCTTGTCTAGATCAAGATTCTATTGTGTGTGTGTGTATATATATATATATATATATATATAAAGAAATATAGTCTTAAGGTGTGCTATATTTATAGAATAAAGTGTTCAATATCAGAGATAGTGTGTGTAAATATAAAAGTGAACATTGAAGTCAACACTTACAGGCGACAGTCTGTTTCATGCCACAAGCACTCATGGCCTGACGATTGCGTCTAGCATGAAACAGACTGTCGCCTCTAAGTGTTGACCTCAATGTTCACTTATATATATATATATATATATATATATATATTTGTGTATTTAGACAGCAAATTCTCTTTTAGGTATGTCTGATTGAATAAATTACAAACATTATGTCTGCTTATTTTTTCATAATCCTTTCATATTCACAAATATTTTTCCATATATTACAATTGAATAAGGCAAGAAATTCACTGTAAGAGTGAGAAGTACTTCTTGATTGTAAGTTTCTAAGACCCAAATAGAGGGGCCTACCCCAGTCCTGCTTATCAAAACACAGATCTACATTCACACCAGCTTGTGAGACAGTAGGTCGCTTGTACAATTTAACAATTTCAGATTTCAAAAAACAAATTTTTATTTCACTCACTCTTTGATTGGATACCCTCCCACATTCTATATGCCGTTAATGAAAGGATCATGGAGTCAACAATGACTCAAAATCCAAACTGCAATTAACCATGATTGATTGAAAAAAAATAGAAATAAAAACAAAATAAAAAATATAAACAAATAGTATTTACTGTTTTTATCTGGTCTTGATAATGCTCAGAAATATGGTAAAAAAAAAAATGAAGTCTTAAATGTTTGGACAATATTTCCTGGGTAGGTTATGATCACCACAGCATCAGAGAATTGATAAAATTAATTCATCAATTTTAGTGTGATTTGAAAGTTAATTTCCTTATATACATATGTTGGTGAAACAAAGAGATCTGTTTAGAAATTGCTGCTGGGCTTGTCCACAAGTCATAAACTCATATCTTGGTTGAGAACAGATGTTGTCTCCAGTTACCTCACCTGTCTATGATGTTCATATCTTTGTTGGGATTGATTCTGATTAGTTTGCCAGACTAGGACAGCAAATCTTTATTTCTGATTGGTTCATAGAAATATGACTTCATGGCCTAGCGATTTTGAATAGTTATCTATTTTTAGAGGTGGTGAAATTTTGGTTTCCTTGTTACTATTTGTTTTTCTATCATTACAATACATTCAAATATGAAAAAATAAAAGAAGGAAAAATGAGACATCCTAATCCTAATGTCCTTTGCTGGAAAAATAAGATTCTCTTTCTTTATTTATCTCATTTTGATTTCATGAAAGCTTGTAAATCTATTTTTATACTATTAAACTTAAAACTGCTAAAAAATTCTGGACCAGCTTGAACATCATAAACTCATTCTTATTTCTTATATACAAAACTATTTCATAATGCTCAACATATAGCATATCTTAAACTTTTTGGGCTCTGACAAAAATGATCCATAATGAATTTTTTCTTTCATTGAATTGATATGACTATTCAGAGGAAACATTTTTCATCATGTTATCAAGTAGCTTCAATGAGAACAAGGAGAATAGTTAGCAATCATGTAGGAAGAAAAATAAGACCTATCAAAGGACAGATGAACTAAAAAAATCAATGGTCTGCTAACTAGAGGTGGTGTCTCAATAAAATCACTGTGGAAAAGGAAGAAGTCCCCTGAGAAAAATCAAAGCAATACACAATGCAAACATAATTGAAATTGGCATGAAGGGGTCAGCTCCAGTGGAACTGACTCCTTGCCTGGTAAGGAGATATATATATATGATAAATGTTACTTGGCAACTGTACTCAACAAGGACAAAATTATAATCAAAACATGGAATTTTATGACCATGTACTAATATTGGGAGTTAAGAAAATAGGGAGTTATAAAATGGAAAGCTAAATATTAACATTTTAGAAGTATATGTCACTAAATGTATAAACAAAAGAAACTTCAATAGTGACAAATACAGAATCATATATGCAGAGGTAGAAATGAGGGAGGAGTGGGACTAATATTAGATAAAGATAAGGGGAAATATGTTCTGGGATATTAGCATCTGTCTACTGAAGTTGAAAGAGAAACCATTCAATGTAACCATCATAGTAGTATATGAATCCATGTCACAAAGTATGGGAAAAAAAAAATTACAATAGACTAAATAATTGCAAAAATTATTACCATTGCCCTGGGAAACCTAAATACAAAAATAAGACCAAGACACTTTTGGACATGATAAAGGCCAGAAGGAGACTTAAGAAACTAGACAGATTACTATAAAAGATTTAGAAATATGCTATTACATTTTAAGAACGATTTAATTCTATCCAAAGTTAAAAAAATTAATATGATTGCAACTGAAAACATTAAAACATACCATGAAAGTGATTACTTTCTGCTCATATGCAGATAAGGATAAAATAACAAAACTTAGATGTAAAAATAAAACCAAAGCAATGATTAATTTAAATTACTTAACACTCTAGAAAAACTCAAATATATGTAGCTATAGGTCTCAAGCTAATGAAAAAGACAGAAAATAGTGCCAATGAATGTCACGGAATATAAGATGTTAAATAAACATATTGAAAATAAAAGCGAAAGACAAATTGTTCACTGAGAAGTGTGTAGAGATAGAAACATTATGAAACAGACACAGCAGGCATGTATAAAAATTAAAATAAATAGCAAGACAGAAAACAGGCTCTTTGACGGGAGACATAAAATCTAAAGAGGGGCAATCATAATAGTAAAAGTAAGGATGAAACAAATATGTAGGCGGGTTTTCCATGGCACCAGAGGAGATGAAGATGTAGAACTGGATAAGATTGTAATAAAGATGGCAACAGACTTAGATCATTTTGAGATCAAGAATATTATTAAATTTTGAAATATATGTATAGTGGCATGGAGCTTAGGGGTTAAAATGAACAGTTGATTTACCCACACCAAGAAGATAAATGAAGGATGATAATGATGTGGAAACAGTGTCAGTAGCTCATTTCCAGAAAATAAATCAGAATTCTTAAAGTCCGTAGTTTTAACATCTTGTCATGAAGAGGAAATGTTCAAACAAACAGATTACATGATCTGACACAAAATAATATTAAAAAATGTTTAAGACAAATGTGAGAGAGTTGGTTGCTCATCGAAGGGATATATAGTTTGCATACATCCAAAGGTCGACAAAAAGAGATAGCTTGAAATACTTAGCTTCCTTGGATTGTTGAGAGAAAATTCTTTGAAGTGCCACACGCTGGTTATTTTTACACTAGCAAGTACTTCAACACTGGTCATGAGGAATGAAAATAAACCTTTCACATGACTTTAAACACTCTTCTCATTAATTTAATTTTTCTACTCATTTTATATAAAAAAGAATTTTGTGTAATCTTGCTACTTTCTTTCCTTCTTGGCTCACTGGCTAATTTCTGTGAAGGCAAAGTTTTCATTGGTTCAAAAACAATTTTGCATAAGCTCACAAATTTTTTTCTTCTTCTCATCTCCCTGGTTAATTGCTGTGAAAGGCAAAAATCTAACATAGGCCCATGAATTTCTTTCTTTTTTCTTCCTCAGTCTTCTGAATATGAAGAGAGTGGGTGAAGGAGGGAGTTATTATTATTAGGTTGGTGCAAAAATAATTTCGTTTTCTCACATATGTTAGAAAACGAAATTATTTTTGCACCAACCTAATATTTTGCACTCACTACTCTACCCACAAGCCACCAATCTGCCAGTGGGTGGCATGCTAGCATTTTTACCGCTGATTGCCTGCTGCCAGTCTGTTAGTGGCCCACTGTTGGCAGCTGCCACTAGACGACCGCTAGCAGCATTGCCATCGGCAGCTCAACAACAGGCCACTAGTGGTTTGTGTGTAGGTTCTGGTTACATATGACAGCAGTTACCTCAGTAGATCTTCTTATCTTCATGGTGATGCCAAAGTAACCATGCAAAAAATTTATATGAGCACCATCAGACAGCTTGATGAACCATGTTTGTAACTAAAAAGTTAAGATTTTAAGACGTTTTAGCAGAGATAGTTTTACTGACGAACGCTAAAAATACCAATGACCATGGATAGAACATGCCAGCAAGAAGGAAGTTTTAAGGAAAATAAAAACTACAAGGAAACTGATGCTTGCAATCAGAAAGAGACAGTAGAAATTTCTTGGATAATAATAATGAGGAAAGAGAAGAGGGCCTATTGAAGGTAAAGAAGAAGCACGATGAAACAGCAAGTAGCCCTTTTTTTTTTTATATGAATGAATGGTAGAGCAAGGGGGGAAAGGGGTGGTAATAGAATGGTACTCAAACAAAATTTATCTTAGAGAGCAACAAAAACAGGAAGTTGTGGAGAGTAATGATCACCGATGTCCTGAAAGGTTTTGAGTTTGACACACAAAAAGAAAAGCCAGTTCTTTGCACATAATATTTCCGATGAGGAGTTTAACACCTAAATTCACCTTTCTTTTTATATAAACTGTACAAAAACCTCTGCAATACATTTTGTTAAAACAATCAAACCGTGTTCGGAGATATTCTAACGTGCTTTTTGTTTACATCACGTGATAAGGTAGCGTTGTTGAGGCAGGGGGCCGTTTTTCAATTGGACAGAAAATGTCTTAAAGTCGCCATTTTTTTTTTTCTAAAAATTACAAAAAAAAAAAAAAAAAACTTATTTCAAGTGCAATAATTTTTTTCAAAGATAAAGAGAAGCACAAAATATTTAAAACGGAATATGCCTGCTTTCATTTCTTGGATATTGCGATCTTGTTTTCATTTTCTGATTCGAATGAACTGCTTGTTGAATAATGCATGTCAGTACGTGTTTTGCAAATTCATTTCAGCCCATAACAAGAAAATTAATGAAAGCAATGAAACTTCGTCAGAGTTGAAAGGTGAACCTCCAGAAGAATGGGACAACCCGAAATTTGGTACTCATCACTTTATTCGCCTTAAAGTGAGAATAATTTTTTTTTATTTTTTTTATTTATCTTTTTAATTCCACCATCATCATGTTCAATTGTTGCTTTTTTCTTTTCGTGGTAATTTATTTTTTTCTCTTTCTTGCTTAAAAAATAGTAATGCCCTGACGTATGCCTTTCACTACTCACTACTACTACAACATCAAATAAATTTAAAATTAAAATTACTTTCTAGGGTTTTTATAATTGATATAAAGATTAATTACAAAAAGTTCCCAATCAGTCTTCTTAAACCACAGCCATTGCTAGTGTATTTTATTTATTTCCTCTAAAGATCCAGCCATTCAAACAAGCAGACTGGAAGATTGAAGCGGCAATGCGCAAAAATGACAGCTTGTTTTTTAAATGTTTACTAAAACAATTTTTTTTTTTTTTTTTTTGTCTCTTTACAATTGTTAGTTAAATTATTGATTATTTAAAATTAGTTTTATAAAGGGTTTAAGTAGTTTAAACTTGTTAAAGTTTTCATCATTATCATACGCAAACAAACAAAAACAAGATTTGTTTGTGATACTTGGGCCCTTGGCTATTAAAAAAAGAGGTTTCTTTTAGTTTTATTCAGTCATATTTTCTCAACGTGGGCTGTGACGTCTCCCTTTCGGTTACTTACATTAATCAAAAGAAAATGATAAATATTCGGTACCGCCAAAATTAGAGCTTAAAACAAAATCGAGTTAAAAACTTCTATTTTAAAATAATTCTACAAAAAAAAATTTAATTTTAAATTAATTTTTAGAATTTTTAATAATTTATACCTTTTTTTTTTTTTTTTTTTTTTATAAAGTACTATTTTTATTTTTAGAACAATAATAATAGCACTTCCACTCAAGGAAAAAGAATCTGTAGGAAAGAAAAATTATTCTGACGTTCAGGCGGCGGTTCATTCGTCACACCTCAAGGCACCATTATCGACGAAGAAAACTGTAAACAAAAAATTTAAAAATCTATTTAAAATCCAATATTTTTACTAGAGATGCATTTCAAAGTCACTTAGTAAAATTAAGAATTTATTAACTGGATTCTGTACAGTAAAAGTAATGCTTACTATAAAATATAAAAACAACGTTTACGCACTTTAATTTTTAGCGCTAACGACAAAAAGGAAATATAAAATTAAAAAGGAATTCAAAATAATATAAATTGTTTAAATGTATACTCCCTTTGCACTACCGTTATGCTCCCTAATCGACGGCGAGGAACGTGATTCTCGCTCCCTGATACGTCTCCTTTCTCCCTAACCCCTTCTTGTCTCATTCACTTTCTGCCTGTACCCAAT
Source organism: Acanthosepion lycidas (assembly GCA_963932145.1). Lineage (NCBI taxonomy): Eukaryota > Metazoa > Mollusca > Cephalopoda > Sepiida > Sepiidae > Acanthosepion > Acanthosepion lycidas. The sequence continues at coordinate 65,185,915 of OZ010590.1, read as the reverse complement.
AAAGGCCAGTCATGTTCAGTGTTGGCTCTCAAACTTCAAACCTGTTTTCCATAACAATGTAAAATTGTGGCAGCGAGGAAATAATTCAGACTTTACAACCCTGCAAATGGGGACCGATACCATCAAAAAAGGCAGTTCCATAAGCTGTTTCAACAGCGTCCGGCATTTGGAGTGACGATAACACAGAAAGAAAAAAGTGACCACATGTGTAAAATATGGTGGAAGGATTCCAGTCATATCGCCACCGGGCAAACTGGACATTAAGACTAATGCATCAAAAGGATGGAAGCTCTGGAAACAGATGTGGAATAATTACAACATTGTAACCAAGCTGCGCAAACAAAATAAGGAATACCAAATGGCACTATTTCTCCATGCTATCGGACCAGACATGTTGATAGACTACAACAGTTTTCAATTCACTTCAATGGAAACAAAGATAGCTTGGACACGGTAATAGCGTAGTTTGATCAACATTTTATCAGACATACCAACAACATTTACGAATGGTATGTCTTCAACAAAAGAGACGAGGAACAAGGTGAGAGCATTGATTCATATCTAAGCATGCTTCACAACCTCATGAAGTCTTGCAATTTTTGTGAGTGTCTGCATGATTCTTTGCTACGCAACCGCATAGTGCTGGGTGTAAGAGACAACTAGGCATGTAAAAGAATGCTACAGCTTTCAACACAATCTTGGACAATGTATTGATATATGCTGAAGTTGTGAGGCTACAACTACACAGTTGAAAGCTATGAGAGGTGACAGACGAAATAAACAGTACAAAAACAAAGCTACAAACAGAAATACCATACTAAACAGGGACAAATAGACTGTAATTTCTGTGGCAAGATACACAAAAAATGGAAACGAGCATGTCCCACGTGGGGCCAAAAATGTAAATTTTGCAACAGTAAAAACCATTTTGCACTGAAATGCCTGAGGAAGCTTTTTATGGGAAAAATGGAGGTTAAGTCTAAACAAAATTAACTGTTTTTTCAAATTCTTCAAGTGACACAATGTGAATATATGCTATGTGTAAACTTGGAGGGAGAACAGCCAGATAAGATTATTTATGCAAATATGATGCTAGAAAAAAAGAAAGTGAAGTTCCAAGTGAACTGTAAAGCTACCATCAATGTAATCCCGCAGAAATATGTGTGTAATACCTATCTGCAACCATCTATCACGAAACTCAAGATGTGGAATGGAACTAGTGTCCAGTGAAAATTGCCAAATTGTGCTGTGCAACCCCCAAAATATGAAGAAATATTCTGTAGTCAGGCAGTTTGACATCTTTGTTAGGAAAATGTGCAAGTGACCAGATGAATCTAATAACTGTGAATTACAATAACATCACTAATGTTAGTTCAGTACTAGAATACAAGCAGCTCCTAATGGACTATGCAGATGTTTTCAATGGCAAACTAGGATCATTACCTGGGCAGGTGTATTTACAAGTTGATGCAACTGTCATATTGCATACTGCCGCAGCAGGGCGGATGCCAGTGTCCATAATTCCTCAAGTTAAAAAAGTAACTAAAGCAACTCTAGGAACTCGGAGTTATTGCTCCTGTTGATGTAGTTACAGACTGGAATAGCAGAATGATCACTGCAACAAAGAGCTCAGGTGAGATTTGTATCTGTATTGATCCAAGACCCCTGAACAAGGTAATGAAGCATGAATGATACCAGTTACCAACCATAGATGAAGTGCTACCAAGGCTAACAAATGCAAAATACTTCACCAAATTGGATGTGGCATCAGCTTACTGGCATGTAATATTGGACAATAAATCCAGCTACCTCACTACATTTCAGACAGATTTTGGGTGATATCAGTGGCTCAGACTCTCTTTTAGAACATGTGAGTTCTGAAATATTTCAGAAACGTCTTCACCTTGCTCTGCACGGCCTGAATGGAGTTGTGTGTGTTGCTGGTGATATCATTGTATTTGGTTCAGGTGACAAACTCGATCAAGCATCAGCAGACCATGATTTGAATTTGAAATTGCTTCTACAATGATGCCAAGAGAAGAAAATCAAACAGAACAAAGAAAAAGTCCAGCTCAAGGAATCAGCAATCAGCTTTATGGGGCATATTGTAACTATTGTAATGGCCTACTACTAGACCTTGTTAAAATTGATGTAATCACCAAGTTGCAAGCACCCACTTCAGTGGAAGGAGGTACAGCGACTTTGTGGAACCGTGAATTACTTGGCAATGTTTCTGCCACAACTATCCACTGTCATGTAGCTGATCCAACAATTGATGTGTAACGATGGCCGATGGACATGGTCTCATGTACATTATGCAGAAATGAAGCAACTTGTGACAAAAGCTCCAGTACTCAGTTTTTATGACCCAAATTCATCACTTGTAATTCAGTGTGATGCAAGCTCAGAAGGACTTGGTGCAGCCCTACTACAGCAAGGAAAGCCTGTTGCATATGTGAGACAGACCAGAGATACACCCAAATTGAAAAAAATGCTTGCAATAGTATTCTCATTGGAGAAATTTCACCAATACACCTATAGTAGAAGGGCAGAAATTCAGACTGACCACAAACCATTAGAGGCCGTAGTGAAGAAACCCCTGGCCAAAACACCAGTGTCTATAGGGAATGTTACTACAGACACAAAAATACAACATCAATGTAGTATATATCCAGGGAAAGCACATGTACACTGCAGACATGTTATCGCAATCATATTTGACAAATGAAAAGAACTATCAAACAGAGTTTGAGCATATGAATATGGTCAGCTTCCTCCCAATCTCTGACAAAAGGCTTGTGCAGATCCACAGCGCAACAGGCCAGGTTGAAATATGCGATCAGCTGAAGAAAACCATATTACAGGGGTGGCTGTCTGATAAAACAAATCTTCCAGCTACACTACACCCATATTTCCATCTATGTGATGAGATGTCTGCTCAAGATGGTCTCATATTTAAAGGTGACCAAGTTTGTGGAGTGAGATTATATGCACATGTCACTCATTGCACATAGGCATTGATGGATGTCTACGGTGAACCAGAGAATGTGTTTGCTCGCCAGGTATGTCATTGGACATACAGGAGTACATATCCACATGTGAAACTTGCTGCAAGTTCACACAAACTAAGGAGACACTAATGCTACACAACATACCTGATCATCTGTAGCAGAAGGTTGATATTGACTTATTTGAATTTGACAGCATTGAGTACCTCACAACTGTTGATTATTTTTCAAACATCTGGGAAATAGTTCAACTGTCATCTGCAAATTGAAGTGTGACAAAAGACATGACTTACCTCGGAGTTCAAAACGAGTGCGAACGTGTCTTGCCTGCAAAGTAATGGCAAAAAAAATATGGCCGCTATCGAAGACACAATTTATGCGCACCAATCTCGTCCAAAATGGCATGATATCTGCACACATGCAAATTTCGGCCATATCAGACTGGCATAAAAAGCGAGGTGCCAGTGGCACAATGATGTCGGGAGTCATTTGGCGGACGTCGTGCAATAGTTGGATATATGAATTGACTGACGGACAAAGAGGAAGTCGAAGTAGGCACAGCTGAGTTGGTGTCTGTTTCACGACTGCCCGGTGTAGTGGCCGAGAAAGGGAGTCTCGCAATCCATTTCCTTGAGGCAACTGATGACGAAGGAAGAATAGCTGGTCTGCCGGCGAATGGCACACTGCACTTTCTGACCCCCCTCTCGTCACTTTCTTCTTTTTGTTTACTACATGAAGGCACACTTCACAAGTTATGAGGTTCCATGTCAATAGATTTCCGATGCAGCTCTACAGTTTGTCTTCATCCTTCAAGAACTTTTCTGAAAAGTGGGATTTTGAACATCTCATAGCAAGCCCCAGAAATCAACAGGCAAATGGCAAAGCCAAATCTGCAGTTAAGAGTGCAAAACAGCTCATGAGGAAAAACAAAGACACCAACATGGACCAATTTCTGGCACTGTTTGATGTCAGAAACACCCTCAACCCAAGGAATGGGAAGCAGCTGTTTTCAGCAACTACTAAATTGCTGCACCTAATCACTTCTCCCCATGAGGAGCAATTTACTAAATCTTAGGATGGTGAGCCTTGAACCAAGTGACAAGATTCTACTGGAACACAGACAGAAGGTTCAGGCCTTCATACATGTGATTTACCTGTGTTGGGTAAAGGTGATATTGTACGAATGTGCCTGTACAAGAAAGGTGAGAGCGAGTGGAACCTATTGGCAAAACGGACGTCATTTGTGCAAATCTTCTGAACCAGCTGAGTATGCGAGAAATGGACAGCCACCACCAACCACTACACTAAGTTTGTCACATGACATGACAAAAACACAAAGAGACCCTGCACCTCTAACAACTTCAGCTGTTGCAAGTGAAGGTACAAATACAATTGAACCAGAAAAACGTAAATCTCCTGTTGGGATTCAGACATGTGCTGGACATGGGATACAACAGCCAGCATATCTGAAGGATTATGTCAAACTGATCAAGGACTCTACTTACAAAACAGGGGATGCTACATTATTGTTTAATGTATACTCCCTTTGTACTACCATTAATGTATGCTACCTAAACGACATTAAGGAACGTGATTCTTTCTTCCTGATATGTCACAGTAAAATTAAGGATTTATTAACTGGATTCAGTAAAAGTAATGCTTATTTTTTGCATAAAATATAAAAATAATGTTTATTTATGCACAGTAGTTTTTAGTACCAATGGCATATAAAATATAAATATAAAATTAAAAAGGAATTCAAAATAATATAACACACTAAGTTTGTTTATTACACTTTCTTTTGAGAGGAGTGTTTAAAAAAAACATTAAAAGAAGAAACTTACTAACATGTATTCTTTAAATAATAATAAAAAGTGATCTGAAGATCAGCCAAAATAAAGTTTGCTGACAGGCATGTTTTAAAAAGATGTTAAGAAAAAAATATGGTATTTCCATGATCGAAGTAGGGTTAGCAGGACTGTAGGCAGAGAGCTACGTTGGTCTGTAGTTAGAACAGTAGTGTATCCACCTGGCTTATACTGATGTTGCGAATTTAGTGGGCTTTAGTACACTCACAATCCTTATTCTATGACCCACTCCTGTCGGGGTTGGTAGTTCAGGTTGGAATATGTCCCTGGTAGCCAAGACATAGTTTGAAAAGTAACTGACTCGTGTATCAACTGAAATTAATAGATTATTTATTACTGTACTATTCAATAACTGTGGTACACAGATGAAAGGGGAATTTGGATAAGGTGGTCATCATTAACTATATTATACCTAACTAATCAGATTCACGGCCCATTCATTCATTAGAAGTAACTCATTCACCACAAGAAATCATCCTTCACCATTCACACCTACAATACCATAATACCCTATACTTGCAGGGGACCTACAAAAACACCCCATAACATGAAAATGTCTTATATACAAATGTTCATAGAAAAATATATATATAATAAAAATTTAATGATGTTATGAAATGAGGGGAAAAGTATGAATCCACAAAAACAAACTAAACTATAATCAAATATCAAACAGAAAATAACAGATGTTAATAGGACCCATCCAACCCACAAAAATAAGAGTGGCCACTGTATTTTGTCTTTAGGCAGAATCAAGAAGCTCATTAACGGAAAAGGAAAGATGATTGACCCAATTGAGATGAAAAAAAGGAGGCCAAAAACAAACATGGATCACTTTTTTTAAAAAAAAAAAAGCTTGGAACAACGCTTACTCACATTAGCTACGTAAACAAATTGAGTCTAACTTAACCAGGTGAGGGTTTCACAGGAAACTGTTGTGACCAAGGTGACTTAAAAAAAAGAACTCAATGATAGCCCTTTTCACCCAAACCAAGCTCATTACTTTCACCCACCTTTTGCTGAAAAATGTCAACACCAAATGCTTTCAGTCAGTTCTGATCTTCAACTTCAGCTAATACTAAAAGAATTTGACCAGAATCTGATGAGAATAGTGTTTGTATTGCAAGATTCACCTCTATTTATGTCATCCACATCACCATTCTTGCAATGACTAGCAGCATTAGAAACGCCATTTATTTCTCCCCCAAATACAGGGGTGACACACTATCACATGTATACAAGATCAATGAGCATAAGATTTTCGGGAGTGATACAAGCTGTCATTCCACTGACATAGTTTCAGAAAGGGTGCACCTGAGGACAATGGTAAGTGTGTGAAGCTGTTTCTTCTAAACTAAGGTCATACCAATGACAGTCGGGGGGAAAAATGTGGTCAGCTCAATCTGATGACCATGTCATTGAGAGCACGTTCTGAATTAATCACCAGATAAATGAAAACTCAGGGTTACTGAGGTAATTCCTCATGGCACCCAAGACTAGAAAGAGCATGACTCAGTCACTGACAAGCTGAGCTGCTCACAGAATGCATCCTTCACAACTCCCTCCAACTAATTCATGATACAAGACCTTCCTAGGACATAAAAGGTCACTAGACTGACGAACAACCCTCGAGGCTGCTTGACATACATTGAGGAAACTTGACTTCCAGAGCCTACGATGACACTCAGCCCTAGAAACAAGAGTGATGGTAAGACTAGGGAAGGTGTCTCTAACACTCCCCTTAAAGACAGTCCTCTGTGGTGTATGAAAGCCAACTTTGAGTTATGTTGACGACTCACCAATTGTGGCAATCCCAGCCCCCATGACACAGATGCTGGACAGAGACTTCTCTGTGAACCTTTTCTTGCAACTACCCTGCAAGAAAGTAGACAACAAATGCTTGATTCCCTTCCTATGGTCCTTGCAGAGAGGAAGTACAGACAACTGGTAAAGGATCAGAGGAAAGATGTAAGTTGCACACACCTCATCCCTACCCTTCAAGGACAACCTCCTTTGAAGCCAAGCCCAGACAGACACTCTGACTTTTGTCTGTACTTCTGACCAATTCTTCCCAGGCTGGTGTCCATGCTCATCCTACACTCCAAAAATTTGCATGCATCTATCAAACCAACTAAAAGGCACAGGAAAGGTAGCCCTCTTCCAGGCACCTAACTGCAAACCAGAAGACTTGTTGTGGTTAATATTTTTGTACTGTTCAAGCATGTTCTGTACCACCTCAATCTTGTTGCAACATGACACGAAAATGGACACATCATTGACATATGTGAAAACTGGCTCAAGACCTACCAGGGACAGTGATTCCACTCAGTCAGTGAAGGAGAGGCTCTAATACCAAAGCATAATGTAGGGGCAACAGTAGGCAACCCTGACGAACTGACCATGACAGCACAAAAGTGTGTGACCACTTTCCATTCACCTGCACCACAGCACTGGGGGAGTGCTACAGGAAGCTAATACACCTGCAGAAGTTCAGTTTGAAGCCTGCAGTACAGCAACCAGATCCAAATTGATCAGTGTGGATTTCTCGTCTTTTACACCCTTTACAATTCTGCGGATCAGATGCAGGTTGTTCTGAATTGTTCAGCCCTTCACAGCACAAGGCTGCTTGGGTCCCAACAGAATCTTGGCAACTGACTGCAAACACTCTGTCAGGATCTTGGCCCAAATCTTTAACGCTGTGTTTAGCACAGTTATGAGCCTATAATCATCTAATTTCTGCCTTCCATCCTTGGCCTTTTTCAACAGTGTGATCACACCCCTAGTAATCCAATTGGGGATGGACCCTGGAACCAGTTGTTGAACATGACAGTCAAAATTGTCACAAAGATGGGCAACAGCCTCAAGTACAATTCATAGGGTAAGCCTTCAAGTCCTGGAGACTTGCCACTACCAACCCTCTTCAATGGCAGGTAGACTTTGCACTATATGATCTCACCCTCACAGCTAGCTGCTTCACTCAGAGAAAATTGAGGAAAGTCAGTCAAATAGTTGTGAAACTCTTTGTCACAGAAACCAGTCTCCTTAGTAAACTGCTTCTCAAAATGACGCCCAAGGTCGACCTCAGAGTACTACCCTCTGGGATATTGACCTGATGACCGTATCAGTTGGAACCTCGATGGATCTCTTCTTTGCGCAATTCTGTGCCTATGTTCACAGCTTAGTTAGACCTCTTGTTTAACCTATGCTTAACTACTTGACCCTGGTTGTGCTCCAGAGCCTGCCTATCTCTAGGGAATTCCTCCAGCCTACACCTGGGACAAAGTATCCTTGAGAGCCTTCACATTTTTCGCCTTATCTAGGGCAAACTGCTATATTTGGTGGTAATGGACCTAATCCTATCCTTAAGGTTCTTCCCCCAACTATTCCTAATAACTACCCCCTAGACTAATTACCTGTTGCCAGAAGTCTCACCTGTCCAGTAAAGACAGATTGAACTTTGAGTGTACAGCCATTCTAGCATCTAGTACTATCTGAGCACAGTCTATGATCCAAATAGTCCAACCAGTGGAATGTGGGACAATCTAGTAAGACTATATCAGCCCTTCTCACTACCTGGGTAGACAGCCACTTAAGTGCCCATGTCCACACCTGCCCAGGGTGATTGACTTGCTATGTATCAATGAGACCAAACTCACCAATCAGATTTATCAGGCTACGATCATTTGACCTCCCACTAGCTACTCGCCCCCTGTCTATGCTTCCCTTGCTAGTTGTTGGTTGAGGTTGCGATTCCGGTCTCATTCCAGGGCATGCTTTCAAGAGATGACCAGCAGCTCCACATGCCCAACAGAGAGGTCGATGCCTATCTACCACAACATAGATTGGACGTCCTTCACAGATCAAGATATTTGGGATTTCCATGAATTTTTTCCTGGTAACAGTTACCATAATTTCCATGTTTCCAGTGGCTATCCCAGCCTTACTTTCGATGGGTGAGACATCGGAGATCTCCCCAAATTTGGCAAAGAAAAGGCCATGTTGTCCTCTGAAATATACAGGGATACTTCATGTAGTGTAATTTTTGTTTTTCTCGTTCCAAGGTATTCCATTTGGAGCCTCACTGACTTCATTGTGAGGATACTCCAAACCAGTGCTTTTGCCACATCTTCTGTTGCCAGCAGGATGTCCCACATAGCATTACTTCATCTGGCCAATATTTTGGCTTTCTAGGGTCTCCTCAATGACCTACCTGTTGATGCCGATTAATTTACAAGTTTTGATGCCTGTAGTCAACAGCAAGATGGTTCTGGTTTTCACCGGTAGCAGTTCATTTGCTGAAACAAACTTCTTGTACATTTCCTTCAGTCCATTATAATATTCTGGTCCTTTTTGGGGGGGTCTGTCTGCTGCTCACACTGAAGGGCTTGCTACTGTGGGTGTCAACTCAAGAAGTTGGGATTCCACCATGGTGTTGGCATTTCCACGACACTGCTCACAAAAACAATGCAATGAGCAAGAATTCATATATGAAGAACAAAATAAGTAAACAAAATCCAGCAATAATGATGAACATAGATAAAATTAAACACTTACTTTGAACAATATAGCTGAAATCGTCTAATATGGTGTTCCAGCTAGAAGTAAATTCAGCTGAAATTGATAGCTAGGGCCCAATGAGACCACCCACCTTAAATAATGAGCTGTCTACTTCACAGACATGTGCAGAAGGTAACACTTTAGAGCATTAGCTTTCCATCTGTATCAGAGAAGTAACTTATAACCTTGGAATAAACATTTCACTGCATCAACTGAAGCAAATACAGTCTCACTGCCCTTTCAGAGTTGCCTTGTCTTTTTGGGGTCTTATACAGGAACTTATAAATGGCTGTCACCACCTTCAACAACTTGCTGAAATTGGAACATTTTTCAAAGGAGACAACTGGTTTCATGCTCATGCTGTTGGTTGCGCAAAGGATAGTAGCTTGTACTACTTTCTGACTGTGTGAGCTCAGACAGTCCAATGGATTGTCTGGCTAGGAAATAAGGTGGTGCCTTATCCAAGGCACCATGGTACTAGAGGTCCATTTCCTTTTTGAATTTTTAAGTGTTGAAACCCCTTGTCAATAAATCTGCCCAGAAGGTACATATTGGAAATTCAATGACAGCCAAATTCTTCATCCAATTCAGTCTTCATTTTGCTTATGTCCTTAATCCTGTTCTTAGCAAATATGGTTTTGGGATTTTACTGGTTAACAACAATATCAATACAAGTTGTGCATCCATGGCTACATATATATTTTCAAATAGCACTGAAGGGTATGTCCTTAACAATTTTGGTAGACACTTAATGGCCAAAAAAGCTGCCAATAATTCCAAAATGGACATGGTCTTATCCCTTATACCTTGGCTACTTGTAATAGAAGTGACAGTGACTTACCAGGAGCAAAGTGAATTCGCTGCCTCGCGTGTCGAACCATTCTCTGAGAGTCGGTCGTGCGTGCGTATGCCTACTGCCATTCTTATGCAGCAGACTTATTTGCATAAGAGAACAACGCTACCGTTAAAAACCAGGCGAGTGGACGTGGGAGGGCACGGCTCTTCTAGGCTTCGGCGAGGCGTGACGAGACGTATTGCTGACAGAAAGCGACAGCAATTTCTGGGCATCTGACAAGCTATTTCAGCGAATATGGACGGCCGGTTTGATTTAAAAATTATTCCCGAGTTTGACGGGACTGGATCTGTGGTTGAATGGCTCGAGAAGTTGGAATTGGTGTGCGACCTATCGGGAGTGAAGCGGCTTGATCGTGTCATCCCTCTTCGCTTAACCAGGGGAGCATTTGCGGTTTACCAGCAACTATCTACGGAAGAGAAATCGGACGTGGCTCGAATCAAGGGAGCATTGATGACAGCATTTGCCCCTGATAATTTCACGGCGTACGAACAATTCGAGGCACGTGTATTGCGTCTGGGTGAGACCGTAGATGTATATTTGACCGATCTACAGAGTGCCAGGCAGTGCGATGGCATGCGTGTTCATGCGGGGGCTTCCTGATCCTGTGAAAAGGCTCCTGCGGTCCTCGGCCAGGGCGGATGATATGTCTCTTGAGGAGCTATTGGCCTGAGCTTGGGCAATCATAAAGGACGAGACAGCAGAGAGGGAACCAGTTGTCGCTGCGGTGCAGCCCTCCCAGATTCCTCGATCTTCCTCAGACATGGGCCCACTTGTCACATGCTATGAATGTAATGGGCCGAATCACTTCGCGAGGGACTGCATGAAGAGGCGAAGGGCAACTAACGCGCATTGCTATCGATGCAACAAGACTGGTCATCTGGCCAAAAATTGTCCGGGAAACGGAGGGGGGGACGAGACTTCAGCGCCGGTCCACTCCCCAAACAGCAAGTAAACTCAGTGCTACCCATCATTACTTTGTGTGTTGACGGCACACCATGTTTGGCCCTCCTTGATTCTGGGTGCTCACGGTCAATCTTGAGCGCGAGTTTATGTCGGTTTTGGTCGAAGGAGGGTATGGCGGTATCTACATTAACCGGAGATACGCAGGCTTGCTGTGGAAGGGGCACCGTCAGAATTTGCACAGCAACCGGTAATACTGCTACAATCAATGTGCTGGTTATGCGAGGGAAGCCCCTGGATTTCGACCTGTTGCTTGGCATCGACGCCATTAAGGCACTCGGTGGAGTTCGCATCACGCAGCATGGAAGCGTGGAGTTTGAAAAACCACGGTCCGTCTGTGCAGCGATTCGTATCAGCGAAGCCGATTTCAGTGCGAAATTCAATGAACGACAGGGAGTTTGGATCGCAGCCTGGAAGTGGTCGGCAGGGCATGCACCAGGGAAACTTCAGAATCGGATTTCTGAATATCCAGTATCCAGCAAGATGAGAGAGGAGTACGAGCATGAATTACAAACATAGATGGACAATGGTTGGTTGGTGCCGTACAGTAACAAGGAGTTTGGCCCGCCCAAGGGACTGATACCACTGATGGCCGTGCTGCAGACCAACAAGCATAAGGTGCGTCCTGTGATGGACTATTGGGAACTGAATACCTACGTTGAAACATTCGCAGGTGCCGCGGATGTTTGCGCAGAAAAACTGCGAGACTGGAGACAGCAGGGTGCGAACGTGTCTATTTTGGACCTCAGGAAAGCATATCTACAGATCCGTGTTGAAAAATCCCTGTGGCCATATCAAACAGTTATGTTTAAAGGGAAGCGATATTGTTTGACCAGGCTGGGGTTCGGCCTGAATGTGGCGCCCCTGATAATGCGAGCTGTGCTCAAGGCTGTGTTAGCACAGAATGAAACTACAAATAGAGCAACGTCAGCATATATTGACGATGTATATATCAACGAGGATGTGGCGTTGGCGGAATCTGTGAGGAAACATTTTCGAGCTCTACGGACTGACGAGCAAGGATCCAGAGAAGTTACAGGACGGAGCCGGAGTGCTGGGGATAGAAGTATGGAAGGAAAAGGGTCGACTGCGATGGCGATGAGGAAGAAGAATGGTAAATGGCCCTATGACTATGACACGGAGAGGTATTTTCTCCATGTGTGGCCAGCTGGTGGGACACTTCCCCGCGTGTGGATGGTTGCGAGTGGCAACAGGCGTCATCAAACGTCGAGCCACTGCCGTAACGCAAAACTGGGACGACAAAATTTGTGATGCTCCTCTGGAATGTATGATAACGGACACCCTGTCCCGGGCTCAGCAACTGGATCCGGCACAGGGAGAATGGTGCGTGAATACGAAGGAGCTAGACGTGTGGGTGGACGCGAGTTCGCTGTCTGTAGGAGTAGCACTAGAGGCTAAGGGAGCCATCATCGACGACGCATGCTGGCTACGGCCGATAAAAAACACCCAGCATATCAATGTGGCTGAACTGGATGCTGTGCTGAAGGGAATCAACTTCGCGCTAAAATGGCAGGCTACGGTATTACATGTGAACACAGACTCCCTCTGCGTGTACCATTGGGTGACTAATGCCCTTACAGGAAAGTCTCGACTGGACACCAAGGCCGCTAGCGAGATGCTCATAAGGCGACGACTTGAAACTCTAACTTCTCTTGTGAAAAAATATAACCTTTCGGTTGACATAGCGCTAGTTAGATCCGACCAGAATCGAGCTGACTTGCTGACTAGAGTTCCCCAGAGGTGGTTCAACAATGTGAAGGAACTTGAACCTGTTCAACCAGTATGTGCTTTTGCCGTAGGAAACCTGAGCCCTGCTCAGTTAACTGAGATTCATCGACACAGCGGGCACCCTGGAGTTAAACGGACACTATATTTCGCACGTAGGATCAACCCATCCGTGTCGAAAGCAGCAGTGAGATCAGTCGTTCAGAGTTGTGAACAGTGTCAGTCAATAGATCCAGCTTCTGTGCGATGGCAGAAGGGAGAGCTCAGTGTGCGTGAAACTTGGAGCCGTCTGGGAATGGACATCACACACTATAATGGTCGCCATTTTTTGACTCTGATCGATTGCGGCCCCACACGGTTTTGGATCTGGCGGCCGCTAGTTCGGCAAGACGCTGCACACGTAATCCGGCAATTGGAGTCGGTGTTTTTCGAACATGGTGCCCCAGTGGAGATCCTGGCTGATAATGACACTGCATTCTGCAGTCAGCAATTCAAACAATTCACAGAAGAATGGGGCATACAAACCATCTGGAAATGGTATTGTAGAGAGGTGTCATCGGACAATAAAACAGATTGCTGCGCGAAAGAGCTGCTCTATTATAGAGGCCATGTATTGGTATAACATCACACCCAGGGATGATGTGTCTGCCTCTTCTGCACCCGCCAATCTGCTGCATTCGTACAAAATTCGAATAAAAGGAATTGACATTGTGCCCTTGCCTAACCAGGCGACTTCGATTCGGTATAAAGAAGGAGATGCAGTTTGGGTAAAAAATCCGCACGGACGCTGCATGTCAAAGTTTATGAAAGGTCGTGTCACGGGAATAAACAGTCCACAGTCGGTAGTCATCGATGGGCCACCGCGGCACGTGGGAGATGTACGTCCATGGCTCACTTCATTGTTACCAGCGGATGATGGCGGTGACACAACGTCAGGGAGTCATGAATGGCAAGAACCAAGCTCCAGTGCAAGCAGCAGCGACACCTCATCTGAAAGCGAGAAAGAGGTAGACTTGACCCTTATTGATCCCCCGGAATATGATTCAGACCAGGACACATCTGACGATTCAGCCGGGGAGGAAGACATGGTTATACCACCGCGAAGGAGTGCAAAAGGTGAAACGACCAGCCCCTCACTGTCACTTATGTGATCATACAATCAGGGGGGAGAGTCGGTCGTGTGTGCATACGCCTACTGCCATTCTTATGCAGCAGACTTATTTGCATAAGAGAACAACGCTACCATTAAAACCCAGGCGAGTGGACGTGGGAGGGCACGGCTCTTCTAGGCTTCGACGAGACGAGACGTATTGCTGACAGAAAGCAACTGCAATTTCTGGGCATCTGACACTACTACCTTGGCTTTGGAAAACTAAAATGATAATTTTCCTTCCTGTGAGATGTAGGCAACAAAACCATATGCTTTCTTTGAGGTATCACAAAAAAGAAAGAGATGAGCAGGTTTCCCCTCAGTAATGGCTTGTCTAGGGGAACTGATGGAATCTAGCATCAAGAGCTCTCTGGCAAGGGCAGTCCATATCTGTTACTAATCTGCAAGGATGACATTGTCCCAGTCAAGCCCTTCCTTCTGCAACTCTCTCATTAAAATCCAGCTCTGGATGGACACCTGTAAGCATAACAACAGGGGATCAAAAACAAGGAAAGCATGTAACAAGATTCCTCTCTTCGTGTTCATTTTGGGATTGCAATCCTGGTACACCAGTCTAAAAGAGTCAGTTTGTGGATCATATCTGTACTCCAGAACCTTCTCCCATTGGCAACCATGAAGCACAGAAGTGTTGTCCCCCTTCATCTGTTCCTGCAAAACTAGAGTTAGAGTTGCATGATTAGAGAGTGAAACCCCCTCCTGCATTCTTTCCACACCTTTGGAATATAATTGAGAAAGTTCAGCCTCAGGGTTGTCTGTCTTGATTAAGTTGTCCACATAGAACTGGCTCAGCAACATCCTAGAACAATCATCTAAGGGATACTGAAATGTGTGATACTTCATCATACAACTCTGGATCTAGCTGTAAATCTGAAGATTAGAGTTGTGTATCTGTAGCTCCTAGTACTTAGGTTGAATAAGGCTAGGCCTCCAGAGGGCCTAACCCATCGGGAGAGTCCTGGACTGTTCTTCTGAGGTGTTACCTTTGTAACATTGGGGGCCTGATTTTGCATGTGATAGTGTCTTCACAATGTTGGAAATGTGTATGAATACAAAATTCAGAGTGGGGGAAGCCATGCTGATTGCCCTCATAAGTTCCATCTGTATATCGGAAGGGAGCTTCCTGAATAGAATGTGGGCAACAATCCACCCACTGCCTGAATGAAGTCATACCCAAAAAACCTGTCCAGTTCTCAAAAGTTCGTATTGAATTAGGAAGATATGCTCTTTTAGTTGTTCACACTCACTAGGCAATTTGATGCTGCTCCCAACAACCTTTTCAAATATGGCCTTCCTGATTGTTTCCTTATCCCAATATTCATCCTTAAAGTTTCTGAATGCAAACACATTCGTTTTGTCCTTGCCATCAAAAACAGGACATTTCAATGAGGGCCTAGTGAGTTGCAGCCCTGGTTGTGATGGAATTGAAGTGCCAACCACTTCAGATAGTGTAGATGCCTCTGGAGTCAAGGAATTATTCAACCACATCAATCCTTTGTCCTCAGTTTAAATAAAAAACTCTGATATTATGATACTGAGTCACAAGGGGCCTCCTTACTGACTCAATGAAATTTGTATTGTCTATAAGGGCCCTGATGGACTGTATCCTTAAGCAGATCTTGATAATTAAGATCGTTACTAGTATTCATACTGCACTAGCTAGTAAACATCGCAGAATATGGTCAGTGCACACCATTTGCAAAATATTGAGGAAAAAAGTGGTCTTTCCATTTTTCCAGCAGAGAGCCTTGTTGGTCTGTAATTGGAGCGGGAGTGTATCCACCTGGCTTAAATACTCATGTTGCGAATTTAGTGGGCTTTAGTGCATTCACAATACTTAACCAGGACCTACCCCTGTTGGGTCTGGTAATTTAAGTCAGAATATGTTTCTGATAGCCAGAGACATAGTTAGTTTGACAAGAGATCACAGTAACTGACTGGTGTAGTAACTGAAATTGATAGCTAGGGCCGGATGGAATCACCCACCTTAAAGAATGAGTTGAACACTTCACAGACATACGCAGAAGGTAACACTTTAAGGCATTAGGCTGTGAAATGAACACTCATACCTTCTTGACTAATGGAACAAGTAAGCCCAGCAGACCCCCCCCCCCACACACACACACCAACCAACCTTCCAGTCGCTGTTGTAAAAATGGATTACTGATGAAAGGGAACGGTAAGATAGAAAAGAAAGCAGAAGGGATTTGGCTTTCACAGGCAAAGGACAGCAATTTTCCAGGAGCTGAACTTGATGAAGAAAAAGAAAGTAAGTATTTCAGGATTCACAAGGATGAAAGGGGAAAGTAACAGAGGAAAAAGAAAAGCTAAAAAATTTTTTTTACAAATTTAGAGATATACTTTTATTGCTGTTTGTGGAAGTTTGATACAAAATTAGTGGTATTAATCCTGGTTTTGAACTTTTTTATGAAAATGCAAGATTTATCTCATAACTGTTGTCTAAACAAACCAGAAACCCAGTAATGCTTATGAATTTGTTATCCTTCTCAAATCTTTCTGATAGTCATTTGCATCACAGTAAGTGAATATTTTGTTGATAATGATTATAATCATTTTTATGAGTCCAACAATATAATATTATCTTGCCTATGTGTAAAGGAAACATTTTGGGCAAACTTGTTTTGTAAATTTTGTATTTTATGCTATTACTATTTTTCACTTCATAAATGTAACTTTCCTCTTTCAAATTTCACACTGGAGTAAGTCTTGGATTTTTTTTTTTTTTTTTGTTTTCATAAGTTTTCATAATACTCAGGATAAGAGATTTGATGTTCTCTTTTGTCTTCATCCTCTACCCCCATCCACCAAAAATCCTTTTAATAGCTTTCTACTGCCATCTGCAAAAAAGTTTTAAAAAAAAAATAGTATGAAACACCAGCAGTGCAATAATCAAGAAATTGGTATTATGTTTAAAAATAAATTATCTTTAAGCTAATAAAACCAATACTTTAAAAATATAATTTTTTTTTTCGATACACTTTTATGAAACTTAGTAGAATGAATGAATATTTTTATTTTTTTATATTACATTAGAAGTATAAATAAACAAATTTATTAAAAACTTGTTAAATGATACTTCTGAGTTTAATTACTTGCTTTTAATTTCTTACTTGGTTGATGTCATAAAATATTTAATAGCACCTAATGAGATCATTATTATTCTGATTTTAAAATTAAAAGAAATACTGGAAAAGGGGAACTGATAAAATTCAATAGTAAGATATTAATCTTCCATGTGGAGAGTGATTCTGAACTTTTTCTTATTTGACCTTCCATGCAAAAAACAATCTAAGGTGTTGTGGTTTGAATAAATGAACAGAGGAAGAAGGCATGTTGTGAATATAAGGTGTGTGGTTGGTCTGTCTGACACAGATGCTAGTGCTGAAAGACTAATAGATGAAAATGCAATATTGCGACATACACCACATTGGATATGCAAATATGTTGTGTAAAGATGGTCTTAAGGACCAGGAGGTCATAGTTTGAATGAATGAATGAATAGAGGATGAAGTGTCACATACCTGAATGCCATCAAAGAAACCGAGTAAATGAGGAGAGAATTTTTATGGACAAAGACAAAAGCATTGTGGGTAATAAATATTCATATAAAGGGGTGGTGAGTAGTTTTTTTTTTTCTTTTGGCTTCCTGGCTGTTGCATTGGTTTTGGAGTGCCAAGCAGGAGAAAGTGTTGTGATTGCTAGAATTAAAAAACAGCAAAATGAGTGGTAAAAAATTTTTGTCAGCGGTCAGAAGAATTTCAAAATCACACTGAAAAATTACAAGTAAATTTTTCAAAAATATTCATTGTAGTTTTTTCTCTGTCAAATATTGAAGAAAATAATGTATTTTATTAAATTATGCAAGCACAACTATTTTTTTTTGATGTGGTAAGACTGAGATTAATCTCACATAAAGCCGCGGATGCTCTTACTGATGCTCCTCATCTCGGGCACTCAAGAAAAGTTATTTTAAAAATTGTATTGAAATAAGTTTCCAAACTTTCAAAATTTTATGATTTGATATTGCAAAAAGTTTTTATTGAAATAATATTTTCGGAGATTTTTCTTTAAAAAACTATGAAAAATATTTGTCCTCATCTACGCCACACCCCCAATCCACTCAATTTTAAAAATATTCGCAATGTATTGTGATGGGGTTAATTAACCCTCCCAAAAAGATTTCATTATAGTTTTCTAAGAAAATAATCTATTAAGTACGCAATTTACTTATTAATAAGTAAGTGCTGAAATTTTGATTTAAATTGAATAATTAACTGATTTCTTTGTAAATTTTTAAAAAGAGAGCAGTGTGCGTATGTTTTTTATTTTGGAAATACACATCCATTTTGGCAGTACCTAGTAAGTTGTAATAACAAAAGTATGCAGGTGTAGGCTTTAAGAAAGCTTTATTCAACTGAGAATACAAGGTTTGTGTATTCTGTACTTTTATGGTCCCAGTAAATAGAAATACCTCTCAAAAAGGAGAGAAACAAAACAAAGAGAGTCCACTCTTGATTATTCATAATATAAATATTCAGGGGATTGGTCGGGGTGGCTATAATTTTAACAAGTCAAATATTTTAAAATCATTAACTTTACTCTTTGAACTCTGATTGTAACAAGTCACATTTTGTATACACATTTCTTTATCTTTTTTGTCTATATATTTAATTTTTTAGACTTTCATAAATGTTTAGCTGTTATTGCAATATTTATATGGAGTAAAAACCTGCAGTAATTGGCATTGAATTATAATGCAACAAAATGTAAATATGTGACATTAACTCTGCTCCAATTACCAGTACAATTTTAATATATGGGTCAGGAAGAAAAAATATTAAGAATCACTGCACTAAAATTAATTTAGCATGAAAATGACTTTTCTATTAAAAGACGAAATTATAATAAGGAATAAGTTTCTGTAATATAGCAAAATGATCTTTCTGCAAAATAATTCAACAAATGTAAAAAACTGCACCCTTATTTGAGGATAATCTGAAAGCAAACTAATATTAAATTACAGTGCACTCTATCTATCTATCTATCTATCTATCTATATATATATATATATATTTTTAATAAAAGCAGTAATGTCCAGGTAAACATAGGATATGCAAGGACAGTGATTCTGAACGAGGTGCGGTCTCCTTACTGTCGGAAATTTCAGTGGGATCCCTAATTGGTAGACTGAAACTGTTCAAATATTGATTTTTCTACAATTTTAAGTCAATCTTGGCAATGGAGAATAACATTCTGAAATATCAGAAAAAAAGTTTGCATAGGCCCAAAGTAAGTTAACAATATTTATAGATTGATTAGTCTATTTGAATTTCCAGAACCATGTATATATGCATCTCTCATGTTCCTGTCTTTTGTTGAAAAAGGAGATAACATTCTTATCAAGTAAGGTAATCTGTAAATGTCAGTGACAAAATAGTATACTCTCACCTTTCATTTATTCATAAAATGTAATCACAATGGATGATAGTTCATTGTCAAGTCAGCAATACTTTCAATCCACAATAGAAGCCATACTACCTACTGCATATTAATTAAAAAGGAAATGGGTACTGCTAATTCCTATTGCTTTGTTAACTGAAATGTTAATATAAACATGTCAGACCATAGTAATCTAGTCCAGCATTAAACCAAGTACAAATATCAGAATATGTGTACCTGGAAGAGTTTTATGAAATATTATTTCATGGTATGACAGTTTTTAAGGTTTTATTATTGACTGTTTATGTAAACCATAATAGTACAGGTAGGATTGATTAAATAAATAACTAGTTAAATTTCAGACTCTAATGATTACATTATAGAGTGACACAGCAAATTCTGGTTGTAAGGGAAAATGAAATGATGTTCAGTTTATTTTAGTCAGTTATGTACCATGCATGATACATGCATAGGCGATCATGTATCTTTCGATACATGACTGACGAGGTATATTTATTCTTACAGTAGGTTGCCATTTCTTTCTGCAGTAGACCATATCCCATCCAAGGCTATAGAACCTGGTCTATCCTGCTATTTGTCCATAGATGGAGGGAGAAGAGGATTCATACTTTTCCCAAAGGTATTAGCATGTAATGGATTCAACTGGAATTTGAACTTGGCTCTCCGATTCCTCAATCCGTGTCACTATCCATCACTCCACTGTGCCTCTTCTCCTTTATTTTAGTACTGACTGTAGACAATATTCTGGCTTTTTTTTTTTACTGCCTACTCAGTTTCTCTGCAATTTCTGACAGTAGAGAAAATAATAAATTTGATAATTAAGTACTGAATGTTAGAAATTTTTTAGATAAAATAAAAGCAAATCTTAACACTGTATCTGGATGATGCACTTTGAAAATTAGAAAGAAATATTGTTAGCATTCAAGAGTTAATGATGATGATGCCAATTATATGTAAAAAGTAAATATATGGTTAATGATTTTACCATGGATATATATACAGGATGTGTCAGTTTTTTTTTTTTTTTTTTGAGGACATTTTACAAATTCAGAAAAAAAAGCATAGCTCATTACTGAAAAGCTTTATTTGAAAACAAATTGGTACAAATAATCTTTGATCACACCTATTCAATGAGTCTACCATTAACATTGATGATTGTTTAGATATGGGGTCAGAAGTTTTGACAATCCTGAATCAAATGATCTTTATCAATTTTGGACATTGTTATATTCTGGTTATGGCAGACTGACCTCTCTCCCAACTATGTCCCATATGTGATAGTTCATTGGATTCAGGTCTGGTGAGATAGACCATGTTTAGAAGAACATGATCATGGAGATTGTTATATATCCATTCTTTTGTTGTTTTAGCCATATAAGACAGTGCAGATTCTTGTTGGAAGACGTACAGTCTTCTGTTGTGTACACTGTTTATCTTACCTTCAAAATGCTTTCCAAGACCATCTGAAAGACCTCAGCATTGATTCTTAAACTCTAAGGAAAGATGTAAGGATGCATGGCATCTCCCTCATTGTTGACAACTCCCAGAACCATTACAGTTACTTGAAACTTGGTATGCATGATCCTTGGAACCTCCATTAGCAAGCGTACCACATGTATCAAACAATTCTTTCTTGTTTCTTCCAACATGAATTGACCTTTTCATAACACATATGACTTGTATTGGATATCCTCATTCACAGCTCTTCTGACACCTTGTGATCTTTTGCAATGTCTCTGATTGACCTTATAGGGTTCTTATCAATTATTTTCTGGACCTTCCATACAGTTAGGTGTTCTGATAGTATTAGGACCATCATTATGTTTTGCATTTAGATACTTATATTGGATCCATGTCAGCAACTTCCAGCTCCTTTCAATAAGAATGGCAATTTTTCAAGAATCAAGCTGGCTCTGTATGTTGTAATTTTATGGCAACAATTACATCATGCCTTTTCATTTGCTGAGTTACCTTGATGCCTGCCTTTATTTATCTGAAAAGAGAATGTCATAAAAATAAGTTAGAAGACAAAATTCTTGAATGATGTGTCCTTAAGGAAAAAAAAACGGACACACCCTGTATAGTAAATTATGATGAGAGGTGGTCAGGAATGAAAGTAAACATTACAGAATAAGACTTACAATCATATGGTATATTTATATATTCTGCTTTATATATTAAAATCAGACATGGACCATAAAAAAAATTCACTGCTGTTTAGAATAGGGGTAGTGTCTTCTGGTTAGTTTTTCTTGGTTGTATAAATTGTCCAAATGATTGTTCATTACAAGCATTTTCAGCTAATCTATTAGCCATCTTTAAAGATTTTGTCTGTGCTGTTGCAAATGGTATGTAAGTTGCTGACAGATAAACATATTTCTAATTCCCAAATTCAACCAGTACATTATAACTGTGTTCATAATTGATGTGGCCCAGTGTTATTGTTTTATGAAGAAGATTTTATTATTTTTAGACATTTTTTACGGTTAGAGGTGTACATGTTGTGTACTGAAGCTGGTCGGTTCTCTTGTTGGTTTAAATGGGCCATCATGAAGCTATGGTCTATGAGATGTAAGGTCAGGCATTTTGATAAGCAAACGGTGACATACCACCACTTGCTTATCAAAACAGCTAACCATGTCAACTATTTTTAATGAAATAACACTTTTCTATATTATTTGTTTAGTTTCAGAACAATATGTAATAATTTTTTTGTTAGTACAGTAACCTAATAAAAATTATTATGATGATAATTAAATTTTTTTGCTGTTAAAAATTATTTTTTAAAGTAAATTTTAAAAAATGTATCTACAATTTTTTTTTTTTTTTTTTTTACAGGGACCAAAGTATCTTTATTTACCTCTCTTACAAATTCAAATGTAACATAGGGTCGGGGTTAATATATATATATATGTGGGTAGATGCAATAATTGCCTATCCATGGTCTACACAACAAAGACTACAGCATAATCCACAACCCTCCACTTTTAGTGCATTGGGAAGGATCCTTCTTTCTTTTTCTTTTTTTTTTTTTTTTTTTTTTTTTTGTAAATCAGAAATACACTTAGGAGCTTCGAATATTAGTTTTTACATATATAAATTCTCCAAAACAACTAAATTTTATATCTTTATTTGATTATTTAATATATATTTTTATTACAAAATAAAAATATATATTAAATAATCAAATAAAGTTATAAAATTTAGTTGTTTTGGAGAATTTATATATGTAAAAACTGAGATTCAAGGCTCCTAAGTATATTTCTGATAAAAGAAGGGAGAATGTCTTTTTCTCCTTTTTCTTCTTTTTATTTTTTTTTTTTGCAATTGCAATTTGAGGATTGATTTTTTTTTTTTTTTTTTTTTTTTTTATCTTTTCAAATGCAGGAAGTCAAGTTGCATTATGTAACCAAAGGGAAGGATGGTGATACCCTAATGCTCTGTATTCATGGTTTTCCTGAATGTTGGTTCACATGGCACCACATTTTGGAACATTTCAGCAACAACTACAAGTAGGCACTGAACAATTCTCATTCGTATTAAAAAAAAAATAATTACGTGTTAATTAAGTTATCCCAAGTAAAATTGGCATATAGCCTCCATATTTTTTTCTATTTTATTTATTTGTATTCTTTTACTAAACAATTTTTCTACAAAATTATGTTAAATCAGATATTTACAGTGTAGTTGTTAAATTAATTGAAAAAAAATGTAATTAAAAATCAGCAAAAGACCAAAGAAATTTTTTCTGAATAGTCCCATTAAAAATTTTAACAAAAATGTATTGTATGGCTCACAAAAACGACATGTTGCCCCACTATTTGTAGTGATGCTGCAAAAGATAAAAGTAAATTTATTTAAAAGATCACAATCACAGTGTAATCTTTTCATTTCCTGTACCAGATTGGAAACTACCATCTTAACAATCTTAATATGACTAAAAAAAGAAATGAGAATATGTTCAAACGTTGGCTTCTCTTTATGGTCAGCTAAAGATATATTCTTAAATGTATGTCACACACTAGTTTCATGAAAAATATTTTAATATAAATATTATCACAATATAAAATCAGATTAAAAATGAAACATTTCATTTGAAAAAACTTTTTCAATGCATTTAGGGTTGTTGCTGTTGATCTGAGAGGCTTTTCTCTGTCGGACAAACCATTTGGGATCGAAAGCTACAGAAAAGATAAAATTGCTGAGGACATCAAGCAACTCATTGAAGCACTTGGTAAGAAAACTGATCAGTATTTTCCTTTTGAAAAAAAAATGAGCAAATGAAAGATGATAGTATAAGAATTGGTAAGTTCTAAAAGGAATGTGGTGTAGTTATTTAATAATCTTAGCTTAGTTTGGCACAAGGGCACAAATATCAAGCACTCAGGACTGAACTCACTGCAGTTCCTAATTCATCTCTCAGATGAACATGTTCACTCTTACACTTCAAATACTTTGGAATAAGAACAATGACAGCAGACAGTAGAGATTAAAAATTCTATCTTCCTATCAACTGCTTTAAATATAACACACATCATAGGAGTTTCTAGCATGCTCCTGCAGTTTATAGGATGCAAGTTCTAAGTTGTTTACTTTGTTCTGAATACCTGTAATTTGCATATATTTAATTCATCTATGTTAAGTTTCTTCTCTCACACTTCTTGCTTGTGGAAGTCTCTTCTGGCTTCATGTTATCTAGCCAACTTTGATCTTTAAAAATTTAAATGCAATGTCAGTTGTTATCTACTGTCTTCTTGATTCCTCTTTTTTATTGTTTTTATTCTTTAATAATGTTTCTCTTTTTTCTTATTTTTTCACATTCAATGACCTCTTGTGCTTTAGGGGCTTTACTGCCTTGCTTGGGGTGAAATTGTGATGACTTACCTCGGAGCTCGAAACGTGTGCGAACGTGTCTTGCTTGGATGATAAATCTGATAGAAAACATGGCTGCTGTCAAAGACGCTATTTATACACGCCAGTCTCGTCCAAAACGAGATTGTACCAGTACACATGCAAATTTCAGCAGTGTTGGACTAGCATAAATGGTGAGGCGCCAGCGGCACAGCAGACGGCGAGTCATTCGATGGACTTCGTGAAACAGTCGGACGTGCGAATAGACTGGCAGAACAAGAGGCAGTTGAAGTATGCGCGTCTGATTTGGGTGTCCATTTTCTCTTCTTTTTTCTACAAGCTATTTCAGCGGATTATGGCGAAGGTTCGCATAAGCAGTGACATTATAAAACCGTTTTCCGGCCAGGGCAATGTGGTGGCATGGCTGAAAAAGGTTAGGCTGGTGGAGAGACTTCAGCAGGTGGATGATGTGGCTAGTCTGCTACCATTATACCTGGCGGGGGACGCACTAGCCCTCTACATGGAAATGGAGGAGGAAGATCAAGGAGACATCGATCAAATCGAAGCTAGACTGAAGCAGGCATTCGCGGACGATGCGTTTTCAGCATGTAGAAAACTGACCATGGTCAGGTGGACTGGCAAATGCGTAGACATTTATGCAAATAAAGTCAGACAGTTCGATCGTTCGGATTCGAGGGAGCCAAGATGGAAAGGCTCACCAAACTAGCCTTCGTCATGGGTTTTCCTGATGTGATCTCCCTCAAACTCCGACAGGCACTGAACGTTGATGCACTGACTGTAGGGGAGTTGTTAGCAAGAGCGAGAGTGCTGACAACTACCGGAGATGAAAGCCAGAACATTGTTGCAGCTGTGTGCCTACCCTGTAGTGTCGGCGCGTCTCCCACCAAGAGTGGCCCATGCACCAGTGTGACATGCTACAGGTGTAGCGTTAAAGGCCACATGACAAAAGACTGCCGGAAGTGCGGAACATGCTGCTATCAATGCGGGGAGTTTGGACACTGTGCCCGAGACTGTTCAGGAAACGCTACATGGGACAAGGCATCAGCGCCAGCCTTCTCTCCAACCAAGATGTAAATACGGCGCTCCCAGTGGCAAACGTCCTTGTTGACGGAACTTCGTGCTCAGCACTGATTGGTACCGGCTGTTCACAGGCAATTGTGGATGCAGATCGGTTCCGGTCTTGGAAGAAAGTGAAGGTGGATGTTGTGACTATTGGAGGCATGTCCTGTCCCTGTTGCGGCGTGGGAGTGGTAACTATCCACGGAGGAAGGCGGTTCTGCTAAGATCAACGTGCTGGTGGTGCGCGGCAAACCACTGGGATTTGACCTGCTATTGTGGATTGATGCCATGACAGCATTGGGAGGCGTTACTGTTGGGCCTACGGGACGAGCACAGATTGGCAATGGGCGAGTAGCCAAATGTGCAGCCATTACTGTAAATGAACCCGACTTCACTGCCTCCTTCGACTACCAGAGGCGATCCTAGACTGTGGCATGGAAGTGGTTGGAGAACCGCACACCTGAAAGACTGCACAACGGGGTCTCCGAGTACCCGGTAGCAGCAGAAATCAGGGAGGACTACAAACAGGAGCTCCGCACGTGGATCAGCAGTGGCTGGCTCATACCGTACCCAGAAGAAAAACTGGGGCCTCCCAAGGGGCTAATTCCTTTGATGGCCGTACTACAGCAGTCAAAGGTATGCCTGGTGATAGACTTCCAGTAGCTCAACCATCATGTTGATGCTTTCAAAGCCGATGCAGACGTCTGTGCAGCTAAGCTGCGCGAATGGTGGCAAAAGGGATCCAACGTGTCCTTGTTGAATCTCAGGAGAGCGTACCTCCAAATACGTGTCCATGAGTCACTCTGTCCATACCATGAAAATTGATGGGAGAAGATATTGCCTGACACGTTTAGGATTTGGATTAAACGTGGCCCCCCTCGTCATGAAGGCGATCATCCGTACGGTGCTGGCTCAGGAAGAAGCTGTAGGTCGTGCGGCATCTGCCTATATTGACAACGTCTATATCAATGAAGATGTCATTCCCGCGAACTGCGTTAAAAAACATCTGGCTCAGTTTGGGCTGGAATGCAAGGACCCAGAACAGTTGGAGGATGGCGCACGGTTACTAGGATTGGTGGTCGCAATGGAACAAGGAAGACTGCGGTGGAGACAAGGAAGCATGGTTCCTAACACCCCCGATGTCGTTATGCGACGGAAGGTGTTCTCTCTGTGTGGAAGGTTTGTTGGGCACCTCCCAGTGTGTGGTTGGCTCCGTGTGGCATGTGCAGTGCTCAAGAGGAGAGCAAGTACAGTTATGAAGGGCTGGGACGATGAAACAAAAGTTGCCCTTCTCCAGCGCATGGTGTCTGAGACTGTGGATTCTGTGCGACAGGATAATCCAGCTCATGGGGAGTGGTGCGTAGATGCGCAGGAGCCAAATGTGTGGGTCGATGCAAGTTCCCTGGCAACCGGAGTAGCGTTAGAGAGCTACGAGACATTGCTGGAGGATGCTTGCTGGTTGCAACCTAAAGATGGTGCTCAGCACATCAACCTGGCCAAGCTGAATGCCGTGTTGAAAGGCATCAATCTAGCACTGCAGTGGCAGAGCAAGACGCTACACCTAAAAACAGATTCCGTTTGCGTGTACCATTGGGTATCGGATACTCTGACTAGGAGAGTGTGAGTGCACACCAAGGCGGCAAACAAAATGCTCATCAGGAGGCGGTTGAGGACTCTTAAGGAGCTTGTGGAAGAGTATCAACTGACCGTGGACATGGCACTGGTCCCTCTTCAGCTCTGAATATAGCTGATGGACTGACAAGAGTACCGCAGCGATGGTTTGACACAATGAAGACATGTAATGGACGCAGGTCAATGATTGGTGCCACCCATGTGGACGAACTAGACGCAGATCAAATCATGTCCATCCACAGGAACAGTGGTCACCCAGGAGTGTGGCGTACTACCTACTTCGCCAGGAGAGTCTGCCTGTCAACGACAAAAGCAGCCGTTAGATCAGCTATACGGATGCGTGAAGAATGTCAGTCCATAGACTCTGCACCAACTTGCTGGAAAAAAGGAAAGCTTGAAGTAAGCAGAAACTGGCAGAGACTGGGGATGGATATCGCCCACTATGGTGCCCATTATTTCCTAATGCTGACTGACTGCAGCCCGTTGCGTTTTTCACTCTGGAAGCAGTTGGCAAGACAAGACTTGGCAGCCATCATTCGCCAGCTGAAAGAAGTGTTCCTTGAGCGGGGCCCACCCCATGAGCTACTCACAGACAACAACCCAGCTTTCTGTAGCAGGGAATTCAGAGCTTTTGCACGCAAATGGGGAGTCAACTTGCAGTTCCACTGTGCATATGCCCCAGCTGGGAATGGCATAGCGGAGCGATGCCACTACACAGTAAAACGAATCGCGGCCAGAATGCGCTGTTCTGTACAGGAAGCCGTCTACTGGTACAACGTCACACCAAAAGACAGTACATCACCCCAGACTGCGCCCACCAACAGGATCCACCGATACGAACTGAGGGTGAAAGGGATTGACGCACTAACGATGTCTTTAGACCCTGGGCACGACTCCTACCAGGTCAGAGGTCAAGGCGCCAATAAGTCGGTGCACCACCAGGTTCAACAAGGGTAGGGTGGCGAAAATGATCAGCCTGCAGTCATATCTGGTGGACGGAATACCCTGCCACATTAAGGATCTATGCTCACACCACGGTTACGGCGCATCCCAGGAAGATTTCAACGACACATCTGAGAGCAAGGCGGAAAGTTTGCGGCTTGACGAAAAAAGTGTGGAATGCGTCAATCCACCTGAAGAGGGAATAGAATCAGAGCCCCACCTCTGACAATCCACCCGAAGGGGGAGCGAGATCAGAGCCCCTGCTATGCCTTTATGAAGAAGCACCTGTCGAAAATGACTGCCACCGGGCTGCCACCTTTGTGATCATGAGATCAGGGAGGGGTGTGATGACTTACCTCGGAGCTCAAAATGTGTGCGAATGTATCTTGCTTGCATGATAAATCCGATAGAAAACATGGCCGCTGTCAAAGACGCAATTTATACACGCCGGTCTCTTCCAAAACGAGATTGTACCAGTACACATGCAAATTTCAGCAGTGTTGGACTAGCATAAAAGGTGAGGCGCCAGCGGCACAGCAGACGGCGAGTCATTCGATGGACTTCATGAAACAGAGTTGGTCGTGCGAATAGATTGGCAGACCAAGAGGCGGTTGAAGTATGCGCGTCTGATTTGGGTGTCCATTTCACGACTGCCTGGTGTAACCGCTAAGAAAAGGAGTCTTGCAATTCATTTCTTTGAGGTGACCAACGACGAAGAAGAACGGCTGGTTTGCTGGCGAACACTCTCGTCACTTTTTTGTTTTTCTCTCTTCTTTTTTCTACAGAAATGATTAAAAGAAATGCCTATTAGAAATTAAATGATTTAAAAACATGCTTAGAATAACAAGTATGGTCTTTTTTTTAGTGGTTTTGAATATGATCCTGGCTTAATCTGAAGTGAGGATTTCACTTGGTTTATAGTGAGGGAGAGATATGTACAGGATTGACAGCACCCTCTTATCCATGTCTACCTCAATTCAAGGACAGGAAATCATCAAGGTGTCTATAGACCAACCTACAATATATTTCATTTGGATGCTTCATAATAATTTGGATTTGTGATATTTTCTATTATACTAATTTCCATTATTAAATGATGATCTGCTGTATTAGATGAATATTATTGTGAAGTTATTTGATATAAAATGGCCCAAAGTCTCCCAATTTCTGAAACAATAGTTCTTTAAATTCATTAATAAACTCAGACTAACTTGCCTGTTTTTTTTTTTATTTAAATAGGCAAAGTTTAAGATCTTGCCTAATAAAATTTCAAGCAAAACCTTCAACAATGTCATTCTTTTCATCATTAAATAATGAAAATAATTTCCAATTCACCAGTCCATTACACAGATATGAGGAAAATCTTCTAGTGATAGAAAAAGTGTACAACACACACACGTGTGTGTAATATATATATATATATATATATATATCTCAAAAACAATTTTTGGGGAAAGATGTATGACAAAGTGGGAAAAAGTTTTTGTGCGATACATTTTGTCCTTTAGGACTTCATTGGACTGAATTTGTTTATATTGGTGTGACTATGCTTACGCATGAAAAAAAGATACTGGGAATTATAAATTTTCAATTTTATTATAATTTTTTTATTTATTTTTTATTGTGTGTTTTGGGTATATAATATAGCTGATTTCTTTTAGATTCTTTTTCTTTCCATCACTTTTGTTATTAGATATCCCTCACTGTGATAATAGAAGATCTGCCAGGAATGGTGAGAGCCTGGGCACAAATTTACTGTGGACGATCTAGTAATCAAGGCACTCTCTAAACATTTTTGTCTTAGTGAATTGTTTTCTTTTTTGATCAGCAAAATTATGGTCTTGTTATGGTGAGCATCTAATGCATTTAATGTGTTGTTCTGTAAAATGTCCCTATTGGGTTCATATAGCTTTTCTTTTTAAAAAAGTCTTTACTATTTTTTATTTATTAGAAAAAAAATGGTATACACAGCAAATTCAACATATCATTAACTCGCAAAGTAATACCCATCAGCATCCAGAACTTTTTGCCAATGTGCCTCCAGCTACACAATCCCTTGGCAATAAAAATTAGGTGTCATGGACATTTGGTCTGTGAGTGCCTACTACAAGTCTGCCTCATTTGTGAAGGATTTCCCATTAACATGGTTGTCCAGGGAATGGAAGAAGTGGTAATCTGTTGGCTCAAGGTCCAGATAGTAAGGTGGATGGCACACTGTCTCCCAGCCAAGTCACTGTATAGTATCCCTGGCCACCCACACCACATGATGCCTGGCATTGTTATGGAGAAACAGTACACCCTTGTGATTAACCAATACTCACTCCTTCTGCTTCCATACATATTACACACATTCCAACTGCTTCAAGTACAGGTCTGCAGTGATAGTTTGACCCATTAGTAGCACCACTTGTCAACTAGTCTATCACGTATAGAGTATGATCTTGTGGTGTGAGGGTCCTGTGGTGACAACCAATGTCTGGCACATTTGGGACCCAATTTTTATCACTGGTGTGCACTCAAACAAATATTACAAATGTTACTGTGCCGAAAAAGCAACAAGAAACAGGCTATAACTCATTGTTTCTTGTTGGCTTCTGCCAATGTGTGGGATTACATCGCTATGCAGAAACTTTTATATTTCAGTACTGAGATGGTAACTCATCGGGCAATGGTAGAAAACTAATGATAAAAATGATTTATTAGGGAAATTTAAAAAAAAAACCATTGCCTGATTGAATGTCATGTCTACGGTAACATATAAAAATGTCAGAGGTTGGAGGTGAATAGGTTATTAATACAGCATCATTGAATATGTCTAAGCACTGGTCTTCATGACCTGTAATAATAACCCACTCACCTCCACCCTCTGACCTTATTTTTTATATGTTAGCATAAACGTGATGTTCATTGGTTAATCTAGACATACCTATAAGTATATTTCTAATCCTGACCTTATGTCCTCCCTTTAACTTATGAAAAGAGGCAATGATTTATTTTTTTAAATTTCCCTAATAAATCATTTTTATCATTAGTTTTCTACCATTGCCTGATGAGGTACTATCTCAGTACCAAAACATGAAAGTTTTTGTGTAGCGATGTAAAATGTTTTTATTGTAATTTATTATATATTTGTTAATTTATCTTGTGTCATTCTCTACTAGTTTTGCAGAATTATCCACTCTTCATCAAAAAGAGACATGAAAAGTGGAGGAAACTCCCCAAATTCAATTAAGAAAATCATAAGTAAACAGATCACATTATACTTCTGCTTGTTCCTTAGTTACCATGTGCATTACACTCTGTGCCAATATCTCATAAATAATGCCCTAATGGAAAAGACACATTAGAGACACTGTTTGGTTTCAAAGAGAGTAGATAGAGGAAGTGATAATGCTCTCATGTGTTTAATGTCTGCTTCAGTAAAAGGAAAAAAACTCATCAACTTTGAAACTTTTCTTTTGTACTTTCTCATTTCTTTAAATAATGACCTGCATTCATATGATTGTTATTACAATATTTTGTTAAAGTTTTTATGCCTAAATATTTAATTATACAATGGGGGAATTTCCACAAGTATTTTACAATCATGGAACTAGCAACTAGCTTATTCAATCATTATCTATAGAATTAGGATTCATAAGAAAATTCAAATAGGAAAACTGTTGAATTTTCAGGGGTTCTACCAGTTTATTATTAATGCTCTATCTTGATATCAAATTACAAAGAAAGCTTGCCTTAAAAATATTATCTTCCAGAATTATCAAATTACAATGTTTGTTACTGTTATGTGTGTGGGAGTTATGTTATTTTCCCCATTTTTAACTTTATTAATTTAAGAAAGATTGGCTCCTCTTCTTTTATGTGTCATGTCTCTCCATAAAGTGGGCAACCATGGCTATCCACAAATTCTTATCCCTTGTAGATCTTAACTAAATCTGTCCCTTTGACATGCATTCCCCAATCATTCCACCATTCATTCAAACAATGTCTATGTGGCCCACTACCTACCCTGTCTCTTTTTAGCTTTGATATGTCCTGTGAGTGTCACATTTACCAAGCCCTCTTTCCTCATTATGTGTCGTGGGAATTTCAATTCTCTCTTTCTGATTCTAAGTGTCCTTTTTTCTTTTTCCTAAGACTTCATCATTGCACATGTGCTCTGTCCATGGTATTCTCAGCATCCTTCTGCAGAACTGCATTTCTTTTGCCTCCAGTTTTCTCTTCATCTTTTAGATTGTTGAGTATTCACTACCATACAAGAGAATTTATGACATAACAGTTAAATACTTTTTCTTTGTTTCTTCAAAATTTTTCCTGTTTCTCATAATTAAAAACTATTTATAATCATATTTATCTCTCTCTTATAATAATCATATTTATCTCTCTCTTATATATATATATACTAGCTTAAAAGCCATCCTATTGGGCAGCATTTAAGCTAGCTACTGTGGAGAGTTCTTGATTGGGTCTTTGGCTCAACAATGACACTTCATGTATAGAGTACTTATTAAACTTTATTAAACTTGAACAATATTTTTCAAACAACAGTTTTCATCAAAACAATTGTCTATTTGGAACTTATTGCAAAGCTGTATTGATAAGCAACATTTTTTTGTTTTCCCATTCGGGGTCAGTACAAATAGCTTGTTTTCATTCCTAACCCTTGAACAACCAACATAGAGCTGCCCATGAGAAAAGCAGGGTTCCATCAAATGAAGTCCATTTACTTTCAATGATTGTCCTTGTGACTTATTGATTGACATTGCATAATTCACTCTCATTCAAAACTGAAGTATTTTGAACTCAAAAGGAAGATCTGGAGCAATTAAAGGGATTCTTCAAATTAAATCTCTTTCCTCCTTTCCTGGATCAGTAAGGAACTCTGCTTCCAAAAGATAAAGAAGCATCTTCTTGGAAATTGACCTTGTTTCAGTATAGAGCTTTGGAGGATCCAGATTTCTCAACAGCATAACTTAGCACATGAAGCTATATAGATGAAATACATCACCAGATATTATTTTCAAAACATACTTTCATGAACGTTTTTCCAAATGTCAGTAAGTTATAAAATAACTGGTGAAGTTGATTTTAATTTAAAAAAAATAGAATCAACTATTTTTCATCTCAGCTCACAAAACTATTGTTACTTTGTAAAACATACTTTTCAGCTGCCTCTTCATTCATCAGCCTTTTGAATTTCCTCTCTAACATTCCAATGAAGGGTGACAGAGAACAATTCAGTGATTACTTCCAGGTCTGAAATTAAATTGGGATATTATTGAATTTAAAAACATTTACAGAGTAGCAGAACTTTCTTTTGTTTTAATTTCAAATAACTTTAGCAATACTCAACTTTTAGTTTAGTTTACCTTCCAAATAAAATTGGCTTTTTCTTGTAGAATCAGACGAAAATACAGTTCAAGGGCGATAACTCTTACTGAAGTGCGATTTCTTAGTGGAAAAGATAAAAGCATAAAATATGCACTCTCAGTTGATGTCGATTGTTGTGAACTTATCACAAATATTTTTACTCACAGAACTACTCATATACTGACAATAATGCAAGTTGTGAACATTTAAATGATTTGCCTTTTTATCTCTTAGAAAAAAACATTTTTTTATCTTTTTTTAACAAAATTATCCAAAGAATGTAAATAAAGGACACTTTAAGAAGCAATACAATACCTAACAAAACCAACCTTACATTATAAATTAGAATATAAAATGAATTTTAAACTTTTAATATTTTTATATTAATTTTAAATTAGAAACTATTATCAATACAGCAAGAAAAAAAAAAAAAAAATAAGCCAAGCATACTACTAGTTATTTACAAATAAGCTAAGCATACTACTAGTTATTTACAAATACTTATATAATACTCAAAGCTAGAATAAATCACTGATGATAACATTAAAATGTTTATATAAAGATAACAAAAGAGGGGTGATTATTGAGTTATGAAGTTTAGCAAAAGATTGTAAAATTGTAATTCTTTAATATGTTTACAATTTACTGTAGTTTCATATCATTGATTTAATAATATGTTACTGTTCAAGAACTTAATTATTTCCATTTTCTCCTGCAGACAGAGGAAACATGGTTCATTCACCAATCTAGAGATTCTAGCTTGTTTGAGAATATTCCATTTAACTTTAGGTGTTTTATTTTCCTCTTTCTATTTCCAAAAATATTTAGAGTAGTGAAGTCGTATTTTGTTTATCTGCATTAGTAAAAGATGAGTGATGATTATAAAAACACTTTTTAAATTGATTCATTGTGCTTCCAATATATATTTTAGAAACCCTTGGATTTTCTACTGATGAAATAGAACACATATACACAAGGGATTTAGTTAAGCACTTGTTAGATAAAGGGCATTGGTTAGGATTTCTACAACTGCAAAAGTTATTTATAAGGGACAAATTAAGGTCAGCATTAGCATTATGGTTATTATTGTTATATAAATTCAGTATTTTATTGTTATGTAATTTAATTATTTTCTCTAAATTATTAGTACAACTATAACTAAGTTTTAGAGTGTTTCGATTGAAAATTTTACTTAAAGAATTATTTTTAGGAAAATGTTTATCAATTAATTTAAAAAATGTATGTCCTAATTTAGTATGAACTAATTGATTGAATGGAGTAGTATACATGATCTTGTTTCTATTTTTATTTTTGGAACAACCATAATCTTTTACAAATCTAATTTCAGAAGATCTTAACCCACTATTCCTAAGAACTTTATCATAAACACTTTTGTGTTTTTCAAATATTTATTTGCTAGAAGAGTGTTGATTAATACGTTGTTCAACTGATGATGGAATATGTTGAATTATAGACAGTGGGTGATTAGAGCTAGAGTGGATATAAATCAGGTTGGCATTGTTTTTCATGTAAGGTTGAAAATTATTGAAAAACAAATTTAACATTATGTCTAAGAAATCAACTTGTTTAATATTAGAATTAATAACCATGCTAAAACCAAACGGTTTAAAAACTCTATGGATTAATTTTCTAAGTTTATCAACCTTACTTCCAGTAGACTAACTTACAACCATGAGTCCATTATCTCTATAAAGCCCTATACAATTCAAATCAATCTCTTCATACGCATTGAGGTTGTACAATAAGAACAGTTCAACTAAGTCTGAAGACACTGCAGAATCCAAAGATCCCATTGTTATATTGCAATTATCAACCGAATTTTTAATCCATTGTTGTCGTGTATTAAGACTGATTTTCTACAGTTCAAAATATTGTTTATTTCATCCTTTAAAATGCCTGAATAAATTTCAGTGAATTCCAATGTTAAATAGAAAAAAGTCCTTAAAGATAGATGGATAAAAATCTACGATTGGATGAAAGTACAATTATTTTTGTCTTCGAAGTTCTTAAACCAATTGATCACTTCAGAAGTACTTCTCCACTGTATAAAGTTAAGTTAATTTTTTTATTTGAAAGTTGACTCTAAGATTATTTATTTTACCAATCTCAGATCTAGTTGGATTAATAATTCTAGGGGTTAATTTTCGTTGAAATTCAGGTTTGTGATCTTTTAATAACACATACGCCTCCTTCATAGTGAGTTTTGCAACCCTATCACTGATTTTCAACTTGTCAGTGAATTGTTTAGCTGAAGAGTTGATAATATCAATAGAATTAGAATAATCAGTGTTGACATAGTTATTCATTAAATTTTTCTTTTTCAAAGCTTCGTACTCCATATGATCCAGTTTATGGAAATTAGAAGTTTTATCAGATTTTACAAAAACCTAATTTGATTCAATTATATCCTGAACCAACGTGTCCAAGTGTTTTTGAAATTTATTTTTTCAGTAATGGGAAGTAATATTATTGATAATATCAAATAAATATCTCTCAAAGTTAAGAACTTTGTCAATAAGAAGTGCAGTATTCAGATTTTTGAATCCATACATTTTAAATCCTTTGTATTGGGAGCTCCATGGTCTTTAATGAAAAAATACGCCTTCCATCTCATCCTTCATATAAGATCTTCAGTCTTTTGGACTAACTTCTGAAAGTATTCCTGTTTGTTTGGGATAGGAATATTTTTCAGCGAAATGTCAAAATTAACTTTATCCATGTTCATTAATTAATGGCAAAAGTGCTCAACCTTATTAATTTCTTATTTTCTTTCCAAAAATCCTTTTTACCTTGTATGGAAAATTTTCCAAAAACAGAAAAAGAAGTGATGTTTCATAAATTGCAATTTTAAATAAGATCATTTATTACCATCATTGTTAATTACCAAAAGAGACGTTTTATTTAAACATCGAAACAAAATGTACAATTTTGTAGTAATTACATTCTAATGTAACGGTGTATAATATATATATATATATATATATAAAACGATAATACAACTGAAAATTATATGTAAAAATTATGGGAATTTCACTTTTTTCTTTTTTTTAGGTTAACAGAACTGGAAAAAGGTACTCAATCGAGTACTAGAGCTATAATATCCAATAAATCAAAAAAGTTCAAGTAACTTATCTTGTTAGCTGACTCTAGAGTTTCACATCAAAATGCTCACTAGAGCCAGATGTTTAATAAATCTAATACAGTTAGGTAGATATTTGATAAAATAAATTTATCATGCAACTTGCTCTGATGAGCGTTTTGGCACAAAAGGTTTAAGCAGCCTAACCAGATAAGTCACTTAAACTCTTATTGACCTGTTTACCAAGTACAAGAATGGTGTTATTGAGACTTTTCTAATGCAACCGCAACTCTGATAGGTTGGCCATATTGTCAGAAAGAATTCATATAAGGAATGCAGTGGGTCTGGATAGACAGGCATGGGGAAGTTGATGTCAAAATGATAAAACAAAACGGGTCAGATTGACCTTCTGAAAGAAGTAAGAACCAGGACTAAGTCGTCATCATCATCAGTCATACCAGCAACCACATCTTGCAATCCACATGCTTTCACAACTTGTAGACTGGTGGGACTTAAGTCATACCAGACATGAACACTCAAACATCAAAATTAATGGAAGAGTTCATTAATATTATTTAGGTATGTCCCAGGTAACGCTAAAAAAGTGGTATACCCTGGAGAAAAAAGGTCCCCAAATTGATAAAAAAAATTTTTAACTTGTAAATGTTTGTTAAAATTAAAGAGGGAAGACCAAAGTATTTTTTGAATATTTTTTCAGATTTTTTAATCCTTCCGATAAATTTTAAAAATTTTATTTAAAAATCTCGTTTTTCTTGAATAAAAAAAAAATTAGTAAAATTGATTTATCGACATTTCTGCCAGAATTTGTAAAAAAAAAATCAAAATTAGTTCAAAAATCAATTAAAATTCAGTTACACCTTTTTTTTTTGTTATTTTAGGAAATTTAGAATGATTAAAGTATATTTAATGTAATTTGAAAGAAACATTACTTACTTTTTTAGCAGAAATTTTTTTAATAGAGATATTTCCAACCGTAGTGCTCGCGCGGGTGCGTAATTGACAGGTGTCAATATATTGACAACTTACGTCAAGCGAATTTATCGTACGGTAGCGCAGAAGTGATGTAATTCGTTCTAATTTTAAGCGAACCTGGTTAGTAAATTTAAAAAAAAAAAAATAACTTTCTTAACTGAATGAATGCAAAGCAATTTCTGAAGCAAAAAGAACTTGCTTCTATCAAGAGAAACAAGTCTACCTCGTGACATTATTTCAAAGCTGTGCATCCATACTTTCGTTGTAGACGATTTTAAGTACAATTTTGGAATATTAAAAAATTATTTTAAAAATGTTAACGGTTGTCAAATTTTAATGAGCTTTCAAATTTATGATCTTTAAAAAGTAGGGAACATAATATGTTATTTCCATAAGGCTTCATACAGAAACTTAATTTTAAAATATATAACAACATTTTGTCATATTGTGTATTTAAAATAGAAAAAAAGAAAAAAATTATTGTAAAAATTCATTTTTCATCAAAAATTTTTTTTTTT
This sequence comes from Acanthosepion lycidas, assembly GCA_963932145.1. Classification (NCBI taxonomy): domain Eukaryota; kingdom Metazoa; phylum Mollusca; class Cephalopoda; order Sepiida; family Sepiidae; genus Acanthosepion; species Acanthosepion lycidas. Next base: position 65,147,785 of record OZ010590.1, on the reverse strand, counting down.
TTTTTTTCCAGATAAGAATTACCGTAGTATATGTTATTCAGAAAAGTCATAAAAAGTTTTTGGAATTAAATATTAGTCTTAGTTTTATTGGGTTTTGTATGTTTACAATTGAGGTAAAAGTTTGGACAATTTTGCACATATTTTTACCAAAAAAATCGATGATTTAGAATCTTCAGTCTTGTGCATTTAATTGAAAAAAAATTATCAGGCTTCAAAAATAAATTTTTGAAGTTTTCATAAAATTAAGTTCCAGGGGTGTAACAGATATAAAAAAAAAAATATTTATACCATGACTTTCAAAATGACAAACATTTCTAAAATAATTTCAATCATTTGTGAATAAGTTCTGAAAGTTTCATTAAAATCCAACAAGTACTTGATTTTTGCAAGATTTTCCAAATCAATGTGTTTTTCAACAGAAAACAGTGAAAAACAAGTAATGTTAATATTACCTAATTTTTGACCTAAAAAAAACAAGATTTTCAACCTAAATTTAAAAAATGCTGCAAATGAAAAAAAAATTTTTTAAAATAATTAAAAAATACCTTGGTCTTCCCTCTTTAATTTTAACATAAACATTTACACTTTACAATTTTTTTTATCAATTTGGGGACCTTTTTTCTCCAGGGTATACCACTTTTTTAGCGTTACCTGGGACATACCTAAATTATATTAAAATTAGTTTGTGTGTATATAATGTGGACACAGGAATCAACACTGTATGGTGACTGTCAGTTTCATGCTTTTATGTGGCAATCATTGGAAGATTTTAAAGACACTATTTATAAATGCTCTATATCTAATATATCTGATATTGAGTACTTTCCCTATAAATATAGCAAATTTTAAACAATACATTTATACACAAAGACATGAAAAACTCTCAGCCTAACAGACTCCCTTGTTATGACCAAACATCAAGTTCTTTTATTTTTCCCTTCAGGCAGATGGCCTGCCTGCATCAATACTTATAACCCCTGCCTTTTACTTTGACTTGAAACACTAATCACTGACACCAATGAGTAATAAGCAACTCTTTTAGTCAGAAAACTTCCAGAAAATGAATAAAATTTTCTCTTTTTAAATTTCAGGTTATAAAGATTGTGTTGTGATTGGTCAAGGTGTGGGCAGTTTGTATCTCTGGGAATTAGTGACAGAATATCCATCTCTGGTCAAGAAGATGATTTTCATTCAAGGCAGCCATCCAAGTGCTCTTGTCCAGTATATGAAAGCCAATTGGCTCCAGGCTTTCTTGTTGATGTGAGTGGGACCTCTTCTTTTAAGGTTTATAGTTTAATATAAAATATGAATGTCAATTTCTGTGTGGCTTTAAGTAAAATAACTTCAATCTTATTGACTTTAATGTTTCTGTTGTATCTGTGATTTATTTATTTATTTTGTAGAGAGTTATGTTTTTTGACAGCTTCTTCCTTTTGTCATTACAAGCCTCAGGCTATTTTCCTATTTTTCAGTGATTTTGTTACTACAAAACAATGCTATGTTCATTTTGATTGCTGCTTCCATAAAACCCTTTTTTTTTTTTACTTGAATGTAAGGTGTTTGCCTCTTTCAATATCTCTTTATATCATAAACTCTCCATTGGCTTGCAGCAAGTATTGTTTCAAAATGTTCATTTAGACTGCCTAAATAAAAAGCCTTCATCTCTCTAAAAAGAGCTGATAATACAGTCCATCTCTGAAACAATTTTCTAGGATGCACAAAGCAGCATCATGTTAATCAGATTGGAATGTGGAATTAGCAAAGTTTAAATTCTGGCTAAATGACTTTTGTACTCTTTGGAAAAGGCTTTCTTGATACTGATATACTTTTGAACTCCCTACAATCACTAATTGCATGGAGACTATGTGATGAATCATGATCTGATGGAAACATTACTGAATTTATATGAAATAAAGGATTCAAAGACTCAAAATTTGGGGCATGATTTTGATTAGAACATCCTAAGAGTAAAAGATTTTGTTTATTTAATTAGGTGTATAGAATTTTTGGCAAATTTTCCTCTTTTTCATGTCAATGAATTATTGAATTTTTTTAATTAAGTCTATAAAGAATTTCTTGTCATTTGATAAAATGTGGCTCGTTTAATGACATCAGTTGATATGAATGACTTATACATGTTGTATAGTACTTTGATTCTAGTCAACAAAAACTGTTGAAAATATAAGAGTATCAATAAAAACAAAGACTATTTACTATTTTTATTTGTCAACAGAACTCCATTATTTATTTTCAAACAGTTAAAACCAACTGAATTATGAATTTGTTTGATGTCAAGAATGTTTATACAAAATTTAACATTTGCTTCATTTAAGATGAAACATTGAAAAGTATAAAATTCCAAACATTAAAACGACTAAATGTGATCTGATGAATAGTAAAGAAAAAAATAGTTTATCTATAAAAAAAAACTAATCTTAACTAGGTACTGCCACAGAAAGCACAAAGTTTAAAGTGAATTTTAAAAAATGAAAAATTTTTCTTGGAGCATTTAGTTTTAATTTCAGGCTAATAGATTAAATTTAATATTTCCAATAAGAAAAATACTTTGCTGCATTTTCAAATTAATTTAAATTGATTGAAAGGAGGTTTTTTTATTTTTATTTTATTTTTTCTAAAATTGATGATTAGCACCTTGTTTTAGTCATCTTTTACTGCAATCTTTATTAAAAATCCTCCAAAAATAAAATATACTTTTTTGAAACTTTATTTGAGGAATATTAGCTGATTTAAAGTATAATTAATCAGATTTGAAATAGATATTGCAGAAATGCATTTTTTAAAACATCAATAGCTGTTTATTTAAACTGTTAAAATAATTGAATATGAATGCCTTTTTTATATATAATTTTTTAAGTACTCCATAATCTTAAAAGTTTAGGAAAATATTCTCTGTAATCTAATGTTTTATTGAATTTAGAATTTTGGTTTTAAATTTACTAAAGTTATCACTGTCATTTTTTGATAATGTTGTGTATGGACGTTCATATCTACAAAAATCGGCATGTTTATACACATATAAAAACAATCAAAATTCTTTTCAAAATACTGGGTGGCCTTGTAATAAGAGTTTCAATTTATGATTAGTAAAGGTAGTTCTATTTTATAACAATATTCCCTAACTTTTACACCATTGAAACTGAATATTAAAAGATTTAATATTTATTCTAATAAAAATTGTAATGATTCATTATTCATTGAAAAAAATGTTTTTTTCTTGAGAAAATGATGTCCTCAATATATCTTATTCATAGAAGCAATCAAAAGCTTTTATAATTTTACGAAAGAAAATTGATTTAAATTCTCCAAGGAGCTCTGCTTTTGACTACAATAGTCACTAAAAATTATCTCATTGAATTTTTTGAATTTTCATAAAATTTAGTGGAGTGTAACAAGATATTTTTACCAAGATTTTCTGAAAACAACCATTTCTAGAATAATTTCATTCATTTGTGAATAAGTTCTGAAAATTTCATTAAAATCTGATACTTTTTTTTTTGTAAGATTTTCCAGATCAATGTGTCTTCCACCTCAAAAAAGACACTAGAATTTCCTATGCTAATTTATAGTCCATCTGCTGATGCAAGAAAAACAAGATTTTTAACCAAAAATTTGAAAGTTCTAAAAAGGATTCAAAAATATAATTAAATAATCAAAAAAATATTTTGGGGTATTTTTTCATCATCATATGCTCTTTTTTCAGTGATTTTCGTGGAGTTAACAGTTGAAATATTAACATTGGAAAATAGATTCAAACTTACAACAAAAGATTTTACAGATTTAAAAAATAGAACGTTGGATTAAAATAAAAGGATTTTTAAAATATTTTTTGATTAATCTTTGTCGAGAATTTTTACATTTGATTACATTAATTGGTCTTTGAAAAGTTTGATTTTTTTTTTTTTTTTTTTCTTTCTGATGAGAACATATTTTTTTTAAATTTTTTATTCAGTCCAATCCTCCTCTTCCATTTACCTTTCCTGCCAGAATTACTTTATCAAAGTTTTTCATGGAAGCTTCTAGATTTGACTTTCAATGGGCCAACAGGTTTACAGACTAATTTACTAACAGACCAACAACTTGCATGTTACAGATATGCTTTTCAACAATCAGGTAATAAAAATGTATTTGAACTTTTTATTTTTTGATGTTGCTTCAAGAATGTGTCCTATTTTGCCAAGGGGAATTTTGCAGTTTGGACCAGTGGGCAACAAATATGTGTCAGTAAATCCAACATATTTGATTACAAAGGGAGCCATTATAATCAGTGATAATGTTTTCCAACACTTATTGTTATCAAAATCAGTTAATGCCAAAAAATCTATCAGTTCTAACAAGTCAAATAATTTTAAGTCAATAAATTTTGTATTAATTTTTTATAATGTAAATTTGTTTATCACAATGAATGTAAACCATTTCAATCTTTATATCTTTTGCTTAATGTTATCAACTATTTATTGTTATTTAAAACATCCTGTTTCAAATTGACCATGATAATAAGACGCTTTCTTTTTATATCTAATTTGACAATCTCTTAAATCTAATCATTATTGATAGCTTATGCTGATAAGATTGAAATCAAGGATGTTTTGTTATGAAAAAAAAAAAGTAACTTTATTCCCCTATTCTACTTTTTATGCAAGACCCTTAATATATCCAGATAGCTTTGCATTATTTTGTAATAATCACATACTTTAAATATTCCTTTGATCAAATTGGATCAAAGTTCAGATGATGGGAATAAATCTAACATTATTAACGTATAGGGTAGATGGATAAATTGTCGTCTAAATTACACAAAAAGGAAAATAACACTGACATCTCATTTTATCAGATATTTAACCAAAATTACACAAAAATATCTTGAAATACTAAAGAGTAAATTTATTCAATAAAATCACCATTGGCAGTCTCCAGATGACTTTGGAATCTCCTGCATCTCTTCTGGATGGTCTCCATGTTTGCCTTCAGTTCATCTGTGGTACTACAAGGAGTTTTGTTGGTCTCTCGCTCAACTGCGTCATACACATAATCAAGGGGGTTGCAGTCTGCAGACTTAGGTGGCCAGATGTAAGGGGTGATGTGGTTGCAGAAATTGTCTGACAGCCATGACTGGGTTCTCCAGCTTGTGTGGCATGGTGCAGAGTCCAGTTGCCAGAGGTAGGGTCTTCCAGCAGCCACCTTCTTGGCTTGGGGCAGCACTACCTCCTCAAGGCACTTGATGTAGATCTCCATGTTTAATCTGAAGCCCTGTGGGAAGATGAATGGATGCATAACACTGACATCACTATTGGTCACTCTAAACACCTTCATAATCACCATTAGACTCATCCAATTCTCTGAATCCTCTGCATTGTTCTCAGATTGACATCCAAACACTCTGAAAACTTTGTATTGGAGCTTCCAGTGTAAATGCCAAGCAGTACAGCATGCTATTTCCAAATTTCTGCCGGAGTGAATTACATCATGGTGCTCTTTTTTTCACAGACTGTGCCCAACTGCGCAGTCAAGAAAATCAAAAAAAAAACAACATGCATGTGCGAAATTAAAAATATAAAATGGCCACAATTTACTTATTGCATTAGCCACGTTTTCTTTGGTCAAATAATGATGACAATTACCTTGTTTGAAAAATTGCTTTCAGCTTTTATGTTGAGAAAGCGGTCTAAATTTCAGTCATCAAACATTAGTTATTCCACACTAAGCTTGTCCATTGTGCAACCCTGAGTTTGTCTGCAAATTCAAGAAAAAAAAGCTTTCACATTACTCTTTATAAGGAGATCTAAATTACTGAAACTTGTTTTGCAATTTATTTAAACATCATTGAAGTTGATTTTTACATTGAAAGTTCAGTCAAGTACATCTGACATTAAATAATTTTTCCTCAATATCATTAACCATTTACTTTAGTACTTTTTAATAACACTGACTATTTTAGTGGTGAATTATCTGCATGATGTATTGTGATTATGTGCTTGTAAATAAAAGAAATTTAGAAATGAAAATTCGTTTCAGTTCAGTAATCCAGTGAGGATCAAACCCCTATGACACTCATCTATTGGTGTTAATCACTGTGCTGTTGATAGTACATTGATATTTCCTAAACTTGGCTTAATCTGGTACAAAGCTATGGTAGTATTTTTTAAGAATGAAACTCATTAGGCTTGTAATTCTTACCTGTAAGATAAGCTTGTCAACAATTGTACTGTTGTTTCATTTTTCTCCTTAATTAAATGTTCTAATTTAAACAGGACTTTTCTTCCTTCCAGTAGCATCTTAATTGTTTGACTCATATTGCATCATTTATTATGAAAAAGACTTATTTATAACCTTTTTTGTATGTTTACCACTTACCATTTTATTACTTCAATCTTTTGCAGGTGCTCTGACAGGGGCCCTAAACCACTACCGATCCATTTTCCTCTCTGGCAAAAGCTCTACCCTCTTTAAGATCACAACTCCAGGATTATTGATTTGGGGTTGCAAGGATCCTTTCCTCCAAGTAGACCTTGCAAAGGCGTCTAAAAAATTTGTAGAAGACTTAACAGTGAAATTGATTCCTCAGTCTGGCCACTGGGTGGTATTGGACCAACCAGCAATGGTGCATACACACATAGAAGAATTTTTGAACAAATTGCCAACCAAATGACATTATCAGTTTTCTACTTTTGGGGGATGGTGAAAAAAAAAATTGTATAAAGACAGCAAAATGTCACAGGTTATTTGTTTATCCTGGATGAATTTAAGCATAAGGCCATGTTCATGGAGTACTCTGAGGACTGAATTTTATGGATGGTTAGCTTAATAGTGAGATCTGTTCCATTTTGAGTATTTTTGGTGCTAAAATAATTTCTCAATGAAAAAAAAAAAGAAAAATTTGTATTGAAAAAAAAAAAAAAAAAAATTCTTTTGACAAAATTATAGAAAATAGTCAATTTATAAATATAGGGTTATTAAATAAAATATTTAATTAAACTTGACCTCAATTGTGTTCAAAAAACTATTTTATGGGATTATCAGGTAAAAGGAAAAAGTTATGTAATAAGTCAGTTAAAAATGTTTCCATTAAGAGAATAAATGTTGATGTGTAATGAAATGTGATTTACTTTAAGTAATATTAAATTTATTACAATTATAATAGAATGCATCTTCATAAAGGAAGTGATCAGAAAAGAAATTAAATTATTGGACATGACATAAAACTGGATAAATAGGATAACTGAAAAGTTTTCACCAAAACACGTGAATATTTTGCATCAGATAAGTTTTCTTTTTTATTTAAATAAATCTGTTTCTGTTGATAACAGATAACGGGACATCTTGTCAGGATGTAATGATCAGTAAGCTGGTTTTGTGGATTATTAGAAGTGAGTCTGGTTCTCACTGGGTTCCCCCTACCTGTGGGCTTGTGCCAACACTAAATAACTTATTCAGATAAATACGTTATGACCTTTGACATGTAGGTGTGTGTATATTTTGTTTTAAAAAGTATTCAATTTTGCTTTGAATTTGCTAAGAGTTAAGCTTGGCAAATATAAATGTTCAAGATATATTATGAACAATTTTTTTCTCTTTTTTTTTTTTTTTTTTTTTTTTTGGTCAAAATTTCTATCATGCTAACGCAAACAGATGTATGAAATTAACAAGTGAATTCTGACCAGGACGTAAACAAGCAAATGACATATCCATTATGCCAGTGTTTTACGGCTTGAACAGCATAGTAAAATTAACTTAGGCAAAATGCACAAATACTCTCACCTTTACAAAAGTATAATATTGTAATTTTTGAGTTAATATATTTGTGTTATATATATATAACAGATAAATTATACTTATTTTGGGTTATGAACTCTCCTGTTTTCAACATATGAGGGCCTGGCAGTTCAGTTTAGAAGTAAACCACTATACAAGCCATACATGATGAGTGAAGGCTTATATAGAACCAGCAACACTTTTCAGAAATATTAACAGAAATGGTGTACAGTGCAATAAAATCTCCAAATATCCTTCCTCTTGCTTTATTGTCATTGAGCAATACATGTACTTAAACATGACCTTCTAGAGAAAGTCATGCTTTGATCTGTTTTCCTAATTCTAGACTGGCCACCACTCAAGCAAAAGAGCCCAGTCTTCTCTGATATAGTTAAATATCTGGAGTAAGATTCATGACTTTCCCAATTAGTACATTAGTACAAATTGGAGAAAAAAAAAGAAAAACATAATTTGAACTCTGCTCACCAATTCCATTTTCAGCAAAATAACCATTTTAACACACACACACATTATAAAATTTTTCTTTCACTACTAAAATTTTTGGTAATGCTTTTTATCTTAATTTTTTAAATGCTTAAATAAATTCTGGAAATCTATGCAGACAGGACACATTGAAATTTTGAGGAGTAACAAACCAAAGTTTTTTTTTCTTTGAATGTCTTATCTTTGCTGCACAAATGTTAAGAAATTCTTTACATTCTATTCAGCTGGATATTTGAAGTGCAATAGACAACTCAAAGAGAGAAGGAAAATTAAGAAAAATGAACAATATGAATTTGATCAATTGACACACTGCCTGATTTTTTTTTTTTTTTCATTTAAACAAACAAGAATAGTTGCATATCTTGCTATTGGGCAACAGCAATTTAGGCTAATAAATACTGTATTGTATTGAAAGTTTGTCCCTCACTAGGCACTTAACATATTTGGCCTTGTGCCAGCTTAAGTTATAAAGAACAATTTCTCAGACAAAAAAAGTAACATTTTACAGCAAATGAAGATTTTGGAATCATACTAAACATTTTACAGCATCCTTGTTATAGATAAATCTTAACAAAAGTTGTTTAATGTATTGGATTTCAGAGTTACAATTGTCAGATTTATATTTATCTTGACACAAAATCAACCATTGCTTATGACCTTAAATCCAAAGATTGTTTTCTTGAAAGATGTAAAAGTTAAATTCACTGCATTGAATGAATCACTTAGACAAATGGAAATAGGCTTTATTAAATAAACAAAATTTAATTGTTCACTTCACCAATTCTGTCTATGGAGGCAATCTAACAATTCAAATGGAAATTTGAATGACTTTTAAATAGAGGTGGAAAAGTAGAGATAAATCAAAATTATAACCTTTCAACAGAAATAATAAAAAAAACAAAAAAAACATTGTTAATGTATTTACAGTTAAGCAGATGTAAAATTCAACTAGCTTTGGTAGCATTAGAAAACAGAAATCCAAAAGTACATAGGAGTAGTGAAAGATATTTTTCAGAAACTAAACATGGTATTGAAGAATAACATTAGAAATAAACAAAACTGCTCCTGCATGGCAATAAATGCTGAAAAGTTTCATTACAAATGAAAACTTGAAGCAACCAATATCTGGTTTTATCAGCTCATGTAGAAAATATCATGGTCAGAGCACGTGATAAATGAGGAAGCTTTAAGAACAATGATAATGAAACTGTTGTTACCAGAAAGAAAGATTTGGGATCTTAGGGAAAAATGCTTAGAGAACTTAACACTCACAGGATGCATCAAAAATAAAGAAAGCAGTAACCTACTTGACATATTTGAGCAAATAGGAGGAGGGACAAATACCAGGAAGTCACGAGTCATAAAAAAATCAAATATGGCTGAAAACATACGTTGTTATAATTTATCAGAGAAAACAAGACTACCAGACAAATTTTATATAGTGTGTGTGTATTTAGGCAGTAATCTCTTTTATACATATTTCATTAAAGATGCCTGACAAGGTCAGACACACATAAATGGGATGAAATAATTAGCAATTCAAAAGTTCAACATCCAGTGAAAATGAAGCTCATTCCATTTGTAATGTTCTGTAGGACTGGCATTTTAACCACTACTCTGTGACAAGAAACACATTTACAAAATTTATTTTAGTCTGACACAAAGCTATAAGTACATAATGCAACTAGCAAGGATCAACCATGTGAATATTAGTTAACATTGTTTCACACACTTATCTTTGTATCTTAATTCTAATTTTCCCAATTGTCATCAGTTCCCTTCAAATAGATCTGCAGTTAATCTAGTTAAGGATGATGAGATGGAAATAAAGTCGCCCCCCCCCCAACTACCTATTCTAAAAGTAGTAATCTTTCAATTTATCTACTCTAAAAGAAACTGACACAATTTAAATTAATTTAAAAAAAAAATATTCTCTCCAAAATAGATAAAAAAACAGATTTTGATTATTGGTCTCCAAGGTAGATCTTTTGAAATTTTGCTGCTCAAAAAACCTATTCTCAGATTATTTTCTTGTAGCCAATCAATATTTGATTACTTATTGTTCCCAAAATATTTTTAAGATACTTTCATTCAATTATAATGAATAGTTTCATACTTTTGGGGGAAGAGGTGTTTTCTATTAGGTTGGTGCAAAAATAATGACATAATAATGTCGTTTTTTGACGTATTTTTAACGTCAAAAAACGACATAATACGTCATTATTTTTGCACCAACCTAATATATACATAGCACTAACATGTAAGGACATGGTAATGAAACTTTGCCAATTTGGCATCAGGTATTAAAGTAACAGCTTGTAACTGTGGATCTCTGAGCCTTACCTGAAATGATTATCTTTGAACCAATTAAGTCTTGCACAAGGTATATTTCTGAAGTACCGAATAAATATCGAATTCATTGACTAATTAAGCCAATAAGCACCATTTTTATGTTAAACTGATGAGCCATGCATAGTTGGTGCTCTATAGCATTAAAAAAAAAAAAAACAATTGTGTCCAACTTTAATTTTAGTCTGACACAAGGCTATGAGTATCATTGGTGAGTTAGTGACATGAAAATAAAAACTAAAAGCAAAAATTGAACTGAAATCAATTTTATTCTCTTGAATATAACAGCAGGCCTTTCACAATTTGAGTGAGAATGTTGCACTACTGAATGGAAATTGAACATGAGAAATGAATTTGCCAGAGACAAGAAGCAGCTGTCAAAGACCAACTGGTGCCTAGCCTTCCTCATGGGACATCTCAGAAGACACCAGAGAATAGAAAAACGGTCTTGAACCAAAAATGTAAGCCATTTGGTCAGCATCACAAGTAAATATTTGTACATACCAAGCCAGCACTCAAAACTTCTTTTTCATTTTCTAGAGTTTTAGAAATTAGCTCTTTATCTTTTTGCATAAAACCAGCTCAATTCTGTCTTGCATTTTTTTTTCAGTGAGAAGGATAAAAATGGAAAAATTGACAATGATTTTTTTTTTAACATGGATTTTGTATTCATTTTGATTTTTTTTTTTTTTTGATACTGCAGTTGCTGTTAACAAAGACCTTCAATCCTTTATGTATGTTGAGAATATGGAGGAAAAAAAAGTTTGCTAGTCAAACACCATACTTCATTATACTACAGTTAATGTGTAGATTCCTCTTTAAAAGGTGTTTACGCTGATGTTTCAGTGGTGAGAATCATTTTTTAACCTTACTCCAGACAAAATTATTTTAAATACCTTTTTATTTTTTTTTTTGCTATGTTTCAGTGCTATGAAAAGTTTTTACACGCTGTCTTTCAAAGTAAACATGATGAGTGAAGGATTTAACATCTAATTAATTTGTGATTTAAAAAAAAGAAAAAAAAAAGCAGCAAATTTTTTACTTTGGTGGTGGGGGGAGACATTTTTTTTTTTTTTTTTTTTTAAATGCCTCATATTTGAATATGTCCAATATTTGTTAGCAAAATTTTCTTATAGAAAACAAACAGACAAATTTATGTCAGACCAAGTTGAAAACGTGTGTGACATGAGTAGGAAAATGATCTTACTACTTAGCACATAACTGGTCACATGACCAGATATTTTATCTTTCCAGTAATAAAGAACTTTTGCTTTTCTGAAGATTTGTGCCATTTGATATTTGTTTTCTACAACCTAAATATAATGCAGCAAAATTTTTTTAAGACTTTTTCTAATATGAGGTTAAAAAAAAATAAAATCATCCCTTGTTAATGGAATTGGTTGTTAGAAATGAAGCATGGAATATTTTGGTATATTTTCTTACTTTCCTTGTGAAAATAAAAAATGTTAACATGTACAAAATTGTAAACTTCAGACATGTTTGGAATCGCCTTTGTGCTTGGATCCCTGAAAAAGCAAAGAAGATAATTGAAGTTAAAAATAAAAGTTTTTCCTTTTATCAGATCCAATATTTTATATAAAAATTTTCTAAAGAATTCCAAATTAACAGTGTAATTATGTTTGACTAGTTATATCTCATTTTTGCTTTTTATCATGACAATCTTCATAACAAAATTTCCCTGGCAGTCCAAATTAGAATGATCTAACCTGGAAAGGAGATTTGAAATTGCATTTCCTATTTTTTTTGATTACCCTTTTTTATGTGGCTTAATTTTATTCTCATTCATTTTGCATACTTTAATGGTCAGATGGCATTTAACTAACCAAAATTAAAAATATTAATCTTAAAAAAGATATCCTGTATGGATCAAAGTTAATGAATCCTATTAAATTATCAGATTAAAGAAAATTAGGAAAAAGGAGAAAAAGAAAAAAAAGAAAAACAGCCAAAATTTACTAAAAAGGTGACATTCTACTATTTCTATTTATTGGTTCTCCAATATGATGCATAAATATAAACTATACAAATATTTCTAGTGTCCAATGAATGGATTTGGAGTCTGAAAGCTTCATCTGTACAGCAAATAGTTTCAAATTATATTTATTAATATATTTTTCCTATAAAAATTCCTTGTTAAAATGTCTTCTACATAATTCTTTTAGAGGTTACCAAATCCAATATAATGCTATAAAGGGCTTCAAGTTTGTCAAGAAATTAAAACTTGCAAAAAGAAATATTCCATTAGAAAAATTAACTTTTGATTGTTAGGTATAAAAATGAATTATTTAGAAAATAAAGATTTTAGTTCCTAAAGTAAAAAGTGATTAATATATCTAAAAATATACCTACTTTTAACTTGTCTAATTCAGCTTTGTAATTGTGGACTTTGGATTTTTCCTGTTCCAAATCTTGTGTTAATTTGACCACCTGAAGCCAGGAAAAGAATAAAATCAAAATTTAAAAAACAGCTTTTATTAAAGTAAGACTTAAAAAAAATCAACTTAAAATAACAAAAGGTTACAATAAACAGCTTGGATCATTGTTACATTGTTTTTTGAACATCCTATTTAAAAATAATACACTGCAAACATAAAATATTTGAACATTTTACTCAATTTCATTCCAGATGAAAAAAAAAGAGCAAAAAAAGAAAAATCTTGATACAAAAGCAAAGCAAAAAAAATAAGCAAATATGCATGCATTTCAATAAACAGAAAAACAATCATCCAGAGGGAATTACAGCTTCAATAAGAAATTTACTCTGGTAAATGTTAGGATGGAACTATGTAGAAACAACTGTGGCAAAATATGTTGTCATAATTTTTTCTATATCAAAAGTTTACAATTAAAGTAAAATCTTGCAAAGAATTTATTGAAAATAGAAAAATCTTTGCACATTATGTGAATATAATTGTTTGGTTTGTTTTTTGTTTATGTCTTATCAACCCCACTTTGTGGGTTATTTAAAGACCAAATATATTTTGGATTGTAAAAATTATTCTTTTTTTGTGAGTGAATTATAATTTTTTGAGAATAACAATGATTTTTTCCATATGCAAGCCCTAATATTTAACCCATAACTGGGACGAGAATATAACAAATAGCAATAAAAATTAGCTTTACTTATTTATGAATTTTTAAAATGAATATTTTTGGATGCTGTGATATTTTGGTATGACATAATATCAGCTGTTTCAAACAATTATTGCTTTCACTGACTTTGCCATTTATGAGATATCTTGAATTGCTATTCTTTTAAATGTCAGAGGAAGGAGACAAAAGACAAATTTCTCCTGAGATATAATGACAGCCAATTTTAAGTGCTTACTTATGGAGATGAATTGAAGGATCAAAAGAAAACAAAAAGGATCAAGAGAACAACATTTTTTTTTTTTTAATCTGGGTTTAGGAGCTATACACTTTCATAAAACTGAAAATTTAATTAATCTTCGACCAAAGATTGTGGCGTATTTAAGGGAGAAAGGTCTTTGGTTAATTTATTTTTTGAAATAAATTAGATCAAAGATTTTCACTATTTTGTTACTAAAATTGTCTTGCCATGGGCCTCTTCCTAAACAACCAAACAGATTTTTTAAGGGCTTCTTGATCAAGCTGGGAATTTTTCAGTACCTCTACATCATTCTGGTCATATTTTTCATCACAATATCTTTAGGTTGATACACTTTTCAACTACAAGAGTAGGTAGACATCTGTCAGTCTTGGAAACTATGGAGTTTACTAGGGTGGCCAGCTATTCCCTATTGCACAACCTGCACAGAGATATTTGTGTTTCTTCAATACTGACAGAGACCAGCTTTGCAACCATGCTGAGCAGACCTTTAGGAGAAAGTGCCTAATCTGACAGGATCAGGAGTTGAACAAGGACAGTAGGCTCAAGCTGTTGGTTACAATCACTTGTAACTTCATACTAGCATAACTATCAATGGCTTCTGAATAGTTTTGTCTACCCAATTTCATTGACAGTCTTGGGTTACTTTGTGGTATCGTTTTTCAGGCTCTTCCCAATAGTGCTGCATGCTGGGATTGTCTCCCCAGGCTGATAGCATCAAGATGCCACCTCCTTGACAAATGAACTCATAGTGAGATTTGAAACTAGATCTCATAGTTGCAATGCTAACATTTTAACCACTTGGCTACATGCTTGTTAACTAGAGTATACAGAATAAATAGAGAAAAGAAAAATAAAGCAGCAGTTTAAAAAAAAAAAGAAAAGAGATTCAAACTAACAGTTGATTTGCCTTAATTACTTCAACCTCAAAAGTTTTGATGATAAAACAATGCACAAGTATCAAATTGAGCTCATGGAAAATTTTCTCTGGTATTTTTAGTTTTCAATAAATTAAACAAATTTCTGAAAATTTATTTTAATATCAGGTTTAAAATTTGAGGAAGTTTAATCAGGAAATGCCAGTAATTTTTTTGATTAGCTGAACAAAAAGAACTAACTAAATCATAGTAATATTGGTCTCAATTTATTATTGTATAATTTCAGGACATCAGTATCATAAATCTTAGTATAAAAATAAACATCAAAAAATGATAAGGATATTAGTCTACATAGTTTTAGTACTGGTATAGAAAATCAACTTCACTAATATAAGACACAAAGAAAGACAACTGACCTGATCTGTAAGCTCATCTTTGACACTATTCAGGTTGTCAACTTGTTCTAAAATATCAGACTTTTCCTTTACTGGAACGAAAAATAAAAAATAAAAAAAATAGCGGATTTAAAATTGAATTACAAATTTCACATTCTACAGATGTTCAGAAATAAATAATTACAAAGAAATCTGAAAATATGTTTTACACAACCTTTATATGAAATCTTTCTAGAAGTCTACAGACATTTTGAATATTACAAGAACCAATCTAGATGTAACCTGGCAAATAATCTGATGAAACCTTAATGAGTATGTCTGAACATTCTCCCATAAGCAATGAGATGCCAACAAATGAGCTTGTATAGTGTGACCATGCAAGGCAAATCATAACATCACCCAGGGTATTTTAGCTTCTTTACAGTTCAGATTTGGCTTCCTCTGATGTCTGATATTTTCCCAAAGCTAAAATCACCATTGAAAAGGAGGATATCTCGGAGAATGAAAAACATTAAAGAGAATGTAATAACATAGATGATGGCAAACTTGAAAGAGGCACATTGCAGATGGCTTTGAAAAGGAGAAAGAATACTAGGATAAGTGTATGGAGATCGTGAGGGAGGGATACTCTGAAAAAGAACTAAGATATTCTTTCATTAAGATTAAATGGTTGGATGCTCTTTAGACAGACCTTATAAAAATGACACCATAGGAAGTGACCAAAACAAATTTTTCTTTCAAAACCTGCCAAGTTTTAAGAATAATAATTTCCTAACTAGACACAGTTTAACACATCATTATATAAATATATGTATATATTTACACACGCACACAGTGAGGGTGAGCAAATATTCATACACATACAAATTTATTGTATTTCCAAATAATGAATAAACAGACTTTTCATATAATTAACTGTAGACAGATGCATAATAACTAAATATGCATAGAAAACAGAAAAAAATTGATTTAATAGAAATAAATCCTATTTATTCATTTTAATGTGTGAAAAAAGTATTGGTACAATACAAAAAAGAATACATAATCTTCATTTAATACTTTGTAGAAAAGCCATTATTCACTTCTACAGCAACCAATCTCCTCTTGTAGTTCTCAAGTAATGTTTTGCAAATTTTATTTGGTATTTTGTTCCATTCTTCTTCACATATGGTCGCCAGATTTATTGGAGCTCTCAATTGGATTTGAATCTTCAAATAATGCCACAGATTCACAATTGGGTTTAAATCTGGCGACTGACTTGGCCATTTAAGGATATTTACATTATTTTTAGCAAGCCATTTCTTCATAGATTTTGCAGTGTGCTTGGAAGATCTCATCAGGAGGAAGTTTAAGATTTTCAACCAAAATCATTAAATTTGCTTCATTCATTCTACCATCTCTTCTCTTACTGATATCTTCCCATTACCCTTTGCAGAAAAATATCCTCAAACCATGATGCTGCCACCACTAAATTTCACTGTTAGAACTGTGTTCTTTTGTTTGATAGCATTGCCATCTTTCTTACATACATGATTTCCAGAATTATGTCCAAACAACTCAGTTTTGGTTTTGTGTGTCCATAATACTCTTTCCTAATATGATTTTTCCTTATGTTCATGAACAAATTTCAAACTGGCATCTCTGTATCTTTTCAACAGCAGTGAAGTTTTCTGAGGGAAGCATGACTTTAGATTGTTCCTACAAATTTCATTGCTTATTGTCTGTTTAGTGACACAGATTACTGATGAAAGCAAATCATTCTGCAACTCTTGACAAGTAACCATTGGATTTTGTTTAATTTGATGCATTAATTTCCTCAAAGAGCTTGCAGAAATCTTCCGTGGAGTACCTGTTCTTTGGTTTTCAACAGTTTTGAGTTTTTTTTACACCTTGCAATGAATGAACTAATAGCAGTAAATGGAATATTCTGGTTGTCCGAGATTTTCCTGTAACTTTTACTTTCTTTCCAGAGCCTAACAATTAGTTCTTTTTGCAAATTTGTCAATTCTTTACCTCTTGCCATGATGAAAACCTTCTTGCACAAATATCAATTACAAAATGTTTGTATTTGTATAGGCTAAAAATAACTACTGATAAAATTATTGGTACATTCTAGAATATTCCACTTGAATAATTTAAAGTATTAAAGCAATTTAAAAGTTTTAAAATCTAAATGGAATTTATTTCTATTAAATCAAAATTTGTTTTTTCTGTTTTCTATGCATATTTAGTTATTATGCATTTGTGTACAGTTAATTATATGAAAAGAATGTTTATTCATTAGTTGAAAATACAATAAATTAAAAATTTATATGTATACAAGTATGTACCCACCACTGCCACTATATATATATATATATATATATATATATATATATATATATATACACACACACACACAGGGAGCTAAATGTGGTACCTTGTAAAAAGTTTATTTCAAAACTGGCAGAATTTGAACGTAAGATTTGATCTTCAATTTTGAATCAATATGTTTGTTCCAAATTGTCAATTTTGAAGCTGTATGTTAAGGAAAACATTTTGCAAGGTTGCAGATATACTTTGTAGCCATTGTATATATTAAAAAAAAATTATGAGTGGAATTTATTCTTCTAAAGTAACACAGTTAAAGATGTATTAAAATTACAAAAAAATTTATGAATCAAAAGTTAGAGTGACCTTGTCATCATGCAATGATTAATAAGGACTTTGGTTGGTTGGTTTGTTAGGTTTTATGGCACATCAACCCTGAGTAAGTACTTTGTAAAACTGCAAATGCAAAAATAATAGCTATCGTAAACATCTCTCGCTAGACATGCGAGAGATGTTTACGATAGCTATTATTTTTGCATTTAAAGATTTAATGGCCTTTACTTTAAAGAGTTTTTACTTAGTTAAGAAATTCAATACAAATTTACTGCTTTGGCTTATTTAAAATCATGACTCGGTCTATTTTTTCATCTTGTCTATGAGTGAAAGTTTGATCATGTTCATGAATGGGAATTTCTTTTTTCTAATTAGAAAGCATATTTTATCTGAGCTGATACCTTGACCCCAAATGACCCACTATGGCCAGAGATAGGAAGCGATGGAAGTCAACTAGGAAGAGGTTCTTCCAACAGGAGAAGGTTATAGATTTGGATGTGAGAAAAAAACCCAAAAGAAAAATAATGTAGGTGATTTACTCACTTTCTGCTTGACTAAGAATTATTGCCAATTGCCGATTTCTTTTCTTTACTTTTTTAAGCTCATCCTTAAAACAAAAAAAAAGAAAAAATATAAAGAAAGAAATACTTTAATCAGTACAAGAAAGTAAAAATGAATATTTTTTTACATTTTATTGCAAAAATTGAGTGAAACAAGAAAGAAAAACATTGCACCAGAAGAGTCATGTGACTTGTTTTATTAAAATGAGTTCAATCAATGGCCTAAAACTGAAATACTGTCAATATATATATATATATATATATATATATATATATATATATATATATGATCGACTCTCCTGTCGAGATTCAACGTATGAGGGTCAAGCAGATCAGTTTCCAGGAAACTGACAGCCCGACACTGGCACATGAGATTTGATTATAGTAGTGAAGGCCTCGTGCAGGACCATCCACACTTTTTGGAGGGAAGAAATAAAGAGACCTGGTGCACCGAATGCCACAAGATTCCCAAACGACCCTCCGCAGGTTTTGAATTCAGAGTTGTCCTTCTCCTAGACCAGTTGCTATCCAAGGCTATAGAACCCAGTCTGTCCTGCTATTTTACCCATAGCTGGAGGGAGAAGAAGAGGATTCATACCTTTCCCAAGGGTATTAGCAAGTAGGTGAATGTAATGGATTCAACTGGAATTCGAACTCGGTTCTCCGATTCCTCAATCCAAGCCGATATCCATTACTCCACCGTGTCTCCTATATATATATATATATATATATATATATATATAAAACTAAATTGACTCAATCATTTAAAAATAAACTGACTGACATGATTGATTAGACCAAAAATGGGAAGTAAAAAGAATTTATTTTATTTTTTCTCTGTTAAAAGAAACAAATTGAAAAAGGCCATTTTCCTACTTCATCTCTCCAGGAGGGCATATGGTAGTATGGCTCTTGATGTACAGAAAATATACTGCTGTGTTCTTTGGAAATTACTGCAGTATACTTTGAGTATAAAATAACCTACCAGATTAAAAATGAATTCAATGAGAACCAAAAGTAAACTTCTGACTTGAAAAATGACAAAATGCATTTTTTGCAGCTTGGAAAAATTTACTCTTTGTTCTGATTTTAGTCACTGGACTTTATTTATGTCATTAAAAAGAAAAAAGAGCTCTTACCTCTAAACTATTAACTTTTTCTCTTAACCGATTTAATTCTTCATCTTTCTGTTTCATTTCTTCTGCATGTTTAGCAGTCAACACACTCTGCACTGCATATTGCTACAAAATAAAGAAAAACTTGTAGATTTGCTCATGGTCTGCAGAAATCTTTCATCCTCAAATCTAAAACAGGGGATAAAAGATCTTTCAAATGAATTAAGACAGCTGAGGAAGGGTGAAGAATGCACATCAACCAAAAATTTCATGATAGAAACAGCAAGAATGTGGATATAACTCATGAAATAATGACAATGTATAATAGAATTTTAGGTAATATTTAAAATGAGGATAAAGGAAACAAAAAACAAAAAAAAAAGACTGTTAAAACATTTTTGGAACCATGTTAATATCAAAAAATATTTGATCATTTTTTCTCAGATTTATTACAAATGGAAATCAGAAGACTTTCAAATCAAAAGTCCCAGAATCAATGTGGTTCCCCAACAAGTAAATGATGAGTGCATGAAAAAGTTACATTTTTCAAAATCAATTTTGCTGTGATCTAATTGATGTAACATGAAAATTTTCTTGTGCTATCCCATTGCCAGGCATTGGTCTGTCTCATCAATGACAGGACTGATGAAAAAGAATGGATGGCTGAACATCCAGACAAATCACTTTCCCATAACTACTTGCCCAGGTAGTAACAGTAAAAAATTGCTACTACTAATCTATCACTCACCTATTTCAGAGTCATTACCCAAGGAATGGCACAAGTCTTCAACAGTCTACTTGATGACACCAAAAATGCCTGGATATTTTAAACAATTATAAAAGGTTATATTTTTGTAGAAATCATAATCAATCAAATGACAATCAATATTATTATGAGAAAGTCAATTAAAAGCCTGACCTTCTGATATTCTTCTTGCATTTTTTCTTTTTTCAGAATCCGGTGGACTCCATCTTTGACATTTTCAAAGTAATTAGGGTCTCCGTCTGCAGCTGAAATTTTTGTCTGTATTGGTGGAGGAGGCTCAGTTTCCTCTGTTTCCTCTTCTAAGATTAAAAAAGAAAAAGAAAAGAAAAGAAAATTATTTTGGCATAAATCAAAAATCATGACATCGTTCATTATCGTTAAAAATATTTTTTTTATCTTTGTAACTTTGTATTTTTGCTTAGATTTCTTACTACCTCGTCACAAATCATGCCATGATATTTATTTCCTTCGAGAAAAGAATCTATTTTCATCCAAGGATTCTTTCTCTTAACCCTCACAGTAGCATATTTGATCCATTCAATAGCTATTAAAAACATCTGAACACTTTTGCTTTTTTCTCAAACATTGTCCATCCTTGAGTGTTAAAATCAATCAATTCTTTCTGCCCCAAAACTCATTCACTCTTTCATTCAAAATATTAAAATCAGTTTAAACAGATTTCTGTCAGCATATGTCTACATAAACATACATGGGTACATATATAAATCCATAAAATGCCTGCTAATCAAGTATCTCCTTCTCAAAGGTCAGATCTATTAATGACAAAAATCAGTCTATAGTGACACAGCAAATTCCTAAATTCTTGTTAGAGGGAGAAACAAGCAAAATCATTATTTTAGTCTGAACTAAATTTGAATTGATGTAGGTAAAATTTTGGCTTTGTGCATTGATACCCATTAACTTTACCACTAGTGATATTTTGTTTTCTGCATTCGACTACTTTGGGAAGAAAAGGAAAAATTTCATCAGTACTGCATTTTTAATTTTTGTCCGATAATTAGTTTTAATATTCAGTCTGTATGCTGTGAACTGAAAATCAGAAAACAAAAGAGTTTGTTGCCTTTTATCTGGTATGTTCCCTGGCTTTCTTCATGTTTACATTGTATCTAGTTATCTTCTATACATTTCTTTTCAACATCAATAAAAAAGTATTTTTTGGTGTGAGGATGTAGTGAAGAATAAAGCAAACTGTTACAAATTCACAGAGACATGTCTAAATGGTTGCAAATTCACTCTTCCTGCAATTGGCTTTTCTACTTCACTCCTCTTGTTCACTGCCACTGACTTTACATGTGCTCAAAGCTAGACACACATTCGGGTTATTCCATCAACTGTTTTCTGTTATAAACGATGGAATGAGTTTGACATGGTTTTTCTGTGATCACAGAGACAATGGCATTGGCTTTTTGAAGGTAAGCGGAATTCTTCTGCACAGAGGAGAAGATTGCTAAGATGAAAAACTGTTTCTTTTTTTTGTTGTTGTTGAGAAGGCAAGGAATGAATTACTGGGCAACATTTAACAACTTTAACAGACATTAGAAAAATCAAAGGTCAAATAGTTGCAATAAAAAAATAAACAAAAAAGATAGAGATAAGAATTCAAATAATCTGTAAAATTTGGGAATTATACACCCAATTCAGATATGATTAACAAATTATGAATTATAATTTTTATCATCAGATTGGCTTTTTCTTTGAAATCTTTTCAAATAAGAATCCATGAGCCACTACATTGATGAACAGGTATGACAACAATGATGATGAAAATACCTGTCATTGTCAGAGGATTCATTTATTTTTTTTAAATTATTTTCAACTTTTAAAAGAATTTTAAAATTTCTTGTAAATAAAATTTAACACAAAGCAGCACATTTCTCAGAAATCATGAAGAAAGAAAAAAAAAAAAAAATTAAACACCACTTACCATTTTTTTCCTTTGCATTTTGGCGGGATCTGTTTTTGTATTCTTCCAATGTAATGGGAGTATTTCTCTCTTTTCTTCTTTTTTTCTTGTTTTCAGCTGCTTGGGATTTAGTATTTCCACTACTATTATTGTTAATGACGGGGGTGGGGATAGATGCGGTAATGTTTCCACTTTTCTAAACAAAGAAAATATTAAGAAAATGAAATAGGACAAAATTCCACAAAAGCAAAGCATGTTTGCTAAACAAAAAAAAGGTGGGGGTAAGATAAATTAGAGTTTGTTGTACAGGAATGTCTTGAAATAGAACATTAAACAGTTCAACCATTTAAGAATGTTTTGTAGGAAGCATGATAAAGTCTATCACTACTATTTAGCTAGTAAAAATACTATAATATTCACTTAACAGGCATAATCTCTCATAGTTTTATCGATAAATCTCATTAGCTATACAATAAAATACACTTAAACCCTAGTCCTACAAGAAAAAAAAATTTAATTAGTTTTATTTACTCCCAGGTGCGTCATCAGCTAATCACAGCCCCAGACTCCTTACAGGCAACTTTTCAGCAGATCACCAACATTGTTATTTACATAGGGAAAAATTCTTAATTTACTACATTGTCACTTCACCTCAGCACAACTGCTTCCAGTAAATTAATGGTTTTGGTCACTCAGAAGTTTCAATTTCAGACATTCTTGACACTCCTTCCATTCCTTGTTTTCACAGCAAGCAACCTTTATCTTAAAACTATAAGAAAATGTTTTTCATTGCTGACAGTCAGTCCTTAAAACAATCAAGATCCAACATAATTCCAATCAATTCTAAATCATTGATTGTCAAATTCATATTTTGTAGGATTGTAACATTAAAAAAAGTAAAAAGTCATTTTTCACAAAATTCTGTATGAATTCTGAGACCCAAACAAAAATATTGGAACTTTTAAGAATGTTAAAGTTAGAAATGAGAAGTTGAGTGTTGCCTAATAAATATTTTCTTAACAAATATAAACCAAATGCGGAGCTTAAGTTATAGCCAAAAGATTAGAACATGGCAAAGTCCAATTGGCACAAAATATTCTCTCTTTCTATTTCTCCAATCCAAGCTTTGTAATGTAAAAAAAGGATTACAGAATAAAATTATCTCAAAAGCTTTCTTCCAAGTCAGACAATGAAAAGTAACCTGAAGTAGAAACAGAGACTTAACTTTTGACTTAATCGGAGATAACCCTCACTAAAACTAAAAACTAATGAATTTACATCACTCTTTGTATTCCACGTATAACTATTTTTTGCTGCTACCAGTGTTAGAACTTAAAAAGACCAAGCACTTTTAAAATTATCAGAAGCAGCACAGTTTCTAATTCAAGTATTAAATGCACAACATTGAATTTTACAAGTGAATTTGTAGAATTATACTACAATAGATTCACCAGGTAGATTATAAAATTTAAAAAAAAATAAAATAAAATAGAGTAAAGTTAAAGTTTGTATCTATCCAGACATTCACTTAAATGAAATATGGCACAAGTGGGAATCCCATGTTAACACAGGATGAGTAACAAGAACTAATTAGTCTCCTCTGGCACTTCCCTATTGGAATACTTCAGATGTAACAATATTTAACATGGTGTACGGATGAAAAAGGTTAAACAAAATGATTTTATTTTTTTTATCAGAAAGGGATTCATTTCCCCAGGATATTGAGAACAGGTTGAAAAAGTTACACAATGCGATTCAGCGAAACACAGCTGGCAGGTTCAGGGGCCAGAGGTTAATTCGCCTGTTGAAAGGCATCCGAGGCATACATGCTGAGAAAATTATCAGTCAAAATTTCCCGAGAAAAAATTATAATTGTGAGAAATTGTAAAGGCAGAAGATGGTGTCAGCAAGGCTGACATATTATGGCTCCTCTTGAAAGAGGAAGGGATCTTCCAAAATTCGAAGTATGAAATAGAAAACAAAAGAAAGAGATTGGTTGAATTTCAGGAGATTTGCATAAAACCCACCTATTCGCCCACACCACACCAGTTGGAAGGGACACCCATAAATACAAGAGCCCATGAGGACCAAAGCTGTTGCAGTTGGGTTAGTAGAAGTTGCAGTGAAGTTGTGATGGGGAGTTAAGAGATTTCTGCCATAACGCTGTTTTGCCAACCTAATGAAATAATTATCTACCAAAGAAGAAAAACTCTGACAAAATCCTTGTGCCGTCCGATAAAGTACAAACCGTAGTACTTGAAGATAAATACAGTTGTCAAGTCTGGCCACCCTTAAAGAAGTTACCTGAAATTTTCGTTCCGTCGCCAAATATTAGAACAGGTTGGGAAAAGAAGAAAAAGAAAAAAAAAAAAACTGTAAATATTTTTTTTTATTTTGACATAAACATCATATAGTGACTTATTCAGGCATCATCCTCTTTATTTTTCAATTTTGTGTGTGCATATTCAACTCCTTGGTTTAGCTTGGTTGAGATACCCCAGTGATAATTCTGCTTGACTCTCTTAAGATCAAAAATCACAACGTGGGTAAGAGAGGTCATAGTTACTGCTGTGTCAAATGCCATCAACGATTGACAAGTGGGCTGACGGCTTGTTCTCCAATACCAGGATTGATCCTGACCAAAGACAGCAGGCCAGAGCCCGGAACACTGCCATAAAGACATTGACCCTGATCTCGCTCATTTTAGTGAATTGGAAAGGAGATACCTGAGACCAGTCCTCCTGGAGCTGAATATATCAAAACCCAATCACAAATGAGGTTGGGAAGGTAGATTGTGTAAGTTCACAGAGATGGAAAATCAAGCCATACATTCATCACAGCTGTTTGAGGTTTCCTATAGCCCCACTGAACTTAAATAAAGTCCATTCAGGTTTCCTATGGTAAAAATTTTCTTTCCCAAGTGAAAATCATCACAAAAATGGCAAAAGTCATTTTGTCACAGCTTATTTTCTCTCAAAAAATGGATTTTCATACTTTTTTAGGGGTAAAATATTGAAAAATGACTGTTTTATCATCACCTAAACTAATATCATGGAAACTTTTGATTTGAACCCCATGAAACTAGGTATTTTCTGAAAGCAAAAGATATATTCTTTCATTTAAAAAATAGTGAAAATTTTGCATTTTTTTTTGTTCTAAAACAAATATTTCCTCCATTAATGGGAAATTAACTTTTTTTTTTTTTTTTTTGAAAATCAAAAAGCCTAAATCATAATCAAACTATTTCAGGCATTGAGAGTTTTGAAGGAAATCGACATTCAAAATGCGACAAAATCCATTGGTAATATTCAATTATGACTGCCAAGGGTTAAAACAATTTGAACCCAGCCACGGAAATCTTTAGTAAAAGGCAAAAGATTTATCTGCAATTCCTAACCACCAAAAACCAAAAGTTTTTTTTTTTTTCCAAAAAATAGCAGCGATAAGGAAAATTAAACCTAATTGACTTTGACAGCTAGGTCAAAGGTCAGCCAGCAATAAACGGTAAACCTTAGAACAAGTTGTAATAAAACCCACCACTCCCAGATAAAAGCAAAGAGTGAAAAAAAAAGGGTTCAGCATTACTAGGGCTTGATATAACCTATGTTTGAACAATGGCTTGATGAGTTTTGTTTTGTTTTTAACACCCCGTGACCTGGGTGATGACAACAACACTTAGCAGACGACATTGTTTTTTTCTTTGCCACATATCTTTCGTATTTGCCATCGCCGGTCCATTTAGCCCTTCCTTTTATTCAATGATGTTCATGCCAAATGAAAGAGAAAGGAATGAATTTTGAATGCTGTTATTTTGAAGCAAAAATAAATATTTTTTCATAAAAAGAAAGGGGGATTTTTTTCAGAACATTGGGCATAATTTCTTAATGCTAACCGCTGAGTGACATTTTCGACAGCCAAATCGAAGATTAATTACCACTGAATAATTCCATGTGAAAACAATGGCCGTCTGGATCGTATAACGTCACCCTAAAAGGTCCAGAAGTTTATTGATTGATCGAAAACCTGTTGCGCATAATTGTATTTTTCATGGTCAGTTTCCATTATTTCATCTTGATATTATCATTTTCAGGAAAACAGTTTGGCATAGGTTTTCTTTAAGAACTTTACATTCTATGAGGTGTTTAAAATGTGACTGATGAATGAGATTTTTTTTTGTTGAATATTTTGTTTACGTGCCATGTTGGATTTTCCTATATGACAAAAACAAGGCTTTTAAACAGCCGTGAGAGGTGAATTTTCACTTTTGGAAATTTCCATGATATAGACAATATTTAGCACATTAAATTAGTGAGTACTGCAAGTTCTTGGACAAACAAAGATGGCCATTCAATGTGGATTAAGCCAAGAAGTTTTCAGTACCTTGTCATGTTTGAATTTCAAATTCTATACACTCAAACACATCCCATATAAAAAAAAAAAAAAATGAATAAAATCTATTTATATATTTACCTCTTTGTTTGAACTTTTCTGTTCAAATTCCAACTTACTCAACAATAATGCTTGCTGTAAATCCTTTTCATAAATGTCCGAAGTATACTAGAAAGAGAAATTTACAAAAATTGAAGACAACAAAATAAATTTTAAAAGTGCCTTATTTGGGGTTTTTAGTGAAAATTTTTTTTTATTCTTTCAGTTAAACTAAAAAGTTTAATCATGTGTTATATACTTTTTCTTGTCAGCTTCACGGAAACAGATTCTAAAAACTTTTAACTTGTAGGGTTAGGATAGGTTTGATTCGATTATTGTAAGAATAATTCTTTTTTTGCAAGTGAATATTGCATTAACAATATTTTGGGGGAAGATAAAAAGATTTTTCCAGAAACTAAAGCAACTGTTACTCGCCGAATAGGCTTAAATTGCTTTAGTTTCTGACCACTGACAATTTGTTTATGATTGTCATTGCCCAAACATTCTGAAAGGAATTTTAGGTCAAAAATTGAGAGAAAAAACATGTTTTTATATATATATATATATATGTATGTATGTATGTGTGTGTGTGTGTGTGTGTGTGTGTGGTATAAGAATGACAATTGGAAAATATTTTAGTTTTTGCTGATGCATTTCGTCTTCCAACATTATGAAGGCAAACAATAAAAGCAAAATGTTTTTGTTGTCATTCATACATTAAATCCAAAATTTTAAAAAAGATAGATGTTCATGCATAAGACTCTTTCTGGTTAATGGTAACTTCCTTTATATTAAGAGTTTGTTTTTTTTGTTTTCCATGTTGACAATGTAGTAAAATTTCCCAAAATAATTGTGGATAAGACAAATTGGTATAAGAAACAATGAAAGCGAAATGTTTTTGTTGTCATTTCATTTTCATTGTTTGCCTTGATAAAATCGTAAGATGAAACGTGGTGGCAAAAACTAAGATTTTTTCCAATTGTAATTCTTACACCAATACCATTTTACCCTTAGCCGTCTTAAAATCTGAAATTTAATGCTGGAAATGAGCTAAGTCAATGTCTCCACTTGAAGCTACGAGTACACTGACTAGTTCTAAAATTTTTGTCTAGTAATTTTTTGTTTTACACATGATCTTATCTTTATGACCAACCAAAAAATACTTTTTCAATGTTGCTTAAATTAATCTATTAGAAGCTTAAAATTTTCACTTGTTTGTTGACAAACTATATTTTCTAATTAAATGTACATACTTCACAAATATATTTTGATATAACAATATTTTATATTTTTTTTAACCCTTTTGTATCTGGTCTTAAGATTTTCACCAGGAGTATATAAGTTATATGTATAAAAAAAAATATCAATATATTACTCTGAATAAAAACATATAATGGCTGCAGATAAACATAAAATGAAATAAGATAGAATAAAATTCTATTTATAAGACAATTTTTTTTTAAAGATGACATTTAAATATGATCTCATTTTGATTTAATAGCTGGGTAGTATTTTTAAATTTAATTATTCTAATTTTTTCTTCTAGGCACAAGTTACATCTATGTCTGAAGCTGTTGGGCACTTGAAATTTACCTATAATCTTCCATTTAATCTGTAAGGGGAAATTTCTATTCTTTAATTTACAGAAGTATTTAGAAAGAGCTGTCTGGTGTTTTAGATTAGGATCAGAGAAAGAATGTTTGTGATTATATTGTCACTGGTTTCAGATCCCATTTATACTTTTTTGTTTTTTACATTTTCTTTAGGGAAAATGGTTGCTTGGTATATAATATTTTCGGATTTGCATATACCTCCAACTGGACAGCTGTTTTTGATTCTACAATTACAACAGGGTTTGCTATATGGTTGTTTATTGTTATAAAATTTATTTAATATTTTATTATTGTGTGAATTAATAATATTATAGATGTTATTTATGCAGGAGTAACTAGTAATTCCAGGTTATATTAGCTTCTAGAAGCTAATATAACCTGGAATTCATCATCCTTAATTTCTGGAGTTTGCTGCTGAGTGGAGTCTGTTGAGATTTCAAGTTATAATTTTCATTTATACAGAATGGTGTATTGGAAGGGTTTAAATAAAAATGTATTTTCTAGCATAGTCTTTTTATGAAGTCAATAATTTTATGCAAGAGAGACAATCCAGGCTATAAAAATTTTTTTGGATAAATTTAAACCATTGTTTGTAAATTTATACCATTTATATCTTCGGTCTGATGAGACTTACTGGTCAAAATAAATCATGATTTATTAGTATTTTTTATATGTGTTAAGCTTTTCCTTGATTATATATATATATATATATATATATATATATATATATATATATATATATAAATGATTTGAACAATAAAAAAGTATTGAAAAATTAAAATTTTCAGGCACACTGGGTTGTATATTAACTTTTTTGTTTTATTATTTCAAGTTCCTCAACAAGTTTCAGCCAGCATGGCCATCATCAGAAAAAAATTCCTGCTTGTTAGTAGCAGCGAACTATAGGAATGAATGACTTTCTGAAGAAAATGAACTTTATCTGTAGTTTTCATTTGTTTTTTTTACCGTTAATTTTGGTCAGTCCTTCTGTTGGTCAAACGGCCTCTTTTAAGTTGTTTTTGAGATAGAGGCTGGATAGATTCATGTGACTCAGAATTCCCCTGGCAATTTTGACAGTTTTATTAGTTCCGTTAAGTGTATTTTATCATTTAGTTCTTCAGGAGTGTGTATGATGTGTGTAAGTGTATATATTAGTATGGGTGTGTGTATAAGTGTGAGAACACAACATCTCCACAAGCATATCTGTCTTGTGTGGGTGAGAAATGTGGGTAATGCTTGATTTATGGGGTAATATATTAATTTTATCTATGTTGTTAAATTTGTGATTAAGCCCATCTGGATGGAGTGTTCTGAGGCGTAAAATCCATTTGTCTTCATGGGCTTCTAGAATTTTTCTAATGTTATCTTTTCTATTTTTTCAATTATATTGAATTTGGCATGGCTTTTAAAATCATGTTTTTCTAGGTGGAAATGTTCTACAAGTAATAATCTTTCATGGGGAGCCAACTATTCTATTATGATAATTATTAATTCTGTAGTGAAAGGTCCATTTAGATTTTCCCATATATTGTTTCTAACAGTGTGCATTCTAAGCGGTAAATTATGTTATGACATCTGCAGTTAGAGTTGTGGTTGATTATAAAAGTAGATTTAGTGACTGAACTAGTGAACAAATTGGTGTGTCTAATGTGGTTATAGCATAAGCTCCTTTTGTTGCTACACGTTGGGAAATCCTGTTGTTTTTATTTATTACAGATTGCCTTATCCTCTGAAATGTGGTTACTACCTACAATTTCCTTAAGGTTCTTAGGTCTACAATATGCTAGAAGGCTGGGTTCCTCAAACAAAACTTTTAGGTCTGGTTTCAAACCAGACCTAAAAATTTTGATGCAGTATTTCCCAGTGACTTTTGATTATCTGGGATAGTGGAGGAAGAGTGGGGTTGAAAGTGGTTACTAGAGGGATGTATCTGGATTTATTTTTAATTTTGTACATTAGGGTGTCTTCTCTAGCTGTGAAAATTGCTTTATTTATTTGTTCCCTGATTAGGTTTTGTTTATAGCCATGATGCTCAAGATTTTGAGTGTGTTTTAGTTCTCCATTGTCGCAAGATATCCTTCTGAGTCTAAGTGCTTGTGAATAGGGAAGGTTCTCCTTGAGGTGTTGAGGGTCGGAAAACTTAAACTGTAGATAGTTGTGGGTGTTGGTGATTTTAGTGTGTAGTGTCATTTGTAGTTTTCTGTTTTTATCTATTAGGTTGGTGCAAAAATAATTTCGTTTTCTCACATAGTAACATATGTTAGAAAACGAAATTATTTTTGCACCAACCTAATATGTAAATGTGGGTGTCTAAAAATGTTACCGATCTTGTAGAATTTTCTTAATTGAGTCATGTATCATATTTAGGGTCATAAGGAATTGAGTGAGTTTATCCTCACTGCCTGCTTGTGTATACAAAGAAGACATCATTGATATATCTTGCAGTCACTACCAATGAAGGGATAGATATGGGTCTCCTCAAATTTTCCCATGAAGATTGTAACATATGATGGAGCTGAAATGGTGCCCATGGCACAGACTCTTACTTGCAGGTAGTGTTCTCCATTGAAGTTGATAGTATTCAATGTAAGAATATGCTCCATGAACTTTATGATAATTTCTGTTGGGGAGGGGGGGGGGCTTGTTTTGTTCTTTTAGTAAGTGCTTCCTGGGGGGCAGTTAGCCCTTCAATGTGTTTAATGTTTGAATAGAGTGACGTCCATAGTCACTAGAATAGCATTTTCTGGCTTTTTTGTATGTGATTAATTTTGTTTAGTAGGTCTGTTGTGTTTCTGATATAGGATTTTACTTCCTTAGCTAGGGGCTGTAAGTAATGGTTTACATATTTGGAAATTTTGGTCATGTGGCAGTTAAATGATGAAATGACTGGCCTTCCTGGGTTGTTGTTTTTGTGTATTTTGGGAAGGAGATAGAAGCTTGTAGGTGTGATGTTTGTGGGTGTAAGTGTTGTACAGGTTTCCTTGTCAATTAGTTTGTTGCAAAGCATCATGTTTAGCAAGCTTGTTAATTCTTTTTGGTAGGGTTTGTAGGTAGGCTTTTGTAGGTTTTTTTCTTTTTTTTGCTAGCTGATTGTTGGCCTCATTAATGTATTCTTTGATTCCCCAGATCACTGTGGCACCTTCTTTGTCAGCCAGTGTAATGATCAAGGGCTCATTTACTAAATATTGATTGTGCATGTATTTTTATTGTTTTTTTGCCGTTTACATTGTTTTTCTCAATTTTGTCCCTTACTTTTGGACGTTCCAAATTTGAAAATAAATAAATAATTGTTATAATTCTTTTTCTATCCTTTGCAAATGATTCAAATTATGTTATTATGGATGATAACGACTACCAGTTGTCAAAATTTCAGCTTTTCAAAGTTGTTATTTCTAACAAATATTAGGTTTCAAAATTTTGTCCCTTAGTTTTGGACGCTACTGTATATATATATATATATATATATATATATATATATATATATATATATATATATATATATGTGTGTGTGTGTGTGTGTGTGTGTGAACATATATATATATATATATATATATATATATATGCATGAACATATATGTGTGCATGTGTGAACATATATATGTGTGTGTGTATATATATATATATATATATAGGGTGGGGAGGCAAAATTTGCACTAAAAGTTTTATTTGTTTTTCTCATGAAGCAGTTCAATTAATTCCTGAAACTTGATGCATTTTATTATCATAACCATGCATAATAATTACCCACATTTTTTTCAGATAATTGTGTAAAAGATGAGTGTTGATGAAAGCAAATGTGAAAGGGTGTGTGATATGATAAACGCACATTTTCATCCATAGAAGATTTCAAGTATAGTTGGAGTATCCCTACAGACAGTTTTTAATGTGAAGAAGAAAATGAAGAAACTATTCAGAGAAAGTCTGAAAGTGTCGGAATATCAACAAAATGCATAATAATCAAGCACAAAAAGCGCATCAACACTCAAATCCAAAATCCATGAAAAAATTAGCAACTGAACTTAAGATGTATGCTAAGACTATTGTAACAGCAGTGAAAGATGACTTAAAACTAAAATCTTGCACAAGAATACCAAGACATTTGCTGACATGACCCATGAAGGCCAGAAGATTAGAAAGATGCAAAAAAGTTCTTACTTAAAAGAAACAAGTCTACTGTGAAAAGTTTCTCAGACAAAAAGATCTTGATGCTGTTCTGATTTACAGGAATGACAGATACATTGCACATTCAAAAGTTCATGTCAAAGGCACTTTCAGAATGAAGCACCCAGCTCAAGTTACGGTCTTTGGGGTTGTGGCCTCTGATGGGAAAAAATGCCTATCAAATTTTACAAACCTGGTGAAATAGTTAATGCTGATGCCTATTACAAGACTCTGAGATACAATGTATTACCATGGCTCAAAGCCAACTACCCAGAGGGAAACTATATATCGACTCAGGCTAGTGCTCCTGCCCATACAGCCCTAAAAGTACAGAAATTCTGCAAATCGAATTTTGCTGATTTTTGACCATCACACTTCTGGCCCACTTCCAGCCCAAATCTCAACCTTCTAGATTATGCTGTTTGGAGCATTTTAGAACATGCTACTAATAGAACCTCTCATCCAAATGTTAATGCTCTTATGGATACCATCGGAGAAGAGTGGGACAAGATGTTCTGTTTTTTTGCAGAAGAGTTGTAGAAGTTTCAGGGGCCATGTGGAGGCAGTAATTGAGAAACAAGGAGGACATATTGAATAAAATGTTTCTTTCGTTTTGTATGTTGGA
This sequence comes from Acanthosepion lycidas, assembly GCA_963932145.1. Classification (NCBI taxonomy): domain Eukaryota; kingdom Metazoa; phylum Mollusca; class Cephalopoda; order Sepiida; family Sepiidae; genus Acanthosepion; species Acanthosepion lycidas. Next base: position 65,114,684 of record OZ010590.1, on the reverse strand, counting down.
ACTATTTGTATTTCTTTAAATAAACTAATTAATCAAATAAAAGGCTTTTTATTTCAATACCAAAATTATGCAAGTTTTGCCTTCCCACCCGGTGTGTGTATGTATGTAATACAATATAAAATATAAAATAATATATTGTAAAAAGAGGCTGTAAACAGCCACGCTTAAGAAGGTGCAGTCCAAAAAGCGTTCAATACAAAATCCAGAAAATTTGGGTTGTAGAGCAAAATATAATTAGGGACACCAAAATTCAAGCTAACACGCTACCAAGGTTTCAACTGTTAGGTCTCCTCAGACAGGTAGGATGAAAGATTTTAGTTTACTCTACCACCTTTATATACAAACACCGAAAGTTTGGGTGGGGCGAGAAAGAAAAAGAATAAAAAATATTTTCATCCAGGTTCATACATACACAACAAATATTTGTCAAGGTGTCAGCACTTAGATAAACCGCCGATATTTCATTTAGCGGTTTGTCCTTGTTAGGGTATGTAGCGATCGTCAATTTTTTCTTTTTGGCATAGCTTACAGTAGTTTCCTTGGACTCTGCCCGGTTTTATTTTCTTGATGATTTTCCACTTTATCTGTGAGACTCAACCATTAACTTCTTTTAACCTCCAAACACAATTTGCCAATTTTGTATCATTTCTATGGCTCTTGAGCCTTAAAGAGGTAATATGATTGTAATATCTACTCTTGAATGGGCCCTTTGTGCAACCAATGTTTGTTTTATTGAAATTTTTTCAGTCACTGACTTCTGCTGAATAAACCACACCTTCTATCAGGCACCCAGTGTCCAAAGGACAATTATTACTGTCTCTGAAGTTGCATAGTTTCGTTTTTTAACCCCGCCCCAATTCTTTCTGCCTGTAATAATCTGGTGCTGTGTCTTTTTATAATGGTTAATAAGTTACTTGTGCAACTGTAGCTGAGCTTTACTCTGCTTCTGTTAAACACCTTAGCTAGGAAAGAATTTCTAGGGAAATGCTTATCTAACAGCTTAAAGAATACTTTTACAATTTTGGTTTTCAATTGCATGTTGAATGGGGGGGGGTTAAACCAAATCATGTCCATTCTCCTGGTTGTGCACTTAGGGTGGATGGGTGGTGAAAAGGACAAACCAGTATTAAGTCTTTCCCTTCTCAATGCTTTCTCATACACCTTTATTTTTAAGGTCGTAAATCTCAATAGATGAATTATGAGAGATTCTACCAGTCAACGAGTGCCTAGACTGGTTTAAAAGTATTAAAGACAAAGAAAATTTAGTCTTTATAAAATAAAAGGTAAAATTTTAATAACTTTTTTTTGTTTAACATTTTCTATTTTTCTTTAAGGTAATTTGTAAAGGAGGCTTTGGATGTTAATCATGTAAAAAGATGCGACTGAAAACCAAACACAAGTAATGAAATCTTTCTACCAAAACCAAGATCAGTAATTCAAATTTAGCGAGCATATCGTTGCCATTAGAGGTGAGAGATTCCCCAGGTTTTGAGAGTAAAGGTTCAGTACGTGACCTTCCATGAAGTAGCAGACAACATTTGGTTAACAATGAAGGAATATTTGAATGAATAAGAGAGAGAGAGTACCAAAGATTTGAGAGCATCAACTTGAAGGTGGTCTTGACAGGTTTAAATCTCTCGGATATTACTCAAACAAATTTTTAAATGCATCAACCTATTTCCAACAAGATAGGGCAACAGTTCATATGACAACGGCCACAATCCGGCTTCTCAGGTAAATTTTTGGGAAAAGAATAATTTCTCATGGTTGCAGCATCAACTGGCGACCACATTCCCAGATCTAATAAACCTGGAGTTCTTCCTATGCAGTTATCCCAAAGAAAAGGTTTATGTCTACAAGCCCCAAACTCACCAACAGCTGAAGGACAACATCCAAATAGACATCAAAGCATGAGAGTTTGAAATACTGTCCGCTGTTATGGAAAATTCCTTAGAAAGGGTATGTTCTGTGAAGCTGAAAATGGATGCCACTTAAAAATGTAATCTTTCTCAACTTGTATAAATTTATTTCCCATCTCTACTCTATATAATACTATAGTATTGAGAAGTAAAGTTAAAAATATAAGAGCTATGAAATTTTGAAATTTCTTGGTGACTTTTGGCCATCTTTTATATATATATATATATATATATATATATATGACTTCTGTACTGCTTTGATAAATATTCTAACATAAGATACCTTCATTACACAAATTATTCAGATGAGTATCTTTGTTTTTATCAACCTAACCCAATGGTTTTTTTCTATGAAATTTTGTTATGCTGATATATGAACTATGTTACTTCTATTTATGAATTAAAGAAAATATTTGTCAACATTCACATCTGTGAGAGACACTTAAGATAATTAAGGAACACATTGGTCAAAACAACCAATAACAGAGATGAGGATACTAGTTTAGATAATTTATGTAATAATAACAAAAATCTTCAAAACTTCAGACAATACAAAAGGTGGCCAAAGAACACATTAATTATTGAAAACATTATAAACAACAAAGAGGATACTCATCTGAATAATATTTGTAGAATAATATTTACTTGTTTACTGCTCTTATGTTTTATATTTTGACCAACCAGATTATTTTCTTTATGACAGTTATCTTTTTGTATTCTGTTATTTATTTGCTTAATCTTTTCAATGTTTGTAGAAAATGGAAAAGGAAATCAAAAGAAACTTACTTCTTCATCTACTCTTTTCCAGTCTTCCCACTGCTTGTCGGTAACTGATGGAGACAGATTCTGATTATTTCGGTTTTGGCTTTTCTTCGTCTTGCTTGTTGGTTTTCCAAATGCAAGCTGTTTTAGCTAGAATAAAAATTCAAAATATTTCATTAAATGCAACAATATTTTTTAAATTTTTCATAAATCTTTTCCTGATTCTGACTTATTGTCAGGAAACTCTAAGGTTTCTTCTTTTCACTGTTATGTCCATTGATAAAACCAGAAACTTTCAAGCATTATTGAGTTTTGTCACAATGTCAGTGATTTTTATCAGCAATAAAATAAGAAAATCAAAGGACACAAAAGAAAGCTTAAATAAATTTTATTAAAAAGTTCCATTTTGGAATTATTAATATATAAATAATGCTAGACAATTTTTTTCAAATAGATATCCTCTATTTGAAAAAATTGTCTAGCATTATTTGTAATTTAGTGAATATGAATAATTTTTATTTTCACATTTACATGTGGATTATTGTCCTCATCTTTGTTATTATTAGAGTATTTCAGCCAGAGTGTACAATGGCCAAAACTTTGTGATAATAAAAACAAAGATGAGGCTAATAGTCTATATGTAAATAATAACACTTCATCCCAGAAATTTACATTTAATGTTAGGAATTCTTCCATGCAATGTGTATAAGGGAAAAATTTTCTGCTGAAAATTTCTAAACTCAACCAAGAAGGGATTAAAATAAGCTTTTTGAAGAGTATGCATCAAACAGTGATTTACAAAACCATTCTGCTGATAATCTAGACTGTGACAATTTGATTGTTGATATCAAAGTATAATATTAAGTTGCAAAATATAAAAGCAATGTAGATCAGACTCCTATAATTTTGAGTAGATTGTATTAATAGCAACTTATGTAAATATGGAAAAAAAATAAAAGGGCAAAATTGGCTGCACTCTGAAAGTCATATTCAAAGACAAAATAGAAAGTTTGATATAATTGATCATATTTAGGAGAAAAGTTTACATTATCCTTTTTGGGATGGAGAACAAATTATAAAGAACAAGGCAGAAGAATAAGAAAATTTAAGGAAATGCTATACAAAATGCCTGAAAAATCAGGCCAATGAATTTTTCTTTGCTCAGCTGAAAAACTGAAGGCTGTCTCTGTGTATAAATATGGAATCATCTGTATTATATAAATTACTGGAACAAATTGTATAATCCCTATTGCTGCATTTAAGCTGAGCTGAAAAAAACAAACAAGTCTTAATTTTTCCTTAGAGATTATATACCTGAAAAAGGGTGTAGAATAAATAGGTTTAAACATTTAGTTAATGAAAATTATCAGCATAACAAATATGTACAGTCCAAACAACTCTTGAACTAGAGGCTAGAGAATTTAACACCAAATATCAACTCTGCTCAATTTCTGTTAGGAAAATCTATCTTGTCTGAGATATTGTTATGCATTTTTCAATATTTTTCTGATCTTTAAAACAAAAATTATGTCTTATCAAAGAAGCAAATATATCTTTATATTTTTTATACATTTATGTAATTTTTTGGATTGAGAATTACTCGAGTAGATAAGTACTTTTCACAGGTCTAATTTCATAACATATGTGATCGGCAGTATTAACCTAATTCCAAAAACATGTCTAACCAATTAATTGACAGCATTTCACAGTCCTTCTTTGAGACACTTACAAAACAAACACACACACACACTTCTAAGAAAAAACGTCAATCTTTCAGAAATCATAAGGTAAGAGACATGATACTAAATTACCTCTATGGACCTCTTTTGTAAGTTAAAGACTTAGTATTTATTACCTTTTCAATATAAGATTAACCATCTGCATAAATGAAGAACTCCTTAATATTCTGCAAAACAATTTTCAGTAATCAAGAGATGCTAGAAGATTAAAAATCAGATTACTCAAAATTCTAATTACCAAAAGAGATGCTGAACAGATTTTCTGAAAGAATCTTTGAGTAACCTCAACTTCTTTTTGAAAATACAAGAAATATAGAAAACTACGTCTTTTCAAATTCAAATCCTTGTGTGAAATTCAAACCAACAAAAATTTCCTCTCACCATGAGAAGGTGCTGAAAGGTTCTTGGCCTGACCCATTTTCTAAGATCTAACCAAATAGAATTTTTTCAAAAGGCATCCTATAGGTACTATCAAATGTATGTTTTTTTCCAAAATGTAAAAAAAGAAAAGAAAAACATTACATTTTAAAAAAAAATTACTAAAAATCAGGGAATAATCCAATTTGTAGAGATATTTTTGAAACATTTTGATACATCATAAATACTTTTAAAATTGGGGGCAAGAGTATGACATATTTTTTTTATAGTTTTATAAAGAAAAATCCCTAAGTAACAAAAATCTTTGCAACATTAGATAAAAATATCTAGAAAATTTGTCCTGAAACCTTATAAATATAGTTCAATAAAATTCAAAAAATAATTTTTGTTGAAAGTTTGTGCTTGTATAATTTAATAAAATATTAATTTCTTTTAGATTTGACATGGAAAACAAATCTACAACGAATATTTATTTTTCTGTATAATTTTGAAATTCTTTCAGTTGCTGATGACAAAAGATATTTTTTATTAAATAAATATGTTTGAAGAATTGAAAAATGTTAAGTTTAATGCCCTTTTCACATCAGAAATATTTTAAAAGAATTTTATTTATTGTACAGAAGACCAAAGAGGAAATAATTCAACAATTCTGAATTTACTCCCTATTGGTTTTATAATGTTAATAATTATGTCAATCTGGAAGTCTCTAGAATACTTTGACTCTCATAGCTGAAAGAAAGCAAAGTGAAGGTAATGAATAAACAGTATCAATAAGTCCTTATCAATTTTCCCCAGTTCATTTTTTGCCTTTTATAGCAACACTTTTTGTTTAATAAATTTTCTTAAAATAATTAAAAATACTTAATTTGGTGCAGTTAAAAATTTCATGACATCAGATAATTAAAAAATAATAAACAGATATATATACATAAATACAAAATAGTTAAAAGGAGAAAGAATAAATGCAGTGGCATTGAAATATTACTTCATTTTATTATTTTAAAAAAATATTTTAATATTCCTAATATAAAAAATATTCTATTGTTTCATAAAGAAATAATTTTATTTATAAAATAAAAATATATTCTTACTTTAGTTAGAGAAAGTTAAACATTATTATTTATTTTTATACATAAATGAAGCCAGTTTTTGTATTTTGACAGTTTTAGGCTTTTATATTTAATTAAATTTGAGGCAGTGATTTTTTTTTTTTTGTTGTAAAAGTGAGTGTTCCAGAGATCACAGTCTATGGACTTGTTGACAAGTGGAATATACTTGGCTGTGCTCAAATGTGTTTTTCACTATATTTTAAAATATTGTAAATAATATTTTTTCAAAAAAAATTTGTTAATCATTAATTATACCAATTTTCTTTGAGACCAATATCTAGGACAGATATTTGATTTTTAAATGATTTTTAAAGTCACTTAAATTTTTGGTCACCATTTTTTAATTGAAATGGCTGATAAATGATAAATTGATTATGACAATGTTTAAAAGTGCCTTAAAACCTTATTGAAATGTATTAAATTATGTTTCTTCTTCTACAGATTATCTTTAGGCTATTATCATTTAAATAGAGCTAAAATCTTACAAAAAAAAAAAAAAAAAAAAAAAAGAAAAGACAAATGTGTTTTTAAGGGGTTTTTTACCTCAAATTTTTGCCCATCCCACTTTCCAAGATCTGATCATTTAGAATTTTTTTTGAGGGACTTCTTTTTATTAGCCTCGTTGAACAAGTTATGGATGCAAAAAATTGCTTGAAACGTTACAGTATTTTCTGAACGCCCTCCTATTCCATTTTAGTCTAAAAAAAAAAAAAAAAAGACAATGCGAATTCATGCAACACATGTTGTGGTATGCAGAATACAGCACTAAGTTTAAAACTGAACTTTCTTCAATATGAAAATTAAATCCCTGTCATTTTTTTTGTCTGAAGGCATTTTTGCCAAGTTGTCAACAAAGGGTTTGTGTGCTTTTAACAAGTAAACACTGGGAACATACAGTTACAAACGTTTTTGTTTTCACTAAACAAAAAAAATAAAAAATAAGCAGAAGAAAACGATATCGAGAGTAAAAAAAAAAAAAAAAAATGTAAGAAATTCAAAAGATAATAAAAATAAAAAAATATTTTAAAACCAAGAGGACAAATCCAATGCAGTTTTTCTTTTTTAATTGCTAATTTTGTGAAAGTTGGTGACATGATTTTAGTTTTCTTTGTGAAAATAAAACAATATTAAAAAAAAATAAATTTTTAATAGAAATTAAATTTCATATACAATGGTTTTCTTACTTTATTGAACCAATTTCAGATTACAATTTTTTTTTCCAATTATTTTCTTTTGACGTCATCTTTTTTTCATGAATGAATAAATTTTGTAATAAAACCGCTGACAACAAACAAGTGACAGAATACAATTTCAAGACCCATGATTAATAATAGCACCATGTAGATTTAAATTTTTGTTTGGAAAATGAAACCATGTTTCCAAGTTTGGAGTATTTTCTCGTTTAAGGAAAAAATTAAAATAGCTGTTTTTCATTCCCATTACTTCTGAGATCATAATGCTTTTAAATTTAAAAACACTGGCGAAACTTTGCCTTTTAGTTTTATAAAAATCAAACTTAAAAGAAATCACAAGATGAAATCAACGCCTAACTTCTTTTTTGTACAAATTAAAATTACTATCGATATTTTATTTTTAATATTGAAATATATTTTTTAATACATAAATCATGATTTATGTAGCTTAGCTGTTGTTTTTTTTCTTTAAAAAATGATTTTTTGTTTTATGTTTCAAGCAAGAAAAAGTTTATCAAGCTTTTTGTATAAAAGCTGACAACTTTTAATTTACATAACTAAGACAAAAGAAGTATCAATAAGAATAGAAATGATTCAACTCCGAAATGGTAACTTGCTTTCTTCTTAGAATTATTTTTCTTCTAGAAAGGAAGAAAAAACAGAGTTGCAGATGTAATCCTTTTTATTTTGAATAGAAAAATAGAACAAACATTATCAAAGTCCCTATGTTTTTTTAGGAAATCTTTCTGAATTATTTGTCAACTCAAATGTCAATATAACGAAATTTAAATATATATCATTTACTTGAAAGAGAGAAGATGCTCCGCTAAAAGACCTTACTTTTGAAACCTAAAGTTTATTTACTTCGTTCTTATTTTCCTTCCCGTTCTTTTAAAATAAAATTCCTTTTGTTTTTCTTTCTCTTGCCTTTTTAAAATCATTTTTCATCGAGGAAAGATCTTTTTGGCCCCCGACTTCGTGACCGCCCCGTTCTTGGTAATTTCCAACTTCTCACCTCAGCAGTTTCATTAGACACGACCTTCTTCTTCTTTACTTTCTTTTTAGGTTGTTGTTGGGTGGAATGAGTATTGTTTTTCACTGGTTTCTTCACCTCTTCATCACTGTCATTGTCGATTCGAAGGGCGGCGAATCTGGATTGAGAAACTTTGATACAAGGCGCTGCCATTTTGATTGGAACATGTGTTTAAAAAAGACACGCTAGGGGAGATAACCCAGGTTAGCTTCTTTTATAAAACTGTCTTGGATTACGACTGAGTAATGAGTTCTCGATCCTCACTGGGTTTGACTAAAAACTCAGCTTGTCCAACATTAAGCTTCATATAAACTGTCACAGTTATACATTGGATACAGACGGACGGCAATGTGCTAATCTTTTAATAAGAGAACTTGCTTGCTTTCTAATCTTGTAAAAAGGCATTCTAAATCCAGGCATTGTCCATTTTAGCGTTTCATTTTTTTCCTTTTTATCAAATACAGATTTATTTCCCTTGTATCAAACGCACATTTCTTTAATGACACTCTAACCCTTGAGAGGCAATTTTAGTTAGTGTTTTTAGTTTCTCTTATACGCTTGAAACAGTAACATCAAAGTAAATTTAAAAAATGGCCCTGAAACTATGAAACCAAAATCAAGAATTATTTCCACCCTATATTGAAGGAATGTATAGACAAAAAAAATGTTCCCAGAAGTCAAAACAAGGACTTTAGAAGCAAACATCATTCCATGTAAATTAGGATGTATGGAAAACTTTCTCAGGGAAAATGATTCATGAAATTTTTAAATTGTAATTTTTATTTTTTATTTGTTGTTAATTTATTAATTTGTAGTTTAATTCTCCAAGCTGTAAAGTCAATCATTAAATCTTCACAAATAATATAGTAAATAAACTTCTAATAATTGTGGTTAAATTTAAGACCGCAATCTATTTACATTTTGGCATGTAAATATGTGTGTGTGTGCGTGTGTTTGTTGTAACCTAGAAAGGGTTACTGAATGAGGAATAACCAAAATGGAAGTTGGAAATGAAATGGTAACCTATAACATCAACAAAATACAATACTTGCCAGCAGCGTGAAGTAGGTAAACCACTGCTAGTGGTGGATTACTTAGCATATTACCCCCATTTACACTAGGGTCCAACATATTTATGAAGATTGGGACATACCCATTAGTTTTCATAAGTATGGTATATAACAGCGTTTAAGTTGATATTCTGTGGGTTTATCTTTTCATAAGAGTTTTATTATTTGAATTGTTCCTAGAAATGGGCATGAGCTTGATAAGAGAAAGTTCAGCACTACCTCCTCAAGGCATTTGATGTAGGCCTCCATGTTGAGTCTGAGACCCTCACCAACAAATTCAAGAGTTCTTTTCTTATCAGAACAATCAGAGTGAGTTTTCTGAACTGCTATACCTTTGTAATCACTATTAGACTCATCCAACTCTTCCCAAATCCTCTGTACTGTCCTCAGATTGACACCCAAATACTCTGAAATGTTTGTATTCGAGCTACCAGTGCAAATGCCAAGCAGTACAGTATGCCATTTCCAAATTTCTTGCAGAGTGAATTGTGTCATCTGCCCTTTTTCTCCCAGACAGTGCCCAACTGACCCTATTATACTGTACAGTTGACAAAATAAAAAACAAGCAACACCCATGCACAAAATTAAAAATATAAAATGGTTACAATTTACCCATTGCACCCTATATATATATATATATATATATATATATATATATATATATATATATATATATATATATATATATATATATCTTCAGGCCATGTGTGTTGTCTTTTGCCTCAACTATATATGCTGGTCAGTGGCTCCTTATGGTTAGCAAGGTTGTTGCGGGGCCGATAAGGATGTCGCCCCCGGCAAGCTTTATGAAGAAACGTGTGAACAGCCAAGACAATGAGGGGACAAAGGCAAAGGTTTATGAAACAATAATGCCGATTTTATTAATGCCAATTGTACAAGAGTGTACTCTGAAGAAATGTGTTCAAGTCGGTGTCGGGTCCGGTATGACTGGTTTTGTTTAGTGGGTAGCTGCTTTCGGTCGTATCGGTAAAACGAATATAGAGTTGATCGGCGAAACGGATGTAGCTGGTCGACTGCCGGATGGGAGAATAGACGGGAACAGCAGCAGGTTGATCGATGTCCCTAAACAGGGCCAAGTCAGAACAGTGATACGACTTTACTGGGCGGATCGACCGCGGAAACGGGATCGCGCTAAAGTGTATCCCTTGGAGAAAACGGAGTCCCTAAACAGGGCCAAGTCAGAACAATGATAGATCTCACAGGGCGGACCGACCGCGAAAACTGGATCGCGTCAAAGTGTATCACTTGGCGAAGACGGAGTCCCTAAACAGGGCCAAGTCAGAACAGTGATAGACTTCACAGGGCGGACCGACAACAGTGATAGACTTCACAGGGCGGATCGAGCGCGGAAACGGGATCGCGCCAAAGTGTATCACTTGGAGAAGCCGGTCAGAGAGGTGATACGTCTTCCAGGGCTGATCGACCGCGGAGACGGGATCGCGCCGAAGAGTAACACTCTCGACAAAGCACCGGAAGCTCACAAAGGCAGCGTACTACACTTTGATCCAGGCCCCCCGGCCGAGCAGCTTGGATTTGGACGAAAAAAGGGGCTTATGATATTTGGAGCGATTTATTCAAGTACTCCCCGGCTAGAGGGAGTAGAAAACCGTAGATATTAAATTAATATCAATTGTTGTCCGATGTTTGAGAAAGCGCTGCATAATCCGATGCTCACGAGGTACGGTTTGGCATCAACGATATTGAACTAGTCGTCTGGTTTCTCGCATGTTGCTTGACTTAAATCTGCGAGATCAGGAGTTGTGAAGGTCAAGGCCGTCTTTCTAAGGAGCGGCTAATGGCGACCGCGACAAGGCCCTTCCCCTAGAAAATTGATCATATCAATTAATAATAATAATATTTACGAAGGTCTTTAGGGAAAGTGACCCTCCTACCGGATCTGGTTTGCTGCACAGGAGTTGCTGGGGTGTCGTCTGATGTCTGCGGTGCGGCGTGTGCCTGGTGCGCTGGAATAGCACCAGGGGGCCGCAGAGCCGGGTTTGCGCCGTATTGTCGCTTCTCCAGAAAAGCAGGCTTGGTTCGATCGATCGCGACGGTGTCGGTCGAGTTGGCGCGCTTGATTGTAAGGTGCTTGTCGGAGCGCCGAAGAACCTGAAAAGGACCTTGGTATGCCGGCGTGAGTGGTCGTTCCGTACGAAAACGAATTCGCAATCCCGCAAGTGTTGAGGGATGTACGAATTCATCGGTTGCTGTCGCGGAGTTGTATATTTAAGCCGAGCCATTTTGTGGCGGAGTTCCTCGACGAAAGGAGTTGTTGGTTTTGAAAACGTCTGAAGGGAGTCGTTGAAATATTCGCCGGGCAGCGCAAGAGGTGTACCGAAAACCAGTTCGGCGGGTGAACAACCTAAGTCCTCCTTTACGGTATTCCTCAATGCTAGGAGAATCAAAGGTAGGTCGTCCACCCAATTGATAGTGTCAGGTCTAGTGGCCAGGGAGGTTTTAAGGGACCGATGAAACCTCTCGACTAAGCCGTTGGCGCACGGATGATAAGCGGTAGTTTTTATGTGCTTGGCACCAAGTAGGTTGGTAAACTCCCGAAAAAGGGACGACTGGAACTGTGACCCTCTGTCGGTTGTGATGACTTGGGGTGTGCCGAAAGTTCCAATCCACTCTTTCAGGATGGTCCTGGAGACGGTACTTGCAGAAGTGTCTTTTATAGGTATGGCGGTCGGCCACCGCGAAAAACGATCCACAACCGTCAAAAGATACTGGTAATCCCGACACATCGGAAGCGGTCCCACTAAGTCGACATGTATGTGGGAGAACCGTGCATCGGGACTGCTGAAGGTGCCAACGGGGGATTTAGTGTGTCGGTGGACCTTACACTTCTGGCACTCCATGCACGTGGAAACCCATTCTCGGATGTCCGCATTCATAGGCCAAACAAATCGGTCGGTAATAAGTTTGACTGTAGCTCTCTTACTCGGATGAGACAGCCCGTGGAAATGTTGGAATACTTGTCTCCGAAGTGTCGGTGGGATGTAGGGCCTAGGGCTTGCTAGGCTGGTGTCACAGTACAGGGTGTCGTCGCTGAAGGATGCAGGGAACTCCCGAAGCTTTAAAGAAGTATTTGAAAGGACGTCTTGCAGCCTGGGGTCGGATTTTTGTTCAGCGGCTATGGAATCCTGACCCAAGACGCCGGTCTGAAGAGATTGAATATCCGCTCGCGATAATGTGTCCGCGACGGCGTTGTTCTTCCCCTTTATGTGACGAATATCGGTCGAGAACTGTGACAGGTAGTTGAGATGCCGGATCTCGCGAGCTGTATATTTGTCAGAGTTGTTACTCATCGCGGTCGTCAACGGTTTATGGTCGGTATAAATAGTAAAATCTCGACCTTCCAGTAAGTGCCTGAAATGCCTGACGACCAGATAAATGGTCAGCAGCTCTCGGGAGAAGGTGCTGTATTTTCTCTGGGCTAGCGAAAGCTTGGCTGAAAAGAATGCGATGGGTTCGCATTGTGAATTGAATTCTTGCTCAACCACCGCGCCCACTCCAGCGTCCGATGCGTCGGTTGTCAGGAGGAGCCGCGTCTTCGGATCGTCATTAATATGCGAGAGCCTAGTATAATTTGCCAATGCAGCCTTCGCTGTATGGAATGCGTGCAGAGCATCCCCCTCCAACACGATGTCCTTATTCCTTCTCTGCAGCAGGTTCGTCAGTGGCTGGAGGATGGTAGCGCAATTTGGGATGAACCAACGATAAAAATTGAGCATACCGAGGAAACGTGGCAATTGTTTGATAGACGTCGGTGTAGGAAAATCCCGGATCGAGCTGATCTTGTCTGGCAGAGGTGCTATGCCGTTTGCGTCGGTGCGGTGCCCGAGAAAATCAACGCTGGGCGCCCCGAAAACGCATTGTCCAGGTTCAACTTCAGGCCGTAGTGCGAGAGTCGCTGGAAGACTTCTCGCAGGTGTTGCCTATGAGAATCGGCGTCTTTACTGGCCACCAAGATGTCGTCGATGTAAGCGTATACGTGCGGTAGTCCGCGTAGGACTTCGTCTATGAGCCGTTGGAAGGTCTGGGCAGCGTTACGTAGACCGAACGGCATTTTTAAAAACTCATATAGGCCGAACGGTGTTGTGACTGCCGTCTTAGGGACGTCTTCCGCAGCAACGGGGATCTGATGGTATGCCTTTGTCAGATCGATTTTTGAAAATATGCGAGCGCCCTCTAGTCCGGACGCAAAATCATGGATATGAGGGACAGGGTACCGGTCTGGTACGGTTGACGCGTTCAATTTTCGGTAGTCGACGCATATCCGAAATTCTTTACCACCAGGTTTAGGCACTAAGTGTAGTGGCGAGGCGTAAGGGCTATCGGAAGGACGAATGATGCCATCACTCAACATTTTGTCGAATTGCTCCTTGGCGTACGCCAGTTTGTGCGGAGCGAGTCGTCGCGGATGGGAGTGTGCGGGAGGACCTCTAGTCCTGATGTGGTGCTGGTCACCTGAAGCCGTTACTTGGAGTGGCAACGTTATATCCATGAACTGTGTCAAGAGATCTAAGTACTCGCGAACATGGCACGTTGCGACGCTGATTCCTGTGGAGCCTTGACGTGTAGGGGTACCTAAGACACGGAGATTCGTAGTCGTATCGGACAGGGTCCTAGGGTTCATATGGACCGCCAGTGCGTAATGCGCCAGGAAATCCGCGCCGAGAGTAGGTACCTTCACGTTCGCCACGGTGAATGTCCAAGTAAAATCACGTCGCATGCCGATATTCAAAATAAGGGTCCTTTCTCTGTACGTGTCTATCGCGGAACCATTCGCAGCTCGTAGTTTGACCAGGGTGGGCTTAGCGGTGTGGTCGTTCTGATAGGGTACCACGCTGATGGCCGCACCTGTGTCTACTAGAAATTTCAGTTTGTTCCGGCGATCCCAAACGTAAAATAGACGACATTGCGTGTTGGCACCGGATGAGTTAGTCGTCGCCACTCCCCGGATTATTCGTTTCCCCGGGCCGACGGGTGTGTACAAGGAGGTTTACAATTTCTTGCTCCGTCGCCAAATGTGCGATGAAACCAACAAACATCCTGTCTACATCCCTGAAGGAAACCTTGCCCTTCGGCAAAGCTTCCTCCGAGTTCCTCTCTGCATTAGAGAGTTCGACAGAAGCCAGCCCAGATGATCACAAAGCACAGATACTGCACTTTGATCCTAAACGGGCCGAGCAGCTTGGTATTTATTAATCCACCCACGAGGATTAAATGTGGCACAAGGCCGGTTTAATGTGGGTAGCCCGCGAGCCCGTAGGCTCGGCCAAAAATATGACCTTTGAACCCGCCTTGACGGGTTCAGGTCCTGTCTACCTCCCCGAAGGAAACCTTGCCCTTCAGCAAAGCTTCCTCCGAGTTCCTCTCTGCATTAGAGAGTTCGACAGAAGCCAGCCCGGATGATCACAAAGCACAGATACTGCACTTTGATCCTAAACGGGCCGGGCAGCTTGGATTTGGACGAAAAAAGGGGCTTATGATATTTGGAGCGATTTATTCAAGTACTCCCCGGCTAGAGGGAGTAGAAAACCGTAGATATTAAATTAATATCAATTGTTGTCCGATGTTTGAGAAAGCGCTGCATAATCCGATGCTCACGAGGTACGGTTTGGCATCAACGATATTGAACTAGTCGTCTGGTTTCTCGCATGTTGCTTGACTTAAATCTGCAAGATCAGGAGTTGTGAAGGTCAAGGCCGTCTTTCTAAGGAGCGGCTAATGGCGACCGCGACAAGGTCTATAGTATTATTTTAACGGCTATTTGATAGGCAGTAAGCAAAAATGAAGTAAAAATCATTTAGCACTACCAAAAATCACAATTATTTGACAACAAAGATGAGTGGCTAAAGAAAGAAGGAACTTTTGGTGTTACAATGGGAAGTTTTGGCAGTGCAAAAACCTGTTACTTTATAGGTATATATTTATTGTACAAACTAAGTAAAATAATCAATAAAAATTGTATAGGTTTCTACAGAGATGCTGGTCTAATAATCTTAAAAAACTGCAATAAATGAAAAACAGACAAAACTTCAAAAGTAATCATAAAATGTTTTTAAAATATGCGGTTCAACATAGATATAAAATCAAATCTAAAAGTAGATTCCCTAGATATCCCCCTCAACCTAAGAAAAGGGATATATCAATCATATAAAAAATCCAATGACAAACTACTTTACTTACACCCATCTTCCAACCACCAACCAACGATAATCAGGCATATCCTACAATCAATTAACTACAAGTTATTTGATAATTCTTCTAATGAAACCATCTTCAATTAAGTCAAAAATATTATGAAATAGTCCTAAAAGATAGTGGATTTTCAGCAACACTCACACATGACAGAACAAAAATGTCAACAGGAAAAGAAACATAAAATGGTTTAACTCACTTTACAACAAAACACAAAAACAAATGTATGAAAAGTATTCATTAAACTCATACACAAACATTCCTTCCATGAAGCACAATCCATAAGATAATCAACAGAAACAGTAAAGATCTGCTATAGTTGCTCTGAGAACATGAAACAAACAATAAAAAAGCATAACAGAAAAATAACCAGCAAATCACCAGCACAAATTAAACTCACTTGTATAGCAAAGAACAAATGTCCCTTAAATGGTAATTGCTTTCAAAATAATATAATAAGCCGAGCCACAGTAAAATCAGCAGATAACAAATAAAAATATATATATAGGAGTAACTGAAAGACTCTGGAAACAGAAATTATTCATGCAAAACATCCTTTACAAATAGTAAATATGCAAACAGCACAATCCTTTCTAAACATATATGGGAAATTAAAACCAAAAATCAAATTAAACCAAAAATATCACAGAAAATAAAGAAAACAGCATCAGCCTACAACAGTAAATTCAACAACCTTAAACTCTGTCTGGAGGAGAAAATAGCTATAATCACCTTCCCAGAAGAACACAGATTATTAAATAAATAATTAGAACATCTAAAAATGCAGACATGAAAAAAAAACTTTTACTATGTCATTTAAAAATCAAAAACTAAAATACCACCATGAAAAATGCAAATATATGCACAACATACAGTGTAGATAATGTAACATACTTTAGACAAAGACAGTTCTCTAAACAAATAAGATAAGCAACCGCCGAAAAATAAAATAAAAAAACTAAGTAACTATTAAACAAATTAACAACTAAGAATGAACACATAAACATAAGTAAATGCAATAATAATAATAAGTAACAAATAATTAAGTAATCCATAATAAATAATGAGTAAAAGGTTAACGAACAGCACTATAAAATTGCTATAAATAACTGCATTTGGATCCACAATTATTTCAATTCAATATCCTCTAGAATAATTTGAAACATAACTGTTATCACCTATCCAATAACCATTAGGTTAATTCAATATATACCTTGCTACCCATAATGCACCACTGACCAGCATAGTCAAGCCAAAACACAACACAAATGGCCTGAAGATCAAGCATAAAATGAATTTGCTGCTCAGTGTTGACCACAATGTTGACTATTATATTTGTTTATGCTCTATTCCTGATTTGATCACTTTACTTTTAATATAGCATTCATTAAAATTATATTTTTATCATATATATATATATATATTTTATATGTTATTGTGTATGTGTGTATACGCATGTGTTTTTGAACATAAAAATATAGGTCCTTGCTAGATTAGATAATCGTTATTGTTGTGTCGTGTATATTGCTAAGTAAGCGTTCGACCTCTGTTCTAGTTGGTGTCCGTTTATCATATGAGCTACCTGCTCATATGCAAATTATACTAATTTGCATATCACTACAGTTATATTTATTTTTTATATGTTTATATTTGATTTGTAACCTGTAGTCGATATTAATTTTGTCAAATTTTCTTAATTACACAGCGGCCATTTCAGTAAATGCCCTTCAGTTTTCGTTTCCCCCGCCCCGTCTCTCCCCTCCACCCCTTTTTCTTTTCTTTTCCTCTCCCTCGCTCTTCTTCTGACCTTTATCGTCTATTGCGTGTGTATGTCACCACAAGATGTATCCTTTCCGGTTACATCCTTAATGTATTAGACATCCGACAACATTCATATTTCTCTTACTTAAACCGTCTTTAACTCACCTCTCTAAAACTTCTCTCTGTTAAGTTTTAATCCCCCACCTTCTATTGTCTGTTACCCCTCTCTTTAGCTTTAACATTTGTCCCACACTCTCATACTTACACTCTCTCTAAATTCTACTTTTTATTTCCGGAGTTGTTTTTTCTGTTTTCTTTTTGAATTTGTAGGTCTGGTGAATTGGATCGTATTTATGATTCCAATGGAATAAATTATGACCATGGAATATTAGTGTTTAAGCCTTTTTATTATATCCTTACTCTGTCCTGGACATTGAGTTCTACCTGGATTCTATCCTCTTGGAATTTTTTATTCAAAAAAATATGTATGTATGTGTATGCATGTATGTATATATATTTATATATTTTGCATATGTATGTGTATATGTACCACTAATATTATATATATATATATATATATATATATATATATATATATATATATATATATATATATATATATGTATGTATGTATATATATATATATATATATATTAGGGTGGTGCAAAAATAATGACATAATAATGTCGTTTTTTGACGTTAAAAAATACGTTAAAAAACGACATTAGTATGTCATTATTTTTGCACCAACCTAATATATATAGCATGGCCACCTCCTCAATGTTGAGTATGACCATTGCAAGACATTTAAATTAATATAAATCATGAACTCAAAACAGACAAGCCACACAATTTTGACAAAAATTTCCTTGCAGGCAAAAAAATGTTCAATATAATACAATAATTGACCAAAATGTCAATACAGATGAAAGAATAAAAACCAAAATATAGCATAACCATGACTTGATTTTGACCTCTGGATTGTCAGCCCAATGATGCAAACAAGAAAAACAATTTCTGAATAAAAGCTACAGTGGTTTTTTACTGCTTAATTGGATCTGAATGTGTATGAATCTAACCATGGTTGATTTGTCAGGAAGCTGATTTTTGATTTGACTAATTTCAGGAGGTAGTCCAAACAACTGACATCTTTAGAAAAGGCCTTAAAACCATACTGCAGGTTAAAACCATACTGCAGGTTAAAACCATACTGCAGGTTAAAACCATATTGCGTGTTGACCCAAGCTGTGTGAATAAAATTGGGTAGACAAAATTATTCATCGATGATTATGCTAGCATTGTGACTGAATGTTTGAGTATACTGGTCTTGTTCAAACTAGTGTTCACAGCAGATAATTTCTCTCTCAGACTCTGTAAATAATGTTCACTTATCATAGTTGCAGTATAAACTAGAGATGGGGTTTGTGGGTGTTGAACAAACACAAAATATTCCTGAACAGATATTTGCAACAGGGATTGACTAGCCACCCTAATAGACAGGCATATTCAGATATGAGTGCCCAGCCATTATATATATATATATATATATATATATATATATATATATATATATATATATATATATATATATATATGAATATATAAATATATATAAATACAAATATAGGTAACTATACTCATTTCGAAAAACCCTCGAATTTTTGATTTGCCAATAATCAAATCAATCTCGAGGGTCTGGCTCACTAGGTTTATCTCTCTCTCTCTCTCTCTCTCTCTATATATATATATATATATATATATATATATATATTAAAAAATTAGAAGATCAGAGGATTCCACTGCCTTGGTTTCAGCTTTTTGGTATCATCAGGTGGTTTGTCTCTGCCAACAAGAAAAGTTAGCAATAATGACATTTCCAGATCAAAAAACCTTTTGAATTAAAGGTCCGAAGTAATGAACTGTTGCGGTCATACAAAAAAATTCCTCTTAATTTTGAGGCTGGATAAAAAATATGTACATTTCAATTAGCGTTCATTAATAATTTAAAAAAAAAATAAAGTGTTGGGAAATCAATTGACACAAACTGCCTGATGATGCCAAAAGGTTGAAACCAAGCAGCAAAACTGACTGATCTACTAATTTTTTAATTTAAAATCTCTACATGCTAAATTTTTATTTTTATCTTTATTTTTCACATGTGTCTTGAGCATTTTTTAATACTACTGTTTCCTGGTCTTATCCACCATTAAACTTTTCAGTATTATATATATATATATATATATATATATATATTAGTTGATCAGTTGGAAGGCCACACTTGCTTTACAAAGACAAACTGAAAGACAATCTGAAGCGATGCAGCATCCCTTTTCTTTTTGCAAAAACAAAGCATCTGAGTGAAGGAGTTGGCAATTGTCCTGCTTCTTATCGTTTCAAACATTCCAGTGAGGCTGACCGTAACATTGAGAATAAGTGTGTGCAAATATTAAAAAAGTTGGTAGCATGCTACTCAATGATAGCCTTACCTGCCACTGTGACTTTTATCACATGCAGTAAAGCAGGCTTTGCTGTCCACTTGCAGAAACATGTGGTAATTAAACTTCAAATACTTGAACAAAATAACTCAACCACATGTTACATCTATCTAAAAGTTTGCAAAACGCCTGCCTCGGGAAACACAAGTGCGTTCATAAAAGTTGATCACTTCTTTATTTTACTGAGCCTTCATTTGTTGTCTAGGATGAGAGAGTCCCCTCCCCCCTCTCTCTCTCTCTCTCTCTTTCTCTCTCTCTCTCTCTCTCTATATATATATATATATATATATATATATATATATATATAGAGAGAGAGAGAGAGAGTGATGGGCTCAGGGTTTGAAAGGAGTGGGATCTAAACATAAATGTTTATGGAGGGCACAACTGATAATCAAAGCAGAAATTTTTTAAACTAGAATTTTTTTGCAACACACTGATGTGTGTTGAAATCCTCATAGTATTTAGTATTATTGAAGTTATCACTAACATTTTTTTCTCAAGATTTACAAACTCTACATTTCATTCAATTTCACAAGACAATCAATGAAATTTGAATAAGCTGATTTGTTTGAAAAAAAACCTTGACAAAAACTCTACTTCATGATTTAATAAATTCTTTAATTTAATTTAATTTTATGGGACTTCATTGTAAGCAATATTTTTATGAAAACTTATTATTTTCTTTTTTAAAAGTGAAGAATAAATTTTGAGTATTTCTTACTTTTGAGCATGCAACATAAAACTGGACATCCATAAATATTTCTTTCTGGAGCCAAATTCCAACTTTTTGAAGTGTTTGGCCTTGTGATTTGTTTATAGTTCTTGTAAATGCAGGGTGAATTGGAAAGTGGATTCTTGTATATAAAAACTTAAAGAAAAGATATGCAAAAACAATATCACATTTTTATTAAATAAGTGTTTGTTATTTTAATCATTAAATTATTTTTAAAATAGTGGGCATATTTTGTATGTTAAATAATAAAAGTTTTAATTTTTCTCAAAAAATTAATGAAAATTTATTATACTAAGCTATGCACCCTAGTAAAACCAACTGTACTTTGTATGCTCTTACCTGTTTTCACTTCTCCCCAAAATTGGGTTTTGATCATTTTATAGATAGATAGATGTTTATTTTGAAAAAATTAGTCTTAAATAAAATCTTGAGAATGCAGTCATATGAAATGTTGATTTTATAAAGGTTATCTTATGCAGGCAAAATTGCTTTTGTTGATGCCTGCAACATTTTTCTAGAAATGAAAACTCCTAAACCCAACATTCACACTTTAATGGCATACAGTGATGAAGCAACATTCCACATAAATGAACAAGGAATAACACAGTTGTGTCTTTTGTTATTTGAAGAATTCTCACATCATTTGTGAACACAAGATGAATGTCTTGTGTGCAGTCACTGTGACAGGAATAATAGGGTCATACTTTTAAAAAAAAAGTCTTCAGTTGCTGACAGTTCAACATGCTAGATGCTTCCATTTGGATGGTACCCAAACTCAACATGCTGTTGCTATGTGTATCCACCTTGACATAAAATCTGAAAGGAGTTTAGTTGGAAAAGGAGGTCCATTAGCACATACTTCAGGCCTCACACAGTGTGATTTCAAGGTGTAGGAGATTTATGCTATGAAGCCATGTTATATGCAAGATCTGTAAGAGAATAACCAATTTGATTACATTAGTATCCATAGAAATATGCCAAAGTGCTGTGGTGACTGCTTGTAAAAGATTTCAAGAATCTGTTGACAGGGATGTTAGAGACTGTTTAAAATCATATCTATTCTGCTTTTCTAACAAAGGTACTCCATAGAATTGTTAACATTTATGTTAACATGTATACACTGGCATGCAAAACTTTTAAGCCACCTTGGTAAATTCATTAGTTTTGTTAAGTTTACCCTGAATTGAGAGTGATTAGCAGTATGCTTTTCTCAACATATTTTATGATCTTTGAAGGCAAGAAAACAAGTTACTGCTTTTTTGTAAATACTGTTTGGCAGATGATAGAGCATCTTAAGTATAGTCATGTTGCAAAAAATCTATTCAGAAATACTGAGCCACCAGCAAAATTTTCACCTTTTCAGCTCTTAAGTGAAATTGAAATCAGGACATTGTGCTGGTCAGTCTTTCAAAAATTAAACATCTTCATTCACTAAAAACTTTTTGGTTGCATGTGATACATGGCAAGGAGCACTGTCATGCTAAAAATCTTCATAGTCAGGCAGAAGATTAGACCATAGTAAACTAATATAGTTTTTGCTGTTTAGGTTTCCATAAACTTTTATCAATCTTCTTCTACCCTTGCTTTTGATGCAACTCCACACCATTACGTATCCACCATCATTATTGTGGTGTACCTTGCATTGTTTCTTTCTCTAAGTGGTTTTCTTACATATTCTCTTGCATTACAATGCAACTCAATTTTGCATTTATCATTAAAAGTACTTTTTGTCACTTTCCAGCAACTCATATTAGGTACTCTGTTGACCATTTCAATTTTCTATTTCAATGTTTTTTGGTTAATGATGTTTTTTTTCTTGTTATATGCTTGTTCAAAATACTCTGCATACTGTATCAGCTGCAACCTCACTAGATGCATTTATTCCTCACTTGACTGGCTACTTGAATTGCCTACTGAAACTCTCACAATCTTTCTTTCATCATCACACTTATTTAACTTTTGTGATCTTCTGGTTTTCTTTGCACTTAAAAGTAGCAGTAGTAGCAAACATCTTTTGAATACTGTTTCTGGAAATTCCCAACCATCTGGTTTCTCTCATTGAGTCATCTTCTGCTTTCAAGGTCACAATTTTCATTATAATTCCAGCAGAAATTTTAGCCATGATTTCAGTGTAAAACAAACAGCTAATATTCAATTATAATGATTTGCCAAGGCACCTTACACTAATGTTAATAAGATGGAACAATTCCTACTTCAAAATTTGCATATTATCATGACTATGATCTCAGATCATTTATTGGCTCAGTAGTTTTGCATGGCCTTTTTTTAGCTTCAAGCTGCTTAAAGTAGTGTATCTTCTGTTACATGGCACCTATGAAAACACATTTTCCAATCCTCAAAGTCCACATACTACTAAACAATCTTAACTTCTTAATAAGATAAATGTGTATAATCAATTTATGTAATTGGCTCAAAACTTTTGCATGCTAGTGTATATATTTAAACATGTATACAGTATATGATTTTATAATTATAATATTTTTTATATTTTGAAAACTAGTTCAATTTGATTTTTTAATTTATTATTATAAACTATGTAAGACTTTTGCTCAAGAATGCATTTACTCATTAAAAATTTTGTACCGCTTATTAAAATTTCTATTATTTATTATATATTCACAACATATAGATCAAATTTTAGATTAGTTTTAACATACTTAAATTTCCCACAATACAAGACTTGAGAGCCAATCAAAGTAGAAGATTACAGTCAATAAAAAGCTAATGCTGGATAAGGTGTGTTATATGGATGGAAGAAAAAGTGGTAAGAAACGAAGAATGTGAGGAGAAGGTAGAAAGATGATGACTGACCCTTGACTTGAAAGATCAGGAATCTGTTCCATAAAGTCATAGTTTTTCTTGGGAAAAACTGTCTGAATAAAACTTTCTTCTTACATTTGGAACACAGAGGAAATGAAGATGATTTGCTTCTGTAGAAGTAGCATGATCTGTTCCAGCTGTAAAGGTCTGAGCTGCTGGAATTAATATGTATTATATATGATGCTATGTACCTAAGACATTTGTTTGAAATTCTACAATAAAAAACTGTCTGAACTTTTGTTAATAATTTAGATTTTTAGATTTTGTCTGTTAACCTCTGAATATATTTTCCAAATTACATTCAAGATGCCATACAAAAATATCTTTCTAGTGTTTCTTGATGTTTATAATTCAGTAACAGTTATTCTCACAATTCCTTAAATTAATAACTTTTACGTGATCTTTTATCATTCATTGTTTAAAAATAACTTTTACCTTACAATTATGCTGAAAAAAAATCATTATAGCCCAATGTAAGGGAGATAACTAAGGTTGACTTTAAAATCAGTATACTGAATACACAATAAATGATACGAGATTTTTTTTATATATGGATGCTTAGCATTGATATAAAAATAATTTGTTCTGTTTTTTATATATCATATCAGTGAGTAGTATCCCGATAAACAAATCTAACATTATGAGAGAAAACTTCAATATTGTTTGAATTGTTCTTTTTATTGAACTTTATCACAATCCAATTTAAATCTTGTCTAACTTCCATTTTTCAAATAGAAAATGAATGAAAATAATTGTAAAAAAAGAAAAAAAAATGAATCTTCATAATACTGAAATAGTGAACATTTCAATAAATGACCTTAGGAAGAATAAAAGATTTTTTTAAATTTTTTGTTTCTTAATGCACATAACTAATTACAATATTATTATTGCCAGATAATATTTTTAGATAAAATGTTTAACAAAAATGTAGACAATAAATGTATAAAATATGTTCTTAGTCATTGAAAAGACAGCATCTTTAAACATGACTTATCTCTTTCATAAAACATTTTTTATATATCATGTCAGTGAGTAGAATCTCAATAAACAAATCTGACATTATGAGAGGAAAATTAAATGATAAGTTTAACAGACATTGTGGCACCTACCACTGTAAAGAAAATGCACAAATACAAACTCACTACTATAAACTGAAAGTACGGAATTTGTGTTATTTTCCCCAATAATGAAAATAATTATTGTTACAGATAAAAATAAAACCAACATTTCAGCCAGAAACTCAAACTCCTGTTATATCCAGACTCTGCTTTGAAATCATGCAAAATACTATATTTTTAAAATTCTAACTCCTTTAGCATTTATTTTTGTTTCTTTCTTATATTTTGTATTAAAATTGTAAATTCTAAATATTGTTTGAATTGTTCTTTTTATTGAACTTTATCACAATCCAATTTAAATCTTCCATTTTTCAAATATGCAATAAATGTAGGCAATAAATGTATAAAATATGTTCTTAGTCATTGAAAAGGGAGCATCTTTAAGCATGACTTATCTCATTCATAAAATAAAGAAAATAGTACACCCCAGAGCTTTATAAAAGGATTGGTCAAAATACATACCCAATTAATTAAAATTAATATTTTTCTTTAAAAAAACTTGGATGTATTGCACAATTTTATGTTCAATAAAAAACAGGTTCTCTTTATTAATTCAATCTTAATAATTATGTTTTTACTAAGATACTATGTTGACCAAAACAGTTTTTTTCTGTTTTTGTTGTGTGATAGTATCGTGGCTGCCTTTGGCCGCTCCTTAAACTGGAAGAGAACAGGTAATTTCGACCTTGATCTTTTGGTTGTGCTCCCTACACGCTGTTAATTACGTGGTAGAGACTAGCAAATTACCTTTTCAGTTTAGTTGTATTACGAACCTAGTCGTAATATACTACTAAGCATTTTTAGGCCTTGGTTTTCTTTTGGCTAATCTCGACTTATTTTTTAGGATAGATTTTACTGTATTAGCTTACCAATTCTCTTGCTAGTCTCCCTTACCACAATACAGTGTCTTCTCACTGAATTCAGGGTCGGCAACTGAAACGGTCAGTACGCAGGCTCCTGGTCAGAGGCCAGGACGTCGGCCACCGGGCTGCGTATTAAGTTATAGTCCCATTCCTTTTTGTCTGCTATCTTGACGATAGTTGAAAACTTTCCTTCTCTCTCTACTTTGCCTCTTACTTCTGGCTCCTTGCCCATGTTGGACTCTCAGCATTCTGTCCCTGTTGGCTGCCTGCACGTCGTCCATAACCTTTCCCGTACACTACGTTTGTAATTATTATGGGAGGTTTCTATATCAGTCTCGACTGGCAGACACACAACACAAGCACTGGATTTTTGACATGCCCGAACAACATCACATCGCCAGCTCCTCTTTCCTTCCCGACACATCAAGTTGGCATCCCTATGATGGCCAGCAGCGATCATCTACAACGACCAGCAGTGATCATCTGCATCGACCAACCTCGACCATCAATGCCTGCACCAGAACGTCAGCATCTCTACCTTTCCGAACCACCTTTATTTCTTTCTAGAATAAATTAGCATATATCCTATATATCCTCATTCTGTTGTCTGTGTTGTTTCACCTTGTCAGATTTAGCATCTTCGAAAATGTTAGCGGGCCTCTTGTGACTTCTTCACCCTTTTGTGATACGGGGGCGCTCGGGGGGTCCGCTACAATAGCATTTTTAATTTACTTCACAAAAAAAATTGCTTTTGATTTTATCAGCATGCATTTTATTTTAATATTATCAAACAGGTACCTCTCTTAATTAGAACAACTGATGACACAAATCAGCAACAAAAAAATGTTCAAAAGGGTATATTGTTCAATGTGCTATTAGGTTGGTGCAAAAATAATGTCGTTTTCTCACATATGTTAGTATGTGAGAAAACGACATTATTTTTGCACCAACCTAATACATTACCTATTTTTTTAGTGACAAGGCAATATTGTTATAGCTTGGCTAATAGGTGTAAAGTTTTAATTTATTAACAATATTCACCACATACTGAAGCTTTTTTTTAATCATTTCACTCCAAGCAAGGCAATAAAGCCTTTAAGACACGGGGGCGGGTACTGAGTGTGAAAGAATATAAGAAACAGAAAAACATTATTAAGGAGTGAGAACAATAAAAGAATAGAAATTAAGAAGACAGAAGATGACACTTGACATTGCATTTAAATTATTGAAGATCCAAATTGACTTAAAAAACAAGAAGCCAGATGAGAGTTTCCTAAGCGAGAAGTGCAAGAAAAGAAGCTGTTCTCGTCATTCCAACTGTAAAATATGGAGACCTTGTTACCAATCAAGTACCACACCTAAATTCAAAAAGTCTAAGTACCATAGAGGAAAGTTCATCAGAACCACTACCATGAAAGTATTTATAGCGCAAGGAAGCTACAATGGGAAAATGACTGAAGCTGAGATGTCAGATGAGGACCAATAACCTTGCAGATTGCAAGGATCTCTATATAAGAGAGTATCAGACCATATGTGGCAGCAATATTCAAGGCATGGATGAGTGGTTGATAAATAGCTAAGATTGATCCAATTGAAAAAATTGTTTAGCAAAACATATTAAGCCAACTTTCCTAGCAGCAGACCTAGCAAATGATGTCATGTCAATGGAAAATGTTAGCTCAAGAAAACACAATGAGTCACTTTCCTGGAGGCTAGCATCAGCCATGCTGATGGAAGTCAGAAAGGATTCTCTCAGACAATTAATAGAAAGCAGTTTCAATTTGGAGCCATTACACTTAATTCCTTGCCCCAGTTAACAACAGTTTGTAGATCATTTTTTAGATCAGCTGTTAATTTGACCTTATTGAACTGATTAGACTTACTATTAAGACAGGAGTAAATGGTTGTGTCATCAGCATAGATTATTGAGTTGAGAACTGATGCCATCAGGAAGGTTGTTGATGAGAATAAACAACCTTAATTTATTCTGAGTAGATTTAATGAAAAAATTTCAGTCCTCTGTAAGACTACAGAAAACAACCCAGGTAGTTTTGTTCTGACAATGGTTGAAGATAGCTGGAAAACTGAAACAAAATGCTATGTTATTCAATAAATGTCATGTCAACAATTTTCAAAATTCTCTTTTATTTTTATTTAAACACACTTTTAATTTTACCTATTGTGTTTTATACATACATGCAAACATACACACACACACACACACACACACACACACACACACACACATATATAAAATAATAATAATAATATATGAAATAATATAATAAAAATTGAAAAGACTATGTTGTCATGTTATAACACTTTTGAATATTTACATGTTGTTACATTGTTAATGGCCCTTAGCATAGTACAAATTTGAAAATTGTTTAGAGCCTATGGTTAGCATTTCTTATGTAGAGTATAAATTCAATACATTTATTTCATCCTAAAGATCCATGAAACTTTGATGCCAGTCTAATGATAAGTCATTTGAATCTTTATTAATTTATTGACTATTATCACTAGAGTTAGTTCTTTATTAAGCACTTGGCAAAAATTCTGCTTTCCTTGAAATATATTAAATTCTAGTAATTTAATGTAATTTGATTTGTATTTTATATATATATATATATATATATATATATATATATATATATATATATGGTTACCCCACTTTACTTCATTAAAAAACTATTGCTAGGGGCTACTCCTTAAGTCTATAAATAGGGAATGACATTCTCTCTTTTCTAATTTTCTTTGAAACAATAAGATGTAGTTCGTACATGGAATAAAAAACGTGTCCCCCACCGGGAGGGCATACACATTCTCTTCACTTTCAGTTACTTTTCTCTTGGACTTCTACACAAACTTCATACACACCAACACATCTAGATGTTTTCTTCCTTTATTGTCTGTGTATAACTTTGTTTTATTAATACATTCACTGTCATTTGTTTGTATATAGTTTTGTTGTTACTTTATTCATTTATTAACTGGACTCACATTCAAGTCTGCAATAATTGTTGTGGGAAAAATATATCAGGAGACATGTGTTTTCTACCTAAACGTGACCAGCATACCTGCAGCATTATATATATATATATATATATATATATATATATATATATATATATATATACTGATAACAATGATAGTATAAAGTCAGAAATGTTGTTAGTCAGTGGAAGTCTGAAAGAAAGGACATACAAGCAAGCAGACTTTGCAGTAAAGTGCTCGATATCAGAGATAGAGCATTAATAGGATTAATAGAAATATAAAATTTGTCATTTAGCAGATTGATGTTATTTTCAACAACTTGATTCCAGATGCACAAAACTTTTTATAATCGTTTGGTTCACTTGTCAGAAGGTATCAGCAATTGACTGCGGATTTTCTCACTTTCATTATTTTTATTCTAAGTTAAAATATAATTTATGTGCAGCAAGTTATTGGTGTTAAGTTGATTTTTTTTCTCTTTTTGTGTGCATGTGTTTATGTGAGTGTGTTTGTATGTATGTATGTATATGTCAAATGTCATGGTTATTCTTCCTTTTCATCATTTTCATGTCTCCTTGCACTCTCCCTGTTCCTTTTCCTTCTTTTTTCTCTCTTTCGATTCTGAATGTCAAAGATAGTGTAACAATGTCATTTCAGGTATCACAGACAGAACTTTTTGGTTAGGGTAATTCATTTTCTCTAATATCCTGAGGTTTTCTTAAGTTTGAGTAATACATGTATATTCTATTTTTTATTTATTTCTTGTTTAAATAATTAGTACTTCTTTATGGCAAAGTAAATATTTGTTTATGTCTTCAGCGAAGACTCTTATTTCATCTTATTTGCAAGCTACTAAATAAGAAACATGAGGAAGTACAGACATATAAACAGAGCATCTACTTTGCCATTTAAACAACAATTAAAATAAATAAAGAAATAATTAAAAAAAAAAAAATACTTACATTCCATAAACAACTCTAACTTAAGAAAACTCCAGAACATTCATGAAAACGAATTACATCAAAAACCCCCAAAAATCCTATCTGTGATACTGGAAATGACATTTTTGCATTATCTTTGACCCTCAGGGCCAAAAGAGAGAAAAAATCAGGAAAAGAAATTGAGAGAGAGCGTAAGGAGACAAGAAAATGATTTAAAGATGAAATAACCACAACATTCGACATGCACACACATACACACATGCACATGTGTATACAAACACATGCACACACAAAGAGTGCATAAATTAATTTTTTAACTTAGTATAAAAATAACAAAAATGAGAAAATCTACAGTTGATTGCTGATACCTTTTGACAAGTAGACAGAACAATGGTAAAAAGATTCATTTACAAATCTCTGGCATCAAAGTGCTATATATAACATCAATCATCTAATTGACAAATTTTATATTTGTATTAATTCTACATATATATATATATATATATATATATATATATATATATATATATATATATATATATATATATATATATATATATATACAGTTTCTCACCAAGCTTTCTCTGTTTTATGAAGCGAATGACTAGTTGACTCTTTTATGTTTGTTTTTATGTCACTACCCACCACTTTAAATATTTCTATAGATTTGGTTTCTAGTAAAAAGAAAAAAAATGTTATTTGTGACAGAATGACTAACTTATGTTATCCAGTTCATAAGTAAAGTTTTTTTACAGTAGCTTTTGGCTAAAATAAAACACTATTGATCAACTTTAAAATCTCTCTATTCACATGTTGCCAATATTAAAAACTAAAAATATCAGAATCAATAGCAAAACTATTCAAATTGTCATATCCTTAACATTAGCAACTCCAAAAAAGATCCTTTATGATGTACTTTAAAATGAATTGATATTTATTTGATTAAGAAACAAGAGTTGTAGATGAGTTTATTAATATTGCTTACATGATAAGCAGAAATTAAATGGAGAAGACTCAAAATATGGGAGTGAAGAATGATTGTAATTTAGGAATGAAACTGCCACATTAATTACATCAAAATTCAGGTTCACAGGAAGATGGACAAAATTAATTTGAGATATTAATTAGATATGATCAGCATTCTGCCTAATTACATCATACAATAAAATAATGTGAAACAGATAAGATTTTACCATGAAGATTCAAATAAAAATAATAGAACTTTAATTTGTATACAATACAAAATGACTGTGTTAATCTGCTTCTAACTCATCAGGTGAAGTTTTTGAATTTCCTTGTTTCATTGATAGTTTATTTAAGTCATTTATTTATTCAAGTTAATATTTTCTAAAGGAATAATGGATTTTTATTTATTAATCACATATTTTTATCATTTTAAAAATTATTTTTTTAGTGGATGCCCATATTTAAGTAGACTCTCTGTTTATTTCTATTGTTTTTTTCACAGTATTTTATTTTTGCCTACCAGCCTGAATATTCAAGGAATCTTATTAAAGAAAAATGTGCCCAGCACCAGTAGAATTCATATTTGCATCCCTCTTTGTAGGAGAAATCATCATTAGATCTGACATGCTTTTAATGGATTTGCCCATGAAGGACATCATTGATCAATGAAGTTGTATATTGACTTTTAAGTTATCAAGTTACTATGGCACAAGGTTATTCTTAACTTAGTTACTGAACATTTGGAGGACAAAGAAGAGAATATAATGTTAATATTTGTGTGGAAAACCATTTAGATTAACCTAACAAAATTTAGTAGACCTAACAAAATTTAGTAGAAAATTTCAACAATTCTAAAATAAATGAAAGCAACATTTATTCACTTTGAGTATAAAACGTTTTATTATGTATATATTACGTTTTCTTTCATCTATGGTATATAACAATGGTAAATTTTAATATATACATAATCAAATGTAAAACCATACATAAATGGGTATTTACAAAACTGCAAAAAAGGTCCTTGAGAAATATTGTTTAGAGTTTAGAATTTTAAGTTTAACTTTATGTTAATTAAAAAAGGGTTTTGTAAATTTGTATGTGCATGAAAGAGAAAGTATATACTGGTAAGAAAAAGAGGTTTGCTCATGTACATATGTTTAGAAGGAAGGGAGAGGAAGGCATCCATTTAGCCCCTACTCTGTGTTTGTAGCGAGTGGATTTGTGAATAAGCAGTCAGGTGAGTTTCTTTGAAGTGGCAGTAATACCAGTTGGTGATTTGAGTGAATTTTGTGCTATTGACTTTCTTGGGTTATTGGCTTACATTTTTTAATTGTTTTCGAATTAACTACCAGCTCATAAGCTTAGGGATTTTGAAAACTAAATAGAATAATTTAATTGATTAATTATTATATGTCAATGAACATGCGATATGTTCTCCACTATGTTCACCAAAATCAAACTGTCTCAGATCAAACTAATTTTCTTTCTTTTCTAGTAAACTTGCATGAGTGTTATATCTATTTTTAAAGTTATCTGGTTGGTTACTAATTGTTTGTGATATCTCCTACCATTAGTTAAATGCTGTGTGAGAATATATATGAGTATATTGCAAACAATCTATCTAAACTTGTCTATTAAACAATTTTAAAATATAATGGATAACATTTTAAAAAAATCATTTTTTATATTATTGGACATATTTTCTTGCTTAAAGCTCATCACAAACATCAAAAAAATTACAAACAAAAGTATTTGTGTTCTTGGATTTTCTCCTTTACCTGGGAACCTCCAAAGTGGTATGAGAATGAATATATTTTTTATTTTCTAAATAATAAAAATTGTTTGTTTTAAAAAAATAACTCATTATATATAGACATGTTTTCTTAATACTCATAAAGTTCCTCCTTGTGTTTTGTAGGATTTAAAGGAAGTTTTTTTATTATGAATTCATGGAGCTTGGAAAACATCTACAGTGCTGCAGTATTATTTTTGACTTTGTTTTTTTTTTTATTGAATAAAGCATTGTCAACTATTATTATTATTATTGCTGTTGTTGTTGTTGTTGATATTACAATTGTTTTTGTTGTTGTGATAAAAAAAATTATATTACTGCACAATATTATAATGAGAAACTGGCTCAATTGAATAACACATTGGAGATGCAAAGGTCTATTTCTGGGCAAGAAAGTTGACTGGTTACTTTCCTACATAACAATTTCTGTTCTCAGATTGCAAATATGATGCAGCAAGCAATTGTTTTTTTTATGATGGGAAGTTCTTTTGTATGCAGATTATTTTCCAAACCCCTGCTTTTTAGACTATTACTGGTTTCCCTTCTTGTCTGGTTATCAGTTTTAAAATGTTGAAAATATTTTTTTAAAAATCAACTCAATATAAAATTCAATTATGATTAAAGAGGCACTTTACCTGAAACAACATATTGAACCAAGGTAAATAATATAATGATTGAATGAATCATAATGATGCTATGAATTTTGATGAATAAAAGTTTTGCCAAAATAACATAAAATTTTTCACCAACCTACTATTTAGTTAAATTGTTTTTTGCACTAAGAATAAAGATAATTTTAAATATCAAATCACTACAGGAGACCAATTTAATCTGCCCAAGTTTATAATAAAAAAAAATTAATTAACAGAAGTTAATAACCATTCATGACATTAATTTACTAATCATCCTTCTCTCACAGATGCCCAATGTATTTACAAAACTTATCTTAGTCTAAGGCAAAACTAGGGCACCCAGGGAGAAGCAAACCAACATACTAGTGTATAATATAAGTGAAGAAATGACTTGTACACACACATCTACATATATAACATTAATTGGAAAAGCTTCATTTGCATTTAACTATTTGGAAAAAAAGATTAAGTCAGAGTTATAGTTTTATTTTACTTTTAGTTTTAATATGGCAATATCAATTTCAGCCTTATACAATAAAGTAGATATGTCTGATGAAAATGGCACCAATGCATTGGAGCTGGTAGTGGAGGTATTGCCAGATGTTGCCAGGTAGATGACATAATTAATATATTCTATTTTTTTCAGACAATCAAATTTCTTCTTACTGATATTAATGTTATTCATATTCAGATAATAACATAAATTAAGCAAAAATTTGATTGTGTGAAAAAAATTACAATTTACTCTTCTAAAACATATCAGCATAATTATTCTTTTAAGAGAATTATCTAAAAGCTTTCTACTATGTTGGTTTATTCCTTTTCAACATTGATCCTGACTGTTTAAAATATCATTTTTGGGGATTTAAGTGGACATTTTTAAAAACTTATTTTATAAATTATGCATTTTATTTTACAGTCTATAGCAAAAATCAAGGCCTTTTAAAAAGTATATTTTAGTGTAGTACAATAGATTCTCCCTACATAACCAGCTGAATACACAAAGTCAAGTGATCCCTAAATGATGTTATCAGAGTTTAAACTATTGGGTGTTTGTTTTAGTCCGTGGATGAAGTCTTTGAAGTCATGTTTTCTAAGCACCACTTACTTCACTGAAAGGGAAGAACAAATAAATAAATGAAAACTTGTGGAGTCAAGTGACACTTGATTAGAAGTTAGAAGTTTCCATTGGCAGTATTATATAACTATGGTCCTGATTAGAGAGAGAAAGAGAGAGAGTTCTTGCTGTGATATTGATTTCACTTTCTACTCCTTGTGAACATGCAGCAAGCTTTTCCCAGTTTTTATGCATACTAAAGGACAAGAAGCAAAATACAGTGTGTGTGTGTGTATGTTTGCCCAGTTGGTGAAAGACTGAGAGAGTTCAAAACTGATAGCTATGACCCAGACTAGAAAAAAACAGAAAAAAATCAAATAAAATAAAGGAGCAAGTCATTAAGCCTGAGCAAAAGATGTAGATCGACAGCTTAGTGGGCTTCTGAACACAACTCAGGGATAACATTCTACAGAGGAAACCCCACCTAAGAGAAAAATTTGTCTCTCCTTTGAAAGAGAGATTCAAATGAACATTTAAAAGTATATAAAAAAAGAAAATGAAGTAAAAATTACATGCAGATTGAGATGGCTGGCTTGAGGATGATAATGTTGCTTGTTCTTGCAATATCCACCAGTGCATTGAAACATAGCCTGAACACTATCTTTAAGACATCAAACGATATGACAATTACCTGGTTGAAATTGCATTTAAATTTTCTCATGTTTTTTGCTATTATGCTGGTAGCCTTATTCATCATTTTGCTGCTATGGCTATTAATCATTATAGGGGAAATGTTTAACTTTAATAGAATCTATAAGGCCACAATTAGTAGTAATAATGATGTGAAATATTACATTTGCATCACAGAGGGAGAGTGGAAAAAGAGGTATTGCAATGAGCCTACGCAATGAGCCTACACAATGAAAGTGATAAAAATCCACAATATTATCAGCTCATTACTGGTGGTTGAAGGAGTCAGTAAGCCAAACTCCAATATCAAATGAACATGTATATAGTGGTAAAGGTGAAAAAATATTATTTGAGCATCTCTGAAAAACTTGCTATATTAAGAGGGCATGGGGAATAAAAAATACTGAATAAGAACCAAAACTACGTGTTACTATCAGAATAAGTTTCTAGTATAAGAAATTTGTCTGTTTTAATTTGTAGTATTTCTTCTCTTCCATTTTTTCTTTCTTCTGTCTACAATTATGGCCTACAATTAGTATAATATATTGCCATATATGGTAAACATATGCCAGAAATTTGAACCTGATCCCACACTCCACTATTGTTTCCACTCCTTCTATATATTCCATCCACTCCATTGGCTTGTAATTCTCTATTCCTCACTCCTACTTGAAGATTTTGTTCATGACATGAAACTGTCAGTTGTGGAATAGATTGAAATATAGACAAAAAAATTTATTGTTATTTTACACACACATGTACACAGACATGTTAATAAATCTGTTAATGCATTCAATAGCTAAATGTGACATCTGGAGCTATGTATGAAACTCTGAATTGTATGATAAATCATTGAAATATTTATTTATCTATTCTCTCTCTCTCCGTCTATCTCTCACCCTCTCTGTATTTCTGTGTGTGTAAACATATATATATATATATATATATATATATATATATATATATATATATATAGAGAGAGAGAGAGAGAGAGAGATAGAGAGAGAGAGATGACAGACTACACAAACACAAGCACATGTAAAAAAGAAGTGTGAAAGACCAGATATTTGGGCAAAACACACAGGTGCAAATCATCTTTTTATAATAATTTTTTTCAAATATATATTTTCATCATTTAACACAATTTTCTTTGGTGCAAACTTAGTTCAAACCCAGCTGTAGATATAACTAAGAACAAGCCTAACCATTTGTCTTGATCTCTGTCAAGTTGGGTTCATTTTTTTTTTTTACAATTGACAAATGGGAAATATAAAGAAAAGTGGTTAAGTTACATTGGCTAATTTGTTCTGTCTGAAATAGAGACCATTTCTATATTAATAAAGGCTGTTATATCTATTGCTGGTTGTGACATATCAATGATTCATAAACAAGAATATTTAATTCATAAAAGCTTTTGATTTTTAGAATAGATAAAATCCCTGAAGATAATCTGAATAAACTTACCTTGCGTTATTTGTATTAAAATGCCTTCCAAAATCATTATAAACAATGTTGAGATTAAATTGTACTTGTTCTATATTTAGTAAATTACAAATGAAAAGATAATGTTGGAAAGATGAAATCTGTAGTGAAAAATTATTTCCCTTGTTTGGTAAACCCAAATTCAGAGCATCCTAAGTATGACAATAAACTTCATATGGCAGCAAGGCCTCTGATTGGGAGGTTGTGAGGAGCATGGAACTACTTCTTAATTGTTGTTGTTCCCAAGTTCACCCTGACCTGGGGTGGTAGCACCTGTTAGGGTCCCAGTTATGGGCAAATAGTTAACCCCCAAACTGGGGTCAAAGCACTATGAAAGTATAAAAATATATTTTCATAGCAAAAGAATTTTAAAAAAAAATATTACCAGTAATATATTTTTGGAATAAAAAAATATTACCAGCAATATTTAAAAAATAAAATCAAAAAATGATCAGCAATAGATTTTTGTAAAAGAAATTATTTATGCTCCCAAGAAAATTAAATTTCAGCATTAAATGACCCATAAGGAGTTGATATGCTACTAAACTAAACAAAGCAAATTCAGAACTAAGTTTAAATTTGAAATGATTTTCTGTTCAATTCATGTCATCTCAGCCAGTCAAAAAGGAAGATATGCTGACAGCCTATAAAATGTTAAAAAACTCGACATATAAATGTTCTTCATGAAGTTGATATAGTCAGCACCTTCAACATGTCTAACATGTGTAAAGTCTGCTACATTTATTTCTTTTCTTTCTTCTCCCTGAAGAGTTAATTACAGCTTTATGCATCTTTAGTTACCATCTGCATACTATTTATAAGCAGAAACTTTATACTACTATAAATTGTGACTACTGACTGACTAGAAAGAGAAATGTATACTAACTTATAAAATATCCAGTATAATTCATTGCTGTATCAATTTAGAACTTCTGAATAGTCAAAAATTTTCCCTGATTTTCCAGTATTGTTAGCATTCATCTTTTATTGTGTTCTTTATTGTAAACTCTAAACCGTTAAACCATTTACCTTCACTGACAATTCTTCAATTGTTGATGTGATAATGGAGCTTTAAAGTTAGCTGCTCTCTCTTAAAAAGAATTTGATATTGTTATAACAATTGTATGGTGGCACAAAATAAACAAAACAAGTACTGCCAATGAAGTGAAAAGAAATGAAGACAAGAATTGTTAATATAAAATGCTAATACAGAGGATGTGAGCAGATTCACTAATGTGAGAAAGAGTAGAGTTGGTAAGGTCTGAAGTTGTTGCATTTGTCAGGTTGGTTGACCAAGGTCATGGGTGGTGGAGCTGAGAACTTGCTAGGTGTTGACGGCTGACCTGTACACTGCAATTCTATTTCAGCCATTTATGAGTGGCTTTCTTAAAGAAAATGAGGTAGCTCCCAAATTCATCCTTTTTTCATGTTTTTATTTTGGTGGCAATGTTTGTGATTGGCTACTTTTATATTGTGCTTATATTTTTGAGGAGATTTGTTGTGTGGGCTGGATGTGATGCTCAGAGCCCCTGTACAGAAAACAATGTTTTTTTTTTTTAATTTTTGGTTTGCATTCACATCCAGCTGACATGTAGAGATCTAATTTGAGGTGGGGTATAACAATATTTTGTTCGAATATTTTTCATAACTTGTTATGAGTTTTGGCTGGGGCCCAGAATTGTGAAATAAAAATTTTGCATTTTGTGCAATTTACTTTTATCTGTCAATGTTTTTATCAAACTGAAGATAAAGATAATTTTTCAAAAACATATACCATAATGAAAATATGTAGGACTTTAAAAAACAAATATCATTTCCTTTTCAAAAAGTTTCTGATGTGAATATACATATATATGCTTTTTAAAGAATAATCAATATGTAGGTATTATAGGGTTTTAGGTAGAACCCTTTGCCTAGTGAGCAAGATAACTGAGTTAAGTTAGTACAATTTGTAGACAAATTAGGGCTCTTGTCACAGTTTGAATTCAGTCTGCTCCTGAGAAGATGTTGAAGCAAAATGTGCTGCCACCAATGTCCAGACTCACACCAATGGGGAACAAAAATATTCCTGATGGCCTCACCTTAACTTAAAGGTGGTAATCTTTTAGAGTGTAAACCTTCCTTATTGTAAGTACAATGTTTATATCATGTTTTATTGTTGTTTCACATTGTTACAGTTAATAAATATGATAAATGTATTTTGGTACCTCTCTTTTCATTTCCCTTTAGTACCTTTTACTGTTATAGGAGTTCCTTGAGGTAGGGAGCAGTTATAAAATAACAACTCAACAGTATCAACTATTCATTCTTACCAATGTAATCATTTTCTTTTGTTTCATGATCTTTTATTGCACATTCTAACTCCTACATCTAATTATTTTTAATTCATAATTTTTTATTTTTTGCTTTTATGCTAAAGTTCATGAGTGCTGAAATTGATCATTCCAATAAAATGAAGATTTAATAACCTTAACCCATTAAAGCCCAC
This sequence comes from Acanthosepion lycidas, assembly GCA_963932145.1. Taxonomy (NCBI): domain Eukaryota; kingdom Metazoa; phylum Mollusca; class Cephalopoda; order Sepiida; family Sepiidae; genus Acanthosepion; species Acanthosepion lycidas. Next base: position 65,076,397 of record OZ010590.1, on the reverse strand, counting down.
CACAAAATCAAGTATTAATTAAAAAATAAAAATTAAAAATCTGGTTGTAATTACAGTTTTTTTAAACTCCAGGTTTATAAAAAAAACTTAGTATATTAATTATAAGCTTATAAAAATCTGGTATTAATTATGTTTCTATTATAATCCATTAATACCTACCTATTAATTTTGAATTAGTTTATCTTTGATCACTGTTACTTTTTAATTAGGTTATTGTTTTACATTGTATGACCATTAAGTAAACATCAGAGATTGGAATAAAGAAATAACTTTTGGCGAGATTTGAATGCGTAGCCCATAATTATTGGAGACCCATTTAAAATGGTTGATGTTATACCAATTTGGTTATGGGGACCAAGCAACAGGCAAAATTTAAATTTTGTCTAATTACAATATCCTCACTCACCTGATTTTCTCTAAACTACACATTTTACACCTAGTAGTAGGAGTTTTAATAGCCTTAAGTTCTTCAAACTTTTTAGTTGAAATATTTTCCTTATCATTAATCTTTAATATTTTATTTTTAATGCTTTTTATTCCAAAGCTTATTTTTATTTAATAATCATAAGCTATAAAAATGACCTAAGCATAAGAAAGCAACACAAAAGTGATGAAAAATAAGTAAAAAATGAATAATAATAATAATAATAATAATAATAATAATAAATTTGAGTGATGGTATGGTGATAAAGTTTGGCTTGAATAAGTGTTCAAAAGCAGCATTCAAAAGAAACATTCTGTTGAGAACTATGACTATAGAGATGAACATAGGAATCAAGATAGAAGATAAGAAAGAAAAAGGTATAAGTAATTAAGGACCAATGAAGGAAATATAAGTATAAAGAAAACATTTTACAACGTGTTTTATACAGTATAGAGAAGAGAATTTAATTCGCAGAATAAAGTAACACTCATAAATACACTTGCCATACTTGTTTTAAATTATAGCTTTAATATAATTAATTGGAATTTGAGTTAAATCAGAAAAATGATTAGGAAAATATTAACTTGTCTTACACAAAAATACTAAAAGCAGATGTTGGTTGTATTTATCCAGAAACAGAATTGGCAGGAGAATGATTCAATTTGAACTGATAGCAACCATTGGATGAGACCAATATCTTAAGAATACTGAAGATTGGATGTTAAAAATTTCCATTCAGTTAGAAATTAAAGTAAAACCTTTAAAAAAAAATAGAGGTGATGAATATTATATATGTAAAATAGTCATTTTGCAAGGACGCAAGGACATGAGCAACTTGAAGAAAATTTTGAACAGAAACCTTTAAATGGGCAACATGTTCTTTAAAGCAAACATATCAAATGCACGCCTATCAGCAATTTTGGTACTGTAGATTTAAAGAAGAAACAGGAATTTATATTGGCCAGACAAAATCAAGAATTTGTTTAGCCATAATTACCAAAGAAATGTTATTAATAATGCTAATGCTCTCAAAATGAAAGACATCCCACATACACAAGAGAACTGCAATCCCTGTCATTTAAATGAGAGTGGAAAGGGAATAAACCAAAAATAAAATGGCTGATGATCATCCATAGCCTAGCTAAGTTAAATTCAGAGAATTAAACCAAAAGAAAATTACTTACACTAGTCTATCACCAGACATGGATGACAAATGTTTAATCAGGCAGCCAATATCCTTAATCCTAGGTCACCTCCATGTGCCATTCTAAATTAGCCCTTCTCAAGTGAACCAAGTGTGAAACATTCACCCACCTTTTGCCAAATTTGGCTGAAGAAAGTCATCTCCTTTCTGCTCTGATTTTGACTTAAGCTTAAGATGCATGCCAAGGTCTCCACCAAACCACCACAGTGCACTCATTTTGGTGTAACTGCCAGCACTGCCGAACAGAGCTTTTTGTCAACCCAGAAGGCCTTCTGTAACACCAGCCAGGTAAAGTGACGCCTTGTCATTACTGAGACTCCATAACCTGGACAAACAAAGCAGCATAGAGTGAAACTACACATTTTCCAAACTGAGCTCTTCCCTTAGATTATCTCAAGTGACCAAATGCACTAACACATGATATAGTGCCTTAGGAGACAACAGCTAGGTGTCAGTGAAACCTTCCTTGCAATAGAAGGAGCACTCAGCTCGAGGATTACAGCAGACTTCCTCCTCACCATCATGCACACTTCAGAAATGCTTTCTTAGTGTCCTCCTTCCAGAAGAGGCCATTATCCTCATCTTGTATGCACATTTGATGCAGAAACTTGAGTCACTGTGTCTGTTGATGAATCTCAATGCTGGACATTCTCATATGGGTGGAGGTCTCAGACCTCATGATGCATCTTAGGAACCATGTCGCTCCACAACAGGTGAATCAAGACTCAAACTAATTTGACTATTTCAGTGTACAAGAGTTGAAGTACTGAGAGCCGGTAAAGAAGGATCGGGTGGATGTCAAAGCACAAACTTCTGACCTCCCCTTTAAAGAAAGCCTCCTCTGGGACCACAGATGAACTGCAGCTTTGGCCTTTCCTTGAACTTCCAACCAATTCTTTTCCAACTGGAAGTCAGAAGCAAACCAGGCACTGAGTATCTTGAGAGGCCTGTATGTCCAAGTGAAGGGCTTAGGAAGAGAGACTATCTTCCATGCACTCAACTGCAAATTCACAGACTTGTCGCAGTTTATCTTGGATGCTGTTACCATCTCATACATGCTGATTTCCTTGCCAACTTTGTCAATATCAGCCTTGAGATGGATCCAGGATTGAAAGTACAGGCTAAATCCTGCTGACTTGAGTACAACCCCAAGAAATCAATGGTCAACCCTTGGACTGATTTAAATTGATCAGTGTGACTTTACTGTCAACTTGTTTTATGATCAAGTATACCATGTGACAGCTGTCCTGAATAGCCCTTCACAGCACAAATCTGCTTGGAGCTAATCAGACTAGGTAGGACAGCCTGAAAACAGTTGGCTAAGACCCTGGCCAAAATCTTTAACTCATTATTCAACATAGTTAAGGGTGGAAATTATTAATCCCATCCCCTGCCTGTTTATTTTTGTGAAGCAACTAAGATCACACCTCTGGGGAAGTGCTCAGGAATATTCCAGTTCTTCATCCATTTGTTAAGGACCAGAGCCAGCAGAGGAACAAACACATGTGACTTCCTTAAGTACACCTCATAGGGGAGACAATAGGTACCCAGAGTTTGTCTCTGCCTACAAGCTTTGACACACCCCAGATTTCCACCTCTGTTATCAGACAATCGCACCTAGCCACTTCAGTTGCCTCAAGGCAAGTAAAGACAGCTAAAGAGCTATTAAACTGAGTCAGGCTCAGACTGGGTCCCTGGTAAAAAGGTCCTGAAAATGATTGGAAAGCCTCACATATGTTGTCGTTTGTAGTCATGGTATGCCCATCTGGCAATGCAACACTAGCAATATATTAGTCTGCGATACTCTGAAATTCTTCAATTTGTTGCCTTGGAATATATCCTTTTTAATCTAGCCCTAACTACAAGAGCTTCATCCTTCTTAATAAGCAAGGAGGCCAATTCCACCCTAGCTGAGGCTATTTCCCTACTATCTCCCAATTTTATAGCTCTTTCTATAGATTCTTGTGCTGTTTGCTTTGCTAGTCTATCTTGGTTGAGCTGTTTACTTGAAGCAGCAGCAGAAAACCTAATGGTATTCTTAAAATGGGCCCACCACTGATAGCCCCTGTCAGGTCCCACATTAGAGTTTGTAAATACTGCTCCTGAAAATTCTTCTCATTGAACAAAAATGTGATGAATTTCTAGTACCTAGCCATGCTAATCCTAGGCTTTTCTAAGTTTAGATGAACCCAGACAAGCTAATGGTTCAAATAAACTATGGAATGGAAACTTGGACAGCCTAAGAGCCCTAAGTCAACTCTCCTAACTAAAACTCGGTCAATATAGCTTGTACCAAAGCCAAGTTGCCCTATTAGTCCACACTATCTCCCAGGTAAGCTCATTCTTGAACCTACTGACAAGATCCAACCTGCTGATAAAATCCCAAAATGGTTTTACATCCAGGTTGTTAGCACCCAGTCTAGTCCCCATGCAATCTATATTGGAATTGAGGATGGCATTCTAGTCACCTGCTAAAATTAGCTCCTGAGATGTTGCCAGAAATGGATCAATCTGCTGAAGAAAGGACGATCACTCTCTGGAGTTGTTGGGCCCCAATGAAACCCTATCCATTATGGTTGCATCCACAACACAAAGCCTCCCCAAAAACAAGCATACATACAGCTTTCAAAAAACTGATTACCAGTCAAGAAACGTTTCTAAAGTGGCTGTCATAATATGCTGAGAAGAGTTCAAACCTCTTCGACAGTATAACATCATGGTTGCCAGAATGGAAACAAGTCTTTTGTGCACAAACCGCTAAATTTGTACATCTCTAATATTTAGTAAAATTTGTATCACTCATCATTTTTTTATGGTGCACATTTTTGTTGCTTGATCTCCATTCTCTCCAATCTCTTTTAACTGAACACGCAAAAATATACATTAATAGTTTTTTGTTTTTTCTTTTTTCATAATTTATAACCTATCAAATACAGTGAAAAATTTAACCTTGACTACTGCCTAAAGAACATATCCATCCCACCATCTACAAATTAAAATCAATAGAGAACAATACAAAACACTCACATGGGGCAGTTCTGAGACAATGAATAGAGAAAATATCTTCAGCTGTCATGCATGATGCAAAAGGACCAACAATACACAGAATCAGTGAGAGACTCAATAATAAATTATCCACAAAAGCGCTTCTCTTAGGAATTTCAAAGGCTTTTGACAATGTGTGGCATTGGGGCTTGCTATACAAACTCTCCAGCTATGAAAGAGTCTTCAAATCCTTCCTCTTAGATAGGTTCATTCTCAGATCATTAGTAAACAACTATGCAGATGGAAACACCTCTAAAGATCAACAAGATCCGAACCTGGCAGTTGGTCTCTTTGCTGACTTAATTCTAACAACTAAATGGAGAAAAATCTGGTTTGTAACTTTCAATATTTCAAAACCCGACCTTATATCATTTGACTATCACTGATCAGAACTAGAGTTTTTTGTCAGGATGAACACCTGCTCTGTCAATGAGGCTCCTTCTTTCAAAAATTTATTGGGTCTCACGTCAGATTTCAAGTGAAACTCATATATATATGATCCATAACTAAAGATAATGGAAAAATTGTTGACTCATTGTAAATTGACTCATTGTACCACTTCATAAATTATCTGTTTTCTCCTACTATGCTTTATCTTTACAAGAGTCAGTTTAGAGTAAAACTGGAGCATTGCTTCCATATCTTGGCTGGGGCTTATCTTTCCAGCCTTGACAGAATTCATGGTTGGTTAGCTAGATGTCTTATTTTCCACACTGTAGCTTCTTTCCCCCAGACACAACATTGCAAGCCTATCACTACCATATCACTATTTCCATGACAAATGTTTGAACAAGTTTCATTATTTAGTCCTACCAATTCAGACATTATTCTGGAGAGGCACTAAACTTTTTTTTATAAGGACTCTCAGAAAGGCTTACATCCATTTCATCTAAAAACAATTAATAAAAATCCTTCATAAAATTGAAAGCATCTTCAACACTTTGTAACTTCGTTTCATATTCTTATATGAAATTTGATATTTATTAAACTTTAATTGCTTTCATTCTTAACTTTTAACTCTAATTCCTACACAAGACACCTATGCTTAAAGTACAAAGTATTATTAAGGATGCTTTTAATATTGTTTGTTAAATTTCTTTTTGTAATAATTTATTTTAATGATGTGTTTTCTAGCATTCATTGAGAAAATTATTCAAGGTGATTTTTGACTAAAACCTTTTGGCAGGCAAGTATAAATGTGTTCACTCAAGATTATTTGAGATGAATGAAAAGTTTTTATTTGTTCCATGTAATGCACATACTTTGAATCTTGTTTATTCAGATAGCAAACAGTCCTTGTTGATTACTATTACATTCTTTGCATTTAGTTAATCAGGTACATATTATACAACCTTTCATTGGAAGATACCAAATGGGAATCACCAGCCAATGCTGTCAAACATTAAAAATGTTCTTACAAACCTGCAAGAAAAGTTTTGGAAAAGTCTAGGGAAACATCTTTGGAAAAGTCTTTGGAAAAAAGAGATGGTGCAACAGCAACTGAAGTAACAACACTTCTTGGCTGGATTTCTACTTGAAACTTTGTGCTTAGAATCATCCATTTGGTACAATATATAAAAAATTTTATATTTTAGTAGTGCAAAATAATTAAAATTAATAATTAAAAGGTGAAATTAAAATATAGACAGATAATTAAAAGATGTAAATAAACAAATATTATAATCATCTGGGTTTGTCTTTTAATGGTACTTTTTAGAAAAGTGTAAAGCCAGATGATTTGTAAAAAATTGTTACATTTGTCTGTAAAAATTTCTAATTTTAGAATTAGTAGTTAAAGAACCACCAAAATTATTTCTTCTAGGTGGATTGTTGCTGATTCATTTGTGACTTTAAAAAATATGCATTATTTTATTTACTGACCAATCAGAGACATGGTCTCATGGCCTTATAAATTTTGAAATTAAGGTCTGTTTTTGCAGCCTTCTGTTTCCTGATATAAAGAGATTGACCCAGATTTCAAGGCAGGAAGAAGTTTCAAAGCAGAAAGGAGTGATGTAACTCTTTGGGGATGGAACCTGCTGATTGTGATAGAAGGTTTCAAATCTTCTAAATTTCAACCAAGGCAAACAGACACTAAAATTTCATCCAGAAGGCAGATTAAGGACCCAGGAGGAAAATCTATTTGAGCTGTTTCCTAGAGAAGAATTTTTAAAGGAAATGGATCTGGTTTAACAGAAATTTTCTATAAAAGAAAAATATAACAATTCCCCATCATGACATCAGTCTTTCCAAATTCAAAGTCTTTTATGCTGAGACATTCTTCTTTATGTTACAATTAGGTGGGTACAGCTTCTCAAAGTTTTTTTCATTTTCAAAAATTGTATCGTAACCTTTCCTTAAGTCATGTATGTTGTTTGAAATTTTATCCATTCTTATTTTTGAATAATGCACACAAAAGGAAATGTTGGTGACATGCTCTCTTTTCCCATTCCATCCCTAAAAGAAATAAATTCTTATAACAGAAAAAGAGAGTTAAAGAATGTCCATGATTTTATGGGTGTACATTTTTGGGACCATTTAGTTGATATTTATCTGAACTTGTACATTGCATTGTGATTGTTGCTTATTACACCAATAATTGTTTAAAGTATTTTTCTTTTATTTTACTTTAGTTCACCCAATCAATACCCAAAGGCCATTCAAGGTAGAGGGTAACTGGGTGAGATTGTTGTAAGGGAAAGGGAAGGAGTTGGTAAGAAGTTTGTAGCGATATGTAAATTAGGTACTGTATAAAAGTTAGGATCATCATACCTACAAGGGAGTTATCTTCTCTTAACAAGACTACATTTGTCATAACAATATGGCATCACAATCAGTTACTTAGCCATAATGGAGATCCTGAATATGTGGAAACCTGTTTTAGGTGTTTTGCAGCATTGGTGAGAGTTAAAAAGTTTCTCGGAAGTAGACAGAGACCAGATGAAACTATTATGCAATATGTACAGCAGTTGAAAGAAACGTTGAGATATTGTGAGTTTCAAAGAATGGGTTTGGAACAAATGTCAATTGAAGACAAGCTAACTGTGTTGAGACTGATTGAAGAAATATTTAACATCTCATGCAAGTGTAAAATTCTGGAGCAACTTCAAGCTCATAATATGAATCTGAAAGCATGTATGAAGTTCTTACAACAATTGGAATTGATTCAAAATTTTAATGCCTCTGAAGGCAACATGGAAACTTACAGTGCTATACTTATATGCAGATATTGCAATAAGGAACATGAAAAGAGCAAAAATAAGTGTCCAGCCTTTGTAAAAATGATGTTTTAAGTGTAAAAAAAGGAATCATTTCCAGATGGTACACACATATGAAAAGAAAGTGGAAAAAGTGGAAAATATAGACCTGCTGAATGAAAGTACGGAAGTATTTGAGATAAAAGCATACGATTAAAAGTAGGGAAATGGTGAAGTTGAATAGAGTAAATTTACTCATGCAGATGGATATGGAAGTGATGTTATGTTAATACTGAGGAATTTTAGGGAAAGAGTAGGTAGACCAAAGTTAAAGAAAAGTAATCTCCAGTTGAAACAGTTCAATGGATCAATCATCAAAATTTTAGGATACTTTGAAGGTACGTTTGAGACAAAACGATACAAGATAATAACCATCATAGTGGTGGAAAACATCAAAAGCCACAGTTTTTAGGAATTGACATATTAAGAGTGGCTATATTGAAGCTGGTAAATTCTATGAAGTCGGTGTTACTGAATATTGGATTATTAAGGGTATACGAGGTGAGTATTCGGCTTAAAGAAAGCAGTTAACCCATGTATTTTCAAGTCTGAAAAGTTCCTGTTCACACGCTACCCTTGGTGGTTGCTAAGCTGAACAAAATGGTGGAACAAGGAATATTAGAAAAAGGCAGCCAGCGTGGTAGCAATTGGGCTTCATCCATTGTGGTGATACACAAGCCCAAAGGAGATTTAAGAATTTGTGGTGATTGTAAGGTAGGCATGAATCACCAGATCTGTTTGGATTCATCCCCATTGTCAAACATTGAAACAGCATGCCATGCATTTGCTGGTATGAAATACTTTGCTAAAATTGACCTTAAGTCAGTATATAATCAGATAAAAATTGATAACAAAAATTCATCACAATGAACACTCCTATTGGATTAATAAGATGGACTTGTCTGCCATTTGGAGTGAGAAGGTCAAGTCAAATTTTCCAAAAAGCCATTGAAAACGTTTTAGAGGGGATTAAAAATATAATTGTATATCAGGATGACATTGGCATTGGTGCACACAGTAAAGAAGAGCTCAAAAGTAAAATGGAGCAAAATGAAATAGCACAGGTATGACAATTAATGACAAGAAATGTGTGTTTAATTGTGAAAAAAATTTGTACCTAGGATGTCAAATATCCAAAGATCAAATATCACCAGATAATAAACTCATTAATAAGATATCAGAGATATCTGCACCAAGAAATAAAAAAGAGATTAACCAATTTCTATAACAGATATCTACTGCAATATAGTGACTTTGTGGAACCATTTAACAAAATAAAGAAGAATACCGACTTTCAATGGACAAAAAACAAGAGATTGCTTTTGGGAAATTAAAAATGGCGTTCAAAAACAAACCAGTTGTTAAAATCTTCAAAAGAATTGATATTAACTACAGTGACTGTGCTATAGCTATAATATTGTCACAGGAGGATCACGCTGTAATGTACTTATCTAGAAAATTAACATCAGTGGAGGCAAATTATTCAAATATTGAGAAGGAAGCATTGGCAATTGTGTGGAGCACAGAAAGAGCTGGAAATTTTTTGCTGGAAAGGAAATTTTCATTAAAATTTAATCATAGGCCTTTGAAATTTATATTCAACCTCAGAAGAGAGTTACGTGAAGGTCACATCTACCAGGATATTAAGATGGGCAATTAAGCTTATGACGTTCAATTTTGACATCGTATATATTAAAGGAAATACTATTCTGCATGTGAATGCATTATCTCAGTTAAATTTTGAGATTAAAAATGTTGAAGCAGGTGAAAATTGTGAGGATAGGATTTTGCACCAGATAGAAATGGACATATTACATTTAAATTGGCTTAGGTTGGGAACTAAGCAGGAGCCAGTGTTGAATAGAATTATGGAGAGAATAGAGAAATACATGGAGTAATTACTCTATGGCTGAGAGGCCTTATAAAGATTTAAGACACAAATTAACAATAGAAAAAGCAATTATATGTAATAGAGGTATCATAGTACCTCCACAGTCTCTTAGAAAAGTAGTAATGATATACATGGAGGTATATTGGCTATGTAAATGAGATTAAAGCTGCAAACATGGCAGTCAGGCTATTCAAGAGACATGAAAGAGTATGTTAAAAAATGCCCAAAGTCTGCAGAAATAAAGAAAACAAGTACATATGGATCAGGCTTACATTAAAGGTATAGGACTATTTCTGATATTAGTTGACTCATATTCAGGTTGGGCTGAAGTTATTAAAGTTGCAGATAGAGAAGCCACTACTGTGTTGAGGATAGGATTTTCAAGAAATATGGTTTCAAAATCTTTGGTCTGACAATGCACCTGAGTTTTGCAAAGAAAGTTTATGCACATGGTTAATACATATTGGCTGCATTCCATACAAAACACCACATTACCACCCACAGTCAAATGGAATTGCGGAGAGAATGGTTCAAACAGTAAAAATGGGATTAAAAGCATTCTCACCCATGGATTGTGATATACAGTTATTTACCTAGACTACTCCTAAGTTATAGAGCTATTCTGCATGCACGCAGAAGAAAAACACCATCCACATTGATGAGAAGACAAATAAGAGCTCCGATTACCATGTCATTTGCAATGAATGAAAGTGTGTGGTATAGAAAGAACAAGGATTCAAATCTTGAAAGATGAATTTTGTGGTACTAAAGGGATTTAACACAATTATGTTAACAAAGAATGGACAGGGTATACTGGCTGATGAAGACCAATTTAGAACCACAAGTGAGCATGAAATTATGAAAAAGGAGAAAGAAGAGGAAGCAGAAGAACAGACAGCAAAAGAAAGGATGAATCCAGTATTAAGAATGATCAGGAAGACCACCAAAGACATGAAAGGGAAGAACAGGAGAGGGAGGAGAGAGTGTGTGTATCCAGTAGTAGCGAGGAACAATCTGGGGATGAGAATGACTGGTGGTATCATAATGATTCAAATAAGGAGAATCAGTTAAGACCTAGATCTCCTATAAAAAGAAATAATGAGACTAACTCTGAGAGACAGATTATATCTCCCAAGGTTGTTCATAGAAGTTAAAGACCAACTAAAGGTATAAAGCCTCTTAGATTCAGGGAGATGTAGTGATATGTAAATTAAGTACTGTATAAAAGGCAGTATCTCCATACCTATGGCGGAGTTATCTTCTCTTGATAAGACTATATGTCAGAGAGAATGCCTATCATAACAAAATGTATATTATATAGGACAGATATTGATTGACACTGGATTTGAAGAAGTTAAGATTATAGTGGTCAGAGAAGCATCTTTTCAGAAGTTTGTTCCATAAAGTATCATTTCTGGGGGAAGAAGCTGCCTGAATGGAACTTACTCCTTATCAAAGGAACATGAAGAGAATGTGGATTATTTGCCCCATGTAAACATGGCATGGTGGAGGATCCTACCCGTGAAGGTTCAAGACTGAACAGTGAGGACTGGGCATCACCAGCCCAGATATGGCTGAAAAAAGTTTCAGTAAACTAAAATTAATAAAAATTATCTGCAATCTACAATAAGAGATGATAGATTATCTGGGTTAGCAATGATTTCTATTGAAAATTAAAAGGTTCAATATCTTTAACTTTGACAAAGTAATGAATACATTTGCTTTTGTTAAGCTTTGAAAAAAGGACTAAATAAAAATCTTTTCTATTTTTTGGCAATAAAGTTGGATGCATTAGCAATCTGCAGATAAAGAGACCCTGGGCTATACATCTCCTGCACTTGTACTAATATTTCCTGAAAATCATCAATGCATCACCTGACACTGAAGATAGCCAAGTTCAATTATTTCAGTTATCTTATAGAAAGTTTTTGGAAAAGGATAATTGAGTTTTGGGAGCAAAGATATTGCAGTGTAGTTAATGAAGAATCAGTTCTTGTGGGTACATCTGAGGAAAAACAGGAGTGATTCCATGCCATTGAAACCATTTAAGAATAACTAAATAAATTAGCAGATACTGATACAAGGGTAACAAAGAGAAGTGGATTTGACATGAGAATAGAGGATTTAGGGCTAAAACCATACAAGATACAGTGATGACAAGTAACTCCAAGCAAAAATGGCTTGGTAGAAGGAAGAAGATGTTGAAGGAGATGCAGGGCCAGTGTATACTACTACCAAAATCCTTGATTGGAGGAAGAAGCCTAATTGATGGCTCTGGACAGTGCTTTCTGACCGTCACTATCTTATCAACATTTGCTTTTTTCTACCTACATTTATTATATATTACAAATTAAACTAAGCACAATTGACTGTTAAAAGATGACAAATTTTTGCAGATTCTGTCGTCATTTTTATTTTTTGTCCAAATTTGTGAGTTTGTTTAGCTTGTGCTAACTCTCAAAAACCATTATACAAAATTCAACAAGAGAGCAACCATATCATAGATTGGGGATAGGAGAGGGGGGGAAATGAAATCCTTACACTAGCCCTGAGGAGATGCAGCGTGCTGCAGATAAAATCTTTGTTTGGTCAGTCAAGACGTTTTTCATTGTGAAGGATGTGGTCAACTAACAAAACAATAGGGTTTATGACATTCAACCAGGAAACATTTCCAAAGGTGTTGGAACACATTTTTAAGTAACAGTCGTTTGGTCTGCTGTTGCTTTTGATGGTTCAAAATTGCCATTGGTGTTCATTGAAGAAAGAATTTAAAATGAAAGTGAATGAGAGAGTTTATCAGCAAATATTGGAGAGAGATGTGTTGCCCTGGTTGTCAGCCATATTTGGAAGTTGTTATGTCATCATTCAAGAGGGAGCTCCCATTCCCACAGCCAATTAAATACAGAACTGATGCAAGAAACACTTCTATAGATGTTTTGTCAAGTCAATTTGGCCTCCATCAAGGCCTAACATTAATCCTATGGATTTTGTGATATGGCCCATATTGGAGAGCAATGCTTCATGTATCTCATAATTGTGTGACAAACCTGAAAGAAACTCTTATGATTTTGTGGTACAATTTGAGTGAAGAAGTCATGAACCTCAGTTGGGAATAGATTAAAGGGTGAATGCAAAGGGGAGCTGTTTTGAATTGTAAATACATATAAATCATTGTGTGGCACCCTGCATTTTTAGAAAGACTAAAAAGAGATATTCATAGAAATATGATTTAATTTTTATTCAGTTTATTAACCAGTTGTTAGTTATTTAGAAACGAAGAATAATTGAGTTTTGAGAATAATTCTCTAACTGTATTTAGGCGATCCAAAGAGAAGAAGAAAAAAAAATAATAAAAAGAAAGAGAAAGAGGAATAGATAAAACAAAACCCGGTCATAAGTAAAACTAAGACAAGACAGGTGTCAAAATATATCAGGTCAAATTACCTGACCGAAATCCAGGGAAATAGAAATTGTTATATTTGGTTGAAGAAATAGAGTTTGGAGATAATAAAATAAAACAAAAAGAAGAGGAAAGACAGAAACATAATACGAAACCAGGTCGTAAGCGAAAACACACACGTGCGACCAGCACCTAACAAGTGTCAAAATTATCAGGTCAAGCACTTGAACTAATTCCATGTCCGCGTAGGATGGAAGTTGTTAAGGTTGGCTGAAACAATAAAGATTTTTTAGAACAATGGAAACGAAATTTTAATCGGAGGAAAGGTGTTTTTTTGTGTTGAGGTGGTGACCGGTGGAACTGTATACAGATTCTGACCTGTTAAAAATTGGAACCCCACGATGATGAAGTGGAGACATTTTCAATTCAGATAATTAAGATTTTTGACTATCAGGTCTGACCAAAAACAAAGAAGGAAAGAAAACGATTGTCTCGGCTCACAGATAGCGCCAATATTCTTTCCTGAAGTCACATCTAATTAGCGGCAGGCTGTTTTGACAGAACCCAGGTGAGAAAAAGCCAAGATTATCATTTTTCGTACGTGTGAAAAAGGCCAAATTAGATTTTGTTTTTTTTAGAACAAGAACGATGTAAGCCACGCCCGATTGGAGACGGGAGGCGTCCCACCACAGTCTCATTAGCCGAAAGCGGTCACGTGATATGCGGAAAGAGGAGGGAGAATGCTCGATCAAGAACCATTGGTCGAAAACGGTCACCTGACATACGAGAGACCGGGAGAGATGGGTATGCGTCCTCCCCCCAGAGGCACTGTGAGGAAGTAGGGGTGAAAATAATAGCGATAATGGGAAATCAGAACTAATGCGACTTTTGGGATTATCGAGAGAGCCCTGACGCCGACAGACCCACCCCGGTTTGCTGCGGCGTCAATAAAAGCAGGACCCCAATCGACAAAAAGAATGAGTTCAGCCCCGGACGGCAGCGAGAAGAGATCACCTCGGACGACAGAGAGTTGCGGCTGAGTTGCGGCAAGAAATCCTTCCAGCCCAAGTCGAAAACAAGAAATCCTTCCAGCCCAAGTCGAAAACAAGAAATCCTTCCGGCCCAAGTCAAAGACAAGAGAAGTTCTATCTAAGTCGACGAAGAAGAAGATTACTCGAAAGCCGCGGAGAAGTTGCAGCCAAGTCGAAGACAAGGCCAAAGAGTTACTGGACGGAAGAAGAAGAAGAAGTTAAAATCAAGCCCAGCCGAGAACAGAATTCGACCCAACCAGATCGAAGTGAAGAAATACAACTCAAGTCGAAGAGAAGAATCAACTGCGAATGATTGATAGAAATTAGCCCCAGTGTCGAACTAAACCACACTCCGACATACACAATTCTGGAGAGTAGACAATTCGAAATCGTTAAGTTGTATGATAGAAGCTTGGTGCCATAGTCCACAGAGCGGGTCGGGAATGAGAACAATTTTTCTTTATGTAACGGACATTAGATATAAAAGGTTGTCACCCTTTTTTTTATCAGTAATTTTTTGTCTCGTGAGTTTTTTTTTTCTTTTACTTGTGTTTTGCCACCACCGTCGGACTCAACTTGCATACGGCCCAATCCCTGCTGGTCCCGTCTGTCTAAGATCTAAACACAGCGTGGGTAGACAGACCGGAGATCAGTACAGTTGCTTTAGCAACCAGGTATTGGAAGCGGGTTGGGAAAGGCGAGGCTGGTGATCATCTAACCAAGAGGTTGGAGCGGCACGCTTGGAACCAGGAGGAGCGACCAGGAGGAGCGACGTCACAGTTGGCGCCGTAACCAAAGGATTCGACCCTGGGCCAGGTGTGTACCCGTCACAATTGGTGCCGTGACCAGGATCAACCCTGAGACAGCCGCGTCACGTCACATCGATCGACCGCCGTTGCTGAAAATTCAAATAGAACTCAAAACGACCGGGACCGAAAGGAACAAGAACAGAATCGTCTGCAAGGTAGGACACCTTATTTTATTTCCCAACCTCGATTGTTGCTGCATAGATTGTCTTTCTCTGTAGACATGTCGGACTGTGATTCGGATAGAGCAGTGGGGGGTGAAGAGGAAGTAAGGCGGGGGTTGTCAGTGGATTTAAGGAAGCTGTTAGGTGGACCGAGGGTCCCAGTATTTGATGGCAGCGGGAAGGAGTTTAAAAACTGGCTGGCAATCCTTGAGAAGAGCCGAATCATCTACGAGCTTTCGGACCAAGAAACCCTGTATTTGGCATACGATGCCACAAAGGGAAAAGCGTCTGAGTTCGTGAGGGGGCTCTTGGAAAATCAACCCTGCTTGTCTTGGGAAGAGATAAAAAGACAGCTAACCAAAGAGTTCGCCGACGAAGGTACGGCCATAGAGGCCATGAGGGCCCTTTTAAAACTGACACAGCTACGGGATGAAACCCCGGGAGAATTAGGGACCCGATCGGGGAAGCTATCATCGTTGGCATTCCCCGAAGTGGTCAGGGATAATGCAGTTATGCAGGCCCAACTGGCGGACCTGTATATAGAGGCGCTGAGCGACGAGCGTGTTCGTCACGACGTACTGAAGGAAGGACCGCTCAGACTGTCGGCAGCGGTGGAGCTGGCCAGGGAGAGCCAGGGCGTGTGGGATAAAGTGAAGAGGTGTGGGAAGAAGCAGATGCCAAGTCAGGAGGCTGGAAAGAGGGGGGTAGGCGGAAGACCCCCCGCGTGGAATCAGAGGGTTAAGGATGAGGTGGATCGGGCAGAATTATGGGAGGAGGACCCCAATAGAAAAGCATGGTCGACCAGGCATGGCCTTTATAAGCCCACGCCGGGTCGATACGGGCTGGTCTGCTGGACCTGTGGGCACGAGGACCACAGGGCGGCGGAATGTCCGACGAAGTGGGGGTTACCCCCAGACTTCGATCAGGACAGATGCACCAGGTGTGGTAAGAAAGGACACCTGGCCAAGTGGTGCGGGCTGAGGAAGGGTGCCCCACCGATATTAACAAAGAAGGCTGAGCCCAAGAGACCGGCCCAGGGAAAAGCCAGCGGGCCACCCCGGAATTAAGAGGGAGGGTGGCCCAGTTAAAAAGAAGAGAAATAAAAACTTGGACCAGTGGACGGGCGAACCGCTTGAATAGAGGACGTGTTCCCCCGGGAATAGACACAAGGCCAACCCAGTTGAAAAGGAAAAGAGCAAAATGTTGGACATGTGGTCGGGCGGGCCACTTTGCGGCAAGCTGTCCAACAAGAAGGTGCTGGTTTTGCAGGAGGCCAGGACACCTGAAGAGAAACTGTATCCTTAGAAACGAACGCGGGAGACCGGGAGAGGTCCGGCCGGGGTCGCCCAGGTGCAGGGGGCGCAGAACTCCACCTCATGAGAAAAATGAAGGTGATTTATTACTACCGGCACCCATGGCTGGGTTGACCCAAGGGTGGAGACCCAGGAAGAAGAAAGCTCAAGTGTTCTCTTCGCTAACGCAAGAGAAAGAACTATCCTGTAGAGCAGAGATAGGGGGTAGGGAGATGAGGGCTCTGGTGGACACAGGAGCATCTGTGTCATTGATGAGAGAGGAAACATACAGGCGGGTGAGACGGAAGAGAAGGTTACGGGAAGCGGACATAGAGATCACGCAAGCAGATGGAGCCCCCCTGAAGATAAAAGGGATGGTGAGGCTCCCGGTGAGGATTGGGAAAGTAAAAAGCACCCAAAATTTTTACGTAACCCCCGACCTGTGTACGGAGGCAATCTTGGGAGAAGATTGGCTCCGGAGCCAGAGGGCCCAGATTGAGTTTAATCCTACTGTGTTGGTGGTGAACGGCGAGAGAACGCCATTGGGATGCCCACCAGAGGAAGAGATAACCATAGTGGTGGAGGAAGATGTAAAGTTACCTCCTAGAACCGTAGTGTCGGGAAAGGGTAGGTTAATGTCAGAAAAAAAGGTATGGAGAGGACCCCTGCAGTTGGTCCCTGTAGAAGGAAAGGGCCTAGAAGATAACGAGGTAACCCTGTGCGAAACGGTAGTGGAGGCAGCCGAGTTGGTGCCCATAATGATGGTGAACCAGGCCCAAAAGACTATAAAGGTTAGGAGAGGGGAGAAGATAGGGAGAGCACTTCCCCTACAAACTCTGAGTCGGGTGAGATTCGAGGAGGAACGAAGGAAGCTAGTAGAGCAAACAGAGGGAATCTTAGATGAGGATATATTAGCACCGGATCAATTTAGAACCAGAGTGGGGGGTCTGTTAAGGAACAATCGAGATGCGGTGGCCCAGTCAGACAAGGAGCTAGGTCAGACCCACACAGTCGAAATGAAAATCGACACCGGAGACCACCCCCCTGTGAAATTGAAACCCTACCGGACACCTATACATAAAAGACCACTTGTAGAAGAGGCAGTAGAGGAAATGTTGGAAGCTGGGATGATCGAAAGATCGATCTCCCCTTGGAGCTTCCCAATAGTAATAGTAGGTAAGAAAGATGGCGGGCATCGTTTCTGTGTAGATTTTAGGAAGCTAAATTCTATATCGAAGCCGTTGGCGGTGCCATTGCCATTGATAGACGACATTTTGGCATTATTAGGGAAGGCAAAGTACTTCTCTACGTTGGACTTGAGGTCCGGGTATTGGCAAGTAGCCCTGGATGAGGCTGACAAGGAGAAGGCCGCATTTGCGTGTCACCTGGGACTGTTTCAGTTCAGGGTGATGCCATTCGGTCTAGCTAATGCCCCGGGAGTCTTCCAACAGCTAATGTCAATAGTGTTAGGAGGATACGAGAGCTTTGCCATGGCGTATTTGGACGATATCTTGATATTTTCGGAGACAGTGGAACAACACTTTTTTCATTTAGGACAGGTGTTGGGAAGATTGAGGAAACACGGATTAAAATTAAAATTGTCAAAGTGTCAGTTTCTGAAGGAAGAAACTAGGTATTTAGGCTTCGTCATAAACGGAGACGGTATTAAACCCGACATGGATAAGGTAAAGGTCATAAGGGAAATGCCAGAGCCTAAGACAGTGAGACAGGTAAGAGGTTTTATAGGAGCTATAGGCTACTACCGACGCTTCGTCCCGGCATTTTCAAGAATTGCCATACCACTAGTAGCCCTGACGAAGAAATACGCTAGGTTCAAGTGGACAGAGGACTGTCAACGAGCATTTGATTCGCTAAAGGGACAGTTGACAACCGTCCCACTGCTGACGTACCCAGACCTCAGCAAGCCCATGATATTATACACGGATGCCAGTGAGCAGTGTGTAGGGGCAGTACTTACCCAGCCGTGTCCTGATAAGGAAGGGCCAGTGCCTGGCATACCAGAGGAAGTACCGATATACTTCCTCTCCCATAAGCTCTCAGAGACACAACAGAGGTGGCCAGTAATAGAAAGAGAAGCATATGCCATCATGTATGCTCTCCAAAAACTGGACTACTATTTAAATGGTGCGGTCTTTACTATAAAAACAGACCACAAACCTTTGCAGTACCTATTGCAGGCAGAGTGGACAAATAATAAGAAAATTCAACAGTGGGCACTTAAGTTAAGTGGCTACCACTGTAAGATAGAGTATTTGGCAGGAAAGGAAAACACGTGCGCAGATTTACTCTCAAGAATACCGAAACAACTGGAAGAAAGATCTGTAAAGGTAGAACAGGGAGTAGATGATAAAGCCTATAGAATAGGAGTAAATTAACTCTAATAAGCTAAAAGATCGCCCTATGTTAGAATCGGACGAAGAAGGGGACGCCCAGATAATAACCGATCCCTACTGGACAGAAGGAATTGAGAAGGAGCAAGCAGACAGTGAAATAGCTGCTCTGAGAGAGAAGGTGAAGGCAGGAGAGACCACCAAGTATGCCATAATAGAGGAAAGGCTGTATTATCTCTCAGGCAGGGATGAAGAAGTCAAGCCCAAGTTGTATGTGCCCAAAAGTTTAAGACCAGAGATATTGGAGCAGTGCCACGAGAGGTTGGGTCACATGGGAATTGATAGGACATGTGATCTCATAGGAAGAAAGTACTATTGGCCCAAACTGTACGGAGAGGTCACTAACTATGTTCGGAGTTGTGTAGTGTGCCAGTCGCAGAGCAGAAGGCAGGAAATGGCACCCTTGGAGGAAACAGACGTACCAAACTTTCCCTTCGAGAAGGTGAGTATGGATGTATCAGGACCATATGGAGAAACTGCACAAGGAAACAACTATATAGTGAGTTTTGTCGATTGGCTAACAAATTGGCCTGAAGCATTTGCAGTACCAGACAAGAAGGCCAGAACTGTGGCCGGGTTGATAATAAGTGAAATCTTCCCTAGGTATGGTGCCCCTGTGCAATTGGTAACAGACAATGGCACGGAGAATGTGAACAGCATCATGAGAGAAGTTTTGACAGGTTTGAATGTAGAGCACATAAAAACATCCCCATATCACCCCCAGGGAAATGCTAAAGTGGAAAGGTTTCATAAAACCTTGGGAGATGTATTGGCCAAGCTGGTCAGAGAAAACACTGGAAATTGGGACTTGTATTTGATGCAGGCTCTGGCGGCCGTGAGGTTTACGATAAACGAAACCTCCAGATTTTCTCCTTACTTTTTGTTGTTTGGCAGAGACGTGGTCCTGCCTGTGGATAACCTACTGAAGCCCCGAAGAAGGTATATGGGAGAAGATCATCATCAACTATTGCTGGAACAGCAACATAAGATATTTGTACAGGCCAGAAGAAGAATAAAGAGGGCCCAGAAGAAAAGAAATGAGAGGGTGAATGCTGAAAGAAAGGTAGTAGAATTGAAGGTTGGAGACCCTGTCTACTATAAAATCCACCAGAGAGAGGGAAAGCTGGACCAAAGATGGGAACCGTACTACCGGATAGTAGAGCAGACGGGCCCAGTATCATATGTAATATGGGATCAAGTGGCAGGACGAGCGAGGAGGGTTCATGCCAATGATCTGAAGAAGGCTGAAATAGCTAACCTGGAAATGAGCGAGCCGAGGCCTAAGAAGACAAGGAAAAAGAAAGTAACTCTGGTTGAACCGGAAGAAATGGAAACGGAAGAAGACTCCGAGGAGGATGCGGAGATAGGTCGACTAGGCCAGATAAACGAAGCAGTCCGAGTGACAGAGTTGGAGCCCTCAGCGGGGATTGGCGATGTTCAGTCGTCGACTGAATCGGTACAGAGAAGACCCGTGAGATCGCCATCACACCCCCATGTCCGAAGAAAAGGAAGAAAAAGACGAGGAGGTCCAATCAAGCAGTCGAAGGCTCTAAAAAGAGGCACCCTGAACAGGACGAAGGATCCAGCGAGTGGGAGGAGGAGGATCGAATACCCCTTTCCCAGCTCAAGGAAAGGATAAGGAACAGGAGAAATTTAGACATAGAGTCGAAAGGTATTGAGGACATTCAAGGCGAAGACTCTAAACAGAAAGAAGAATCAGGAGATGAAGAAGAGGACAAAAAAAAACCTCCTGGACGGAAGTTAGACACAGAAAGAAGGTTAGAGGTTGAACAGGAATCACCTCAGAAGATGAGATCAGGGAGGGAGAAGAACCCCAAATCTCAGTAGAACAAAAGGGCTGTGCAGAATACAAGCATTTAGTGTCGACAGATAACGACACTGGCTCATCCAAAATCCTATTGGCTGACTATGGTAGATGTGAGTGGAGGGGATGGAGTCGCGGGCTGCACCTCACAAGGGACGGGAGAAGATCATTGGCATTGTTGATTGATCACCAGTGGTGTCATGAAGTACAACCTTTAGAGTGGGCGCCACGCACACCTGACCAGACCATTCTGTCCGCTAGAGGTTAGTTAGAGGAGGGAAGAGCTGAACTTAGTAAGAAGTTATAAAATAATTGAGTGATGAGTTGAGCGACACGAAGTAGTTGTGAAGAATAACAACAAAAGAATTTCGTTACCTTTCAGGAATGATCAAGATGAAAGGGTTGGTTATGACGATGATGGTGGTAGCCACGCTGATGGTGACGATGGCGGAAGCTGGGAAGCGCAGCCGAAACACCATTTTTAAAAAAACGAGCGAAGTAATAATAACCAGGTCTAAGTGGTTGGTCACATTCGTGATAGATTTGAACCCGTATGAGTCGCTACTAAATAAGTTAGGAAACGAGCTAACGCAACTGGATGCAGCCCGGTTGAAAGTAGGACAAGATTATCCCAAGCAAAAAGGGTATCTCAGTTTATTGCACTCCCTAAAATCAGAAGCCACTATGATAGAGGCTCAATGGAAAGACATGCAAAACTACCTGCAGGGAATAGAGTTACTGCAGACGCGGGAAAGGAGATCCGTAGTCCCGATTGTGGGAAAGGCATTGAGTGTCCTGTTTGGAACAGTGACTGAAGATGACGTTAAATTCATAAGAAGGAAACTGGGAGAAGTGGAGGTAAACCAGAGGACGCTTGCCCAGGTGGCAAGGGAGAGTGTGACAATATTAAATGTGACAAGGTTAGAGGTGTCCAAAAATAGAGCCAGAATCAATTGGTTAATAGACAACCTGGCGAGGTTGAGACAAGAGGTAATTAATAATACAGAAACTGTAATGATTGAATTACAGGAAATGAGCGGATTCATGCAAAAATATTTCCAGCTGATGACAATTACGAATAAGGTACGACAAACGAGTCAGTCGTTGACGACCTTGCTGGAACACGTGAGGGCGCAATTAGACATGCTGTCATTAGGACACCTCTCCCCAAGCATAGTAAACCCGGGTCATCTAAGGGAAGCGCTACTCGGAATACAGGCCGAGTTACCCCACCATTTAAGGCTGCCGGTGGACCCCACCAAAGAATTGTGGAAATATTATAATGCACTAGGATGTGTGACCTTGTTAGAAAATAGGCGACTATTGGTTGTGATATCTGTTCCGTTGTTAGATAGCGAGAGTGTATTCGAGATATACCAGGTTATAAACTTACCCATCCCCTACCCCAGAAGAGATCAAGGTTTAGGAATGATAGCAAGCTACAAGGTGGAAGCAGACTACATAGCTTTAAATTCGGGGAGAACGAAATTCATGTTGCTATCAGCTGAAGAAGCTGGAAGGTGTAGAGATGATGCTCTAGGGACTTGTACCTCGTTAAGCCCTATCTATAAAACTGGTAATCGCAGAATGTGCATACTAGAATTGTTTGATGGGAAAAGGGAAGGAATCAAAAGAATCTGCCAAGTGGAGGTATTAACAAACGCGGCATTACCACAAGCTATCAGTGTTTCAGACGGGGTGTGGGCAGTAGCCACACAGAGACATATCAGCTTGTCTAGGGTATGTGGGGGAGAGTCCACAAGGACATTAAGAATAAGACCACCGTTGTCCCTGGTGATGCTACCCATGGGATGTTCAGCGGTTGGAATATCCATTTCCTTACCCCCCTATTACCAGGAAGAAGAAAGATATGAAGAGAAAGATTCAATCATAGAGATGATTGGTAGAGGCTTAGTCAATTGTACAGAATTATGGGAGCCGATAGTGAAGAGATTCTCTAATGTTACCTTAAATAAGATGCCAGTATTAATGAAGCCAATAGAAAAGATCGATATGGATCAATTGAGAGACAAGTTAAGTGCGTTGGGAAACGAAGGTGTGGCTTGGGAAGACGATGAGCAGATCGCGATAAGTTGGTCAATAGTAATGGGTACATTCCTAGTTATAGCCATCGGGGGTGTATTAATATGGAAGGTTAAGAGTAAGAGGAGATTAGCGAACGACAATCTAGTGAGCGTGCAGCAACTCGAGAGGGAGATGCCGAGCAGTGTTCCTTGCTCAGACAGGACGGGCGAAGAAATTGCTGAAAGACCAACGGAGGAGGCTGGCGTGAGACCACCACGTGCGGCGGAAAAACCTCCCACACCGGAGAGGAAAACATTGACCAAGAAGAACAAACCATAGTAAACACATCTGCACCCACAGACACACGCACATATTACTTTTGCATGTAGAACAAAAGAAGATGAAAAAGAACATTACCCTTGCATGTAGAACAAAAGAAGATGAAAAGAACATTACATTGCATGTAGAACAAAAGAAGATGAAAAAGAACATTACATTGCATGTAGAAAAAAAAAAAAAAAGATGAAAAGAACATTACATTGCATGTAGAACAAAAGAAGATGAAAAGAACATTACATTGCATGTAGAAAAAAAGAAGATGAAAAGAACATTACATTGCATGTAGAACAAAAGAAGATGAAAAAGAACATTACATTGCATGTAGAACAAAAGAAGATGAAAAGAACATTACATTGCATGTAGAACAAAAGAAGATGAAAAAGAACATTACATTGCATGTAGAAAAAAAAAAAAAAAAAAAAAAGATGAAAGGAACATTACATTGCATGTAGAACAAAAGAAGGTGAAAAGAACATTACCCTTGCATGTAAGAAAGTAGAATAGAATTGCATGAGACAAATGCATGGTGCATGTTAAATGATGTAATTGGGTTTAGGTGTCATTTACGGGTAAATGACAAATCGGTTAGGGGAGGATTGTGGAACCCTGCATTTTTAGAAAGACTAAAAAGAGATATTCATAGAAATATGATTTAATTTTTATTCGGTTTATTAACCAGTTGTTAGTTATTTAGAAACGAAGAATAATTGAGTTTTGAGAATAATTCTCTAACTGTATTTAGGCGATCCAAAGAGAAGAAGAAAAAAAAAAATAATAAAAAGAAAGAGAAAGAGGAATAGATAAAACAAAACCCGGTCATAAGTAAAACTAAGACAAGACAGGTGTCAAAATATATCAGGTCAAATTACCTGACCGAAATCCAGGGAAATAGAAATTGTTATATTTGGTTGAAGAAATAGAGTTTGGAGATAATAAAATAAAACAAAAAGAAGAGGAAAGACAGAAACATAATACGAAACCAGGTCGTAAGCGAAAACACACACGTACGACCAGCACCTAACAAGTGTCAAAATTATCAGGTCAAGCACTTGAACTAATTCCATGTCCGCGTAGGATGGAAGTTGTTAAGGTTGGCTGAAACAATAAAGATTTTTTAGAACAATGGAAACGAAATTTTAATCGGAGGAAAGGTGTTTTTTTGTGTTGAGGTGGTGACCGGTGGAACTGTATACAGATTCTGACCTGTTAAAAATTGGAACCCCACGATGATGAAGTGGAGACATTTTCAATTCAGATAATTAAGATTTTTGACTATCAGGTCTGACCAAAAACAAAGAAGGAAAGAAAACGATTGTCTCGGCTCACAGATAGCGCCAATATTCTTTCCTGAAGTCACATCTAATTAGCGGCAGGCTGTTTTGACAGAACCCAGGTGAGAAAAAGCCAAGATTATCATTTTTCGTACGTGTGAAAAAGGCCAAATTAGATTTTGTTTTTTTTAGAACAAGAACGATGTAAGCCACGCCCGATTGGAGACGGGAGGCGTCCCACCACAGTCTCATTAGCCGAAAGCGGTCACGTGATATGCGGAAAGAGGAGGGAGAATGCTCGATCAAGAACCATTGGTCGAAAACGGTCACCTGACATACGAGAGACCGGGAGAGATGGGTATGCGTCCTCCCCCCAGAGGTACTGTGAGGAAGTAGGGGTGAAAATAATAGCGATAATGGGAAATCAGAACTAATGCGACTTTTGGGATTATCGAGAGAGCCCTGACGCCGACAGACCCACCCCGGTTTGCTGCGGCGTCAATAAAAGCAGGACCCCAATCGACAAAAAGAATGAGTTCAGCCCCGGACGGCAGCGAGAAGAGATCACCTCGGACGACAGAGAGTTGCGGCTGAGTTGCGGCAAGAAATCCTTCCAGCCCAAGTCGAAAACAAGAAATCCTTCCAGCCCAAGTCGAAAACAAGAAATCCTTCCGGCCCAAGTCAAAGACAAGAGAAGTTCTATCTAAGTCGACGAAGAAGAAGATTACTCGAAAGCCGCGGAGAAGTTGCAGCCAAGTCGAAGACAAGGCCAAAGAGTTACTGGACGGAAGAAGAAGAAGAAGAAGTTAAAATCAAGCCCAGCCGAGAACAGAATTCGACCCAACCAGATCGAAGTGAAGAAATACAACTCAAGTCGAAGAGAAGAATCAACTGCGAATGATTGATAGAAATTAGCCCCAGTGTCGAACTAAACCACACTCCGACATACACAATTCTGAAGAGTAGACAATTCGAAATCGTTAAGTTGTATGATAGAAGCTTGGTGCCATAGTCCACAGAGCGGGTCGGGAATGAGAACAATTTTTCTTTATGTAATGGACATTAGATATAAAAGGTTGTCACCCTTTTTTTTATCAGTAATTTTTTGTCTCGTGAGTTTTTTTTTTTCTTTTACTTCTGTTTTGCCACCACCGTCGGACTCAACTTGCATACGGCCCAATCCCTGCTGGTCCCGTCTGTCTAAGATCTAAACACAGCGTGGGTAGACAGACCGGAGATCAGTACAGTTGCTTTAGCAACCAGGTATTGGAAGCGGGTTGGGAAAGGCGAGGCTGGTGATCATCTAACCAAGAGGTTGGAGCGGCACGCTTGGAACCAGGAGGAGCGACCAGGAGGAGCGACGTCACAGTTGGCGCCGTAACCAAAGGATTCGACCCTGGGCCAGGTGTGTACCCGTCACAATTGTCAATAAATATAACAATGAACATGTAATCTTTAATTAACCAAAAACTAAAACTTTTTATTTTATGATAAAATGAATAATGAGTAAATGTATATGTCACACCTATTATGTCCTGCTTCCTCTCAGATAAATTTTTCAGTCCTCAACAAAGCACATATCATACTGGTCACAATAGTACACAGCATACAAACACCCTAAGCTTACTTAATTACACGCAGGCATAGTTAATAATTCTACCAAACCTACAAAGAACTCTTAATGTTTCTCACAATCTTTCACATAAACTTTGCACAAACACACATGAAAAAGGACATCTCTATATACATACCTTCATTCATCCCTGATGTAATGGAATAACCTGTCACCCCCATGAGTGACTACACTATAGGTAGTAACCAGCTATAAGTATCTGTAAATCAACGGACTACAGAGACTAGCTAGGATCTGTTCCAGCTAGAGGGTCGAACTCTCTGCCCGAAGGCAGAGAGGAACCAGGATGAAGCTCTGCTGAAGGGCAGAGTCTTGTTTGGGGAGGTAGACCAACCAGATCCCATTTATGCGGGTTCTATGGGGATTTTTTGGCCAAACCTATGGGCTCAGATGTCCCACGTTAAACTCAGTGTTGTGCCACTTCTGACCTTGTGGAGGGGCTAGTAGATAATGAGTAGCTGGGATCTGTTCCAGCTGTACTGTCCAACTCTCTGCCTTCAGGCAGAGAGGAACCTGGATGAGGTTATGCCAAAGGGCAGAGTCTCGTCCAGTGAGGTAGACAGACCCAAACCTATTTATGCGAGTTCTACGGGGAATTTTTTGCTGAGCCTACAGGCTCGGATGACCCATGTTAAACATGGCCTTGTGCCACATCTAATCTTGTGGAGGGACTAGTGTTGACTAGCTGGGATCTGTTACTCATCTGTTAGCTGCTGTTGAATTCTCTGCCTTTATGCAGAGAGGAACCCAGATGAGGCTATACCAAAGGGCAGAGTCTTGTTCAGGGAGATACACAGACCCAAACCTGTTTATGCGGGGTTTATGGGAATTTTTGGCTGAGCCTACAGGTTCGGATTGCCCCACATTAAATTCAGCCTTGTGCCACATCCTACCTCATGAGGAGGTTGGTAAATATTATTAGCTGTGATCTGTTACTCATCTCTTAGTCGAACTCTCTGCCTTTGGGCAGACAAGAACCCAGGCAAGGCGAGGCTATGCCAAAGGGCAGAGTCTCGTCTCGGGAGGTAGACAGACCCGAACCCATTTATGCGGGGTTTATGGGGAATTTTTGGCCATGCCTACAGGCTTGGATTGTCTCACATTAAATTTGGCCTTGTGCCACATCCTACCCCGTGAGGAGGTTGGTAAATATTACTATATGGGTTCTGTTGAGTACCACCCAGACTTACACAAGAACTACCGACCTTCCAGTAGTAACACTCACTACTGCATTGACTTGCACATTGTCACATAACTGTTACTTTTATTCTTATTGTACTGGTTGTTTACAATAAACCTTTACTTTATTCATCTTGTTTTTCAAGTATACATTCCTATTAGCACTGAATATAACAGTGGCAACGAGGAATGTTGAATCAAATTCACATACAAAAACACCAAATTTCAGTGACACCGAAACAAATTCACAAGAAGAAAAATATTTGTCGGCTATATGTTTGGTTTACAGGAGTTTCAAAGTAAGACAACACGTTATAACATTTTACAATAGGAGGAAGACATTTAACATTAAAAAAAAACACAAAATTTTTTTTTTCTCTTATTGAACTTATTAATGTTCTCGGTCTATTATTTGAAAATGACACGAGTAATTTGAGTTTATTGGAAGGCAAAAAGTGAAGGTTGAGTATTTTTTATTGTCTG
The DNA here is from genome assembly GCA_963932145.1 of Acanthosepion lycidas. Lineage (NCBI taxonomy): Eukaryota > Metazoa > Mollusca > Cephalopoda > Sepiida > Sepiidae > Acanthosepion > Acanthosepion lycidas. The sequence goes on along the minus strand of OZ010590.1, from coordinate 65,048,717 downwards.
TCATTTGTTTTTCTGAAAGACTTGTCGAGTTTAAGTATGGAACAATTAACAGAACTTACAAAACTGTTTTGCACTAGTGTTCAGCAACAACAACAGCAAATACAACAGTTGCAAAACCAACAACAACAACAACAGATTCAACTTTTTGAAAAATTAATGACAAAAACTGGAGAACAAAAAACTATTTTTTCTCTGCTGAAGGTATTGCAAATTTGTTAACAGAATTTCATTATCACCCAGACAATGAGATTACCTTCCTGGCATATTTTAGAAGATACGAATCTATATTTACAAATAGATACCAAGACTTGTTAGATGAGGAAAAAGTCACCCTTTTATTACAAAAAATGTGGACAAATGAAAATACAAAATACTCTAACTTAATATTACCAAAAAAATCAGAAGAAGTCTCCTTTGAAGAAACAATTAAAACACTATCAAGGATATTCGATGAAAGAGATAGCTTGTTCACCACACGTTACAAATGCCTTAATATCATTAAGTCAGAAAACAAGGATTTTTTTATTGTATGCTGGGACGGTTAACTCATTATATGAACTTTTCAAAATTGATGAAATTTCAAAAGATTTATTCAAATGTCTAATATTTGTTTACGGACTAATATCTCCCAAGGACAAAGATATCAGGTCATGGATTCTGATTAACACAAAATGACACAATTCTTGGATAGAGGAAAAGAATGTTTTCAAAGTTCAGCAAGTAAAAGCAAAAAAGGTCCCAAACATGAAGAACAGAGCAATATGAAAGTTGCAGAGGATTTAATCACACAAAAATACTTGCTGGTATAAAAACAAGGTATGATTTGAATGTGGCCATATGGGACATAAATGGTCCCAATGCTATAAAAGAAAGAAAAAGACCAGTGAAAAAGTGAATATGATTCTCTCCAGAAAAAGAATTTGAGAATAGTGAGAAATGAAAATATGTCAATGCACGTATAAATGGACATATGGTAACATTTCTTTTGGATTCAGGTTCTGATATTAGTATAATTGACGAACAGACATAGAGGAAAATAAGTCAACCAAAATTGACTGACACAAACAAAATTGCCAGAGGTATTTCAGGAAAAACACTCACAATTAAGTGTAATGTTTCATTTTATGATAAGACTTTCAGGTCAAAAGTCTACATACATAAAGGGAATAACTCCTGCCTTTTTGGCATAGATTGGATTGTGCTATTTAATTTATGGGAATTGTCTGTAAACTCTTTTTGTAATCAGGTGAACACCTGGGAAAATTAAAAATTAAAACAGGCAGAAAAATTCATGCATGATTTGAAGGACGAATTTCCCAGAGTTTTCTCTGAAGGATTGGGTATGTGTTTGAAAACGGAGGTAGAATTTGAAATAAAAGAAAATGTTACACTGATTTTCAGACCTAAAAGGAATGTTCCATTTTCTTCATTAAATTCTATTAACAAAGAACTAGAAAGATTGGAAGAATTAAATGTTATTTTGAGAGTGGATCACTCAAACTGAGCATCGCCTACTGTGTATGTTAAACAGAAAAATAATAGAATTAGAGTATGTGCAGATTTTTCGACAGACCTAAATGACTGTCTAAAATACCACAGTTACCTGCTTCCCTCACCCAAAGACATTTTCTCAAAATTAAATAGGAGTAAAATATACTCCAAAATAGATTTGTCAGATGCATACTTGAAAGTCAACGAAGAGTGTTCCAAGTATCTGACAATTAACACACATAAAGGATTATTTAAACTAAGCCAACTTCCTTTTGGTTTAAAAGCTGCACCTTCACTTTTTCAGCAAATCATGGATACAATGCTTTCAGGGTTAGAATTTGCCATTGCTTATCTGGATGACATCTTGGTGAAAAGTAAAAATATGGATGAGCATAAAAAACACATAAGGGCTATCTTCAAGAAAATAGAAGAATTTGGATACAAAGTGAAGCCCAAAAAATGTGAGATTTTTATGGAAAAAAATTAAGTATCTTGGGCAGATTGTGAAAATGGCAGAAAACCAGATCCACAGAGAACTGAAGCCATAAGAAATATGCTTGTCCAAAATAATGTGACAAAATTGCAATCATTTTTAGATTTGGCGCAATACTATGCAATATACATTCCAAAGATGTATGAATTAAGAGCACCATTAAACGAACTGTTGAAAAGGGGTTAAATGGTGTTGGTCCAAAGACTGAAAAAACTTTTCAAAAAATTAGAAACTATCAACTGACTGATTTAGCATTGGCACAGTAAGGTCCAAAAAAGGAAATAGTTGTTGCTTCTGATGCTAGTGAATATGGAGTCGGACCAGTGCTACTTCACAAATATGAAGATGGTTCAACAAAACCAATTGCACACGCTTCAAAGACTCTTTTACCAACAGAAAAGAATTACAGTCAGATCAAAAAGGAAAGCTTAGCAATCATTTTCGTAGTTAAAATATTCTATTGTTTCCTTCACGGTAGAATGTTTACAGTGCAAAGTGACCATAAGCTGTTACTGACTATAAACTGACTACTGCGATGGGGTGTAACATTACTGAATTACCATTTTAAAATGGAGTACATCTCATCAAAAAACTTGGGTCATGCAGATGAACTATCAAAGTTGATTCCAAAACATAATGAAACTTTAGAAGAAACTGTAATTATGGCTTTAAAGGACGAACAAGAAATATCGCATTTGCTGTGTAATACTGTTCGGGAACTACCGGTGACACTGAAAGACATATGGAAAGCAGCAGAAAAAGATAACTTTATTAAAAATATGAAAATACAACCAGGATAAATGAAAGAAATAAAAAGGGAATAAAAATTTCTTCTTATTCAATCTGCAAAATTCGCTAATGTATGCAGACAGGGTGGTGATGACACAGGCATTACATAAAAAGATCTTAAAAGAATTTCATATGTGTCACCTTGGCATATCTTGTATGAAATCTCTTACAAGAAGTTATGTTTTTTGGCCACGAATGGATATAGACATCAAAAATTTTGTGAAAAACTGTAGAGGGTGTCAGCTGCAAAAGTTGCACTAGTTAAAACACAACCATGGCCAGAAACAGATATCCCCTGGACATGTCTACACATTGATTATGCAGGACCACTTAACAGGTATTATTACCTGATATTATTTCTCGAAGTGGCCAGAAGTTTTTAAATATAAACACCCAACTTCTAGAAATACTATCAGTGCCTTAGATGAAGTTTGCAGCCACTTCAGAGTTCCATGGACATCGGTCAGTGATAATGGAACTGCATTTACAGGTAAAGAATTCAAAGAATTCTGTGCTTCATTGGACATTGAACATGTCACAACTCCGACTTACTACCCAAGGTCAAATAGACAAGTGGAAAAATTTGTAGACGCGTTCAAACGAGCATTAAAGAAAAATCAAGGGGTAGACACAGAGGAGAAAGCTATACAGAAATTCTTAGCAGTAACACCGAACACAAACAATACAGCAAAATCATCACCTGCTGAATTGATGTTTGTGAGAAAGATAAGATCAATATTCAACAGATTGTTGCCTTGTCCAAAAAAGAAAATGTATAACAAAGAGAATTTCTGTACAAAGAAGTATACGCCTGGTGACAAAGTTTTCTTCAGGAACTAATGAGGTGGAAAATGTTTTTGGGAGGATGCAATTATTTCAAATAGAATTGGAAGAGTTATCTAAACGGTGAAAGGAAAAAGATGTGTATGCAAAAGGCATTTAAAACAGTTAAGACCAAGATACTCTGAAATCGTTCAACAGGATGATGAAGAAACTCTGATGGATGTTCTGTATGACATGTTTGAAATAACACCACCCACTAACATAACAAAACACATGGATACATCTCCTACACCAGCTTTTCCTGTAGGACCATTATTCACCTGGAAAGAGTACAAGGAAATGAAAATCCACAGTGCGGTTAAATCCAGAAGCTAGCTGTGATCTGTTCCAGCTAACAGTTGAACTCTCTGCCTTCAAGCAGAGACGAACCCGGGTGAGGGTCTGCCAAAGGGCAGAGTCTCGTTCGGGGAGGTAGACTGCCCCTGAACCTGTTTATATAGGTTCAAAAAGGGAATATTTTTGGCCAAGCCTATGGGCTCAGAGAACCCACGTTAAACCGGCCTTGTGCCACATGCAACCCTCGGGTGGTGTGTAACTAAATATACTAGCTGTGATCTGTTCAAGCTAAACAGTCGAACATTCTGCCTTCGGGCAGAGAGGAACCTGGACGAGTCTCCGCCAAAGGGCAGAGTCTCGTTCGGGGAGGTACCTGAACCTGTTTATATGGTTTCAAAGGGAATATTTTTGGCTGAGACTACGGGCTCAGAGAATCCATGTTAAACCCGGCCTTGTGCCAGATGAAACCCTCGAGGGGTGGGGGGGTTGCTAAATATAAATATACTAGCTGGGATCTGTTCCAGCTAGATGGTTGAACTCTCTACCTTCGGGCAGAGAGGAACCTGGACAAGGCCCTGCTGAAGGACAGATAACCCACATTAAACTCAGCCTTGTGCTACATCTACTCTTGTGGGGGGGCTAGTAAATACCAACTAACTGGGATCTGTTTCAGCTGTGCTGTCCAACACTCTGTCTTTCGGCAGGAACCCGAGGTCAGAGTCTTGTACAGTGAGGTAGACAGACTCGAACCCGTTTATGCAGGTTCTATGGGGAATTTTTGGCCAAGCCTACAGGCTCGGATGACCTATGTTAAACTCAGCCTTGTGCCACATCTACTCTCGTAGGTGGGGGAGCTAGTAAATATTGATTAGCTGGCATCTGTTGAATACCACCCAGACTTACACAAGAACTACCAAACTTCCAATAGTAGCACTCACTACTGGATTGACTTGCGCATAACTGTTACTTTTATTCTTGTTGTACTGTGTTTTTGCAATAAACCTTTACTTATTTTATCCACTTTGTTTTTCAACTATATATTCCTATTAACATGGAATATAACAATCCCTTTTTATAATCTTTCTGTTTTATGTGCTAAGGCAATAAAAACTATTGTATCATTGTACATAATTGTGTATTCATTCATCTACACTTTGAAGAAAACTTCAATGCATTCTCTATCTCTCCCTCTAAAAATATATCCCCAACAAATGCTGAAACTACAATAAAGTTAAGAAAGAAATGTACTTGGGTGATTCTAAACAATTTTTGTTTGGTAAGTTGTACTCCCCCAGCAACCCATAAAAAACAAGTTAGTCATTTTTTATGCACTGCTGAATTTAGCAGGGTTGCTGGAGGAGTACAATGCACAGGGGAAAAAGGAATGTTATCTTAGATTTTTATTTGAATGGTTGAGAATATTAAAAAATAAGAAGCAGTGAACCATTTAGATTAATTTTTAACAAGTAATGTATGAAATGGTTTTCTTTTTAGCAAAATTGATTTTAATAAGTATAAGAGAAAATTGATTATTTCTTAGTTAAAATAAAGTCCTTGTAAAATTTCTTGTAAAATGAGTGGGTAGATTCAGAGATTTTAGTGTTAAACTGGTTTGAAGTTTTGTTTCCTGATTGTGTTATATAATAGCACACTCACTCTATTTATTCCTTGATTAAATAAAAAGAAACAGAGACCTTCTTTTCTGCAGTAAAACTTATAAAAATCTCACTTCATAACAACATTCAGACAAGACAGAATAGAAAATCTGTTATAAATTCTATAATATATTTCATGGGTAGTGATTCTTAATAATTAAACAAAGTGTTATTTACTTGGATGTTTGAAGTTTTGTAAGTGGAGATAAATTTAAGATTTAGCCTATAAAATAATAACAATTTCTTCTTTTACATTTTATCATCAGAAAGAGAAAATTAAAAAAATAAAGGATTTAAAATATGGTCAGTAGAGTTAACATATAAGAGAAACAGAGAGAGAGAGAAAGAGGGAGATAAAGAGAGAAAGAGGGAGATAGAGAGAGAAAGAGAGAGAGTATGTGTGTTGTAAAAAGTATAAAATATGTCAACCTGTGAATATGCAGGATAAGATCTGTATAAGGTTGAGTAGCTGCACAGACAGAGAAATTAGATTGAGTAGTGCTTTTAACACTTCCGCTGCTAACTACGGAGATCTTCGTTTTTCTTATCTTGCTCCAGCTGGCTAAGTACGGAAACCTACGTTTTTTGCATACCACTGGCATGAGTGTCCCATTGCGCCATCTATCGTAAAATTACAAAGGACAATGCTTCAAAAGATATCATGTGTATACCAATTACTGATTTGGTAAGTCATTCCCAGGTATATCGATGAAAATGGAATGCTGTAAAACACACTGGTGCCAGTTTTCTGTGTAATAAAATATGTATGTTGAAATTTGTCATTTTCTTTAAAAATGGTTGGCCAGATGGGGGCAGCACTGGGCAAATGAGTAGCAGTGAAAGTGTTAAAAAACTAACTTGATTTTACTTGTGGCCATACAATGAAGCTTATCAAATAGGAAGAAGCCATTTAGATTAAATTTTTAAAAATGTATGAAATGATTTTCGTTTTCCCATTTAGATTTTAGCAAAAGTAAAACCAATAATAAACTATACAGTATATTCTGGGATTCATACATACATATAAAGAAATGTAATACACAAATCTATATATAAAACCCTAATAATGGGTAATTGAACAACAAAATAAAAAAATACATCTATGTTAGAAATTTTGTTCTTCAAAACCCCTTTAGACTTTATCAATGTAATTTTATATTATATGTAGTGGGGGAAGGAATATCAATATCTATCTATTTATATATATATATATGAATAAAAATGACAATAGGAAAACTGGTAATTAATATTTGGGTAATTTTCTATGGCGGCACTCTCCAGAATATTAATCTACGCCCAGGTTTTTTCCCTATTTCACCTTTCTTAACAAAATTAATGCTCTTACAAACAAATATACACAACAGATTCATTAAATCAAAAGAAAATGGTTGAATACATCAACACAGATATAATGACAATATTCTCCACACTTGACAAATACTGACGTTATTTTCAGTTAAAAATATGAAAATAGCGTTTCTCTACATTCCAGTTGCTAGGTACATTCTGTTTTTGTTTTTATTAGTTACTTTGTTCAATTAATTTCATTTCTGTATTTTGCTTTGATAAAGTCCACATTGAACGAAACGCATCAGCAATTACCAGTTTTCCTATTGTCATTTTTATTCATAAATATTGTCTTCTCTACCGGTTAAATCGCAGAAATTTTCATATATATATATATATATATATATATATATATATATATATATAGATAGATAGATAGATAGATGTATGATGTCTTTGATGTATGAAGGTCCAGAACCTCAGTTCTTAGAACCAAGCAGCCAGAACACCTGTACATGTGAAGGCATTTGCAGAACCAACCACACTTTTTGAAAGAACCTACTATAGAGACCTGGTGTGCATAGTGTGAAACAAGGCCTACCAAACGACCCTCCTCAGGTTTTGAAGAATTCAGAGTTGTCCCTCTCTGAGTTAAGGTGTTGAATATAGCATCAATCAACTAAGTGACAAGTTTTATTTGTATTCATCCTATATATATATATATATATATATATACAGAAAGAGAGAGAGAGAGAGAGAGAGAGAGAGAGAGAGAGATGCTAGTACTTATATATATATATATATACAAATATATTAGTGGGTATTGAAAAGTTCTCAGCCTTTCTCCCAAAATCTGATATTTGGTCCATTTAGTCAGTCACTTTCCTCTACTACATCTTAATTACCATAAGGTAGTATTCAAACAAAATATAAATTTTACTGTAACCTAATTATGCACAGTAATGGATCATATACAATATAGGTGAACAATTCAACTAGAAAAATTGAAAATAAATACAATGTATCTAAATACAAATTAGAGACCTGTCATAGTAAATCATAAATCAATAAATCAACAATTTGGTAGTAGTACACACTGATACTGTCAACATATGACAAATATTTGTGAATAATACCAAAATGCTATACATCACCCAGTGTAAGGAAAGACTCAAAATTCGAGAAGCTATTATGTGACAAAATAAACAACTCACATTAAATAGAATATCTTTCACTGGAGGAGATTGTATCTTGAAGTGTGTATCAGACCCTGAATAAAGTATTGCTACCATATCAGGGCTGGTGATGCCAAGTCATCATTGTTCAGCTTTGATATAATTAAAAAATGAATATGCAAACTTTTGGGGGATAAATTATTTTCCACCCTGCAACCTCTTTCTTAGAGACAATGTTGCAAGTCTCTCAATACTAGAGCAAATGTTTAAACAAGCTTAGATTCCTTAATTCCAACAATTCAGACCTTCACAGCTAGGACACCTCCCCTCCATGCCACATACACAGTATCAAGTCATCCTCATTCTTTTTGTGTTTTTTGGTAAGGAGATGTGGTGAAACCAGATCAAAAATGAAATAAAATATGAAAATAATATATATATATATATATATATATATATATATATATATATATATATTATTTTCATATTTTCCCTCTATATTTCTCTCTCAACTAATAAGAAGGCAACCCTTGAATAAAAAGAGGAAAAAGAAGAAAAGACTGAACATGGTTGTAAAATGGCAGGAGTTTTCTGGCTCCAATTTCTAGTCATTGTGACTAGAAATTAAGTGCAAGACAACTCAACACCACCAACACAACACTGCCAACTGAGTGCTGGGACAACTCAGAAAAACATAAAGTTTTTATAAAAGTAATTTATTAAGGATTAAAACCTTAATTAGTGAATATTTTCCTTCAAATAAGGTATTTGAAAAGTAATTATGTAAAATATGAACAAGTTTTTTTTATTTTTAATTATTTTTAATAAAGTAAATTGTAAAGAAATTTATTTTTTAATAAAGTATATTGACATAAAAAAATAAGAATTTTGATTTATTTTATTAAAAATAATTAAAAACAAAAAGTGCTTCATTTCATTTTTCATTTTTTTATTTTTATAAGGACTAATCAAAAACAAGTTTGTTTTATGGAATTATTTTTTATATGTCAGTTTACTTTGTTAAAAAATAAATTTCTTTATTTTATTAAGGCTCCATGCATAACTTCTGCTATAAAAAAAAAATGAAAAAAAGGAACGTGAGAAAATAAAATAATTTTTGACAATCAAAAGAAATGAACAGGCTTTTGATTTTAGCCAAGACCAAGCTTCCTGCCAGTGCTCTGGTTCTCTTTCTTAAGGGATATAAACAGTGAATGGGCAGAGAAGAGAATGTCAGAGAAACCAATCAGCTTTGTCATGTGAAACTAGCGGTTATCTGCTTTAGACATTTTTCTGCCCTTCTGCTGGGGAAACACAGCAGATTGATGTCAGCAACAAGTTTCCAAAGAGTAACGACACTCCCATCTTCTAGCAAGATCTGACTTATAACTATCAACTACTGAGCTGATTACAAAGGATTTGCTCCGATCAAAGTCAAATAAATAAACATATATTATTTGTTTATACCGTTGATTCTGTTCATTTATTCTAAAGCTTCTGATAAATATTGCTAACAACTTCTGGCCCTTTACCACATTGGTGACCTTCCGACATGAAAACACAACTTGACATCATCGGAACTTTCGACGCACCAAAATTCAAAAGGAACAAAAACAACTTCAAATTTCAGCATAAAAATCTCCTTCAGACTGAGACGTAAGTGGCACTGTAACTAGTCATCATCAAAAAGACCTTATCAAGCAAGCAACAAGCAGTGAGTTATTGCCTTATCTTATTGCTCTATTTATCTTTTTTTTCCCAGTCTGCCTTACTGATGTGGAGATGAACACACCTCTCCAGAAAATGACTTCAACTTGTCCAAATGCATAAATACGGAGGCCAAGAATTGTCAGCAGAATGTGTAAATAAGTAGAGTTAGAGATCTAGCTTATCTGCTTACTACCTATTTCAGCAAGACTATGTTGACTTCAAGTGACATACTACTTCTTGATTGTGTTATTTTCATTCATAGCAATGACAATGAGAATTCAAATTCACACCAAAAAATGTTTTGTTTCCTCTCACTTAACATAAATAGCTGAAGAAATTCAAAATTCATGGAAAAAAAATATTGGTGGCGTTTGTATATATTCATAGCACAATGTGGAAGTTGATAAATTTCGATGCTGTATGATATACGGCTATTAGGAAAAAACAAAAACTTTTTCTTCCTAATTAAGGACTACTTCTATGAACAAAATACACTATGGGAGAATCGAAGATAATTATTCAGCAATAGCAAGAATTTCAGAAGACATTATTACAACAAATACAATGGGAAGGATTGAATATCAAGAACAGATAAAAGCAATCTTAGGAAAGCAAGGAACAGACAATGCATCCATTTTGTTTTCACTAGACTCAGTCAATAACGCAATTAGTGAATTTAATTACATCCCAGAAAAGAATATTACATTCCTATCATACTTCAGAAGGTATGAGGCCATTTCCAGAGAATAATGTCAAGGATGTTAGGATGAAAAGAACATACATCTGTTACGAAAATTGTGCCTTGCTGAACATGAAAAATATCTAAATTTCATTTTGCCGAATACTCCAGAAAAAGTGTCATTTGACGAAACTGTCAATATTATGGAAAATCTTTGATGAAAAGAATTCACTGTTTATAAATGTTGGCAGTGCATGATCCTTACTAAGGACAAAAATGAAGATTTTGTCACATATGCTGGTAAAGTCAATCGTGAGTGTGAGAAATTTCAACTGACAGATTTAAATGTCTAATTTTTGTCTGACATGTGGAATACTTACAGAACTTGAACTGGATTCAAAATTAATGATACAGACTATTGTGAAAAAGTACCAAAAAATTGTCACTTTAAGGCATGATACAGCAAAAGGTAAGCAAAATGGCATGACAGAAGTACAAATGGACAAAGACAGTAGTATCAAAAGAAAAAATCCTGAATAAAAATACTGTAAAACTTAACCCATGGTATGGCTGTGGTATGCTTAATCTCAGAATGGACTGTCTATTTACAACCCAAAAATGTTTTAAGTGTGGAAAAACAGGTCACAAATGAAGATACTGCAAGTCAAAAAGTAAAAGAAATACATAGATTAATTTGCTGAAAGTAGTGCTATCAGCTAAAAACTGAAAAGTTCAAATAATATAAAATTTGTGACAGTACAAATGAATAACACAACTGTAAAATCTCAATTGGACACTGGTAGTGATATTACAATTATTTATGAACAAACTTGGAACAGAATTGGCAAACCTAACTTGAGAAATACTGACAAAGTTGCAAAAGGAATATCAGGCAAGAAATTAAATTTTCTTGGGAAAATCACATGTAACATCACTCTTACAGGTAAAGCTAAAAAAAACTGATGTTTACATTTAAAAAATTCTAACTCAAATTTACCAAGCCTCAATTGGCTAGAATTAATTGAACTATGGAATTGGCCAATTAATTCATTCTGTGGAAAAATTGATTGTTCATTAGAGAAAAAGAGTATAGCTAAAGAAACACTGAGTAAACTAAAAAATAAATTCATGACTATTTTCTCAAGGAGTTATGAAAATGTACAAAGACAAAGGCATTTTTTAAATTAAAAGAAAATGTGATACTTGTGTTTAAGCATAAAATATATACCTTTTGCTGCATTGGAATCTATTAACTTCGAACCAGATAGGCTAGAAATCCATGGAGTTATTGAAAAAATAGTTTATTCAGAATGGGTCATGCCTGCAGTTTAGATTAGTGAGAAAAATAACAAAATTTGTTTATGTTCAGATTTTTCAACTGGATTTGAATAACTGCCTTCTACCACATGCATATCCCCTACTAAATCCAGATGCCAGATTAAATGATAGTAAATTTTTTTCAAAAATTGACCTGAAGCAAAGCATATGTTCAAATCAAAGTGGATGATGATTGCCAAAAGCTTTTGACTATTAATACTCATAAAGGACTCTACAAGTTTAAAAGATTACTCTTTGGTGTAAAAGTAGCCGCAGGTATTTTCCAGCAAATAATGGATATGATGTTGGCTGGACCAGATGGTGTTGTCACTTACATAGATGATATACTTTTTAAGAATGCTACAAAAATACGGAATGTAAAACTGATTCAGGAAATATTTCAGAGACTACATGATTATGGTTTCAGTGAACAGAAATGTCAATTCTTTCTGGACAAGATTAAATATTTAGGTCAGATAATCGATGAAAAAAAGAAGATCAGATCCTGCTTGAGCGAGTGTCATTAAAGACATGCCTCTTCTGACATATTTAGTAACCCTAAAATCATTTCTCAGATTAGCTAATTATTATAATATACCAGATTAGCTAATTATTATAATGTACCAGAGATGTACAAATTGCAAGCACCTCTGAATAATTTATTTAAAAAGAGTATGAAATGGAATTGGTTGGTTGAATGTCAAAAAGCTTTTGAAGGAATTAAAAATTACTAACTTCAAAGTTATTGCTGACACATTATGCTCTGCCCTGACAGATAATAATAGTGTTGGACATGTTCAAATACAGCATAAGAACAGTAATAGGTCATAAATTTGAAAATGTTACAGTGAAAGCAGTCGCTCATGATTCAAGAAGTTTGACAAATATGGAAAAATACTACAGTCAAATTGAAAAGGAAGCACTTGGTATAATTTTTGGTATTAGGAAAAAAATTCATACTGCAAACTGATCATCGTCCATTATTATATATATCCATTTCTAAGAAAGGGATTTCCACAGATATTGCAAACAGACTACTATGATTTCAAGATGGAATTTCTATCATCAAAGAAATTGGGACATGTTTATCTAGATTGATATTGAAATCTAAGGAAGATTTTGAAGATACTGTGATTGCTTCATTAGAATCCAAAAGCAAAATTAAAAGCCTGGTGTGTAACACTATTAAAGAATTGCCAGTCATGATAGACAATATCAAAGTTAATTCTAAAAAGGATTATTCAAAAACTATGAATGACGCTAAGTTTAAATGGAATGAAACTAAAATTAAACTTGCTAACAATTTCTATTTGTGATGGGGTAACTTTTGTAAATGGATAGAGTTGTAATTCCGTTATCACTACAAAAAGGATTTTAAAACAATTCAATGTAGAACATCTGGGAATAGTGAGGATGAAGTCCTTGATGAGAAGCTATGTGCATTGGCCAAAGTTGGACAAAGATATAGCAAAATCACAACATATAAATTATCAGCCATCTCCGAGCACTGATAAACTGTGGGCAAGACTACATATGGATTTTGCTGGACCACTAAATGTTTTTTACTATTTAGTTGTGGTCAACAGTTTCACAAAATGGCCTGAGATATTGAAGTGTAGATGACCTACTACCACAATAACAATTAAATTCTTGTGCAAAATTTTGGAGCACCTGTCAGTGTGATATCTGATGATGGAACTCAATTTACTTTTAGTGAGTTTAAATATAGGAGTAATAGGTTTCTTGAATAGCATATTACTGAAATCGGACGGTTTATATCGAGCTTGTGGAAATTTCCGAGCCCTTAATAGTATTACCATGACTGACCACTATCCAATTCGCAATATAAATTCTTTTACTTTACAATTAGTAAACAAATGCTATTTTTCTAAAATAGATTTAATTGCTGCCTATCACCAGATAAAGGTACAGCTAAAATGGTAGTAACAACCCCATTCAGTTTTCTCAAATTCCACCATATGCCATTTGATTTAAAGAATACTACTGCTACAATTTGGTGCTACATGAATAAAATATTTTCAAACATAGATTGTGTGTTCATTTACATAGATGATATTTTAGTTTTTAGCAATAATGAACTTCAGCCTAAGAAAAACTTGGATACAGTATTTAATATACTACATGAAAATAGAAAAAAAATTTTTTGGTGAAGTTAATGTGTCAAATCTAGACTTTCTGGGATTTAAATTAAGTAAAGAATGTCTATTGCCCATTAAGAATAAGATTAAAGAATTAGAAGCTTTCCTAGCTCCTAAAGATTCAAAGAGCCTGCACAGAATTTTGGGCATGACTGATTTCTATCACAAGTCAATCCCTAATTATGTCTTGATTGTATTATCTCTGTCTGAACGCATAAGGTTATATCCCAAAGCTGTGTTTGAGCTGATAAAAAAAGAAATACAATCTTTTAAAGAAATAATACAAAAGTTGTCAGACATTATGTCATTAAGCCACCCACAAAGTTCAGCCACAGACTATCAATTAGTCACTCACATCATTCAAGATGCAGTCGGTGCTGCATTGCGCCAACTGATAGATAATAAATCAGTAACTATAGGATTCTTTGTGAAGAAATTATCTCAAGCCCAAACAAAATATTCTACATTTGATAGAGAACTCCTAGTGGCTTTGTTTGGCAGTGATTCACTTTCACCACATAATAGAAAGTTGCTACATAGTTTTTATTTATTGACCATAAGCTGTTATGTGGAGCCTTCTACAGCCAAAGAGATATGAAATTGAACTGTCTGCAATGACACCCATTTTTACTTTCTGAATACCTTGCTGACATGGACCATATAAAACAGAAACAAAATATAGTTGTTAACTGCATGTCCAAACCTACATTAGCAGTGCTGATAGATGACTGCAACTTGCCAGAATTAGTGCAAATACAAACAACTGACAACAAAATAAAATCATATCCAAACTTAAAAGAATACTCAGTGTTGATAAGAGATGGCTAAGTCCTATGTGACATTTCCATTATGTATCCTAGATGGTTTATCCCTGAACATCTCCATGAAACTGTTTTTGACAGCTTACATTCTTTAACATATCTAAGAATTGGAGCATCTACAAAATGAATGAAATCCAGCTACTTTTGGCCAAACATGAACAAAACTATTAAGCAGTTCTGTGAAGAATGTGTTGCTTGTCAACAGTATAATGTTCACAAACACACAATGTCCACCATCCACAATTTATAAATACCATCATCTTACTTCAAAATGGTTCACCTGGATATTGTTGGTCCTCTCCCTGCAATATGCAGAGATCCAGATCCATATCTAAGCCCATATAGGTTTCTCCTAAACTGTATCCATTGTGCAATTCATGGGATCAAAGTGCAGCCACTAACAGATAAAAGATAACTGCACGGTCCATGGTAGAGGCATTTATAAGTGTGTGGATAGCTAGGTTTGGAGTTCCACTATATGTAGTAAGAGAGGGAATCAATTTGAAAATAAATAAACAGCTTTAATGACACATAAAGAGTCATGAAACAATCCAGTACTGACAGTTCTGCTAGGCATATGTGATACACCTAATGAATCATGTTTTTCACCATTTACTGCAGTCATGGGCATCACCATATTGATCCCATATCTCTTGGTTGATGAACCTGATGTAAGGAGAGCTACCTCCATCAGCGACCAATCTGTACAGGGTTTAGTTAAATCCATGGTACAATTTGAGGTACATAATTTTGGTAAGGGACACCATCACATCACTATCTCCACTTTTTAGTGGGGGACTGTTGTGGTGGGCACAGATAAAAGTATAAAATAGGAAAATAAAATATATAAACAAAAAAAAGAATCCCAATTAAAATAAGGCATTTGATTTTCTTTAAAACTCATATCTATTTCTCTCTCTATCCTCCCTTTATGCTTCTCTGTCAACTAATGAGAAGGCAACTCACAAATAAAAAGAAGAACAAAGAGACTTTTGATTTAGCTGAAACCATGCATCAAGCCAGTAGTCTGGAGCCCTTTCTTAAGGGATATAAACAGACAGCCAATGGGAAGAGAAGAGAAGAGAAGAGAAGAGAAGGAGACTGCCAGAGAAACCAGCCCAGCATGAAAGTAGCGGTTATCTGCTTAAGACATTTTCCTGCATTTCTGAGTGCTGAGAAAATACAGCAGATTGACATTAGCAACAAGTTTCCAAAGTAACTTCTTCCCCAGAGCTGTTGCTTTGTGGAATAAACTCCAGAGATAGATTCTTCTCCAACCACTATGATCTTTGCCTCTTCAAGTTTAGGGTCAAGTAATATCTGTTTTACATATCTTTATAATATGCAGCTTCTCCCCCTTCTTTCTCTCTTGTGTCTTTACAAAAATCTCATTCCATAACTCTCTACCATGAGTAACTCTTGAGTCTTGTATTGGTTGAAAAATAGTATGAAAAATAAACATAAAAAACAAAAAATGTGTAATATTTGATGCATTCTTTTTGGTATGGCCTTGTACCTTTAACTGTTACACATGATGTTATACATGATGTCACTTTGAATTGTTTCAGATTTTCAGCTCTCTGTAAACTACCAGAATGTTGCCAATAGAATCTTGCCTACCACACTGACAATGCATAATAATTCTTAATAATGACTGAAATGGTGGAATATACTTTTGCTCAAAAGTTCTCTTTCAACTCCACAATCGATTCATCTGGAGTACCCACACCTGGTTTTCTCCCCTAGAATGGAGGCTCTACTGAATGACTGGTTTCAGACATCATTTACAAACTAGACTTGCACAAAGAAAGTGGAGGTGATGGAATCCTAGCTGCTATTCTAAAGAAATGTGCTCCTGATCTGGTTCTAGTTCTCTCCAATCTTTATAACAACTGACTCACTACTTCCTGCTTTATAGCTTGTTGGAAATCCTCCTCTGTAGTTCCTGTTTTTAAACAATCTGGAGAATCCTCTGACCCCTCAAATTATTGCCCTATTAGTCTCTTACTGCTTTTCAACAAAGTATTTGAGGCTCTAATCAATGCTGAAGTGGTTAAGCATTTTACCTTTCACAACCTCCTCTTAGACAAACAATATGGTTTCTGTTTCTGATGTGTTAATGGCCATCACTCAATATGTATATCAAACTCTTGATAATAACAGCAAATCTCGAGCTGTGGCTCTAGACATTTCAAAGGCATTTGACAGGGTTTGGCATGCTAGTCTTCTACACAAGTTCCTATCAAATCATGAAATGAAGGTTGTTTTGAATGGGTTTGCTTCCAGATCCTTTCAGATGAATGTGGGTATCCTCCAAGGCTCTATCTTAGATCCTCTGTTGTTTCTGATATTCATCAATGATCTCTCTGATTCTATCACTTCCCAACTAGGTATTAATACAGGTGACACTACCAATTACTCCTGTCTCAATAGCAAATCCATCAGAGCTGACAAAGTAAACCTGGCAGCTGTTCTTGAAAAGGACCCCCAATGAGTGGCTAACTGGGGCAGGAAATGACTTGTAAATTTTAATGCCTCCAAAACAAAACTGTTTTCATTTAACCACCATAGAGAACCTTTTCTGCCTACCATCAGCATGGCTGATGCTAGGCCCCTAGAGAGAAAAATACTGTGCCTTCTTGGCCTCATATTTTCAAATGACTTGAAGTGGAGTGACTGCATCGAATCAATAACTGCATCTACTGCAAGGAAAGTTGGGTCTTGGTCTGGTACACCTGCTATTTATCTCAAGGTTCTTGACAAAATCCAGAGATGTATCTGTAATGTAATCAATATTGACCTGGCATCTGCAGATTTTCTCACTGACATGGCATGCCTTCCCTCTGTCTTTTCTACAAATATTTTCATGGTAACTCCCCTGACAAGCTTTTTCCCCTGGGGCCTGACTACATGAATTTAAGCATACTTCTAGATTGGCATCTAGTTCCTACCCATTTAATGTTGTAATAGTTAAATGCAACTGACACTTCTACTCCAACAGTTTCTTTTCTTGCACTTCTCATCTGTGGAACTTCCTTCTATTTACTTGCTTCCATGATGACTACAATCTTCAAAAATATAAATGCAACATCAATCGCCATCTTCTGTCTTCTTGAATCCTGTTCATCTTTTATCCTTTCCTCAATTCCCCCTATACTCAATCTTTTCATTCACTTTCACTCCCTGTAACCCCACTGTGTATTGTGGAATTTCCATCTTGCTTGGAGTAAAATGATTGAAAAAAAAGAAAAAAAAAAGAAAACAATTTAGATCCTGATATACAGCATCTTATTCAAAAATTGTAAAAATACAATAAAAAATTGAACAACCAGATGTTATGGGTTGAATTTAATAAAACTAGTTTGGATGTACACATGCTGATATATATATATATATATATATATATATGTTATTTGTAGATAATGTATGATGTGGGGATAGTATAATATTTATCAGTGTAGAAACTGGAATTGACAAGATGAGTTCTGGTCAATTCTGTTTCACTCATTTTGCACTGATGCTCTTGGAAAAGGCATGAATTCATCTTCCTCCCATCTTTGGTTTGGACAACAGAGTTGACTGGTCTCATTCCCTTTAGATGGCAGCCATTTAGGTAAAGGAGGACTTGAGGAGGATAATTTGGAGATTTTATGGCACACTGAGCAATATTTTCTCTGTTATCAGTTCTTCTGCAAACTGTGATTGGTTCTACACAAGCCTTCATAACATCCATGTGTAGCCCAGCAGTTCAGTTCGAAACTGAACTGTTGAGTCCTTACACATCGAAAGCAATGGGAATGTTTATATCTAAATAGCTATACATATAACTGAAGATGGGAGTTTATATATATATATATATATATATATATATATATAAATGATGAAATATAGTTTTAAGATATGCTATATTTATGGGTTAAAGTGTTCAGTATCAGGGATAGAGCATATGTGAATATAAAAGTAGACATTGAAGTCCACACCCATAGGCAACAGTCTGTTTCATGCTAAATACAATATTGTATTTAGCATGAAACAAACTGTTGCCTATGGCTGTTGACTTCAATGTTTGCTTATATATATATATATATATATATATATATATATATATATATATATATTATAAGTTAATAGACTTAAAATATGGTTTTTCGCTACACAGTTCCAACCATGTTTCAAAAATGGAAGCTAAAAGCCCCAAATTTAATTTTGTACTTAAATTAAAGACATTAATGAGGATAAAATGGAACTAATGTCTTTAATTTAAGTACAAAATTAAATTTGGGGCTTTTAGCTTCCATTTTTGAAACATGGTTGGAACTGTGTAGCGAAAAACCATATTTTAAGTCTATTAAGTTATAATATTAATACTCTGTAAATTTACATTGAGCACTTTTTTGTAAAAATAAAAATATCTATAAGAACACCGGATTATATATCTTACTGTTCTTTATTTTTATTAATATACATACATATATATATATATATATATATATATATATATATATATATATATGTATGTGTATATATATATGTATGTATATATATATATATATATGTATATATATATATATGTATGTGTATATATATATATATATATATATATATATATATAAGCATATATTAACATATATAAACATTGATATACATATTTTCATATATTGTTTATATTATTTATTTCTGGAGGCTCCTTGTTGAGCATAGAGGGTTAACAACCCCATGTAAGTAATGATGCAATTTCAGTTACTAATGAGATCTTATGGTGCTAGGGTGCTAAACCTACACACAAGTTTGACAACTTTATAGTTCTAAAGAGCTCCAACTACCTTCATATTTATCCACAGTTTGGGAGGGAAGTTTATTCATGCCTTAGCCAAAATTATTAATGTGCAATGAATGTCAACTGCACTAAATGAATCTTGAACTTGGTGTTCTGATTTCATGCTCCATTCCATTAAAGTTTACATTTCCTGCATTTCATTATCTATCTATTGCTTGATAATGGCATATATATATATATATATATATATATATATATATATATATAATGCACTCTACTGTTGTATTTGACGTATGAGTGTCCAGTAGCTTATAGGTTAGTTGATAGATAGTAATGTTGAATATGACACTTTAGCCTTTCAAGAGATTTACAGACAAGACCACATTGGATACAAGATTGTGGGTTATGAGACAAGGTTATTAAGGTCAATTATGGTTATAAAGAATAATGGTTATAAAGAACTCTACTAACTTTAAAATCGATAAAATTAGATAAAATTATATAGAGAATTTAAATAAAATTTAAAAAATTATATAGAGAATTTAAATGCCTGAAATTAAAATTACGGTAAGCACTAAGTTGAAAAAAGTGAACTTCCTTGATATAACATTAAATTAAATGAAAAATGTATACATACCTTATAAAAAAAACAATACTAATCCTTTGTATACACACCCTAAATCTAATCATTCTCCATCTATAATTAAGCATATACCTTTATCTATTGAAAAAAGAACAAGTACAAATTCAGCAAATGAGATTTTCTATGAACATATTAATTTCTATAATAAAGCTCTAAAAGATAGTGGCTACAAAAGCCCAAAACTAGCTTACATAAAAAATGAAAATGGGAAACATAGAGAAAAACAGAAGCAGAAAAATAATTTGGTATACACCCCCATACAACCAAATGGTTAAGAATAAATTAGGACAAAAATTACTTGCTTTGTTAAACATTTTCTTAAAGATAGTAAACTCAGTACTATTTTCAATAAAAATACCCTAAAATTAAGTTACAACTGTACTGAACACTTAGAAAAAATTATTAAGAAACATAATGCTAATATCTTGAATAAATACTTAGACCAAGACCAAAGAAATTTAGATAGTATAAAAATAAAAAAAGATGAAGATAAACAAAAATTATGTAACTGCAGAAATCCTCATAACTGTCCTCTAAAAAATAAATGTTGCATGGAATCATTAGTATACCAATGCAATATCTCATCTATTGAGGATTCAGACAATGTAAAAGTCTACATTGAATGCACAAGGCATGAGTTCAAAAAAAGATTCATCAACATTAAGGTTCTTTCAGAATAAATAAATACTGGAATCAGACATCCCTATCGAAATATTTGTGGCACTTAAAAGAAACCAATAAAACACCTACAGTAAGCTAGAATATGTAGGTCATTAAATGACCCATGTCCTTTGTGCATACACAAGAAACTATATATTACTAGGTATATAAAAAATAAAAATTTACTGAATCAAAGAAATGAAATTGCCATTCTTTGCCGACATTGTCAAAGATTTTCCCTAAATAATGTTTAAAAAAAAAGCTGATAGAAGAAATATGCATACTTACATTTGATATTTAATAATAATTTTTAAATAATTTAAGTAATTCTTTTACATTTATTTGTTTTAAAAAGAAGTATAGTCTATTAGTAATTATAATTAAAAATAATTAAAAATAATATTTAAAAATTGTAGTTCAATACAACGTATTCTAATCTAAACATCCCTTTTAGAAAGAATCTTTACAATACAAATACAAATTTAATGGAAAAAATGCCGAAAATTTTTTGTCATTGATAAAACCAGATGACATGCATTGAATGGATGTTATAATTCGTTGAAAAAGACACCCTTATCCTACCTAGACTTAACATCTTTTTGAAAGTAACTCATATTTGAGACAATAGTCATTCTTATATATATATATATATATATATATATATATATATATATATACACAAACAAGTTTGATTAAAAAGAATGAACAAGGTCTGTCTGTTTTTTTTGAATTTTTGGATATTGTTGAGTAGTGTGCTCAAAGGTGTGGATAAATTGTGTGAAGTTCATATTTTGTTATTTTTGTTCAAGTACTTTCAAATTTTGCAGTCATTATCAAGAACCTATGTGGTGTTTGTGTAGTAGCTTATTCTTTTGTCAGTATCTCAGTATTCTTTGGGAATCTGGACGTTTGTATAATAGTCTGGCATGATGTCATGTGTAATGGTTGTTTGGGAACAAGGCTTCACAAAAAGAATATGCTTTATTTATTTATTAATTTAATTTAAATTTTTATTTTTATTTTAT
The DNA here is from genome assembly GCA_963932145.1 of Acanthosepion lycidas. NCBI lineage: Eukaryota > Metazoa > Mollusca > Cephalopoda > Sepiida > Sepiidae > Acanthosepion > Acanthosepion lycidas. Next base: position 65,026,917 of record OZ010590.1, on the reverse strand, counting down.
TATCATTATTATTATTATTATTATATTGATAAAATATGTGTGCATATTAATTATATCATGTACATTTCAAGATACCTTCTCCTGTGGTGAATGATATTTTAATTAATGTGTGCTATTTATTTTGTATAATAGTCATGCTAGACGATTTCAAAATCCAGCTTCCTAAAGTATACCAGGCTGCAGACAAAGGAATTCTACCATATAGATACCACATCAGTGCTTGATAATGACTGCAAAAGTCAAAAAGTACTTGAACAAAAATAACAAAATATGAACTTTGCACAGTTTATTCACAACTTCAAGCACAATACTCAACACCTTATTGTTATAATAAACATTTGGTTGTGAGAGGAAAGGAATAATGAGGATTAGGTTTCTGAACAATGTCTATTTGTTTAATATATATAGGGTATCTTAGAGGCATTGTGGGAAAATTTCTATTGTTGATTGTCATGATGATGATCAGATGTAAGAGTAGCACTGGGAGTTGACCTATTGCTTGTGTTGATTTGACCAAGGTCAGAGGATATAGTTGTTTTTCACATGTTGGTCGATTGAGGTCATGGTGATGTGTCAATTCATGGTAAGATGCATTGGTTGTCAAGGTGATGAAGAATTGGCATAGCTGGTAGGACTATTCTATGAAATGGGGCTGTGGTGATGATTACAAAGAGTAGGGAGTAGCAAGTCAAGTATGTAGAGGTGCTGGCGGTGGGTTGCCAAGGTAACAAGAATGGTGTAGCTGGTTGGCCGGTGTTCTATGAAATGGTAGTAGCCTGAGTAGGTTGCATGCTTGTAGGTTTCTTGTAGAGTTGGAGTCACTGTTTGTGTGATCGGAGTCACTTGCTTGCAGAGTTGGATTTGCCAAGGTGACAGCATTGGTAATGAGGAAGGTTTGTAGGTGGTGTTTACATTGAGATGTTATCAATCATAACAAAATCTGCCGGTGCATATATATATATATATATATATATATATATATATATATATATATATATATATATATATAATCCACATCCCATATATATATATATATATATATATATATATATATATATATATATATATCCACATCCCATATATATATATATATATATATATATATATATATATATATATATATATATATATAGCATTAGATTTTGTTTAAGACTAATGATTGTTCTTTGTTAAATTTTTCCTTTGGTTTGCACCATTTTTCTGGTTTCTAGGGAAAAATTTAGCATAAATTGCCCAATCTTTTCTGAACACTTTCAACTTTTATAAGCCATTATCAAAGAATTATTTGTGAGCTGATAGGGTTATGTTTATAGGCATGCATCATGTTTCTTTGATGGTATTTTTCAAGAGAAAAATGATACAATCCCAATTAATTCCTGAAGATGTGACATTCAAACATCATCAAAGAAATACAATCTTATCAACTCACAAAGCATTTTTTGATAATGACTTGAGGAAATTGAAAATGTTCAGAAGACATTGAACAATTTATGTTCAAACTCTCATCAGAAAACAGGAAGATGGTTCAAGCCAAAGAAAAAATTTAAAGAATCTTAAAAAAAAGAACTTTCATTAGTTTTCAGCCAAATTGGCACAGATGAATGAATTGCTGCCCAAATACATGCAAGATACAGGATGCAGCAGAAATACAGCCCACATATAGCCCTCAGAAATACCTCACACATAATGTTAAGACATTAGCTAGATGAAGACACCATTGTCACTAATGTCATACAATTATGTAGGAGGTATTTCTGCTACACCTTGTATAATATCATAAGAATTGAACACTTCTTGTGTCATGTAGAGCAGAAAGAAATCTGATGTCAAATAGAGACGGCTTGAAATAGCAGAATGTCAAATTTTAAATATGGAGAAAGATGTTAGATCTGTAGACATCATCAAACTCTAAAACTGATTTCATGCCTTACTATATGTAAGGACATCTAGAAATAATTTGAGGTTAATTGCTTCACTTGGTGAGAGGTTGCCAATTGTTCTCAGTTGAATAGTTCCCTCTCATGGTTCATCTGTGTGTGTGTGTGTGTGCACATGCATGCACAGATGTGCATTTTCATGTGTGCATTTATATGTTTGAGCTTGTGCTTTTAAGAGATGTGCTGATGTCCCTTAATTCCTAGCAATATAGTATAACAAAATCTTTGCCTGCAAAGATTGTCATGAAAGTACCATTTGAAAATTTTAATAGTACAAAAAAATAATAAATACAAGCAGCTGAAACAGATAACCTCAAGGGTTAGGTATTGGTTTATTTTCTTACTGTTACTGGTTGTCAGTGTTCAAGCCCAGATAAAAGTCAACATTTCATAATAGTAATACTGATTTTCAATGGTGGTAGGTCATTTCTAGAAGATTGGTGCAACAATTTTCCTATGCTAGTTTTTTTTTTTTAATTGTCTTTGGCTAAGTTTAGTAAATATCAAAAATAACACTTGTGCTAGAGGTAATTTACGGTATTTTCGGGCTTCCATAGACGAAGAAAATCAGCCAACCAGTGACGACGAAGCTTGAAATAGAAACGATTGACGGTAAATCCAAAAGCTTCATATTAACATGGCGGGGAATGTACGTGGAGCAATGAGACCGCAAGGAAGATCTCCTCCGTTTCTCTTGATCGGGCTGTGTGTGGCCTTGTGCATCCTCGGTTTTAACTATTGGAGCCTTTCTTACCGGAATAGGGAACTGGCTACACAAATTGTGGACCTGCAGGATCAGGTGCGGCGTTCGATGTCCAAGCGAATGACGGCCGAGAGGCGAGGTGCGACTGTCGTGGAGGAACTCAAAAAATGCGAAAGCACTTTGGATATGGAAAAGAACGAAATTGCCAGGAAGGAAAGTGAAGTCATTTCGCTTTCAGATCAGCTTAGAAATAAAGTAACAGAAATGACAGATTGTGAAACTAGGGCTAAAGATATAGAGGAAATTCGGACAAATTTGGTAAGAGTTTTTTTCACTTAATTAAAAAAAAATAAAATTGCTTTGAAAAGACTGCAATAAAGTAAGGTTGTCAAAATATTTCCTAGTAAAAAAAACAAAAATCCTTTTCTTCCAAAAAATTCCTAAGGTACTAGAAATCAAGTAAACAAAAAAAAAAAAAAAAAATGACATTAATTGCGCGCGTTGAAAAATGAACTGCGAATTGATTTTACTCTAACGATAGTCCTGATCTTATTTTTTTTAGTCACTGATAAAGTGACAACGCTTTTTTAAAAACTAAAAACGAAGTAACACTATGAGCAGCAATAACATGTTTTTGTGTTGTATGTGAAAATCAAATTCTATGTTGTCAAGAAAACGTACTATCCCCTGCAAAGTTTTTTTTTTTTAATATATCAATCAATATTAAGGAACTGACGCTTGAAAATATAAATAATTAAAAATAAAATAGTTCATTTTAATAACAGAACAACTTAATTCATGAAGATAAATATTTTCGGAGATTAGCAATAGTATAAGTTTGCTTATTTACAGACCTATTTATGACAACATCATCACGTGATTTTATTCTTCTTGATAAATATTTGCTATTTCATCATAAAGAAAAGGTCCATTGGATTCTATTTCCTCACCGCCCAACCTCGGGGTGTTTTAAATAAGATATGAATTTGATTGATGTTGGTAAAAGTTCTGAAAACTAAAATGATCATAATAAATTAAATGTAAGAAAATTAAAAAAAAAAAAAACTCCTTTTACTTTTATTCTTATTGTTTTTGTTTCTGTGTGAGAGAGAATTTGTTAGAGCTGTCAAAAAAATTGATGATTTAAAAAAAAAAAAAAATTCAGATATTTATTTCTCGATTCAAATAACGGCTTTTCTGCAATTAAATTTTTTTGTTGTTGTTTTATAGAATTGTCAACCCACTTCTGTTTAGTTTTGTAACTTTTGTTTTATTTTTATCTGGATATAAAAAGTAAACGAAACCTTTTCTTTTCCCCGTCTCTCAAAAATGAAATCAAAAGAAACCACTTTTTTTTTTTTTTTTTTTATCGCTTTTTTTTTTATCGCTTTTTTTAGTTGGATGTTTAAAATTTCCTCATTTATTTATTCATTTTTTAACGACAAGTTTAAAAAAAGTCCGGACCCAAGTTTTTTTTTTTTGTTTTTTTTTTCTCAACCCTCCTCTGTGTATGGTGGAGACACTCAGAGAGACTAGCTAGCTAGTCTAGCGTTTTTAGTGTGTAATTCGGGATCTTAAAATACCTTTCTCTGCTCTAGCTTTAAAAATAAAAACACAATTTTTAAAACGTTATTTGCTTAGAAACATGACTAGGTAATAGTTTTTATGTTTTTTACAACCTTTATCACATTGTATTGTAGGAAACTATTTATTTTCCTTGTTTTGAAAAGGTATTTCATTAGAAACCTTACCTAACTTCGTCAGTTTTTTTTTCTTTTTGAACAGAAACATTTTCTTCGCATCTCATAAAATAATCTTTCAGGTGCTTCTTAAAGAGAAATAGTTAATATAAAAAGCATTAAAAACTGAGGAGTGTACCAAAAATGTGACAGTTTGTTTCTTCTACCTTCGCAAATAAATGTTGACCCATTTTTAGAGGAGTTGCGTTTTTGGTTGACAACAAGTTACCCTCCAGGTTTTTGTCCAGTCTCTCTCTCTACACACAGTTACGTTTTCTCAAATACCCAATCCTTCTATTATTTCTCTCTCATTCAACTTTGGTTACTTCACCTGTAAATAATTACTCTCGCCACTGTGAAGGTTTTGTTGCTTTCGTTTAAAAATGGATTTACAATTTATTTACTTTTTAGTTTGAACTTCAAACTTTGAAGAATAGCAAGTCGACCCTTTCTTGTCCTTGTACGATAAAGGACAACTTTGTTGATTTGCATTATTTATTTATTTTTTGTACCTTAGTCCTAAAATTCGAATTAAAGCCATTTCATTTCAGTTATGCCATACACTATACTTGTAGTTGTAATTCATTTGTAGCTTTTTGTTAAAACAAAACACAGGCGTTGTTACCTTCATTTTCCTAACTTAGTACTTTGGCTAGAGACAAGATTTATTCTCTCCCGACACCTGAATATACTTTTTTTTTTTTTTTTACTCTAATGATTCTATGGATGCTCAATCACAACCCGTGTAAAATAGCGACCTTTTTTTTTTTCTTTTTTAAGGCGAAAAAATGTGAAATATTTCAGATTTTACGCACGTACACACACTTATTGTGGAACAGACTCCCTAGAGGATCGTTTCCCCATCACTACAATCTTCTTCACCTAAGTGCACTTTTACTCTAAATTTCATGAAATCATACTGGACAGTTGGACTTCAGACTGCAGCGGAACCCTTGCACTGTACTGACCTGGGTTTGTTGAATCTGACGCGCATATCTCATCCTTAAGGCTGAAAACATCCGATGTACACTTTGTTTGTAGTCTCTGAAAACACATAATGATAGAAACAAAGGATACACACATAACCGTAAAATGAATATTAGAAAACTTTGAGATACTATTTTTTTTTTTAAATCCACAAAATACTTGTTTACGAATACAAATTAATTTACATCTAAAATATTTACAAAGCAGTTACAAAATTAAAACACCAAAACGATTAAAAATATATAAATTACTTGACGTGAAAAAAATAATTAATTATTAATTTGACATGAAATGATCCATCAGGTTGATGTGCCGGTAAACAATACTTTACCTTATCTTGCACTTACTTCACAAATAAATAACCATTTCATTCTCAGTAACTCTACAACAGATAGTGCTCATTAACAATTTTAACTACTGTAACCTGTTTTTCTTTAAATCAAGCTTAAAATGTTTTGTAGTGATTAATAAAGAAAGCATTAAGGAAAAAAATTACCTTTTATGGAAAAATTTGAAGTGTGTAAAACAAAATATTTTTATCAGCATTTTAAAGACTTTATGACAGTTTGAGTTTACATACAAACAAATAAATATGAATTATTAATAATTCATTAAAAAAAAAAAATCTATCTTTTTAATAGCAACTGATTTCATCAAACCTAGAATAAACTGAACTTAATGCCTGCTTTGTTTTGACAAAAATCATTTTTTTTCTATCCTGCCATTCCTTGTCCTGGTTTTGTTGGATGTATTTTCTTGATTTATTCAATTCTTAAGAGAACTAGAAGACCTACCAGGATTTATCATTAGCAGATATAATATTAACAACATAAGATATGTGAATGATATTGTGATGGCAAACTGAAAGGAAGCTGAAATAACTCTTAGACAAACTAGTAATGAACTATTAACTGAAATAAAACAATGTATAGTTGGAAATGTTGTTTAATCTTTGTGTCTGCAAATAAACAGTGTCAAAAGAAAGGTTATTCTCTTGATACTGTTAGTAGTGTATACACTATTGACTCCTTTGGTAATGTTTATTTACACAAGATTATAAAAATAAGTACAATGCAATATTTATTATTTGCCTTTTATAAAGATTTATTATTTACCATTTTATAAAGAAATTAATTTGAAAAATCTTTTTATTCAAAAATTTATAAAAATTACAAAATTATCAAAATATGTAATCCACCTACAATGTATTATTCACCATTTTATTTTATAAATAATGATAGAACAAGAAAATCTGGATAAATTAAATATATGACAAACAAAATGAAAAGTATGTTTATTTTTTTCAGAAGATGCACATAACGTATTTTAGTGAATTTATGTGGCAATAACAAATGAAAGTAAACTTTAGTAAAGGCTGGAAAATGCATTTTTTTTTTTTTTTTTTTTTTTTTTTTTAATACAGTTACTTGTTATGCATTTATTTAAATTTTCTTGTTCAGACATTTTTATAAATTTATGAATAAAAAGTTTCTTTTCATATTCATTTGTTTATGAAATGGTAAATAATAAATATTTCATCATAGTTGGTTCATATATTTTTATAATCTTGTAAATAAACAATCAAATAAATAGTGTTTAATACTTTTGTTATCAAAAAAAAATAAAATGTATAAATTTTTCATGTTTGAATTTTATTCAAATTATAATCATTGCTTTTTAAAACAAACATTGTCAAGGGAGTCAAAAATGTATACAGTTATCGCAGTGTCAAAGGAAAAACTTTTTTTGGTGGGTATGAAGGTTAAATATTGTCATATAGTTATCAACAAAAGAGACACCCCAAGATGTGAGCTATGTATCAGCATGTCAAAATAAGCAAGTACAGAAGCTTAACTATCTGGGTCAGTTGTGTTGCAATAGCTGGAAAATGTGACAGAAATCTAAAGGTGTATAGTAATAGCAAAAGATGTTTTCTAGAAATTACTATTCACAAAAGTTTTTTTGTCTGAAAAATTACTATGATAAGTAGGACTCAGGAACTGAAGCAGTTGTTAGGTGCATGCCAAGGGGACTTTTATTGTATGGTCTTGTCAGTTTCAAGTTTCAACTGAAGATGCAGGGGAAAATATGAAGGCCTTTTGCTGCGTATTCTAGTCACTTCCTTGACAAAGTCGATTAGTGTTAAGAAAATCACTTTGTACAAAACAGAAAAATACGAGGTAATGCCAGTTGATATTGTTTCTTTTATATACTCTTGATCCTAAGTCACATTCAATGTAATGTGACTGGATTGCTTTGCAACTAGAAAAAGGTATCAGTCTTTGTAGATGATATTAAGATGACTATCAATAATGGCCAGCATAGGATACAGTTGATGAATCAGTGAGGATGGTAGGTTCACAATAATTCTGATCTTTGGTTCAGAACTGGTATAAAACTGTTTATTTTTTTGGGGGTTCATTGTATGCATAATTTTAAAAATATGCATACGGAAGAGGTTTTGGGTACGTGTAATGAAATCTCCATTTCAGTTGATACAACTTCAATGAAAAAAAAAAAAATGAGTGGGGTTCTGGAAATGTTCAAAATTTCTTCCCTTTAGAATTTTAGATATTTACTCTGCCAATTCTACACTGAACTAAATGAGTGAGGGAATAGAAAATAGTGTTGGACCTAGTTTAACACAAGGCTATAAATATAAGACACTCAGGATTGAACTCCTTACACAATTGTAATCATCTGCAAGACATACTGATTAAAGTTTCTTCTAACTCTGGTTTATAGATTCTTTGAATTTTAGTGAAGTTGAAAATATGCCTGAAGCATTTAGCAAGTTACTCGGGTATATTTTCCTTTGGTTACTGTTGAAACATTTTGTAGAAAACATTTTGCAGAAAAACACTAATTTGGTTTTATTTGGTTATTTATAATAGAATATTCACATTTTTGCCTCTTTTCAACTTTGAATATAGAAGCTATTGACCTAAATACTGTTGTCTTTGCTTCATTTATCATTCAAATTAATATTTGATTTTTTTTCTTCACATTTTCATGGATGCTTTTTGCAGTCTTTCTCCAGTGTTTACAATGATTCAAACAAATGATTGCATCTGTTTATTTTATTTATTTATATATATATATATATATATATATATATAATTATTAGTTAATTGTTAATTACTTGCAAAAAAATAATAAAAACTATAAGAATGTGCAGCCTTTGTTTGCATAAAAATTCAAAACATTTTTTTTCCTCCCTCTGTTTCCTTAAATGGTTAATTTATATACTGTTTAAAAACATTGCAAATAATTAGATATCTTTTTTTTTCCTTTTAGAATTACTGAGCCACAATGGAAATTTTTAAGCCTTTCACATTGTTGCTTTAATTGCCATTAGTAATTGGTTTATAACAGGTTAATGATAAAATTGTTCTTCTTACATGGAACTATGCACAGGTCTGCTTCTAAATCCTCTCACTATCCACCTACCTATTATTGTTATTATTGGATAGTTTTGGTGTCAGAATTTTTCTACATATCTGCATAGTATTAGTAGTGACTAAAATTCTACCAAGTCCATGAAAATAATTATCTCCCAGTATCAATCAATATGAAGCTTTTTTTTTTTTTTATGTGCCACATCCCTTCAGGACATGGACAATCATGGTTCTCAAAAACCTTCCTATCCCTTCTGATCCTTAGCAGTTTTTCTCTCTTACCTATGGCTCCTGCCCACTGTTCTGCAAGCTGGTCAGCTGCATTCCCCATATCTCTCTTAATCCCCAATATAAGTTTTCCAATCTCTCCTTCATGTGTCCAAGGAATTTCAGCTGTCTCTTTCTGACTCGGAGATCAGTAGCTGTAAAAAAAAAAAATTTTTTTTTTTATTCCTTCCTAGAAGTTATTTAGTTTCTGAAATAATTCAGAAAGGGAGAGAAAAATACTCTGAAGATGTCTTGACAGGGAAGATTTTTTTCTGTATTTCAAAATATTAATTTTAAAAAATTAATATTTTTCAGTTTTACTTGAATTCTTATAAGCTGGCTCAGTGTTTTTCCAGAAAGACTTGTACTGAAATGGCTTAAAAACTGCCCTGATAGGCCTAAGTAGCGTAGCTGTAGTTATTAAGCTTTGTTTAATTTGGCATACAAACCTCCTGTTGGTTATACAGCCTACTTGTTGTTAAGTAGTCACCCATCAAAATACTGAGGCCAAAATAATAAGTGATATTTTTTTTTTTTTTTTTTTTAATTATGTTTATTTAATGAAAAACAATATTTTTCACAATAACATGCTAGCTGGACCTGCCCTTATCCATTATCTCATACTTTGGCTGTATTTTTCATTCTTTCCCTTCCAATGTTTATTGATTGTCCATGTTTTTAGCTAAATTTCAAACAAACCTGGTTTAATTTTTTATATATATATATATATATATATATATATAAAGTTTTTATTCTATCCATCTTTTCTTTAAATTTTACTTTTGTTTGTTCTCATCAATAAAGGTATTTTGCATCTAACCTATTTTTAAATACTTATGTAACCAACTAGCAAGCCTATCTTCTCTGCAACTCTTCCCCTCTCTTTATGCAAGTTTTCTCTCACACTTTCTTACTTTCTACTTCTCCTTCACATCATTTCCTCCTTATTGTCCTTTTTATTTGATATTGGTTTCTTGGTCAGAAATCATAATGGATTCCAGTTCAGAAAGGCCAGGGATTGGATAGATACTACACTGATTCTAGGTAGAAAAACATAGCAGTCATATATACAAACAAGCAAACTAATAGTACATGTAATACTTTTACATAAATTAGTCATCACTTGTTAGGGGAATAAATTTTCTGTGATTATGGAATCACAGAATCATTAATCTTAAATGGAATCTGGTGTTTTAATGTAATTTTCAATAATAAATAATAGTAATTTTTTTTTTTTTTTTTTTTTTTAAATTCCTTCAAAACTTAATTGTCTCTTGATTTTGTTAAGCATTTTAAGAAATATAACAATAACATAATGTAGTTATTTCCTTAAAATGTTTTTTTTCTTTATAAGACCTGAAAAATAATTAAGAGCAATAATGTTTACATAAAAAAAAAAAAGTGGGTTGTCAATTTTCTGAGAATATCTTTGCTAGTCTATTTTTAAATATTTTATAACTTTTCTAAGAAACTGTATGTAACAGACGAGATGAAAGTCAGAAGGTCACAGTTCTGTCATGGCCACTGAGATCTATTGCTAAAGTGGAAATTGAAGACAGACGTTAGTTGCTGTTGAAATTGGAGGGGAGAGAGGGAGAGAGACGAAGATCAAACCAATAAATTTAACAAATTCATTTCCTTTAAGGCCTCAGACAATTTACAAGTAAAAGATTCTAAACAACTTGTTTTATGAATATGAAAGAAAAGTAAACGCCATCATGTGCCTACCATACAATTTAGAAATAAAGAAAAAGAAAAAGAATTCTCCAAAAACGCCATTGTATGAAACAACTGGCTTGTCTAAGCTTACTGTCACACAGCAATTCTCCTGGATTAATAATTGCATCATCTTCAGTGCTTCACTATTGTAAACAAATTTAAATTGAACAAAAAAATTCCTTTAATAATATTAACTAGCAATGATTATTTTTTCATATTTTATTTATATTTTGTAATCTAAACCAGTTGCATGAATAAGCAACAAATTGCCAAGATGACTGAATCAAGTCAATATAGTGAATCAACCTCTAAAGTTGGGTCTGCTCCTCTTAAAAAGGAAAATGACCCCAGTATCTAAAATCTGTACTAAGGCCAGAGTAGAACAATTTCTTGATAACTTTTAGGCAGAAGAATGTTATTTTGCAAATTATGACTCTAGTGTTAACATATTTAGGGTTGACAGAAAGATCACATTCAAATCAAAAACTCATTTGACAAAAAAGTCTTTAAAAAAAAAAAAGTTGGTTTGACTGAAACAGAAGACAATCACTAACAAAGATTAAAGAGGTACAAGATGATTTTGTCCTTGATTTTTTTTTTTTTTTTTTTTTTTTTTTAAATATGAACTTTGACATTCATATTAAAACATTGTAAAGAAGGTGGTGCTATTCAAAGTGTCAAATGTGTTGGGCAACTTTATCTATCAAAATTGTTTGCTTGTCACTTTGTTGCCCTGAAAGTCAAGTTTGCCAATCAGTCAGCATCATAACAGAAGAAACAACTATCATGACCACAGCATTTTGAATGTAATTGCAAGCATTTGTGGGGAGTCATTTCTCATTGGTGTTGTAATTTTGTGAGAATGCAATCATCAAACTGTAAGTCAGACATGAATCTGAGCTGTAACTCATGTGTATATTGCATTTGAGAATATAATTGCCTTTGTAACAGATTCTACAGCCTATTGCAAAAAAGCTCATAAGGAAATGTTGTTAAATGTTTTTTGTTAACAATTGCCATATGTTGGGCTTCACATATATTTTAAATCTTGTTGGTGAATTATTTTCACAATGGTCAGCATTTGATCATGTTACCCAACTCACTACTTTCATCAAGTCGGCTTTTTTTTAAAAAAGCGATACTTAAAATGGTTTGAATGCTCCTTGCCTAAGGAACAAGTGAAACTACTACCTGTACCAGTGGCAACAGATGGAATTCCTTGTTTAATGCAGTCAAATATCACTCATAAGCAAGAGCCATGGCCTTGCAGTAGATAGGATTCTAGAATTAGCAGATGATGGTCAACTATATCATGCCTCTTACCATAATTTGCATCTAAATCTGCATTTTTATAAATGAGAACTGCACTCGTTTAATAATAGCTTTGACAAACTTAGAAGAAACTAAGTCTCTGCTGCAGGTGTTGTATATAACATGATGGCGGATGTAAAATAGTATTTGCATACTGGTACATCAACATTTGGCCTAGAAACTGACTGTCTTCTGTCTGAACTAGAAAACACAGAGAGAGAGAGAGAGAATTATCTCAAATTTCCAAGAATTTTTCAGCAGATCTTTTTCAAAACTGAATAAATACGTGGACACCCACTGTGTGTAACTTTTACAAGGCAACTCACCTGTTTGATCCTAGACAGCTACCCTATATAGGCCATGATTTAGACAGTTTTGCAGACATCAAGGACTTGCAATGTCCTTCTACTGATCTTCTTGAAGAATTCCAAATGTATGTGAATTACCAAAATGATTTACCAAATCCTTTTAATATCCCATCATTTTGGAATGCAAATAGGAGCAGATTTCCTCTTCTGGAATAGATTGCCAATGAGGTCATATGGATGCCTGTTACCAGCATAGATGTTGAATGTTCATTTTCTCAGTATAAACATTTACTCGATAAACAATGTGAAAGTCTTACCCCTGAGAACATCAAGCAACTCACAATGTTGTATTACAATGGAGATTTAAAGAAGAGATTTGAAAAATAAATATTTCCCAAATTAAGAAATTTTAAATTTGAGCAGTATTTCAACTTCGGATATGTTGTTTTATTTCAATTTTGAATTAATGTCTATTTTGTTTTTGATATTTTATTACAAAGATTCAATTATTATGGTTTAATTACTGTTTTGTAAAATTTTAGTCAAAATGTTTGACTTTATTCAGATATTTATTATTGAGATTCAGTTATTTGTGGTTGGTACTACTTAAAAAAACAAACATTTTGAATGTGTTCTTAAAGAAGGAAGCTCTGATTAAAAGTTCTGCCTCCAAAGATAATTATGCACTGTAACATTCCATTGTTTTGTCTAGTCATGTTACATTTTTTTATTTTTACATATCATTTATTTTTTGGACTTGGATTTTAACATTTAAAAAAAGATATTTGCTATTTCTTTATAAGCAATAAAACTTTGAATTATGTTTTTGTTTTCGGTTCTAATACTAATTATAGCATATTGTATTGCAATTTTTTCATAAAATACTATGGAATCAAGGAAAATTTGAAAGGAAAATTGTCATTTTTGGTTCTGCTGGTTGTCTCAAGGACACATGGCCCAGTGGATAAGAGTTGGTTGAAGTAATCCAGTGACATGACCCAAAGAGTTGTGAGTTCAATACCCAGCTACAGCAAAGGTGAACAAAAATTTGGAGAGTTGAGTTAGAGAAACAACTGATACTAAGATATTGGAAAGAGGTATGGTATGTGGGACTAGAGCAATCTACCTTGGTTGACAAAATTAAGGGTTTGGTTCGAAATTTCAATCAATGGCTGAAACATCATGAATATGGCAACAAAGATGAGGACAATGGTCTGAAAAATGTAAATAGTGTAAATAATTACAATACCTAATCTCAAAAATATAGACAGATACTTTTCAAGGATGTGTGAAAGTGAATGCAATAACTTTAACTGGAATTTGAACTCTGCACAGTAATCCCACTTTCTACTCCAATAATCACCACATTAAAACACACACACACACACACACACACACACACACACACAAGTTATTTATGTTTATGGATTTTATAACTATTGGTAAAATGGCTTAAAAAAATCTGTCCAGATTAGAAATCAGATTTTTTCCCCTTGAATGTATGGGTAACATTTACTAACTTTGCATTTAGAATGTAATCATTCCTTTATTTATTCATTTTAAAATAATTTATTTCTTTTTTTAAAGTTGCTGAACCATTGAGCCACTGTTATAAATGTGTGAGATGTTGAGTTGCCATTGTCTTTCATGGCTAGTAGATCTGACTTGAAAGCTCGATGTTTGAGAAAATATGATATAATGCAGATGTTTGTCTCATTTTAGTTGATATTGCAATTAAATCTGATTTAAAAACACACCATTGACACTAATGTTTGGATTTTTCAAGTGGACATTTTTTTTGTTAAGTCCACATTATGGATGCTAAAATCTATTTAGGAGAAAGAGTATTAGACATGTCTGCACTTGAATGAATTGTAATAATGATAGTTGGGATTTAATAATATTGTAAAGTGGAGATAATCAGTTCTTATTTTATTGAAGGTATTAATCAGAATTTATGGATTTTTTTCTTTGCTATTCTTTCTCTACTCACTTTCTAGTGCATTAATCTCAGCTACTCTGAGCCTGATTGAGGGAGCCAGTGAATTAAGTAAAAAGTGATGTGAAATGTTATTTTGGGATGTGAGGCCAAAAGAGAACTAAACAAAATGAATTGTCTATTAAATCAGAAGTAATTGTCAGAAAAATGTTAGTGACAATAATGAAATTGTGTTGAAATAGTATGAAGACCACAGCAAGGTTTGAACTAGTAGATAACTTGATAAAATGTATTAAGCTAATTACAACTAAGTAAATCCCCCCCCCCAACCTCATATGCTACTCCACTTCTTTAGCTTAAGTGAGTTGACATACCAAATGGAAGCTGTATAATATCAGCCCTGGTACAAGAGTACAAGTATTGTGTTTACTTAAATATTATTCATTCAAAAATCTTTACTTTCTTAGAAAAATAAATTGGCTAGGAAATTTAACTCTCAGCAGTCATGATAAACTATGTCCTGCTGAATGTAGTTTATTGGGAGATTGGCGGTTTTGAGGAGAGTGAAACCACCTCTTAATTGCTGTTCCCAGGTCCCATCCTGATCCAGGGTGGCAGCACTTGTTAGAGTCTAAGCTATGGGCAAATATTGAACTGCAAAACAAAATTGTAGTAAAATAGCAGCAATACATGTTTGTTTTTATATATATATATATATATATATATATATATATATATATATATATATATAATGGACAAACCAGTTATGAGGAATAAGTAGGAAAAATTAAGAGCAATATCAAAGAAAATTAAACTGATTTTGACTAAAATTTCTTGGACCTGGGAACAGCAATTAAGAGGTGGTTCCACTCTCCTCAAAACCTCCAATCTCCCACTACTGTAGAAGAGCACAAAAAATCTGATGAAAGTGAAATTATTACACAATTAAGATGGGTACCTCCACGAAATCATAACATAAGCATTTAGACAATAAAATTTTGTTTTCGGCGAGGTTAGCGTCTTTTTCATCAAGCTATGCTCTTTTTTTTAGCGATCTCGTGGAGGTACCTAAATTAAGATCTCTTTTCAGCTTATGAAAAGAGGTCTCAAAAAGTACAAATTTTGACAATACTTCCAAAAAGAATTCAAATGAAATTTAGCACCACAAAATATTTGTAAATGAACAAGGAATATTATCTCTAAGAAATATACAAAAATTTAGATTCTCACAATTGACAAAGTTGTGCTGTTTTCTAAGAGTAAAGTCAGTAGAGTGATGCCTGGAAAACATGATTATAAGACAGTCTTAAATACTGGCAGAAGAGTTCAAGTGCAAAAGTATTTTGTGCTCTGTGACATGAAAGAGGCATACCAGTTATTTAAGTAAAAAATTCCAAATAGAATTAGTTTTTCAAAATTTGCTGAGCTTTGGCCAAAAGAATGTATTCTAGCAGGTGGTGTTGTGTTTGCACAATGCATCAAAATGTGAATGATTATTGTGGGGGCTCATCTTGGTACACTGATTCACGATGAACAATATCATTTAATAGATTCTCACCAATGCGTTGCTGCTGTTACATGCAATGAAGAAAACTCTAAGTGCTCAACTTGTAGCAATTTGATGGTGGATTATAAAAATTTAATAGATGATTTTACCAACAAACAGTGGCGATCAACTGATAGAACCACACTGCAAACTGTATCACAATTTAAGAATTTATTGAAACTTTTTGCCTAGGCCTTCAAACCTTCATTTGATTTTGTTCTAAGAAAATTTCTTTGATGAATGGTGAAGTAATTTATTGCAGAATTTGCTGAGAATTATTCCTTTATTTTGCAGGATGCTGCACAAGGCTTCAACTGGAATAATTCTCAAATCCCATTGCATCTATTTGTTTTGTATTACAGAAATGACAAATAGCTGGAGCGTATTAATAATGTAATTATATCAGATTGTCTCAAGCATGACACAGTAGTAGCTCTCCACTTGTTCCAAAGAAAGAATCTTAATTTTAAAATAAAAAAAAATATCTTTCTCAGATGATGCCACTTCACATTAAATTTTTTTTATCAATTTGTGCAACCATAAGGCTGACTTTGGTATTGATGCAGAATAGCACTTTTTTTTTTTTTTTTTTTTTTTTTTTTTTTTTTGCTACATTTCAGTAAAACGATAGGTAGTCTGCTTTTGGCAAGACTCTTATTGTCACAGATTTGGTGACATTCCCTTGGTGCATTTTGTTCTAGAAATTACATGCTAGTGCTATGGTTTTTGAGGCAGTGGTCTCACTTGTCATTATTCAATTTTTATTTCTTACCATCTCTCCCTTCTCTACCTGTCCCCTCTTAATTGTTAAGAGAACAATCTATTACCTGTTAAGTGTTTCCCCCAACACACCCTTGCCTTATTTTCCTACAAGCATTGTATAAAAGCTTTCAGCAGGTTAGTTCGTAAATTCAAGTTGCACTTGCAATTCATAGAATAATGAAAATACTCTCTTTTGGACATCAGCCTACATATTTTAATGTTGTTAAAGCTTAGTGCTAGGATGATACTAGATCTTATATCCCAAAAAATGTTTGAAACCATTATCTTCTTCTATATATCTGTACATGTATACATACATGCATGCTGTGACTGATACAAATAAAACACCTTCATTTTATCATTGACCACAAAAGTCAATTTACCAGTTTTGATAAATTTTACATGCAAGCCATTTAATTCAAATCATGAAAAATATGTAGGTTCAGTAAGTTCTTATAAGATTGAGTTAATGTTCATTTGAATGCTATATTAAAATTTCTTAGTTCTATTTTAAAATTGCTTGTGCTTATTTAATTTTTTTTCTTCACTCAATTGATGTACCAATTGCTGGGAGTTGTTAATGATACTGCAATAATTAAGAAGTACTTAAAAAAAAATCTTTAGACAAGGATAGAGGAATGAAAATAATCTATCCTCATAGATAAGAGTTTTGTTTAAAATTCCCTGAAGGTTATCCTATATCAACAGACAGCTTAAGAAGGGCAGAGTGTCACATAATGAAAATATGGACATAGACTTAAAATAATTATCAGGTTGGAACAATACAAATGGGCTGCCATAAACCACACTATTTAAAACTTTATAACTTTATTAAAAACAGAACTTGATTAGTAAAATTACCATCAGATTCAGCACAATGTTGCCAATGATTTGACAGTAAATTTATTTCATCTAGGATTGCTGAAAGCATTTTTGATTTTGTATTAGTTGAATGAGATAAACATTAAATAAGTTGCAAATTCTTGTCCAAAATCATAACTGGCTTTATTAATTTTTCTTTTTGCTTATTCACATATGTAAATCTATCAGCTTTTCAAAAATCAATATCATGAGTAAATTTTTTTTTTTTTTTTTTTTTTTTAATGCAATGTAAGCTTCTCCAGGTCTTTCCATTGTTACATTAACTTTAAAAAAAAAAAAGTCATTTTTCTTTCTTCTGAAATTCCAATTCACGCTGAAAATTGAGTTCTTCAAATCACAAGGTCTGTGGAACTTCAAAACTTCACATCATAAAACCTCTCACTTTAATTCTGCTTCCTTGGTGTTTTGAAGAAATAAAATTGATTTCCTCAATTCACAAAGTTTTCGAGATATTTTAAACTGAATTTAAAACAATTTTTTTTTTTTTTTTTTTAAATTCCCAAAACTCTAAACTCTATAAAGTAAAAACTTATATATATATATATATATATATATATATATATTTATTTATTTATTTATTTTTTTTTTCCAAGTTATTTTAAAATTTGAATTTTTAACTGTTCACCTCTCATCTAGACACAAATCTCAATACTGGATGTTCAAGCACTGGATGATGGGCAAGTTTTCAGTCATGGGATCATCCTGATTCCAAAAGAGTATATGTCAATGTAGAGCAAGCATATCCAAAGTCGGAGGGGTTTCAGACCCACAGACAACCCCATAATTTGCTGTTTATTTATTTAAACTAATTACAATGAGGAAGAATGTTGACTATATTAAAAACTACAAAGATGTGGATAATAGATTGAAAAACTTTTTGCCTGAAAATCTGAATTCTATTCTCAAATGTTGTCTAGTTATTGCCTTATTGATTTGCAATTTCTTGTGTAAGTGCAGCAGCTGTTCCTTCTGATTTAGATTTTTGAAGCTGTTCAATATTTAACATTGATACTTTTCCCTGTTACTACTAATGAATAAGGCCTACGTTTCTTTTCAAAGTGAGTTGTTTAAAACAAATTTCAGGGTTTTAATGTTTAGTTCTCACTGGTGTGACAGTTGTAGTAAATTGAGCACACATTTTATTTTTAACAGCATTTTGATAGGTACTGAGAACCTTTTAATTATTATGTTATAGATATATGCCACTGGGGTCTTAAGAGAAATTGTCAGGGAGGAACTCATTTTTGCAAGATATTTGAATATGGCTAGTGTTTTTTTTTTTACATTATCTGTCACCTTAACCTTGACTTTTATTTACTTTTTGTATAATTTTTATGGTTATAAAGTTTGGTATTTTCTTTTAAAGTTTATTGGTATCAGGTTATGGCTCATTAGTTGTGATGTAGGTAGTGAAGTAAGAAATGAGCTCTAATCTTTTGTTTATAAGTAATCATTATTATTTTCTCCTCTAGGCAAAGGTTTCATTGTTTTGAGGTGTTTTTATTTTTTATGTTTTTTTTATGTTTTGAATATGTTGTGCTATGTGCCTATTTTTACCACTTCTTCAATGCTGGGTGAAAAAGACTTAATGTGACCACAAAAGAAATGGTGCTGTTGAAAACTTAACAATTTAATTAAGGATGGAATGTAAAAACAAATTGTACAATTGCTAATTCATTTCAATTTCTTCCTTTCTAAACTTGAGGCACTGAGAGACATCTATTTCTAAGAGGTGTGTGACTGCTAATGCCTTTGCAGTGACCGACTTCTATGGCAGATGAAAGGCTTGGATGGGGATGACTCTCACAGAGTGTCTTCTCTGGGGTGTGTGCTTCGATGATTCTGAGCAACTGGCATCTCTCCTCTGTGCTTTCTGATTTCTCTGCATGTGTATTTTGCTTATATAGGATTCTTGATTGAAAGTGGATTAGCTTCACAAACAAAGAACTGCCTTACAAAAAAAAAAAACAGATGGTCAACCATAAAGTGCTTTTCAATTTTTTGGCCTGGATTTCTAAAAAAAAATTGAGATCCATGTGAATCTGCTGAATATGTCACAAACTAAACAAACCCTAAAGTTACCTAAAAATGCTTTGGACTTTTGGCAAAGCCATTAGTCATGTCATGCCAACTTCCTTGTGATTATGGAGTTGTGCCCGGGGTATCAGTTATGCTGAATCTTACTTTAATTTGTGTTCAAACTCTTCCAAGGCCCTCTCTTATAAGTATTTTATGGGTTTAAATTAATATTTTCAACAGGACTTTTTTTTTTTTTTTTTTTTTTTTTTTTTTCATCAGATTGCAATCCAATTAATTACTCTCTTACATTTTTTTTTCCTGTTATCTCTACTCTTTTGCTCAAAATTATCAAGATTCTGAATACCTCAATACCTTTCCATGCACTAGTATAATTCAATCCGAGCCTCTTACAGTTTCTTATAGTAGGTCAACCTTTCATATTTGTGAGACTTTCAGTTGGTTGACCATCTCATGATCTTTGAGATCAGATGTCCTGATGATAATTTTTGATTTTAAGCAGTTTAACATTCTTAATCTGTACTTGGGTTTGATTCTCCTTGCTTCCCTCATTCCCCTCAAAACTAAAGAAAGTGGATGTGACTGTCAATGATTTCTGTACTTCACTAAAAATGGTGATGCCTCATTTAACAACTTAAAATGTTGAGAGATCCTTCTCCAGTTTGTCTACAATCATTTGTAAATATATTTATACTTGTCATGCTTTTTGTAGAATACTGTCTTTTCTAGAAGATTCAGTATTTTCTTCCCTCCAAAATGAAATTGCAAATTATAAATAACTATTACTAAGTATAAGTAAACATTTATAAAATTTTTATATTTGAGTTACAAATAAGTATAACTTAACATTTTTCTATAACACTAATTATTATGTGTTGATTTTTTTTTTTTTTTTTTTTTTTTTTTTTTTTTCAAACTGGTGTCCTCATTTTGGTTGATTTATTTGATCATTGTATCCTCTGGTTTCCTTCAGGTACCTGTGGTCTGATGTCCTTAAATTCAACCATTCTCTAAAAGGAAATAAAAATAACCTCTAAATTGATTTTTTTTTTTTTTTTTTTTTTTTTTATGCTATGTTTTGAAAACTTGTATTTTCCTTGTTTATCTTTTTTTTTTCTTTTTTAAATTTTTTTGTTTGTTCCTCCTTAATGCAGTCCGAGTCAAAAGTATTAGTATAATTTTACAAAGAGAAGTTTTGTTAATTTCTTTGTTTCTATTTAAGAAATTTTTATTTTCAGAAAACATGTGAGGAAAACAACATGGGAATAAATCAAGAACTGCAGAAGAAGAAAGGTAATCAAATAATCTCATTTTATATATATATATATATATATATATATATATTATTGGATATTCAGATTTACATCTTTCATACAAATGCACAATCGTCACAACACAGAAATTACCATGTTTTGGAACTAAAAACTAAACTTAAAATTAGACTTAAAATTAAAGTTTTGTTCCATTCTCAAGCAATGTTGAATATCTTTTAATAAAATGATTTACTTTTTTAAGCTAAATACTATTATATAGTTTAATTTTGAGGGGAGAAGGGATTACAAAATTTTAAAAGGGTGTTGCCATTTCCCCCCCCCCCCCAAATCAGGATACAAGTCTAATTTAAGATGGCAAAGTGTAAATATAGGTTAATGGTTAGGTATGTGTTTGTAATTTCTGCCTGTTGATACTGGTTTCTTTATATGAGGATGTGTCTCTCTCCTTTTTTTTTTTTTTTTTTTTTTTTTTTTTTTTTCTTTAGAGCATGCAATAAGATAAACTACATTGGCACTTTTATTTTTTATAAAATACATTGGGATTGTCTTAAATGGTCTTCAAATATGATTAAGTCATATGTTATATATTTATATCTTTATTTATAAAGATATAAAATACTATGTTTATTAGTATACTAGATATGGTATTGTTAAAATTAAGATTTTTAAAGTTTAGACATTTTTTTTTACTTATTTGTGATCAAATAATAGATGAAATTTTTTATTAAGCGGGTGTTGGCTTTTTTGATGAATGAAGATACAAGTATATTTTTATTTGGCAAAGTCAAAATCTGTTAAGGTTAGGTGGGGGGTTTAAAATTTCTGTCTGTTGACAGTGGCTTCCTTTTATGTGGGCATGTCATCACGGTCTACTTTTTTTAAAATTTAATAAAAGGTAAAACATCAGATTAAATTTAAAGATTATATAGATTAAAGGAAATAAAATATAAAGGATTAGATAGGATCATATATGTTAAAAAATAATTATAGGTTAAATTATCATATAGATTTAACAGATTAAAATTGAATATAGATCAACTTATAAATTAAAGTAGATAAAACGATAGATTCCTTTTACAGAGTGGAAACTTCAATAACAAATAACTAAGGACACTCCCGCCCCTAAAAAAAAACAAAAAAAAAACAACCATTAAACAGGTAAATAAAAGCAAAATTAACTCCTCAATATACTTGAATGCACATATCAGAAAAAAAAAAGAAAGAAAAAAAAAAATATATATATATATATAGAGAGAGAGAGAGAGAGAGAAATATGAAAAAAAATTTATATGAAATATAGAAAAAAAACTCTTTAAAAACAATTTTAATTAATAGAAAGCAGGGAAATATAGAAAAATAACTTTAAATAAAACTTATCAAGTGGAGGGGGGGGGAAATAAAATCTATATTAAATAAATTAAACAAGTACCATATCAGTTATACGTAAGTAAATCATATAACATGAAAATAGAATAAACAGAAGAGGAGGAGAGGTCTCAATTGAGAAAACTACAGATATATAAAAGAAATTTGATATAGCTAGCAATAAAACAAAGAAAATAAGAGAATTACATGTAGCTAACATAAACCATAGTATCATATATATAAAGAAACCAATATGATGAGAGTTAAATCAGAGTAAACCGTAAAAAAAAAAAATTAATTCATAGAAAATAAGTCAATGAGGAAATAGTATACCAGTTGTAATTTACTTCTATGGCAACACGGAAAAACTAATTCAGTCCTTTTTTTACTAAAATTTTTTGATTATTAAAGTTATATATATAATTTGTGGGTGTATGACAATAGAGATCTCTATCATCATCCACAGACAGATTGTTTCACTTTGTCGCAGCTCATCAGTGTGACTAGATATCCGATTGTCTCAAGCTGGGATTGAAACTCAACTAATTTGGCATCAGTCCGATCTATCAGCACCCATGGAGAAAGCAAATTTTCACATACCTTTTCTTTGAATAATCATGCATGCACATATATAATAGACTCCCCTGTCATTTTCGATATATATGAGTTTAGCTTTTATGTTTGTCTTGTATAAGTCAACAATGATGCACAGGATTTGCAATCAAGTCCACACATGGGACATGCTCAAGGTTTGACCATCATATGGGTTGATGTATTGGCCTGAGATTTAGTGTTGGTTCTTTAGTTGAGACAATTCTTTTCTAATGATTATGATAACTTGATGACAGGTGTTTTCCCAGTTTGCTCTGTTTTCAACAGCAAGTTTGAACTCCTCCATAGGGATGTCTACAGCATTTAAGTTGTATTTTCAGTTTTTCCTTGAAGTTTCATTGGCTGGGGTGGCCACGATCTCAGCATCATCAGCAAGCAAAAGATCATGAATAATGCTTGCACAATTCCAAGATTTTGCTTTAAAACTTTGATGGTTAAAGAGGCCACCACTTGTGTGGAATTCAAATTTCACACCCATGTCAAGATCACTGAGAGCATGGCATAGCATGACTGAAAAGAAGAGAGCAAAATGTACAGGAGCCATGACACAACCTTGTTTTGTGCTGTGTTTACAGTGTCAAATGCTTTGGTCAGATCGATAAAGACGATATAGAATTCATGGTTCTTTTTCTCAGCAATCTGATGAAGTGAAAATATCATATCCTTGGTTCTGCAAACTGATCAAAAGCCACACTGAGATTTGGGATAGATGTCATCAATGAGATGTTTGATTATTCTGTTGAGAATAACTCTAGCAAGAATTTTGCCTGTGATACTTAGTGAAATGTCACAGGAATTGACATACAACCTTTTGCCTTTGTTCTTGAATAGATATTTTATGCAAGCATCTTTGTAGCCCTGTGGAACAGAACCAACTTTCCACATGGCTTTAAAAAGCTCAAGTAATTTTTTAACCAGTGTCTTAACACCATATATAAAAATTTCAGGGAAAATAGCATCTTTTCCAGGGGCTTTGTTTGATGACAATTGCTTGATAGAATCCTGGCTCAAGAGACAACTGGGAAATTTCTGGTTGCTGATGAAATGAGGCAATGACTTTGTCATTGATAGCAGAGATGGAATTAAGGACACTTTCAAAGAGTTCTTTCCATTGTGATAAAATTTACATCTTGTCTGCACGGTGTGTGTTACCATCAAATGACAGAACCGGTGAAATTCCATTTTCTTGTGGGCTGTACACCTTTTGAAGGCCTTCATAGAATGCTTTGGAATCTTTACTGTAAGCTGCCACCTGGAGTTCCACAGTCTTAGCAGACCACTAGGACTCTTTTATTTTTCTAAGAGCACTTTGCACTTTCTGCTTGCACTGTTTATATATGCGCCTTTTTGATGGACAATTTTTGTTGTTTATGAATATTTTGTGCGAATTGTGCATCTTAAGATGTTCAGCATGAGCATCATTTACAGCAAACCAGTCCTGATGCTTCTTTATGGGAATTCTTAGAACTTCAAAGGAGCTGGAGTAAGTGGCATCTCAGAGATTTCCAGGAGGATTCAAAGTCTTCTGAGATTACAACTGAATCCAGCCTTGAATCCAGTATGTCTTAACATCAGAATTCAGGGGTAAGTTGTTGATTTATTTAGGAACCATAGTGCTAACGAGAGGTTTCTTGCATACAAGTTGGAAGGATACTTTGCTACGTAGTAGTACATGGTCTGAAAGATAGCAAGTGTTGTGAAAAGAGCTAGTGATATTGAAGTCTATCACATCACATTTCTTGGTGATAATCTAGTTGATCATATGCCAATCTTTGGATCTGGGATGTATCCAAGTCATTTTGTGGTGACTGGACTGTTGATAATGTGTGATGGTAAGATTGAATTCTTGGCAGAGAGAAAGGTCGTAACCCATTAGAATTCAACCTACTGAGTGCCAAAGACAACAGGCCATGTCTGATGGTCAGCACTGACCCATGCATTAAACTCTCTCATAAGAATAAGTTTGTCCTTGTGTGGAACTTTGGAAATGACTGAATGTAGTTGATCACAATTTCTGACACAGGGGTGTTTATGGTTGGGGCATAACAGCTCACAAGAGTGGCAGAGGAGTTGTTGAGTTCTAAGGCTAGTGTCATAATGTGATCATTTATTCCTTTTGGAAGAGATAATAGGGGTTAGTAATGTCTGATTTTATGGTAAAGCCTATACCATATATATATATATATATATATATATATATATACACATACACACAATCTCCAGTTCTAAAGAAGTAATGGATTTTTTTTATGTATTAATCCAACAGATTTTATCACTTAAATGTTATTTTTAGTAGATACTCATAATTGAGTAATGCTCTGTATTTATTTTTGTCTACTGGCCTAAATATTTGAGAAATCTTATTAAAGAAAAATGTTTCCTCTGGATAAGAAACTGAGCAGATATGAATCCATAGCAAGAAGGATTTCACTTAAAGGCACTATTCATCCTTGTTTGATCAGCAAATGTCTTTCATGGCTGAAT
Organism: Acanthosepion lycidas; assembly: GCA_963932145.1. Lineage (NCBI taxonomy): Eukaryota > Metazoa > Mollusca > Cephalopoda > Sepiida > Sepiidae > Acanthosepion > Acanthosepion lycidas. The sequence continues at coordinate 65,001,647 of OZ010590.1, read as the reverse complement.
TGGTATAAGCATGTCTGATCTAATGGGTATTTCTCCTGCCAATGGTGATCTAGGTTTGAATCCTACCTATTAAATAAATCATGTCTACTCAAATATAAGTATCCACTAAAATTAATGTTCAAGTGTTCATATTGCACACACACACTTTGTGGTTGTTAAACTGAGGAGATTCATACTTGAATACTCTAAGCAAACAATCTATATTGAATTGTACTTACTTCCTTTGCTATCAATGTGCTTTCAGATATTCTGTAAGTGAATCAATTACTTTAAACAGCTGGGTGTATGTGTGTAAATTTGGAAATTGTCCTATTGTTTTGAGCAGAATAAATGCTTCTGTAAAGGTCACTCTAATTATCAATAATCTTTGTTGGATATTATGTATCAGTGATTTCAGGATATTAATCTCCATTGGTGTTTTGGTTTTTGAATTGTCTCTAACACTTACAGTCTGTTTCTACGATAATAATAATAATAAAGTTTTTGGGGCTTCAGTTTCATCCATGACAAAATGTGAAATGTCATGCTAACTTTAAAAAAAAAGAACCCTAATCTGAAGGAAAAAAATAATTTATAAATTGTGATTGCACTTCCATTTTATAAATGTGGGGCAGTGTGTTAGTTATTACATTTTGAATTTTTTCTTTTTTTCTCTTAAGAACTCTTCAGATTTATTTTGACAACTTGTTAACCTTAGCAATTATTGAAGAGAAAATTGATTAATGGATGGAATCTTCTTCACTGGAGGAAGATGGTTAGAGGATCAAATTGTGATATAAAGAATAATTAGGGAAATAAATTTAAAAAAAAATTATGAGGATTAATTTATTTATGAACAAAGATTAATTTTCTTGGATTCTTTTTTTTCTTATGAATACTCACAAACAAAATGTTAATGTGTTGACATGTCCAATTACACAAGTTGACTTTATTTATCATTATTTAATGTTGAATGCAACATTATCAAAATGTTATTTTGGCATTACTTCAATCATTAGTAGTATTGAAAGCACATGAAACTATCAAAAATACAATTGCAAACTTATCTATTTAGAAGCTAAAAATAACATAGGGTCTGTCAAATTTAAGATAATAAAATTCTACCATGACATACACATACACGCCCTGTTTATTTATCTATCTATCTATCTATCTATCTATATATATATATATATATATATATATATGAGTTTTATGCATGATGCTATCTTTAGATGCCGAGTATGACCGTTGGACAATTTGAATCATAATATGTCTGGTTATCACAATGTTGGCATAGTTATGGTAGGATTACAGTTTTTTAATTTTAAAATTATATTTGTCAATTAAAATAATGTTAAATTATCCACCAACTCTAGCAATAAAAAATTATCTTATAAAGCTAAAATTAAAGATATACAGGCTTTAGAACTAAGCCACCATAAAGTAATTTTAGAAATAAACAAAGAAGGTAAAAATAAACAGAAACATCGTAAATGCAAAATTATATGATTCAATCCATCTTTTAACCATAATGTCAAAACTAATATTGGCAGAATTTTTCTAAATCTAATTCATAAACACTTTAACCATTCACCAATACTAAAAAAATTTTTTAACAAAACAATGTTAAGATCTATAGCTGTGTTAATAACATAGACACATCCATCTCACATCATAACAACATTATATTAAACAAACATATTCCCAACAAAGAAAATGTAAATTTCTCTAAATAAATGCAACTGCCCATGTATGATATGCCCATTACATGGTCAATGTATGACCAATAATATTGTATATTGAGTGAACATACATTCTGGTAATGTTAAATTCTATTCAACAAAAGAAAATAAACTTAAAAACCAACAGATGAAGATGGGATAATCTGTAGAGGATTAACTGGGAGAACATGAGTTGTGGTTAAAGGAAATTATTATTTATTTATTTATTTTTTTTGTGCTAATCTGCTCAAACTGCAGTTTATTTGCCCCCACCCCCTCAAAAAGAAAAAATCAATTCCTAAGCACACTCATACCTGTACTGGTAAATTCATTCTGAAAAGATTAATACAATGACTTATGTTTTTGTGGATAAAAATGATAGTATATTAAAAGAATTGGGTTGTACATAGGGATTTCAATCAAATGATAAAATTCCTTTATTTCATAGAAATATCAGAAAGGAAATAATTGATTTGTTTGTATTTGCTTCTTTTTAAGGATATATTTGTGTTTATAGTAAGTTGGTATCCTGTGATGCTTGGTTTAAATCATTAAAAGTAATTTTGTAATATCATCTTTAATCATATAATATGAAAAATTTACTTAATGATTTTTTTCCTTATATGGAAAACTTGCAAAGAAACTTTTTTTTTTTTTATTTTTTTATTTTTTTTATCCACTTAATTCTGACACTACTTCTCTTCTAATGGCTTGAATTTGAGTTTATATCTGAAATGTAGTTTTTCTTTTAAAGTTTCACTATCTTTTTAACCTTCCATTTCTTGTGCATTTAAATATGATGATTCATTTAATTATAAAGTTTTGATGTACTTATCTGAAAGAATAAAACTATTCTTATTTAAAAACCTTTTTTTCTCCTAAGTTGTCAGAAGTATGATACTTGAAACCTGACTGATCTGTTTGCTTTGAATAAAAGCAATCAATGGACAATGTTTCATCAAAATATTCCTTCTGTTAGAACGTACACGGTCCTTCTGTCTTCTTTTTTAAAATTATTAATTATCTTATGCATTTTGGCCTCCTAGCTAGATTCTGATGGTTGATAAGTTATCTAATTTGATGACCTTTACCCAATTGTTTTTTGCCTTTTATTTCTTTCTTTCCTATACCCATGGCTTCTAGATTCTAGAAAATCCTTCTTCCATTGCAACTTGTAGCCTATTGATTGACTGTTATGGTGAGTGGTATTCAAAGAACTGCCTCAAATTTTTGATCTAACAGTCATAAAAATGAAGATTTTTATTTATTTATTTATTTTTTCCATGTATGCTGTCAAAAAAAAGTGAATTGTCAATGTCAAATAAGTTGAAGATGCTTGCTGTGAATTAATGAAATGGCAAAATCTGGACAAATAGTTCAAGAAATGGACATCAAGTATTTGCAAAGCGTCTTTTATTAGTCGCTGTAAAATAATAATTAGAACTTCTCCAGTGTTTGTATAAAAAATCAATTAAAGTGGGTTTTTTTTGTTTTTTTTTAAATCCAGAAATATCTAAAATATTAAAATGAGATCAATTATCAGCAAGATCAAGATTCTTATGTTAAAGTATACAAGAATATTTCTGAAATGATTTGATTTTCTTTGCTAGAATTTGGTTATTTGTCTGTTCCTTGCTCTAATTTACTTACATTGAAAATATTTACTTATCATAATATACATGTTTTAATAAATTCTTATGTTTTACTTTTTTTTTTTTTCTCCTGTTCAGTGTAAATCAAGCTTAAAGGTTAACACCTGTCTGATTTGTGTTGTGATTTTAAATTCTTTGTGTAGCAACAGATGTGAACCGCAAAAAAATTAAAGTAAATGGTAACAGGTGGTAGCAGCAGCTTTCATTGTTTCATAATCAGTCGATCAGTTTTGAAAAGAAAGGTTGCAAGGTCCAGTTCAAATGTTTACTTTAAAAATAAGCTTTTTATTTAGATTTTTACATTCAGGCCTTTATTATTGATTATGACTTCTTGGGTCATAACTGTTTTTTTGACATTGATTTATTTTGATATAAAGTAAATATGGAAAAGAATCAAGCTTGAAAGATGCTCAAAGGACAGAATCGTCTATCAAAAGTGAAAATAACTTTTGACTTGGGCTTAAATTTGATTAATTTTCTAACCATGCAGTTATACTTGCTTCCCTTCTAACAGTTTCTCTCCACCCATTAGATTCCGTTAAAACCTGGCTGCATATTTTTTCTTTTAAAAAACGTTTATTTCAAGGCTTTAACTCATGGTGGCTAAGTAGCATTCTGTCCAACTAAATTAAGTGGGTCACATTGTCTCTCTCTTTTTATATATACATATATATATATATATATATATATATATATATATATATATATATATATATATATATATACAGTTTAATATGTAAATACCAAGGTTAATTGATAATGTCTATACTAAAATATACTTTCATTAATTTGTCTAGTATTTTATTAGTTGTTTTCATCACAACTACTCAGTCACTCATTCTCTGCCAGTAAAAAATGCACATCATAAATGAAAAAAAAGTAACTAAGATAAAATAAATACTAGTGAAGACTAATTATGGATTATGTAAAATCTAATACAAATAAAATCAAGATATTGTCTCTCATGTTAGGCTGTTTATTTTTCTTCTTCTCCATCCCCCACTAATGTAATCCACTCAAGAAGTAGTCTCACAATTTTATTTTATGCTATCTATTACTGTGAGAAGAGATGGGCACTGCTAAGTAACTCCATTACTCTGTGATATATCTACAAGTTGATGGAATTTGAAAAATTTGAATAAAAAATAAAATAAATAAATGCCCCTCATTCATCAGGTTCTCCTAAAAGATCCTCTTGACAATTTGGTGGTGCTATAATGGATGACTCCATTACAGACTCTTGCAATGTAGTCAGACCATTAAAACAGTCCTATTGTATAATCAACCCAACTTTGATTCTTTCTTACTGCCCTCCTTTTGGTGTCCTTCTCATATATATTTATTTTTCTTCTCTCTGCCATATTTCCTCTTTTCTCCAGGGTCTTGTTGAAATATACATTTGGTACCCTTGATAGAAGTTTGGATATACTGTTAGGCTGGAACAATATAAATGGCTGATTTTTTATTTTACGTTTTTTTTTCTTTTTTATTCAATGCTATTCCCTTCTATTTCTGCTTACATCTCGTCTTTAAGAATTTGCATCTTCTCTTTTGGTCATTGTTTGAATTATTTCAATAATTTTTTATTTTACTTCTAAGGTATTGAAACAAAGATGAATAAATGCTTTTTGTGTTCTTATTAGCTCGGACTACCAAAGCCATCTTCTTCAACTGTGCTTGGCAGGGCTTGGGGGTCATTATTTCTGAAAAAAAATTTTGCTTCTAGTGAACTGGATCTCTAAAATGAGTTTGTTTTTGGTTGTCATCACCTGCCAATGAAGATTTGATAGCAGATGTGTAGTTTCATTTAGAATCAAAAATTTGGGTGGTGTGTACAGAACTGGTAGAGGGATGGGTAATCTATACAACAGAAGACATCTGACACAAATGACCAAAGTGAAGAAAGTGATTTAACAGATCAACAATGTACAGTTGACACTTGTTTCAATTCTTTGGTTTCATAAATCACTCTTTACATGATAAAGTTAATGAGAAGTGAGTTTATGTTTTTTTTTGTTTTTTTTTTCTTAAATCTTTCACCCACACTCCACCTAGCAAGACGATAATGCCACTAAGATACAAGGGGTTACTGGGAGTGAAAGAGAATGAGAAGACTTTAGCAAGGAGAAAGAACAATAAAAGAACAGGATCCAAGAAGACAAAAGATGGTGATTGGCATTGAATTTAAATCTTTGAAGATTGTATGTGGCAGGGAACAAGAAAATGGAAAAGAGTTCCACAGGTCAGAAGTACAAGAAAAACCATTAGAATAGAACTTATGGTTACATTTAGCAAAAGTAAAATGGTGAAACCTAGTTGCCAATCTAGTAAATTGAATAATTAGCAAAGCTTAAATTCATGTAGTCTGCATGCCAGGTCAGGATCGATTTACAGACTCTTCTTTGGATTTTGTCAAGAATCTCAAAATATATATTAGGAGTATCAAACCAGATATGGTAGATTTATGAATGTGTAATATGACTTCTAAAAAAAAATATCTGGCATGACACTGTCAGCCAATATCCCCAGCAGTAAATCTAGCAATTGATTCAATATAATTATTCCACTTCATGTCAGTGGAGAACATGAGCCCAAGAAGGCACAAAGTTACTCTTTTGGAGGTTAGCATCAGCCATGCTGATGGAAGTCAGAAAAAGTTCTCTGGTGATTTAATGATATCAGTTTTGTTTTGAGGGCTTAAAATTTACAAGTCATTCATTGCTCCAGTTGACCACTGATTGGAAGTCATTTTTGAAAGAAGCTACCAGTTTTACTTTGCAGACATGTCAGACTTGTCCCAAAACTGGTATAAATAGTTGTCTTCAGCATAAATGCCTAGTTGGGAATTGATGGCATTGAGAACATCAATAAAATCAGGAACCATGTAGGTCTGAGAATGATTATCTCCTTGGCTCTTTTTGACCCCCCCCCATCCTGGAGCTTTTGATTTTATTCCATTTTTCTTTCCACCATCATATTTACTCGCCTCCCTATATTCTTGTTAAAATATACACTAATGTAGCAGAAGTCATGAGATAGGAGCTTGGTATGGGGGCCCATTTTAGCTCACTGAAGTGCAGCAACTGGATCTGGCATCAATTCCAAAAATGATCATAATACCTCTGGAGTAATATTGAACCAGACCATCTTGATAGTTGTCCGCCTCTCCCTGATGTTTGTAAGTGGTCACTTAAATAATAAATGGCTATGTGTAGTAGTTTCCCCATTGGGTGGTCTGCTACTTATAAATTTAAATAAGAAATCTGTATTTTAACTCTTGATTAGTTAAAATGATTTTTGGTATTAATTTATTTACTGTAAACATAGCCCTTTTTTTTTTTTTTTTTTTTTTTTTTTTAAATACACAAGACATTTTTGAACATGTAAATTACGCAATACCTAAAATTGAGTTCAAAGCTTTTTACCAACAGAAATGGAGGAGGGTGTTATATTAAACTGATTAAATACAAAAACATTTTCTAAACCAGTCATGTTACAAAGTGATCTGGTGTATATGATCAAACTAAATTCATAAATAATTATATTGGATATACTACAACATACTTAACAAGCAGACTCGTGTTACATCTCTCTGACCATAGCTCAATTAGATCTCATTTAGGTACATATGGAGACCTACCAAATGTGAAATGCTTAACAAATCCTCAATATAGTCATTGATAATACAAATATAATGGCCTCATCCACATGTTTAAAAAAAAAAAAAAAAAAAACTAAAATCAATCGAAACATTATTAATAAAAAAGAAAAAGTCAACACTCAACAATATCAACTATGAATGTGGCCACAATGTGCTGACCATGTTTGGAAAATAAAACATTTCTCTAGATACATAAAACTATCCATACATTCAGCTAAAAGTAAAAATAAATAATATCATTGATAATGGCTAAAACTTTTGAACATTTTTCTACATGAAAAGAAAATGATAAAAACACAAGAAAAATTTAAAAAAATTAGCTACAGTATCTTGTCTGTTGTTTTTAAATGAAACTTATTTACATACACACACACACACACACACACACACACAATCCATTCTCTTGTAATGCTCAAAAGTATGTTACATTATATGCTTAGCTTTCTTTACCCATATATTTTGAAATCTCACTTAAATTTATAATTGTCTTACAACACAGCTGAAGTATAGATGGCAAGAAAAAAAAATGCCAAAATCTTACACACACAGACATTATATATATATATATATATATATATATATATATATATATATGTCTGTGTGTGTGTAACCCACACTAGCAAAAATAAGCATTAAAATCTCATATGATCGCCCAAACACTAACATATATTTGCGTTGTCATGTTAATTTACTTCTCACCAGCACTCATCAAATATTCAGCTGTAGAGGTCACATAATGTGAAAATGTAAGCAGCCTTTTCACTTGGAGAAATCAGGGCAAGTTACATGCATGAGATTACATTATAAAGAAAAGCAGTATAATTTTTCAAGAAAGAGGTCTTACAATATCAAAGACTAAAAAGATTTAAGTGGATTTTACACTTTAAGTTTTGTAGTTTTTTCTGCTATACTGTTTAAGAGTCTTTAGCCTTTGCACCCTTTTTTGCTTGTTTTACATAAGCTCACATTGTAAACATTTGTGGTAATCAGTGAGCAGTCAAGTCACTGTGAAGAGTCCAATCTTCTGTTAAAGCCAACTATGCTATGGTTAGTAAATATCTGCAGTTTATTATAAGGACTAGAGTATTGCCAATCATAACAGTCGGTTAATATTGGGAATATTCTTTATCATTTTGATTAAGACAGTTCTATTTTTTTATCATCCATACTTCAGCTGTCCTCTGAAATTCTCATGAAAACCTGCTTTTTTTTTTTTTTTTTTTTTTTTTTTTTTTTTTTTAATACTATAGAAGGGGACAGTTAAAACCAAAATGAAACCCTTGAAGAATATTTTGATTATTGCAATATGTTGATATTAAAGCATCCATAATCATTTTTTTAAATTTTCATTATTTAATGGAAAATTGATACCACTTGATGTGTAAAAGTTCACAAAAGTAATTTTTCTTTGGCTACCATTTGGAAACATTTTGGGATCATGTATATAAACTATTTAGTTTATACACTTATAATAACAAATGTAGTGTTTTCTGCATTGTAAAGCAATAGACAAGTATAATAAGCAAAGATATCAAGTTATCAGTTCAAATCAAAGCAGTTTTTTCTCCTGGTCTAATTAAAATCATTAAAAGGTTTTAAAGGCTAAGAGAAAGTTTGTTGGTCTATCTACAAAGTGTTTCTCAGAAACTTGTATGAGATTTTAACCAAGTTACAGCATCATATTATAAAAGAAGTTCAATTATGCTTATTTTTTATACAATTATATATGTATATGTATGTATGTATGTGTTTAAAAAAAAATATATAAAAAATTAATTTATGAATGGATTTTTGTGCATCTGTAACACTGAAAACTCAAATAGGCATTTATTCTGATTTATTTAAAAACACATATAAATATTTCAAAGTAGATTGAATTAATTATCATTTGGACATCTTGAAATTTGCAAAAACAAAAAACAAACTCTAAGTTCATCTTAAGCAACCATTTAAAAATACTTATCAAAATACATTATATTCCTGTATTCCATATTAACTGTTTAAACAGTTGACAAGATATCAGATTTTTTGTTCTTCTGGCAGTGAATTGGATAGTAATGAAATAGTGTGGCAATATGTTGGAACAAAATAAACAAAACATCATAATTTGGATCAAACAACTTCATTAAACAAACATCCTTAAAAATGATACAATGTTGCCAACAATCTAAGAGTGAACTGGAGTCATAAGTGTTAAGTAACTACTGAAAGGGGTATTTATCTAGGCTATATGAATGTAGACACATGCACACACACACGCATATATATATATATATATATATATATATACACACACACACACAATTAATACAAATATAACATTTGTCACTTACCTGATGTTATACTCAGCAATGTATGAAGAAAGTTACTTCTAATAGATGATACTTGAGGTTTAAAATTAATTTGAAAAATTAAAAAATCTTATTGATGCTTTTGTTTTAGCTTTAATTGAAAGTTAAAGGATTAAATTTACTTTTACAGTAAGCAAAATACTCTATAGTGATTTCAAACAGAAATTCTATTGATTGGAGTAGATTCATTTTTTGCAGAGGTTAAAAATAGCTGATTAGTGCTCTTTTTTAACCACATGTCATTGTAATGAATTTTTATTTATTAAAAATTCTTCAAAAAATAAAAGATACTTTTCTAAAACTTTATTTGAGGAATATTAGCTGATTTAAAGTATAATTAAATGATTTTAAACAAATATTATCTACATTACATTGAAAATAACAAATTTTTTTTTTTTTTTTTTTTTTTTTTTTAAATCAAACAGTAGCAGTGATTTAAGTGCTTTTCATCAATCACTCATGAGGTGCTGACAGGTTTATTGCTATTCTATGGAGAGTTTATCTGTTGAAACATAATTTAAGAAAATGATGGGTGAATGCATTTTTTATATAATTTTTAAGTATTCAGTAATCTTAAAAATGTTGGAAATATCCATGATCTAATTTTAGGAATATTGACTTTAATATGGTCATTGATCTTGTTTTCTGATAATGTTGTGTATAGTCACTCATCGTTTCAAAATGGGCATGTTTATACACATTAAAAAAAATTTTTAAATCTTAGTGCACGATGATTTGTATTAAGCTTTTCAATTAGTAAATATAGTTTTCATTTAATAACTCAATAACCTAATGTGATCAGTGTTTTGAAAAATTTTAAAGATATTTTTGAACTTTATAAATTACTAGACTACTATTCATTGATAGGTTACAAAGCATTGAAGTTGATTTCAATATTCCATTGAAATGAAAACTAATTTTATTATTCAGTTAAATATTTCACTCCGTTTGTGTCATCATTGGTCTACTTTACAAGTTCATGTTTAACGTTTTACTGAGAGTTTACAGGATTTAATAGGGATAGAACTTCTGGGATAAATTTGAACTTTATATCAGATTAACTTAAAAATATTTTTTAATTATGCTAAAAAGATTTTTCAAATATTGTTTGTTTAAAGAAAGCCGAAATAGAAATAATCACTCTACAAACTGGATGAGATGGCAAAGTGGGATCTCTTTGTGTCTCTTTTAATTTAAAAATTTCAATTAAAAAAAATTGTCTGTTAAAATTAAAATAATTACTGTATAAAGAACTTGTATTTTAAATCTTCTTCACTTAATCAGATAAACACACACCACACATGCACGCATCAAATCACATATTTCTAGTATGATACAGATTAAAAAAATTAACATAAAAATTCATTATTTATTGAAAAATATTTTTTCTTTAATGTCCTTTATATATATTATTTATAAAAGCATTTAAAAGCATCTAATTAGATAATGTCATAGTTGTATTGCAGTTTTTATTTTATTATTCGAAGTAGATTTTTGGAAAAACAGTAACTGTTTGTGAGGGTGGGGGAAATAAATGATCTACATTATCCAAGGAGTCTTGCATTTCATTAATAAAACAAATTTTGGGATCAGATTTTAATTTCTAGAAATTTCACGAAATTAAGAATTAGGACATAAGTAAAATTAAGGAGTAATATAGATATATAAAAAAAAAAAAATATTTTTACCAAGATTTTCTAAAAATGCTAGTTTCAAAAATAAATTCATTCAATTTTGAATGAGTGCTAAAAGTTTCATTAAAATTTAACAATTACTTGATTTTTGCAAAAATTTCTAAATTAACATGTTATTTTAATCGAAAAAGGGCATTAAAATTTCCATAGTCGCTCTGTTACACTGTTGATTCATAAAAATACAAGATTTTTAAACAAAATTTCGACCATGTTAGAAAGGATTAAAATTTAAAAAAATAACTTGGTCTTTTCTCTTAATAATAATATAAAATAAACATTTTGATAAGTTTGTTTTTATTAAGTTGGTGCTTTTTTTATCATGCTTTATCTGTTTTTTAGCGAAAAAGTGGCGGTACCTATATATATATATATATATATATATACACGCACACACTAGCAGGCTTTGCCCGCTCACTATTGCTTCGCAAAGTAAGATATATTCAATACTTGAAATCTTTGAAACAAATTTTAAATGAACATTTAATTCATAAATTGGCTTGTTATATAGCTAAGGAAATTTTTACAAATAGATGCCAACTTGTTGAAGGCCAAGTAAAATGCAAATTTCAAAAACTTTTCTGCACTATATAATACGATATTCCTAAACAAAACTATTTTTGATATGAAAATAAAAACAATCCTCAAATAAAAGAACAGTAATAAAAGACACACACACACACTCCTGATGAAAAATTTAAGATTTCTAAAGGTCAAGGTCTGGCATGCAGCATGGATTGCAGCATTATCCTGTTGGAATAACCATCCATCCCCACACAAACAATGGCCCTCCATCACCAACGATGCTTTTTGTAGCATGCTAACATAACCAGCTGCTGTCTGACGACCCTGCACCACCTGGAGCTCCATCGTCCCTCTGTAAGAAAAGACACCCCATACCATTAGGGATGAGGTGTGGAGAAAATTTCAGGAGGCATGTTTTTGTTATGCCAATATTGTTGGAAGTCATCAGGACCATCTAGATTGAATTTTTTCTCATCAGAAAACAGGACTTTCTTCCACTTCTTAATGTCCCATGTTTGGTATTCACAACCAAACCTTAAATAGTTCACTTTGTGATGTGGAAGCAGCTGAGGAATTTGTTTGCGCTTTTTATTTATCATGCCTTTTTGTCGTAAGTGTTGTCTGATGGTTACTGGACTGCAATCAGCATCTGTGGCTGCCTTAATTTTACAACAACCCGTTTTATTCTCCTACTCAATGCCGGAGAAATTTTTGGGGGCCTACCAGTAGACATTGCATTTCCATAATTCGCACTGTCCTTTAGAAAGTCGCAAATCACAGTTTTACTGCAATTTACCTAAGCTGCGATCACCCGCTGTGACAAACCTTGATTATGGAAATCTAGAATTCGAGCATGCTCAACTTCGGTAAGTTTGCTTGCTTTACGTATGGTGACACGTTTACGCAGTGAATGCTAATCTCTAACTGAACTAAAAACATTGTCTTATAATTTTGATCAAGTGTAAAATACCTCATTTTATAAAAATGTCCATTTCTGAATAAATTGATTGGATTATAACTTTTTGTCTACATAACCTTTTTAGATTATAGAATTAGTAACCTTAAGTAAGAAAAAGTTTATAATGTATTTATGACAGTCTCTTTTAAAAAATTTTCAAGTGGTCTTAAATTTTTGATCTGGAGTGTCTGTCTGTGTGTGTATATATATATATATATATATATATATATATATTTCAATTTCTTAAATAATTAACATGTTATAATTTAAATTTTAACAATGAATCAAAGTACTTTTTCTATCACAACATATGAACTACTTTCCATACCGAGTAGGAGTGTGGCCACCATGTTTAATAAAGCAATAGCTGGTCATTGAAAGCTCAACCAAGAGAACTAACCCACCCCTTGCAGATCAATAACATGTTTGCTACCTGAACACTTGATTGCTTTCTTGCACTCCTCTACACATCTACTCTACCAATCTGTCCCAACCTTCAAAGCTATAAAAATAGAATTGGGGTCAGGATTGAGGTAGTAAATAAAGAAACTTGCTTCTTAAGTTCTTCACAAATTACACTATTTTATCAGCACTCCATACCACTTTGGCCATTATTTAATGCAAAATATTTAGATTTTAAAAGCACAACTTTTATTTCTTACTCTTGGTCATTAACCAAGCTGATTTAATGGATTGCTTAAAAAGCTTAAACATTATGAAAAGACTTAAACCACTAGCTAACTTGTTTAATGGCTAAATACACACACACACACACATATATATATATATATATATATATATATATATATATGTATGTGTGTGTGTGTGTGTGAAAATGTATAGAAAATAGGAAAGAACTGGTTAGGTAAATAATCCAAAGTTCTTTAATATTTTATTATTTAAAAAAAATAGTGCTCAATACAAAAGTAGAGCCTAAATATATATATATATATATATATATATAATTACAGGTAATTGATCTGTTGGTATATAATCTGGGTGGATCCTAGTAATATTAATTATTAAAACTGATCTACAGAGAGCTCGATGTCTTTATTTTAACAGAGCATATGTATTTTTTATAGCAAAAAAATAAAAATTACCTTAACACAGATATAGTCTATTTTAGAGACTGATGATAGCCATATACAGAATGGCTTGAAAGACTATGTTGAGGTAATTTTGGGTTTTTTTGCTGTAAAAAATATATTATGAAATGATCAAAGTCCAACAATTATTTTTAAGACATTTTTATGCTTATACATTGTTTTTATGCTTATACATTGTTTTTATGCTTATACATTGTTTTTATAGATACAAGTATTTAAGTAAATGCCCTGTTTATAATAAACAATATTAATAACATTTACCGGCCTGAATGTCCGAGAAATTTTCATAGAAAATATTCGTCCTCGGACAGGAATCAAACCTGTATCCTATATGGAAAATACTGCTGCTAGCCCAACTCCATAACCACAAGGAAGTTGACATGACTAATGAGTTTGCCAAAAGTTTGCAGGTTTTTTGGTAATTTTGGTGTTTGCATGTCTATCGACCTTCTTTTATTTTTTTTTTTTTTTTTTTTTTTTTTTTAATGAAAAATTTTGGGAATTTAGAAATCCAGGCCCAAATTGAAAAGCACTTTATGGTATGGCCATTTTGGTTATTTAACAAGGAGGTTCTTTGTTTGAGAAGCTAGTTAATCATGTTTGTTCTGGGCTGAAGTTTATAAAATGAAATGCGCACATGCAGAAACAATAGTTACTCAGGGATCATTAGAGTGCATGCCTCAAAGTTGAACACTCGCAGAGAAAACTAGCAGCCCTGCCCATGTCCTTCATGCATTAGAGAAAGTTTATTGTAGCTGTCATTCACTGCTAAGACATTCACACTTCAGAATTTCTTAAACATCTCCCAGTGCTAGAAGAGGTGATTGGAATGAAACTGTCCCATAGCTGTTGTACAATTTTTTTATAATTTCATAATTTTATAAAATAAATTGTTGATAATTTTTTTTTTTTTTTTTTTTTTTTTTTTTTTCAACAGTATTGTTTCTTCTTCTGTTGGCACATTTAGACATCTTTCAGCAAGATCACCTGATGTTGAAATAGTACTATCCAAAATATTGCCCAGATCAGCAAAAGGCTTTTGTTCTTTCTGGAAGTATAGAACTCTCTCCTACTCCACCCTATATGATATTTGAAACCTAGACAGTTGTGTTGTATTTGGTGACCAGCATCAGTATGGATCATGTGATTGCAGCCAGGAATTTGGTTATACACATAGATGAAGTTGCATTTTCTTTTCCTCACCAACTAGAAACTCAATTCTTGATGTTAATCTGGGGTCTGATTTTAGTAGAAATTTTGATTTTTCGAGAATCAAAACATTTTCAATTTTCTCAAGTTGTCGGATATTTGCAGCTTTGTGCAAAGAGGTTAATGCTGTCAAATGTTTAAAACAAGAAAATATTTAATAATATAGAGCATAACATGGGGGGAGGGTTCTTTCATTAATTGCTACCAAACTAAATTATTCATAACAAGTAGGAATTGATATGTTAAGTTTTTTTTTTTTTTTTTTTTTTTTTGTGTTAATTCATCCCCAGTGTTAAGCATTAGGGTTTTCTAGTAGAGGGGCTAAAGAGAAAGACCCTTGTTTTTTGTGGGGTGGTGGAGGAGGAGAAAGAAAATTCAACTTTATCATATATTATTATTATTATTTTTTTTTTTTTTTTTTTTTTTTTTTTTTCAAGCTTTCATACTATCAAATTATGAATGCTAGCCATTTAAGGTAGCATTTTAAATTTGTGACATTATTGGGTTGTAAATAAAAAGAGGGATGCCTTTTATATATGTAGGTAAATCTGCACCTCCTTTGGCTACCAAGTTGCAAAACAAGCCAGCTGTCAAAAAGCAAAATACTATTGATTTTTTTTTTTTTTTTTTTTTTTTTTAACTCACTTCACCATTAAGCTATGTGATAGGAGAGTTGCTAAAAAGTTATTGGCTCAACCGATTAGTCAGGTTTGGGTCCTAATAAAAACTGTACTGTATTTTTGTACTTATTCCTGTGGTTTAAATATTATCTGTAAAATTTATCTTTTTTTACTGCCAACTTTACCTAGGCTTAAACATTTTAAGATAGGCAAGGAATATTTTAATAGTTAAATATTTAGCCAACCCAAATAGCTTTCTCCAGATGACTTTAACATCCTGGCTGACATAAGGTGAAACAGTTTCTATTGTACCCATCAAAATATGAATAGGTTTCAGAGAGAAATAAAATACGATATATACTAATAAAATGTAAAAATGTAATTCACCTATCAATCAAATGCAATCATTACTGGCATGTAAAATCTTTGGGCCACCTTGGTAATTTAATTACTTATTAGCCTTAAATTGAGAGTGATTAACAGTATGCTTTTCTCAGTATATTTTGTGATCTTTAAGGGCCAGAAAACCAGTTACTGCATTTTTGTTAATGCTGTATGGTGGATGATAGAGAACTGTGATGCTGCAAAAATAGTTGGCCACCAGCAAAGATTTTCTTAAGTTAAAAAGGAATTTTTTTTTTTTTTTTTTTTGCAATTAAAGTGGCTTTTATTATTACAGATAGTACAAAACAACAAAATATGGAGTTAGTAATTAGTGCAGCTGCCTTTTGGCTCAAATAATTGCCTCAATTCAATGTGGTATTGAATAGAACAAGGTCCAGTTTTTTTTCATTGAGAATTATTTCCAATTCCTATTTACAGTAATCATAAAGTTCTTAGAGATTGCATGGTCTCTGTTGAAGCACTTGTTTCTTCAGTTTCCACCACAATGATACAATTATATTGAGATCAGGACTGTGTTGCAGAGTTTCCAAATGTTGAACATTGTCTTCCACAAGAAACATTTTTGTTGTGTGTGATGTGTGGCAGCATCATGTTAAAATATTTCTCCCTCATCAGTCTGGCAGAAGATTAAACCATAGTAAACTAATATACTTTTGGTTGTGTTTATGTTTCTATCATCTTTTACAAATCACTTTTCATGCAACCCCACACCATTATGTATTCACTACCAAATTTTACTGCCTTTCTTGCATTGTTTCTTTCTCCACTGGTCTTGTTCACACACAATTGGAAAAAATACTGTGTTGATGACTTCCAATCTAAAAACAAAAAAATAGTATCTTTTTTATTTTTTTTTTATTTTTAATTTTTATGGACATGAACACAGAACTTTTACACCATTGTAAAATATCCAACCATCTGTCATTAAACAAGCCTTATCAAACTAAGCATATTTTGGATATTGTCTGTAAACATTTTTTTAAAACTGGTAGTTAACCCTTTAATGAAGTCCTCTTCAAAGGCAGATCTCACTCACTTGGTCATTTTGCTTAATTAAAATACATTTTGTTCATACACTTTCTACATTCTCAACTTCAATATCTTAAGTGCTTAAGAGCATTTAAAATATTTTCCTTTTTTTGTGTCTGTAGTTCCTTTGTGAAATTGTTTAACTCACAAAAAGTTGTCCAAGCATTTAAACTTTTCTTTCCAGTTGTTTTTAACTTCTGAACATTTTCTTTAATAGATTAGAGTAGCCTAAATAACTTTGAAAATGAGTGCTGTCGAAATTACAGATTGTATTTTGTATAATCCTTTTTCATACATAAGGAAGAAAGACTAAACCATTTTTCAAAAAGAAAATTTATTCTTTGAGTAGAAATTTTTATAATTTTCTTTTGCAGATGAACTCAAGGCTGCTTTTCAGCAATCTTTACCACAGGGTGCAGAACAATGCAAGTGAGTATTTTATTTTCTTTCTTTGGTTCAGTTCTTCTTGATTGCTATTTGATTCTTTTATTAGGTGATATTTCTCCTTCAGTGAGCAAAACATTCTCTCTCCACTCCTACATTGTACTAAATACCATATATATAATACAATTTTAACAACTCTCACTAGTAGTAATATTTATAAATTGACTACAAGTTACTATAAGCATTTATGGTTCTTAATATTAATGACTACACCATACAGCTCACTCTGGTGTCTTTTAATAGTCTTTTGTCCAATCCAACTATGAGTCCTGCTTATGGTTTGTGCAATTAACTTGTGTGACATAATTTCTTATACACATGGGCATGGTTATTTAGGATCTATATACACAGTGGAATGTCAGTTATGTGAATGAGATGGTCAGGTAGTTTAGACAACTGATCCAATCATAAAAAAGAAATCAATGCTGATCATTTTCTTTTTTTTTTTTAAAAAGGCAGGTTGAAAGGATCTCTTTGATTCAGTTGATAAATCAAAATACAGGCTGTTGCTTATAAATTTGCTATCCGATTTTATAACTAAAATCGGATTATATAGCATTTAAAAAAGAAATATTGAGTTGAAAGTTTAAGGGATTACAAATTAATTATCAAAAATATATTTCATAGGGGTACAAAAAAGTTCAATGACTTTGTCTATGATGCTAAGGTGTTGAAAATATCCAGTCATTTTAGTTTGAGGTTCTTGTTTTTCTTTTGTTTTTATGAGCAATAGCATCTTATAAAAATACAGCGACTTAATAGCATTGATTTTTGTCAGTGCTTCATATCACCCCATAAATAGTTGCAAACTGCCAGTAGTTTCATTAATGGGAACCGTAGGAGTTACTGGCATTTGACTATTTGCTTATATATATGCTAAGATTATTTCCATGCTGTTTAAAGTGGCTGAATATAATCAACCTGGACCAGCTGTTTTCTGTTCAGACATAAATAACATCAACAATGGTATAAGCCCCATTACTTGTAAAAGATTTGTGTTCAGATATTGTGGTTAAATACTCATGTGACCTTGAAATTTTATTTTGAATTATAGTCAATTCAGATAATTGACTTTATACACACACACACACACACACACACACACACACACACGTGTGTGTGTGTGTATATATATATATATATATATATATATCTAATATATTTTTTTATTTATTTTTTTATTTTTTTTCAAGGTTGTACATTTTCCATGAATTTAGAGATATCCATGTGGATGTTTTAACTTTCAAGTTAAAGTTAAATGTGTTTTGATTCTTTGCCATGTCTTTCTATGTTAGTCACTTAAATAGTTGTTCCTTCAGCTGAGATTAGTTTGGTACAAGTGTTATGGCACCAGATACAATTAGACATCATGTTAACAAATTATCCTATGAGGCCAGAATATTGACCACTGTGCAACAGTAGTCACCAAAGTTCCTATTTACTAAGCGTTGCTTCATCTTACACACAGTAGTAAGTATAAATTGTACTGAGAGACAAGCTTCCCCACTATTGTGTTGTGTAATGGTAGGTAACCATCTCTATTGAAATATCTTTGCTTTTTTATCTGTTTTTGTTTTCTTTTCTAAATTTCAGACTCTGCAAAGGCCAGTGGATAGAAGAAAAGAGAAACTTTTTAAATGGCATTGAGAAAGCTTTGGGTCCCTCTACTTTGATGCAACTCCGTGAGGCTGGTATCGATATTGGAATTTATGCTCAAGAAATTGATGCCCAACACAAGTATGCCTTTCAAATAAATATTGTTTTGTTGAAGGAGTATTAATATTTACTAATCAGTCACAAGGTTAAATCTGGTTAAAATTGGAGTAGGAAGATTGTTGTTGCACTAATTCTCCAAATGGAGAAGGATTCCATACTTTTAAATGCTGACTTTGACAGCATTTAAAATCCTGAAACCACTACTGTTTGGCTCTGGTGGGAATACCTCTCTCTCACATATATATATCATATTGCACCCACAATTATTTGTAAGTCAATATTTGAAAACAAATTTTGATTAGGTTATTAAGGTCAGTCATAAATTTATTTTTAAAGCATTGATCTTTGAAGGTAAATAAATATTGTCTTTTTTTTTTTTTTTTTTTTATTGAAATATATCTGATTGCAGTATTTGCTATTAATTGGTACTGCTATGCTTATTATTATCTAACTACTTTTTAAAGTCTAAAATGCTTCTGTTTTATCAGTTACCGCCTTCATTGAAAAAAGGGTGTAGAGGAATTAGGAAAAGAAACCTTAATAATGAGTGGAAAGAGAAAAGAGTAATTTAGAAGACAGTAGATAACGATGGGAGGAGGGGGAGTGACAAAGGAAAATGGGATAGCTAACAGTTAAAAAATGGGAGCACATGAAAGAATAGTCATGGGCCTCAAGATTATAGTCATGGCCACTGGAAGATTATCCCGGATGTAGACACCAAGATCATACATGTGAATGCTGGAATCTTTTTGGCAGAGAAAATAGCCTGGAACTAAGAATTCATTGATAGTAATGGAAAAATTTAAATTGGTTTCACACAGGGCATAGATATCTGGTGACCATTCCGAGAGAAAAGATTCTAAGCTGCATATGTTGGAACAGATACCCCAAATATTGGAGAAAGAAAGGTTGAGGAGGGGAGGTAGGTTTTTTTGTTTACTGGTTTCGTTGTATTTCTTTTTGTTTTCCATGAGATTTATTTTAAAGAGAGAGAACAAAGACCACTATAATAATTGTCACCATCTGTTGTCAATGGCAATGCAAACCAGCCAGGGCAAGGCTGAGAACAGACCATAATGTGGCCTCGGGGTTGCCTACCAGAAATATATGCAGGGACACCTACCCATGCATGACATAGCACTACAGATACCCTGATATTATACAACCCAAAGAGTTCAGGCTCCTAACAACCAGCAAACTACCAAGCTAGTACCCTCATAATGGAAAGTCACAGCCACTGGTTAGTCTGATAACCAAAAAGTTAAGACAGTTAAATTATTGTGGCGCTGGTAGGGGAAAGAAAGAACCATATCCTGAACAAGGGATAAACCTCTACTTCCGTTCAATAGACATGGATGAAGTGTGGGCCAGATGATGGGTTAGCCTATCTACTACCTGTAAAGAAAAAATTAAAATAAAATAAAACAAAACTTAAGATGCAAAAGAATTTATATTAAGTAATGACTTTGCATAAGTTCTGATGTCTACTACCAACTAAAAAAATTGGGATGGTAAAACTTAATCCACTCTTAATTTTTCAACACTGATAAGTAACAGTGGGTGAGCATAGTCTGAATTAAACAAGTTGGGGGTAGAGGCTGAATTAAAAAATTTGATAATTAAATAGCAATGGAGGAAAAAATAATGACATAGAAGGAAGGATAGCAGAAAAACATTGGAAACAAAACCAACAGAAAAACAAAAAAAATAACAAATTTAAACATTTACACACAACATGGCACAAGGCTTTCTAACTTACAAGGGATTCTTTAAATGTTAAATTTGACATTTTTTTTATGGACAGAACAAGACGACTTTATTTCAATGGGGGTTTGATGAAAAGTAATGGTGACTATGAAATATTTCGATTTCCATGGCCAAATAGGATGGGTTGTGTAGGAGGTGGGGGAGGGTGAATGGGCCAAGCCAAGCCAAGCCAAGCCACTAACTTGGGATGAGTGGTGGCAGTGGGGGGTGGTTGGGTTGTGATGGAGTGAATCGTCTGGAATCATATTTGTGATTAGTGGTACCAGGGTGATGTATCTTTTACTTGGCTGGGGTTGGGATGAAGGATCCACCTTCCCTTTTTGTCTTTATCAAGGAATTAGTCATGCATCAGTTACCAAAATTAAAAATTCAGCTCCAAATTTCAAATATATATATATATATATATATATTTTTTTTTTTTTTAAAACAATAAAAAATATTGAAAAATTAGAAATTCAGACACACAGAGTTGTATATTAATATTTTTTGATTTATTTCAATTTGGTTCCTTGACTAGTTTTGGCCAGCATCAAGAGAAAAAAAAAATCCTGTTAGTAGCAGTGAACTATACACACACACACACACACACACATATATATATATATATATACACACACACATAATTGAAACCTGCATGTTAAATTAAATGGTTCTGGTCAGTTGGGGAAGGGCCGAATTAAGAAATTTGATAATTAAATAGCAATGGAGAAAAGATTTAATTTTTTTTTAATAGGATTTAAAAACTGCAAATGAATTTTATTTGAGAGCAGCTGATATTTTGCTAAAAATTTCTTTATCCTCAATTTCCTACTCTGCAAGCAATTAAATAGTGATTCTAAATAATTCATAGGTGAGGAAACCATGACTGATGTTAGGAACCTTGGATGAGGCAGCGACATTTTTTTTTCACTAAAAGTTAAAAGAATCCTAGCTAGGGTCAGGAGGAGGCAGTAATCAATGTAATTAATGAATTGTTCTATTTTTTTAACCTGTTGATCTCTGAAAGTTGACCACATACTGATACACTATCCTTGAACATTTTGGTTAAATTTTACTGTTTCAGAACTGCTGTAACAAAATCTGCAGTGAAGATAAGCAAATGGCTTGTACAAAATTACTTTTATGAACAGTCTTGCCATACTTAAATGTTAGACTGTGTAATTGTTTTCAGTAATTATAATGCTGGAGCATTATATTAGTAACCCAATATGACAAGTTCAGCAAGTTAATGCATCTATATAAACAAGTCCTCTTAATGAAATTTCATTGTTTTATTTGTATAGTACATTTGTTTTGTAAGTTCAAATCCCAATGATTTAGATCTACAAGAATAATTATTTTTCTTTTCCTAACAAGGTCAAGGATTGATCAGCAAAATCCACAGGGCAATGGAAAAACTTTACCTCAAGGACAGGTTAATCTGGTCAATGTTGCAAATGGTCAGGCCAACCAGTTACCTCAAGAACAGTCCCTTCAGGTTCAACCACAGGCAGCTCAAGTCCAAAATAACTTTCCTCACCCACACATACAAGCAGTCCAAGGTCAGGCTCCAGTGGTTATGGTTCAAAGTGCTCAGGACAATAATGTACCTCAAGGTCAAGTACACCAGGCAAATCCCCCGGCAGTTAATCCAGCTGTTGGAACTGTAGTTGAGACAAATGCCCTTGCTGTTAATGGTGAAAGTGCTGTCAAAGCCAATAGTATGCAATCAGAAAATGCTGTGGTTAATAATCCTCCCCCAGAGAATCAAGATGTACCACACCCACCAGATTTTGCACCTGTCGCCAATCCTGGTTTGGAGAATGCTGGTCAAGTAGTAAATGATGCAGCTAATCAGCCAACAAACCCAGTTGCAGCAGAAAAAGGTGCAGATTCTGTGGTTGCTAATGCTGCTGAACAACCTGCTATTCAAAGTGATTCTGTTCTAAACCGTAAGTAATGACTGCCAGGTTTGTTTGTTTTTTTTTTCATTTTTACTTGTTTTCACTGACAACTCTCCTTTTATTTTATTTAATGAGTATATTTTTTACATTTTCAGTTAATATTTAAAAAAATATTTAATATATAATTTTATTCACAAATAAATAAATATATTAAAAAAAAGAATGTACAAAATGTGATAAACTGGAATAAAATATTTTAACTTTATTAAAAATATTTTTAACATAAAAATTAGTTTTAGTTTTTAGTCATAAGTTTTTAATTTTATTTTTTAATATTAAGGAAGTATTAACATTCCTAAGGTATAATATTAATGTTGTGTTTTTTTGAGTTTGGCAAATACCCAGAGTAAAAAAAAAAAAAAAAAGCTTTTATTCAAATTTTCATTTTGTTTATACATATATAAATACATTTTTTCAATTATGCTTTTTATCTACTTTTACAGGACTACAAATGAATTCTGAGGGACGTTTTTATCCTGAAGAATTAATGTTAAATTTTAATTTAAATAATGAAAAATGTTGCTTTATTTTCATTAGACCCACAGCATGCATTATATTAATTTTTTTCCAATCTTATGTCTTTTCTTTTCAGTTCATTTTATCTTTTAGCTTTGTTTAATGTTGGCTGATATGGTATCTTTCTGTATTCTCACTTCAATTATTTCAAATGTTTTATTTTATTTTTTTTTACAATATGCTATCAATTTGACATGAACCAAAATCTTTCACCTATTTTAATTTTTAAATTTCATAAATAAAAGTCCTCATGACACTGAGAAAATAATTTAAAATTGTTTTTACATTTAGCTTTAAAAGTTTTTCATAATTTAAAAACAAATTCAGCTGTTGCCTCTTTTAATGCCATTAATGTTTCTCCTGGCCTTTTTTTTTCTCCTACAGACTCAACTATGTAAAGATCTCTTATGAGATCAAGTAATTAAAAAATGCAGTTTTTGTTTCTTAACTTACAGAATTGTCTTTAAAATTTGTTCTTGTAGATATGTATTTTAAGAAAAGATTTTCATCACTTGTTTTAGTGTGCAATTTTGGGCAGGGAATGGTGTGTCAAAGTAAATTCTACTGACTTAGCTTTACAAATTTTTTTTTTTTTTTTTTTTTTTTTTAACGCACAGTCTATCCAGTTGAAAAAGAATCCATTTTGTGCATGTGTATAATACAAGATTGATTGCAACTTATAAGGTCTGATAGAGGTATAGATATTGAATCAGCTTACTCTAGTCTGGTACAAGGTCATGTTAACAAAGTATCCAGTGAGGACTGAACTCTTACTAAAAGTGGGTTATCAGGCTAGTTTGCTTATTATTGTTCAATGATAGATGTCCTGAAATTATTTTCTGATCCTTAACTTCATCTGTCATGATGCGACAATATTGGAGCAACCATCGAGAAACAAACTCCCTACACTCTTGAATCATCCTTTAAGACAAGTTTACTAACAACTCTAATGCTATCTTACTACCTCTAGTAAAGAATATTTTTAATCTTTTGATGAAGTGAACAAGGGAAAGATACTGGATCTTATCATTCTGTTTTTTTTTGTTTTTTTTTTTGTTTTTTTTTGTACCTCTCCACCCACCATGAAATCTATTTAGAATAAATTCTATGCAATAGAAAGAATTTTGAAATTTTACATGACAACATTGAGCTCTTGGTAGTTGAACTTCATTGTTAAAATCCTGATACTGTTCCACTTACATATGAAGATGCACTTGCCTAAAATCCTTGATTCAAAAGTATTTAATCTATTTAGTTTGAAAACAAAATAGTTTTTTGTTTTTATGATTGACACCTTTGAAGGCTAATAATGGATATGACATTTTTTATTTTTACTACTGCTTCATCAGGTAAGATAATTATGGGGGAGTAATTTGGTCAAGTGGTCACTTATTCACTATTTCTCTTTCCCTGTTAACCATCATGGCATGCTGAAATGTAACGGTTGAAAAAAAAGTGACAATATTAGTCTTCAGAACTACAAATAAATTTACTTCTCTCTAACTGTAACTAGTTGTTTAAAAAGTAATCAGCATGTTAGTAATACATTATACACAAAAGTAGAACTGGGATTAAACTTTAATTGAAATATTGTATATATTTTACACTTGACTATAAGGTTATCAAGATTTTTCTAAGTGTTCTAAAGTTTCTGGCCCACTTTGTATTTATAATTTCTCAAAAAGTACTTAAACATGTCTTAAATGTGATTGGAGATGGCATTGTTATAAATAGCTTAGAAGTGTTATTATAGACAGGTGAAATGTTGGAAAATGATTAAATAAACTGTGTTGAGTGAATTTATGATAAATTGAGCAAATGTTTTATAGTGATATGAAGTTTATTAATTTTGTGATTTTTGAAAAACATCAATTTCTTAAAGAATAATATTTAGGTATAAAAATGTTCTAATTTTATCTAGCAAACTTCTTTTTATTATCTTGCTTTTTATTTTTATTTTTTTTCTGCTGGTTGACCAAGCAATCTTGAAGTGAATTTTTGTTGGGTGCAAAACAAGTTTTTGGTCTTCTCTCTATTCCAATCTGTGGTTTATATAAGTTCATTGCTCATTTTGTGGCGTTTTTAGTTTTAGTGTGGAGGTTCTACCAACTTTGTTTATTCTTGTGCTTTATCTTTCTTTCAGTGGCTTTATTTACCACTATAAACTTATTCCAGAGAGTGATATTTCTCCCCACTCCTCTCACCTGATTTAATAGTTGTATTTGGTTCCATGTTTCTTAATTGTATTGTGGGATATTGTAGACAGGTTACATATCAAAGTTTCCTGTATTTTTTCTATTCTTGATTGTACAGCTTCCATTTTTAAGTATGCTTTGAAAAGTTTTATATAAAAGTGTATTTGCATAAAAAGGAACAAAATATTACATAATTTTTGTTTTTCAGTTGGTCTAACTGAATATCTATTTCTTGTAACTGTTGTTTTCTTTAGCAAGAATCCATTGTATTTATATAAAAGCTTTAAATCATTAAAACAGATTTCACTTGTTACTTATCAGAACATAAGGTATAAAATTTAAATTTTTTTTCAGCTTTATTACCTTCTAAAAATGTAATGAACAATGCTTGTTGATACTTTGTATTGTAGCAGAAAATTCTTAATTGACATTGACTAGAATGAAACTATAGACTTATGTAAGTAAATGTAAAAAAATTCTAAAATGTACTAAGAATATATCTTACTACACTGCTATGTAATCCAGTAAAATCTATGGCAGCAAATTTTTTTAACTCAGCAAAAATAACATTACAACATAGGTGAAACAAGTTTAAGTCTTGTATAATCTTTAATAAAAAAAAAAAAAAGCAAATTTAATTTTAAAAATGGCAAATATTCCAGTAACCCTTTCATTCAATCCATCATTTTGTAATTGTATAAGTGTACTGAATCTTGTGGCATAATTCTTTTAAATTATCTCATAAATAAAAATATCAGTGTTAAACCTAGTTCTAATATTTCCTCTTGATTCGATAAGAAATATTTTATTTCATTTCAGACTTGATATCACAATGGAATTGTGAAGTGGGGTCTATTTTTTTATGAATTTAAAAAAAAACAAAACGAAAATCCTTTCTGTAACAAATACCATATGTGATTGCATATGTTCACTCACCCAAATGTCACAAGAAAGGTATCTCCCAGATCTTATCTGTGAAGTTAAGGAATCTGGTTAACTAATATTTACCAGTACTTGTAACTAACTAAATACCATAATGTTAAATGTAATATACTCCAAAGAATCCATTGCATAATTCACCTTTGAAACCTGCATGTTTTGGTGGTTGTTGGCAGCCATTCTTTTTACTTCTGGAGTAGAAAATGACTTGTAATAAGTTCTCTTCACACTGAGTGGACATCTGTAAAAATGAAATTGTCATTTACTTATAATTTCACCACCAACTTGGATAGTAAATGATTTGATTTGATTTTTTTTCTTAAGTCTATATTTATTTAATTTGAAAATTATAACATTATTCAAATATCAAACAAAAAAATGGATAAAACTCCTGGCACTAATCTTGTATAAATTTTGGAAGGGCTGAGAGAAAAAGTTGATTAGGATGATCAAATTAACAATTTTTCAGTTTTACTAAAAGCTGACTAATTTTTAACCTTAGAGCACTTATCAGATAGAATGAGAACAGAATTTTATTATTGGACTTTTTAAGTTCACTTATTTTAATTCTGTATTTTTGTTTATCTAATTTCATTGAATCTGACAGTGTTGCTCAATAAATAAAAAAAAAAACAACAAAAAATTTGATATAACTTTCATTCTGTAATTTCCACCCCCCCATGAATTAGATATCATGACTGATCAATAGTTAAAAATATATTTCTTCTCTTAATCACATTAATATCAAAACTAGAGTTTAGTCATATTTCTAGTTGTCATAAATGTTATTGCCTGTATTTTATTGCACTTCTGATCTTGCTCTAAATTTTCTGTAGCCCCTTGCGTCCTAGTGGCTTCCCGCCTTGCTTGGGGTGAAATGCTTAAAAAGAAAAGAGTGGAGGAGGGCTTTGCTCTTTAAATATTCCTACTTTATAAACAATAAATGACTTTACTAATTTTCATTCATTTTCTTTTTTTTAGTGAATCTAAATTTCAAGGGATTACATATTTATTTCTACTATTGAGAAATTTGTTAAAAATTAAAATGCCATCATAAAGATGACAAATTCTAATAAAAATATTTATGTGTATCTCTAGGAAGGTCATCAATTTGAGGAATTGTGGATAATATAAGGTTTGACATTTAAATTAAAATGAAACAAATATTTTAAAACCTGAATTATGCCATTTTTATTGATCAGTTTTTGCTATTAAATTTTTTTTTTTTTTTTTTTTTTTTTTTTTTTTAAGATTTTAAATAATTGTATTTGTACACTAATTTTATTCAATAAAATGTTTTGTAGAAACAATACAGCACTCTTGTGAAAGTGATAAGACATGTTTTTTTATTTTATTTTTTTTTTATTTTTTTAACTTTCCTTTTGTAATCCTTCTCTCCACAATGAGTTTGTGGGCACAAATATTTAGCATTGTCTTAATTTGTCTGCAGATTTTTAATTGTTTTGTAAGGAAATCAATATTTTTCTTATTCATTATGGTCATAAAACAAATGAACATTTATCATAGAATTACTGCTAAAACATCAAAAATGTTTATACAACAGACAATCATTGACTTGAGAATAAAAAAGGTTGCTTATTTTGAGGTTCCTTGAGGACAAGTTGAATATTTTAGGTTCTTTTCAGTTAAAAAAAATCCTTGTAGGGAGTTTTCATATAATATGGAAAAGCCATTAGTGGCATGATTCACATTGTAGAGTAGAATTTGTGAGGTGACAGATGACACTTGTCTATACTTATCAGCTAAAACCTTTTATATAGTTTGTATAAGTAACAGGAAGTTCTATGTGGAAGGACAGAAATTGGTCTAAAATAAATAAATGTATGAATATATATGAGGGGTGCTAAAATGTTCGCAGCCCAATCTATATGGCTAAATGGCTTTTTCCACCCATACCTACTGATTCAGAACTTAAGTTTTACCTTTCAGAAAATAGATTGAGAACCTTGTTGATACATTCTCAGCAGTTTCATTCTTTATTTCTCTAGAGGTAAGTCTTCAGAAGTTTCTCTAAAGGAAATCTGGGTCTTTATAAAATTGTCCAAAGAAAAACTTTCCTTTTACTAATTTAAGACATTTTCCATGAAACTGCAAAATATTCTGTTTTATTACTCCTCCGCCCCCTCCTAGAATTTGGCTTGTGACAGGAAAGGAAGGAAAATTCAACCTAAAAGTTAACATATTCTGACGGATGCATTTTCTAGTTTTCAAATGTGTAGTTCATCCAGTTGAAAGTTTCTTTTACAGATTATTCTAGAATTGTGGGATAACTCTATTTTGTAAACTTTGCAGTAAGTCAAAAATTGATCTTGTGTATTATGCTTTTCCATTTACATGGTTGGAGCTTTTTCAGACAGACTCCTGGATTACATCTGTCTGAATGAATTGTATCTCCTTTCATTCTAGACACTTGCCTAGATAAAGCTGACACTTTCAGTCCTTCAAAATGCATCAGTTGCAAATGTTGTGATGAAAACAAGGATGAAATTACTAATCTAAATAATTTGTTGAATAATATAATTTGGAGTGTTGATTATATATAATCTTTTGTCAAAGGCAATACCTGTATTTGAAATATTTGTATATGCACATTCCTTGTATTATTTAAATTTTTTTTTTTGCTTAAATTTTTTTTTTTTTTTTTTTTTTTTTTTTTTTGGTTGCTTTTAATTATTTCTAGTACTGCTGCATGTATTTTTTTGGTTTTAATATTTTGCTTTTCCCTTAATGTTGAAAAGAAGCCTAAATCAAAAAAGCATGCTGCTTTGACATTGGAATTAAATGTAGATTTGCTTTAACTAATGCTAATTTGGGATTTGTAATTTGATTTCAAAAAGATTTTTTTGTCTCAAACACTTGACGACTGCACTAATTTAAATTTAATTTTTGAGATTTAAGTCTACAATTGGAAGCTATAGTTTCTTTTAAACAAAAATATTTCCAAATTCAGTTAACTAATTTAATTGCAGCAGTGTCTGAATATTTCATTTCAGTTTTTTTTTTTTTTTTTTGCTTGGTCACAATTAGTTAGACTTAAACAAGTAGAATTTATCTATTCTAATAGACCTGGTAGTAATATTCTCTTGAATTTGAAAAATATAGAAACTGCATTGTCAACAATATTGATTTAGTATCCTAATTTCACTTTCTTATCATTCCAATTACTTAGTTCCGATTAGTAAACAGTGTGAAATTATCAAGTTTTTTTTTTTTTCTTTTTCTGCCCTCCTTGGAAGCTCATTTTTTTTCTCATAATAGCTGCTTTACTGCTTAGAATATGACTGCTCAATGGCTGTCAGGAAAATCAAATGTAAACTTTCTAAATTTACTATTCATTTTTCCCTGAATGATCAGTCCTATATTTCTTATGTACACCTGCATTATTATTACCTTTTTTTTTTTTTTTTTTTTTTTTTTTTTCTTATCAATCATTATTAATGTTTCATAATTTTAGTTTATTTATGTTCTAATAAATAAAGGATTATATTTACATACAATATTGTTAATCTCATAAGAATTTTAAAATATTACCGCTAGTGTATATAAAAGCAATAGCAAATATGGTAAAAAGCAATGGGGTTGGAGATGAATATAAGTTTAAAAAGCTTAGATTTAATCTTCTCTCAGTTGTAAGGGATTTGTATTTTGAGTGGTAGAATAGTTTTTATGAAAAAATGAATTTCATCTATTAATCATGCTGCTTACTAAAGAAACTCTGAATAGTTGCTAATACTAAATTTAACATGAAAGAAATACTAGTCAAAAATTCTAAATATAGAAAATTTCTAAATATATCATACAGAGTTAGCATGGAATAATAGAATAATAATTTCACAGTTTGTATGGAATAGTAGCAATGGAACTGAAATAGCAGCTGTAGTTATCAGTCCTACTTCAGCTACTGTGCTCAGTTTTGGCAATTGTCTGAGATGAGAAAATATTTTATCAATTAAACATATTCCTGTATAAATCTACAAGAGTTTAAAAGCAATTCTCTGTATAAAGGATTCTTGAGTGATCTACCTCGGTTTGCTTATGTTTTGTGCACATTGAGATAATTAAGCATGGAAATGTTTGATTGCTTGTAAATACCCAGTTTTCTGATGTCTAAGATTTTTTTTATTACAAATACAACTTAATTACATTTTTTTTTTTTTTTTTTTTTTAGTACTTATAGTCTTCTTGAGGTTGTACCAAAATTATTAATGATTGATAATAAAAATGAAATAATTTTTAGAAACATTTTTGTTTCTTACAATAGAAGTGAAAGCAATGTTTGATAGCACCAAATATGTTTGTTTCCTTTTGTTTGTTACATACAAGAATATTTTATGAAAGTCATCATCAAGATTGAATGAATTCAGTCTTTTACTTCCAAGAGTTGTTTAGACAATTGAACTCTTTCTTGTTATTGCTTTCTTAGCACAATATTTTGGTCAATCTATTCTAGTCATTTTCAGCAAGTATACTGATAGGATCAACAAGTCAGTAAATGCCTGGGCAACGTGGGTAATTTCTTATTCTTTACAAAATCTACACTATCCTATTCGGCTATATTAGTCTAATGTTCACTGCTTCTTTCCACTTTTATTCACATTCCAGTAATGATTCTTTTCTTTAGGCTTCATTCCAGATTTACAGATCATTACCAGGATTTATTTTTTCTGTTTTGGAGTTTCCATTTACCCTTTTATTTTTTTCCATTATAAGTTTTGTCATCTAGTTCTTTTGTTACAAGAGAACACTATTAAAGTGGTGATCAAGAATTGAAAACATCTATTGTCATGTTCAGATTTGTTCAGCTGCAAACAAAGTTCATGTTTGAGATTGTTTTGAGGTGGGTACTGTGAACAATGAGGGCTATGCCATCCTACTCCTTTCCACAGAGACCCAGGGTTAATGTCACTGACTACTAGGCAACTAGGTGCTAGACTAGGGAGTGGGTACCACACATGTTTGTGAAAGACTTTTTCCCACATGGCCCAGGAGTGGATAGCTAACACTTTTCATGCTTAGCATTCCAAGCTCTCTTGAATTAAATCTGCTAGGTCATATATGGGGCTCTTCTGGAATTGGAGACCAACCATTGGTTCTACCCAAATTCATTGAAGGCTGCCATCCTGCATATGAAGGTGAACCTAATTCAGAGTCACCTGTCCCAGGTAGGAATTTGTTTCCATGACCACCCTCAAAGCTGTGGGAGCTTCTATTGAGTAAAATGTGTACTAATCTTTGAAAATATAAAGATATTTTTTCTTTTGAATATCTTTTCTTTTTATGTTCATTTTCAATTTACTAATATACACACACACACACACTGAGTGATGAAAAGTTCTTGACTCAAACAAAGGAATCTTAAAAAAATAGATAAGATAAAAACTGTTTGGTCATTTTATTTGCTCAGATTTTGGGAAATACTCTCGTTTAAATTATGTCACAACTCGTGTAACAAGTTAGTGTCACATAGGTTGCTGGAAGTGGAGTGATCCAATATTTGATCTTATTTTCTGGAAATAGGATTCCCCCACTTATAGATTGTACCTATGAAGAAGGCTGTAGAATAGCTCGGTCAAAAATCTGTTCACAACAAAAGAATGAGTTTTATAACCTGAACCACTCTTGGAATGATAATGACTCTTTCAAAATTATAGAAGGTATGAATTTTATGCTCTTGATAAAATTAATATTTCTTTTTTTGTTCAGACTATTAATGTCAAAATACTTCAATGAAATGTTCACAATGGGATACTTTTTAAAACATTTTTTAATGAGGTTTGTTATGAAAGTACTTAAAACTATTTTTAAATTTTTTTTTTTTATTCTAATCAAATCTCCAATCCCTCCTTAACCAATTTTTCATTGGTATTTATCTATTTCCTTTCAATTTTTAGGTGTAGAGAGACCCCCCTCAGATATGAACAAGACCACTGCAGGAAATTCACTTATGAGCTTAAACAAGTCCAACACACCCCTCCCAAAAGAGGCCCTCAGTGCTTCTAATAGTTCCTTTAGTTCTAGAGCACCAGCCCAGTCAGTACAGACTGACATCCAGCCGGCACTGCATGCTTCCCAGTCTAACAATACTGATAACAACCAAACGTTGGACCTTAGATTGGGCCATGGCCTACCCACAGCCATCCTGGCTGAGTCCAATGATCAAATGAAATTTAAGCAGAACGGTGAGTTTTTTCTGTTGCCTTTTCTGAAAAAAGAAAACCTTTATCTTTTTATTTTATTTTTAAGTTCAGTTTAATTAAATCTTAATTTTTATTTTCTACTAGTAAAGCTTATTTTATTTACAGAAGAAAATGTTTGGATACAATATGAAGTGTTATTTCAAATTGTAATAAAAAAATTAATGGGACTTGGTGAGATTTAAAAAATATCTTCTCACTAATTTTCCCAGATTCTGTGAAAGAAACAAGTGATGGGAATTTCAATGTTTTGAAGAAAGACAAAAAAAATAAAGACTATTAATTTTGAATTAGTTGATATAGTTCCACAAAAATCTGGAAGATCTTTTGTGAACTTTTAAAAAACAAAAGGCAGTATCAAAGGAATTCTTTTTAAAATCATTTGACTTCCAGTTAAACATTTAGTTTTAGAAATGCATTTTTCCTCAGATATAAATGGGATGAAAATTATAAGAAATAATATCCTAATTAATTTTGTCTTAAGGTAAGATTAAGTGCACACTAATGAGCTTAAATAGTTTATTTATCATTTTCTTAGAGAACATTTGAAGTATATTTACTCGACTTAGAACTTTAAAAAAAAAAACTCTATAACTTTTATTTGGGTCTCTAGAAAAAGTTGGTATTTCTGAAATTGCAACATTAACAGATTTTAGAATATGATCAGCTAAGACTTGAGTAGAATGTATTATAAACTGAACAAATGTTGATTTATTAAGCGTAGATTAGATGTGGCACAAGACTGCAAATATGGGACATCCAGAGAAGATCGAGCTCACTATTCAGTCGTAATTGATCTATTGAGATATACTTAATAAGTCCTTATAAAAAAAAAAAAAAAAAAAAAAAAAAAAAATGTAAGGGAGATAACTTCTGTTGTTCAACATCAACTACTTGAAAGCTTTTGCAATGACGTCAACAAACCTAAATAATAAAAAAAAAAAAAAAAAAATTTATGACGGTTGCAAAGTAAAGTAGTAAGTAGTTAAGCTGGTTTTGCACGTTAGTAGAAGAATAAAATCATAAAGTAGATAAATGGATGAATAATATTTCAATGAATGAAACTTACAATAAAAGAATGTTCTGCTTTTGTGAGCAATAGTTTCAAACTGGTTTATTTAGAGTTAGATTAAATGAGGTTTTATTGTATGATAGCCAATGCCATAAGTGGAAATTCTGTGACCAAAAATATAGGAAAGAGAAGGATGGAAATAGCTTTCCTATTACAGATTAATATACTCTTTAGTTGACTGTTATAGGGAATGCTTTGATTATATATTTAAGATCATTTAAAACTATTAGAATTGAGTTGAAATTTGGGAGATACAGGATATTTGGTCCCAGAAGTATAAAAGATATAATTACAATAAATCTGTTCTGGAAAGAATTATCTTACCATGTATCTCATGAATAAATGGCTATTATCCATTGTGTGTTTGGCATCTATCAGTCTCAAGAAACCTTGAATCTGCGGCCAAAGAGTTATACCTCAGCTGCTGGTGGTGATACGGCATCTGTTATGGCTGTACTGGCATGCACGGGAGTGACAATCTTTATTGCAATGAATGCATGTGAAGACGCTCTTCCCTGATGCTGACATGTTTTCTTTTCATTGAGTACACTTCTCCCTGCTGGCAAGTCTTCGTTTCTCCTTGTTTGAGCACTCTGTGTAAATCACATCTCCAGCGTGAATGATCGTTTGTGATGTCTTCCTACCTCTCAATGGCCATGTCTATCACCCTCATGTATCAACTATGAGTTATTAGCTATATTGTTGTCAATAAAAAGAAAAAGCTTTTCTGAGAAAATCTCTTATCCCACAATCTTTCCAAGTTAATTTTTGTCATAACTAAAAATTGCATTTAGGTTGCAGTTGCTAATGAAGGGGAATCTTTGTTATGCATGTGAGATAGAGAGATATACATGCACAAACATAAATACACCTCCCCTGAATGTGTAGGTAGTGTAATGGTTAGCTAAGAAATCAATGAACCAAGTTTGAATTCCAGCCAAGTCTGTTATTCACTTTCACAAAAATATTTTTGGGAAAGTTATGAATCATTTTCCCCTCCCCTGACTATGGGTTAAATAGCAAAGTAGACAGAACTCTCTAGCTATGGTTAGAAACTCTGGCCAATCTCAAGTTTGATTCATTTAGAGACTTTATGGCACATTGTGTACCATTTCTCTTAGTAGTTCTTCCAAAAAGTATGGCTGCTTCTACACAAGTCTTCACCAATATAATTAAATAATGTGTAAGTCTAGTGGTTTAGTTTTTAAAACAAAAGTGAAAAAATAAAATAAAATCCTAAAAACCTGAACTGTTAAGCCCTCCTATATTAAAATTGACAGGAAATTTCCCTATATACCCACTTGTACCTAGGTAATTCTGTTAGTCTGAATTATGATTTGTCTAAGAATCTCTACGGTAGCTGAAAACTTTGTTAAAAAAACTTGTACTGTGGTTTTTAACTGATGACAAACTCTGACACACCGAGATACTATTGAAAGAGTAAATTTTTTACTTTATCAGATCTATAGTAACACTTCTATTAATGTCATATTTGTAGTTATTGCATTACAAATTTTTCTATAATGGTGAAAATTCTCTTAAAGAAAAATTTATATTTTCACCTATTTTAAAACTGAAAATTCTCTGCATTTAATAGCTGAGAAAGCATGTTAGTTTTCAGTTTTTCTTTTCAAAATGTATCGTCTAAAAATTGTGCTTATTTTGCATATAATATGTAACTGATTATCTCTGTTAACCTTTTGATCATCTTTAAAAAGCATAGGCTTCATGAATAAATTCAGTTACATTAAACAAGGCAAAAATGTTGAACACCTTGTAAAAGTTTCTCGAAAAAAAAGAAAAAAAGCATGGATTATTTGTAGTTGCTATAATGTATTCCACCTGATGGGATAACTATTAAAGGTGTGTATTTGTTGCTATAATCAAGCAGAGATAACAATAGAGGTCTTTTCAAAATAGTGGCATATTTTCTTATTTTATTCGGTCATCTGAGCAGAAAGAATTGCTAAGAACTGATGTCTGCTTTACCAAGATTATGTAAATTAGAAGCAAGTTTAAAATCTCTAGTATTCCATGAATCTAAGCTTAGTGTAGATTGAGTCAATTTGTAGTCAAATTACATACTTTATTCAGTGATCTAAACAATTCCTTAATGTTATGTAAATTATAAGTTAGTCATATTTTTTTTTTTTTTTTTTTATTTGGAATAGTATCTTATCTTTAGACTTGTTTCTCCTCGTACATTTTCCAGGTTTCTTCAAGTACATGTCACATCCAATAATTATTTTTGAGCAATAAATATTTAACCACTCAAGATTGGTGGAAATGTATACTTTTGTTTCATTTTATTTTCTGAAGAAAGAAAACCAACTTTCTTGTAAGATTTCATCTGTTATTTCTAAGTGGTCAAGTAATGAATGTTTGAATTGCAAATTATTCATATTGGTGAAAGTGTAAAAGGAATAAGATTCAAAGCTAAGTTTGGTTAACTCCAAAATGACATGTGATCCAAACAAGGTTGGAAAACAGCAGAAATGCTGCTATATTCAAAACAGCAGAAGTGAGATGTATGTAGAATTCAGGTAATATTGAATAAAACTGAAATATAGCAATCAATTTTCATTTTTAAATCCTGGAATTGCTTTTATCATTGATATGTTATCATTTAAATTGAAAGAAAAATATGCAGTGATTTTATTTATCTTTTTTTTATAAAGAGCATAATTTGTAATTTTCTTTTCATTTTAAGTAAATGATTTTTATCCTATGAGGACAACTTCATGAAATAAATTCTACTTTTCAATCTTTACTGCTTTTAATTTTCATTAAAATATGTCTAAATATGCACTTTACCCACAAAGGGTTAAGGACATTTTTTGTTGAATGTTTAAACCCAGTTTTATTATGTAAACCACTGTCTGCAATATACTACTTTTGTCAGGCTCTTTTGGTGTTTAGAGTCAAATGACTCCTGTCTTTATATCTGAATAGCCATATTATACATGTCAGTTGTTTTTCAACCAGTTATAAGGTCACTGAAAAGTTCAAATTTATAATGTTTAATTTTGTTGCTTATTTCTAGCAACTGAGCAGGTGATTACAAAACCTAATTTGAATTTTTTTGGTTTTGGTGCATGTTGCAAATTAGGAATCACTGTCACACAGCTTTTTGCTTGTTTAAAGACCTTATTGCTTGGAATATCCAATATTTTCCTTTTTTTTTTTTTCTTAATGATATGAAAACATTTGCAAGTTAATATCAAATGTTCTTAAAATAGTGAACCTGAAATTATTGAAAATTAATAAAGATTTAATGAATGTTACAAAGCCACAGAAGTTAAACCATTTCCATTCTAATATTAATATTGAAAGAATTAACAAAAGAGGATAAATAATAAAAACATTCATTTTAAAAAGAAACAAAATTAATACAGATACAAAAAACTTAATTATTAAATATGATTAATAAAGACTATGGAAATTTTGTTGGGTACCTTAGATTTGTTAAAATTTTTGTATGTAATATATAAGATTGTATGTGAGCAGAACCTTTTGTAACATGAAAATTTAATATCAAAATTCAGTTCATTCTGTTGAAAATTTTGGGCTATAAACTTATTGATCCATGTTCACTTATTAGCATTGTGAATATGTTCATCCTGCATGACCAAGATGCTGGACATATTTTAGATCATAATTTGAAAGTTTATCCAAGTTTTAATAAAAAGAATGTGCATGCTAACAATCTATTTTATTTTAATGATATAGCTCAAATTGAATATTAATTCAATTTCATTAATTTATTCTGTACTTAATATCATATTACCTAACTTCATTGGTAGTTGCTCAGATTTGGTAACTTAAACAAATAAGAATCCCTAAAATGCATAACATTTCCCCTCTAGCTTTGGTCATTTTCACTCTTGTTCTTTCCATGTCTTTTCTAATCTTCCTAATGCTTTTTCTACAAAAACTAAAACTCAATGGCTGTGTGTAATTCTCTTCCATGTTTTTTGTTTGTTTATTTTTTCTTTTTAATTTAAAAAAATTTTTTTTTATTATTTTATTGCTTCATTTTGGTGCATGCCTAAGTTGTTTTAAATTTGATTTTCATTTTTTTTTTTTTTTTTTTTTTTGTGGGTTTATTTTCCTTGAAAGTTTCTGCCTATTTTTAGGCAGTTTTCCAAACTGCTTTGAGCCAATAATCCTGAGATTTCTCAGCTCTGTCATCACTTTTTTCTTTTGGTGAATTTTGTTGGGTGCCATATCATACTTCCCTGCTTTTAATTTACTTTTGGTTATGTGTTATAGTTGATAATTGAAAAATTATCAACTTTGCTTGATCCAGTACATAGTTACCTTTTGGCTATGGGAGAGATAAGAAAATTGTATTGTATCCAGATTTCAATTGGGAATGGCTCTTCAACCTTGAAAATCTTGGCTTTTTTTTATCTAGGATTGGACACTGACAACTGGTGCTGATGGGAAAATATGCAACAGCTTTAACCACTATTTTTTTTTTTTTTTTTAATATAATTTTTCTTTTATTTTATTAATTTTATAAATACTTCTGGTAAGATGGAAAAATTATTGATGCCATTCTAATGACAATAAGCTTGATCAAGATTTTAACTTTTTAAACATTTTTTTTTTTTTTCTTTAAATCATTACTAGAGATAAACATCCTCTTATTAAATCTAAAATTTAGACATGATCTTGCATTGAGATATTTTGGAGTTATAGTTATCATACTTTTTTTTTTTTTCTCCTTCCTTTGACAATTGTAAACAAAATCAAACCAACAAGACTGCACCTGGCAAAATTCACCTGAAGTTTGGAGAATAGAATATTGTGGAGAGGACAAAAATTAAAGATAATTCACAAACAACAAATAAGATCTCATCCCAGACAAAAAAATTTTGCTATCTTTTTTTCTTGTACAATTTTATCACACAAAATTTTAAAACAATTTCTTCAGAATAATAAACCAGCTGAATAGATTTATGGTTAAGACATTTATTAGTACACAAATACCTAAGAAATGAAATATATTTAATATTTATTTCATCACTATTTAAGAGCATAAAGTTATACATAATTACAAGTGCCTGTAATTGCATATTATAAGTAGCTGTTGAAAGGTTCTTAACCTGGCCTACTTCCCAAAATTAGTATTTCCATGACTAAACAAACAAAATATAGAGTATTTTATTTATTTTTTAAGCCATGCTGTGAACTTTTTCACATGACATTATTCATGTATTGATGTGCACATCTACAAATGGCATCTGAAAATTTTATTTATTTAAAATTTTTACTTTGTATTCTATTGTAAAATATATTTAAGGTTGTTTGATGTCACAGAAATTTAACCTTGGAGTAGCATATAATGTTATCTCATGATGTCCTATATATCACTTCTCATAATAAAAAAAATTTTAGAAATGAATTATTAAATGTTAAATTGATTTTTTTTTTTTTTTTTTTTTTTTTTTTTTTTTTTTTTAAATAGTTCTTGCTGCTTTTTAGTAATTACTTTTTCCTCCCATACTCAGAACAATTTTTCAACTCTATATCCATTAAGCAAGTAACATGAATTGGGAAATAAAAAATAGGCTTGAACTTGCATTCCTCATCCTTGAAAGTCTGTTAAAATTTAGCGATATAGCTAAATTCATTATCTGCTTTGTACATGGTTTGTATCTAATGTTAGTGGTGGTAGTAGTAGTAATAAACATAGTTTTGTGATGTCCAAACTTCTTTTGAGTTTTCTCAAAGATAAGGAATGCAAATTAGTTTTGTCCAACTTTTTTTTTTCTTTACAATCTATGTTGCTTGCTTCATGATTATACAGTTTACTATGCACATTAATATTTGCAATAAAATTAGTATTTCCCTACCAATGTTGAAGATCTTCAGGATATACTTACATTTCTTAGATAATATAAGTGGGATTCACCTGCTATATTTATTGGAAATATTTACAATGACTTATTTGTTAGTGATGAGATTTTATTGTGCCACTTTTTTTTCTTGCAAAACAAAAAGAACGCCTTCTTGCAAACCTGAAATGAATGCCTTCTCTTCTGAATGAACACTTTATGACAGCAAACGGTGCCCAAGACTGCTGTTGACAAACGGACGACCGACCGCAACAGCTTTTGTCGACCAAAAAGACACCAAACGACTCGCGCATCTTCTTTTGGTAGTCCTTGTTCGAGTCCATTATGGTACTCCAAGGTGTGCCCAGTGACAACACACACACACACACACACACACACACACGCAGTTTGAGGACGCTTCCGCGCATGCTCGTTACACTCCTCCCTGATCTCGAGATCATACAAATGGCAATGTGGGGCAGGCCGTTTCTGCCTGGTGCTCTGTCTCAGTGGTATGGTCTCAAGCGCTTCCTCAGTGGTGCTCTCTTCAGACGTCTCACTAAGCTCATTCCGCATAGGTTCATCAGGCGCGCTACTCACTGAGGTGTGCTCTTCCTGTGATTTTATATATACCATCAGGGCTTCATCATCATCAGAAGAACAACAACTAATGTGGTTGCTGACGGAATAATCCTTCCGCACGCTGGACGCACATCTTTTATGTGGCGCGGTATTCCATCAACAGACAGTGTGGACTATTAATTTGTGTCACCGTACCCTTGTTGAACTGTGTTGTACACCTTCCGTGTGGATTTTTCACCCAGACAGTCTCTCCTCCCGTATAAGGATTGGCAACTGTTGTCATGCACCAAAGCTGCGTTGATACCCTTAATGTAGGTGTAGATTGCATTCGCCGGTGCAGTTGAAGCTGTTTTTATTGTCCTTTGGGGTAACACTGTGCCAATATACAGCTTCCAAAACTGAACACCGCGTTCTCATTACAATGTAGTTTATTGTACGATGGGATCTCTCAACTATCCCATTCCCCGATAGTACGCGGGCACAGCGAAATCACATCTTTGCAAAAGCGGCAAACCTCTCTCCACAAAACACTGCACCATTATCCATAAGCAGCTCAATCGGCAGCCCTCTTTCACAAAACACTACTTCCAACTGCTTGATAATGCTAGCAGAGTCTTGGTGGTGCAACAGCTTCCAAATGACAAAATGACTGGGGCCACAGTCTATCAGCATCGAGTATAGTTGATGTCCGAAATGGGTTACAAACCTGTGCCAATTTTCCGTGACATCAAGACTTCCTGGTTTCCAATGCACTGGGGCCGGGTCAATTGACTGGCATTCCTTGCATCCCCTAACCACTGCTCGTACATCAGCTTTTGTTACTCTTGGGTCGATCAACTTCATAAAAACTTTGCCTAACATTGCAAACAGTTTAGTTTGAACCAGTCTTGATTTGATCCCATCTCAGATATATCCTGGTTGAATCACTCTTCAAGATGAGGATGCAAAATGTACATTTGAAGTGACCAGCTGCAGCCCAATCATTCTAACACTGAGCATGTTGTTAGTCTAAAACCCAAGAAAGATCTATACAATTCTATTTAACAAATCACATACCACCAGCTCAAGGAGATATTACCTCGAGCATAAACCTGATCTAACAGGAAAATTTTGAGTCCCAATTCAGAATCAGTGCTTTATGATTGCATAAAAAGGAATGGTTCAAGTGGTTAAAATTAAGGATAGCTTGAATATTGCCAAATTCATCCTGTCACTGAAGGAACATTTGATACCAAACTTGGATGAAGATATTTTTTAGCATTACAGAGCTTCCTATGAGAGATTGCATGTAATACAACAAACTGATGACAGTCAGTATTTTGGAAGATTAGAGACTTGACTTAAATCATGGATCAAAGGTTGACAGAACTAATGAATAGAATTTATCAGAAAAATCCATGTGATCTTTAATTGTGGGAGCCCAACTACAGGGAATGGTACATGTGAAGATTGATTTGTATGAATTCCATCCCATGTGCATTGAAGCAGTTATTCAAGCTGTGTGAAGCCACCCAAAACATTTAACAATATGCATTAACTTCTTAAAATCAACATTATATAATAAATTTTCATTACATTTTTCCATTTTAAAACATATCTTCTGACTTGGTTGCTGAAATAGTTTTCATGGCTATTTTTGGAACTTTTGCTAAAAACAAAACAAAACATAATTGGGTGTGGAAATGGTTCGAATATAGCCAAAGTTTCATCTGTAGACAGCACAATAAAAATCTATACTTGGATGGCACTTATTAAAAATTTACAATACTTTAAAATGGCCTATGAGTTTTGCATAGTACTGTAAATTAAAGCATTTGAATTTGAACCCATCTCACGGGCAAGTGGGGTAAGTTGGATTCACCAGGGCTTCAATACTGTAACCTTGTGTCAGATAAAACTAAGCTTAGCAGATCCCTACACAACAGCTCTTAATTCCTATGAATATTTTATCGATGAACAGCAGGTTTTAAGTAGGAATGCTATCTTTATCTCCTGTTCTTTAAAACTGAGTAAAGGAATTTAAATTCCTGAATTATTTTCAAGCATTAACTAAGTGATTTTCTGCCATGTACTGAAATTGTACATAAAAATTGTCGTTGAATTACCTAAGATGAGTTTGAAGGTAAAATTGGCTCCGTATACTTTTGTTTATTGTCTTGTTTATGAAATTTTTTTTTTTCCTTTTATTTATTTATTTTTATTTTTTGACTTATATATTTTTATTTTTTTAAATTTTATTTGGGGAGTGGCACTGTAATCTGGGGTTGTCAGATTAGGCTACATTTGAAAGCTCTACACGACCAAATTTTGAATTTGATGACTTGAAAATTTTGGGCTACTTAGAATCTGGTTTGACACAGTTCCACACAACATTGCATCTGTCAGCTAGTTGTGAAGTGCCCTACATTGCCCAAATTTTACTAATCTTATTAAAACTAATGTAATGAATGCCTCCTGATGTAAGGTAGAAAATCATTGCTTTTTCTCTTTTATTCATTTCCATTCTGTAAATGTATCCATTCAACAGTGTTAGAATTTTTTTTTTAACAGAATGACTTAGAATAAGCTGGGTTAACTTGGAGTACTTATTTCAAACTTAGCAGCAATTGGATTTCATATGTAGCTCTGTTCTCTACCCTGCTGTGTGAATTTTTCTTTTATTTGTTAAAATTGAAATTAAAAATGATTTTTCTACTTTCCTTTTTAGGATTTATGAACTGAGTAAATATGGAAGACTTTCAAATATTTTGTAGATGTAACTCTGTATATTGAATTTAATGTCAATTCTTTTTATTTAATATATTTTTTTTTTTTTTTTTTTTTTTTTTTTTTAATCTCGTTTTTTGTCTTATCCCTCACAAAAATTCATCCCAATGCAAAACAGCTGAACCAGTCCCGATTGATGACCATGCTGGGAAAACTTTAAAAGATAGTGCAGCAAAGGTGAGACCTCCTCTCTTCGATAATTACAGTAGTGATTTCAATGATGGTAATGCACTGTCACAGGCTGATGACACATTACACGACCCCAACCTTCCCCAGAAAACCTTTCATGAACAGCTTTTGCACCCATCTGATCCCAATATTGATACTGCCAGTGACACTGATGCTGAAGAGGGCAAAGCCAGCCAATTTTCATGGTTCAGGAGAGAACACGATGGCCAACATGTACCTGGGATTCAAGATGGCCACAAAGTGTTCATTCCTAGTCTTGAGAGTAAAACCTCTGATGATGACAATGACTTTCGAGCACATCTTGGTGTGGTTGCTGACTCCCAGGTAACTATGCTTTGGGTGCACTTATTGACATGGACACAGACAGACATCACTGCAAACAGGCGCATGACACAAGTAACATGTCATTTATCTATACTTATTTTCTGTGTGCTTAATATATTTCAAATAG
Source organism: Acanthosepion lycidas (assembly GCA_963932145.1). Lineage (NCBI taxonomy): Eukaryota > Metazoa > Mollusca > Cephalopoda > Sepiida > Sepiidae > Acanthosepion > Acanthosepion lycidas. The sequence continues at coordinate 64,958,096 of OZ010590.1, read as the reverse complement.
CTTTGTCTTGCAGCAAAATGTATAGGCACTTTAGTAATTGAGTTAGTTGCTTTAGCCATTAAAGGATGAAAATTTTTTGTTTGTTTTTAGCATTCTATAAGACAGAAATTATTTTTTTATCTGAATGACTAAAGAAAGCATGAAGGGATTCCGTTAGAAAGTGTATGATACACAATAAATCCTGTTTCATTTGGTTGGCTCATAGCATCTGGTGACTGTTGGTAGTATAGCAGAGGTAGAACTCTTCTGCCAATAGCCCATTATTAGAGATTGCAGTCTGGCAAAATGGTGTCTGACATGAAATTTTATGATACATTGGTGTGAAATTGAATTCCTCTCTATGGATAAAATTGCATCCATTGACACTCATCAACACTTGCTGACAACTTACAGAGACTAAACAATGGGTATGAGCACAGGTAGTGGGTAATGCATTTCAGCAGTAGTGGTAGTGATTATGATAAGCCATGTTCTGGGTAGCTGTCCACACCCAGTTGGGGTGACTGTGGTAAAAGTGTTTTGTAGGTGAAAATTTGCTCTTTACATTTCTTGTACTTTCCATGAAAATAAAATACTAAGTATTATTTTTCGAGTATCTCTTGCATATACATTTTCTTTCAATTTCTTTGTCATGTCAATAAGTTGGTGGTTTAGTTCTTCAAATTAAAAGAAAATAAATTCCTTCATCCACCATTTATATTCATGACTGTCCAATCCTGTAAGTGCCACAAATTCTTTTTCTTTCATCCTCTACAATCTTCACTGGCTTTGCTGTGTATTTGTTTCTTTCACACTTGTTTTCTATAAATTTAATGTTTATTATTTGGTCACAAAGTATTTTTATCATTTTGTGGCATTAAGCCAGAAGCAGGATTCAATTCTTTCATTGCTCTCGGAATATGAAAATACTCTTTAGGTTTAATGTAACTACAACTCTAATCAAATAAAAGTTAATTTTCTTATTACTTTGTCATACAAGTGCCTGTTAATCCTTTTGCATCAAATAAAAATGCATTAATATTTGCAGATAAGATTTTCTTATTTTGGTGATTTACTAAAGCTTAGCAAAGTACAAAAAGCTATGTGTGTATGAGCCACCTTGTAATAGATTAAACTTGCTTCAGTAGTGATTGTCTGAAGCTAGCTTGTTAGCCATTGCACCATAGCAAGGATACAAACTCTAATTTCATTATTTTTAAGTTAACTTAATGAAGCTTTTTGTCAGTAATTTCCATTGTATATAAAGTATTTAAATAAGTTACACTAACAGAAATTGTTTTACTCAACATAGGCCAATGAAAAAACCAGTAGGTCTGAAAAGAATAAGATTCATATCTAATTTAAAAATCTACTTACAAATACTGAATATTTTTGTGTATACAATACACACACAGAGGAATGAAGCTACTGATAAATGTTTCTGCATGAAGTGAATAATGCACTAAGGACTTTTCTCTCTTATCCATCCCTGACCTTTGATCTATACCTAATTGAAATATTTTTCTTTGGACTTTCAACAAGTTTGCTTTAACCATTCTATTCTTTGCTCTTATATTTTTAATGTTTTGTAAATTTGAAAAAATTTAATTAAATATTTGTAAAGTCATTTTAAGCACTTTTTGCTAAAAATAATTTAAATCTAAAATAATAATAAATAGCATTATACTAATTTTAAAACTTGATACCTTAAATTTTTAATGAATTTTAAAATCTTTTTTTAAAGAAATCTTGGTTTAAGTGACAATTTTAATAAATTTGGTAATACATTTAATAGAATGTAAGTTTGTTTTTTTTTCTTTTACATACATTTATCTTTCTTTAAAAAATTTTCTTGGATTTATAATGTTAATTGCACTTGCCTAACTTTTCAGTAATTCTTAACAAATCTACCTTTTCTAATTTTCATTGCATGAGACTTGTATCTTGCATGTCATACTTCAACAACTTTTTATGCATTTTTTACTTGCAAAAGATTATGTAAGGAAATGTCACTTTTTTCTTATAATTTCATGAGAATAAAAATTTATACAAAAAGTATAGCCTGTTGTGCAAAAGGTTTCTCTGAAATAAGCAGTCAAATCTATAAATGAAGACAATGTTTCTATACAATTAGACTAAACTTAACATGTTGGTCTCTGTCTAAATTGGTAAACGTTATGTCTTTGTCAGATAAACTGTGTAATGTTAGTTTGAATCTTGTAAAAAGTAACTTTACTTTTATATTAAATATATTTTGGATTTACTTCTACTTTAAAAACAAAGTAAAAATGTAATCTGAAAACAATGATAAAAATATGGACACTGAAAATATGGCAAACATGGATAAACATGCTCACAATAAGATAGTGTGAAAGACATTTTTTTCCCATGACACACTTTAACTACCGTCACTCTGGCCATGTTTGTTTTAAAAAGTAATTGTTAGAATTGGAATAATACCTAAACCTGAAAGTGAATTTATACATTTTTTGGTTCTTGAGAATTTACAACAATAATATTAAATGCTATTTATTAGCTTGTTTATTTACAAGAATAATTTTATATTTGCATTCTAAAAACTTATACAATTAATAACTAATGCAATTTTATCATTTGCTAGTTTATAAAGAAATAAATCTGAAAACAATTTTTATTCATATTTATTAACATTAAATTATTAAGATGTGAACCAATTATGAAGAAATCCTTATTTACCATTTTATAAAGTTTGAATTATTTGGCAATTAGCTAATATTCAAATAAATAATAGTGTAAATAAACAATCTAATAGTGTTTATTATTTTTGTTGTTAATTCTCAAGAACAAAGAAAATGTATAAATTAACTTCCATATGCTTAGTCTTTACAATTCTAATAATTGCTTTGTAAAACAAAAATTGCCAAAGAATGAAGGTAGTTAAAAAAAAAAGTGTCATGGGAAATACAGTCTTTTTGATGCTCTCTTAATGTGTGCATGTTTATCCATGTTTGCCAAAAATATCATATATAAAAAAAAAAATGATGACAATTTAAAACCATTGTTATTTTTTAATGATTCTGTTTGATTGATCAATAAAAATTTGCAGTGTGTTCTTGTTTCAAGACCAATCACTCTGACTTGACAGCTACAGATAGTCATTATTTACATTCACATTTTAGTCACAATTATTGCATTTGTGTAGTTTTTAAGATTTAGTTAAGTTTTGCATTTGTCTCAAAGACTAAGGTCTGTATTAAAAATGTGATGTGTGTGTGTGTATATGTATTTTTTGCATATATCCTTTTTGTATATTTTTGCATACTTGTATACATTTGCATGCATATCTGTAATATACTGTTATAGTGGAACACACCTATTCTATAGTTAATAGACTCTCCCACCTGTAGGAGTAGTAAGATAATGAGTCGGCTCAGTGAGTTGCTCAGTCGGGCAGTCAGTCGATGTCGGACGACAGACAGATACTAAACTATCAGCGACCACAACTAGATTTTCTTCGCATCATACCTATTATATGAAGTTCCTAACGTTTTGTACGTCGAACCTATTTTAGGACCGACTTATTACAAATACAAGCCTCCACTGTGAAACCACTCCACAACGCACTTGACGAGGATTCGAATTTATTCGGTGGAAGAAAAAAAAATTCGTTTGCCATAACACACTTGGTAATGAGGTATTCGGATTCATACGGTGGAAGAAAAAAAAATTCGCTCGCCACAACTTTTGGTGACGAAATTCGTACTCATAGAAAGAAAAAATTTGCTCGTCACAATTATTTTGGTGACAAAATCTTGGATTCACATTTAAAAAAAAAAAAAAAAAAAAAAAAAAAGCTTGGCAAGTTTTTCAAAAGACAAGATGTCAACTTAGTGACAAAAAAATCAGTCCTATTCTCAGATGAGAAAAGAATTTTTTTTTTCTCGATAAGACAGTTTGCTCAAATAGGTCACAAATTGCAAATTCGTAGGACACCCTCTACAATATTTAAGCATTGTGTAAACTTTTGCGAAGATGGAGGAATGCAAAAATATATTCCAGGAATTTTTTAAGTTCCAGACGAAACAGCAGATGACAATATTAGAGCAACAAAAGACATTCCAGATGCAACTACGGGAGGAAACTTTTAATAGACAAATGCAGTTTCAACGAGAAATGGAACAGATGCATAAGGAGTTTCAAAACAAAATTCTGGAAGTAAGTGAGAAGAGGAAAGAGAAAAATCTACAAAATGATTCTTTCCCAGAGAATACAATATGGAATTCAATTGAAATATTCATGTACAGTCCAGATGAAGAGATAACTTTTGAGGAGTATTATAAAAAATATACGGACGTGTATAATGAGGACTGCCACTCGTGGTCTGAAGGAAAGAAGGTTATGCTTCTTTTAAGCAAGTTAGGAACTGCTGAATATAACAAATTGGTAAACTACATTTTACTGAAAAAAAAAACTAGCGAGTTGACTTTTACCAAGGCGGTAAATATATTAAGTGAATTATTTAGTAAAAAGACATCTTTGTTTCACAAGAGGTGGAAATGTTTGAATCTGATGAAAGATGATGGACAAGACTATATAATGCAGCCAATGTGAATAAGCATTGTGAAGAATTCAAGCTAGCAGAGTTAAGCGCTGACAATTTTAAGTGCTTAGTGTTTGTTCCAGGGCTGGTATCGGAAAGAGACGCAGAGTTGAGAAAATTAGTGCTGTCAAAATTGGAAAACGAACCAAGAATTACGATACAGAAGTTGGCAGAAGACTGCACAAGATATGTTAGCGTAAAGAAAGATTCGAAAAAGATAGAACAGTCTGGCGTTTCGCATGTAAGGAAAATACGCTACAAAAAAAAAGTCAGTCTACCAAAAAGAATTCTGAAATTGCAGATTATCAAACAAAAAGTGAAATACCAGAGAAAAATAAACAAAAACTTCCGAAGCCATGTTTTGTTTGCGGTGAACTTCACTGGTACAGATATTGCAATTTTAGGAATAAAAAATGTTTCAACTGTAAAAGAGTGGGTCATAAAAGCTCGCACTGTAGGTCAAAAAATAAAGACAAAAAAATAAGAAAATTAAAGTCCGATCAGGTGAACGATGGAATAACCAGAAAATTTGTTACCATCGAAATAATAAAAAAAAAAAAATAAAAATGCAAAAATAGGTTCCGACCTATCTATCATAAATTTGCATACGTGGAAGAAGTTGGGGAAACCAACTTTAATGAAGACAAATAAAATCGTGAGGTCAGTGATGGGAGAAAAAATACAATTTATTGGAGAATTTGTTACAAACGTCACGTTAAATAAAAAAACACGAAAAGCTAAACTATTTGTCATAGAAAATACCACAAACTTACTTGGTACGAATTGGATAACAGAATTTCAATTATGGGATCTACCAATAAATTCTTTCTGTTACAAGGTTGAAAGTTTAAGCTCAGAAGCCCCAAAATTAGTAAGGAAACTTAAGGAAACATTTCCTACTGTTTTTTTTCTCCAGGTTTGGGAACGTGTACCACGAGGGAGGCAAAATTACAGCCAAAAGAAAACGCTCAGGCGGTATTCAAAAAGAAAAGTAATGTGCTGTTTGCTTCAATTGAACAGATAGATAAAGAATTGGACAGATTAGAGAAAACCGGTGTATTTAAAAAAAGTTGAGTGGGTAACACCGACGATATACGTGAAAAAAAAGCTCCAGAAAGTAAAGATGAAGCCGACACTGAGAAAAACTGTGGAGCGAGTTACCCACAGCCAAGGACGTGCAGTATTATTAAATGATTTAAGTCAACTGAAGTCACCACAGAAAACATTAAGAAACACAAGATCAACAGAAGTAAAGCTAGAGGCTAAACAAATAGAACTACAAGAATAACCTACAGAAACTGTGACTCCATCCTTAAGAAGCTCAAAGCGGAAGTTTGTTTCTGGTAACACTATGGAGGTACCAAAAATAGGAAAGCAGATTGGCAATATGATGTACTTGGTGAAAGGCAAAAAATTCATGTGCAGTAACCAGATCAGACGACTTTTTTCAGACATGGTTGACAGCTGTCACACAGAAGAAACGCTGATGGAGGTGATTTTCAATACGTTTGATTTAACGCCTGCAACAATTTTACCTGAGGTACGTCGATCCAGAAGAAAAAAAAAGAAAGGCAACTGATCATTTAAAAGTGGATCAAAAAACATAGGAGATAAGCTACGATGTTGCTTAAAAAAAAAAAAAATATAATTTTGGTTGTTTTTTCTTCATATTTCCTGTAAAAAAAAAAAAAAAAAAAAAAAAAAAAAAAAAAAAAATGAAAAATAAAGAAAACTGTTTACTCCTACGGAGTCAAGTTTTAGGTGGGGGATGTTATAATGGAACACACCTATTCTATAGTTAATAGACTCTCCCACCTATAATAAGTAGGAGTAGTAAGAGTAATGAGTCGGGCAGTCAGTCAATGTCGGACGACAGTTAGTCGGATACTAAACTATCAGCGACCACAACTAGATTTTCTCTGTCATACCTATTATATCAAATTCCTAACGTTTTGTACGTTGAACCTATTTTAGGACTGACTTAGTACAAATACAAGCCTCCACTGTGAAACCACTCCATAACATATACACACAATGTGTCAATCACAAACAAGGTTTTGTTTTCTTATTTTGTTTTTGAATACAATCTTTTCTGTTTCCGTGTAGATCAGTACTTAATGTAAGAATTGAAAACCTTTTTATTGATTGCTTTTGGTTAGCCACTTAGCTATTATCAAGATACATTTAAACTCTATAATCAATTTTAGTCACCATTCCTTAAGGTCTTGGAATTAAAGTTGGCTTAGCAAAGAGTTAAAAGCTCTTTATCAACAACTTTTGTACAATTATGACTAACCACTGATATAGAAACAAAATGTGAAGTTAAAAGAATTGCCTTTGGTTTCTAATCAAACATATATTAAAAGGTTGCTGTTTTTCTCATGCACACATTTTGTTTATATTTTGTGTTGCTGTCATATTTATTTTCTCTCTAGTTTTTGAAAAATGCTTAGAAAATTATGCCATTTTATTCTGCATAAATCAAAGCTTCATGCATACAAACATCACAGATTTGAGAAAGTACATTTTTTTTTTTATTTATTTTTTATTCTGTCATTGATGATACTTTGAAGTATTTCTAATTGTTTGAATGAATAAGGAAAGAAAATATAATCATAGATTTTTCTGCTGTTACTACACTATTTATATCCATATATACTGCTGAGAAAAAACCTTATGGTCAGCAACATGTGGCAAGAATGACAACTATTGTCTCATAACAGTGCATGTCAGTTATTTGTATGCTGGCTTTGAGAACTTCCTTTTGATTTCTTAAATGCTGCTGTTACAAACAAGATTTGAGTGACACTGATAAAAGATGAAAGTATGAAATCAAGTCTCAGGAATTCAGATGAATATTGAAGATTTAACTAACAAAATATAATGTTTGTTTATTTATTTCATAGTAAAAAACAAAACAAAAAAAATCTCTTTCTTTGTTCCTCTTTTTAGGGTGAAATTGGTCAGTCCAGGCAGGGTGGTATTGTTCAGGATGAAGACAGCATTGACAAAATGCAACACAATATGAACATGGAGGATGATAGAATGAATCATGGGAAAACTGTTTGATAATCAGATTTTTATGAGGGTTTAATTTTTTTTAATTTAAGCATTTTTACTTGATTTTTTTCTATAAAAATTTTTTAATTGTCTATTGTTTCTCTCGTCATACGAGAGACATTTAAGAAAAAAGTGATAAAAACTATACACAAAATTGGGTATCAAAAAAATTCTCAAATTCACTTCTAACTCTTTCCCCACCAATGTTTTTTTCTTTTTGCCATTTCTCTATATTTGGCTGATTTCCATTTCCATAACTCACCCCAATGTTAGAAACTGGTGCACTCAAAGGTGTTTTTTTTTTTTGTTTTTTTAAAAGAGACTGAAGTTATTAGAAAATTAAAACAACTACATTAGTTATACTAAGAACTTTTGCAAATTTTACATTACTAACAATCAATTTATTTCGTTTAGTTTTTAACAAAATGAAAAATGTATCAATACAAATTTTTTAAGAGATGGTTTTCATCAATTTTACAAATTTTCAATTTTGTTTTGGTATGTTGATAAAGTGATGAGTTAAAAGGGAGATAATCTTTCTTGATTTTGACAAATATTGCTCAAATATTTACAAACTCAAATTTAGTTGGTACCAGGCCAATTATATAAGATGCCTAGTGGAAAATGAATTCACTTCAGTATTTTTTTTTTTTTTTTTTTTTTAAAACGTTGCTTATGGATCTAATTAAGTTTTTTGGCAAACACAAAGTTTTTGGGCCCATTTTAAAGCCAAAGAAATTTGTAGAGGATTATTGTAATAAGAGATTATTTGTGCTGTCTTATTAAAATATAATTGGCTGTATTTATGAGGGGTGCTGAAAATATTCTGCCTACCTACTTCCCAAAATCTGAGAAAACACCAGATATTTTTAGCATCTTAGTCAAACAGAACTTTTCAGCATCTCCTGGTACATATCTTGCCCAGTCAAATGCTAGTTAACTTTTAATAGAACTGAGCATTTCTTTAAACAAATATTTTAAAAGTATATTGTATTTGAGCAAATAAATAAATTCTTTGTCAGTGATACAGTTATTTAATTCCAAGGTGAAGAAAATAAAGTTACCTGAAACAAACTCCTGCAACTGTTCTTTAATTTTTAAGATTAAGTTCAGTTTTATTGTTGAATGATGGAATAAATCCTTTATAGTGTTTTAAAAACTTCTTTCATAAAATATCTTCATAATTAATTTTAATGATTCCAGTTGAGTTTGCAAAACAAAATCATTTAAATGTGATTAGATTTTCTTGATTGGTTTTATCGTGGGACTCTGAAAAAAAAATTAAGCTAAACATTTTGACAATTTAAAAACAAAACAAAAATCCAGATCAGGTGCAAACAGAAATCTGTGTTGACTTTGTGCAAATCCCACAAATATACATATATAATACACACACTCTATAAGATAAAGCTCAATGTGACTAATAACTTATTGGTCACACAGTCAGATTTCCCCTCCTTATTAATGAGATGTTATGGTAATGCTTCCTGTTATCATTTCAATGAAATATCTCATTATGCAGAGACCAGACTACTGATACATTGCTTCTTATTCTGTGTTAGTTTTCTTTTTGAATGCTTTTACTATTAATGATTTCAAAATAGTTAATTGTGCACAGATAAAAAGAAAATCTAAATAATGCAATTGCAAAATTACGTGTCATCGTCGTTGTCTTCTGCCTCTTATGGTAAATGTAAACTAACTTTAAATAAGAACAAGATAATTCTTTTTGTGAAATATTCCTTCATGGTAAACTTTTACAACAGTATAATTTTAAGGTATCCATAATTTAATAAAACTGGGCTTTTTATTTATTTTAGGTTGATTGTCAATTTCTATTGTTCATATTTACATTTCTGTATTTTTCATTAACACTTTAAAAATTTATAACAGATAATTTCTAAAACATCCTTTTTGTTTCTGATAAAATTTCAAAGAAAAAATGTCAGACATTTTTTAAGTTATTTTTTTTTTTTTTTTTTAAATTTGTACCATAGTGCATCAGTAAGTTCATGGCCTGAATTTTGATCTGAAATTTTCATTGTATAATCTTTAATCTGTGATTATTAACCACTGAATTAAATGCATTGCTAAGAAGATTGCTAAATGTTATGTAAAATGCATTTTTCATCATTAGACTTAATGTGTATCAGTCAGTACTCTCATTTACACTTGAATCACATGATTTCAAGTGGAAACTTCAAGGAATAAAACAATTTGAGCAATTTCTTTTTTTTTTTTTTTTTTTTTTCTTTTCTTTTCACTTTTGTTTGAAAAAGAAATGTTCTAAGATCATTTTTCTATTTAGATGAGTGTACATTCAAATTGACTATTTTACCAACTAGTGTGAAAAATTCTTTGTGATACTTTTCTGTTATTATTCTCTTAACTGGTAGGGGGCATAGAAAATTATAAATATGCTATTCTTTTAATGTTTTTTCTCATGAGATGATTACTCTAAGAAATATATCTCCATCTCCTCCCAAATATAAGATAGATTATATCCTTACATATCTTTGTAAATAGATAGATCTGGAGGAGGAGAGAAAAATGATAAAAAATAGAGCAAAAGTTTTTTGATTGCCCAAGTCAGTCACCAAGTTTTTGAGAAGTAGACATTGACAAGTTTTATAAAGTGATATTTTCTCATTGCTAACAGTATAATTTAAATTTTTTTTTTTTTTTTTTGTAAATTTGAAAACTGCACTCTTAACACTCCAGTCCCACCCAGTCTGCCAGGCAATATGCTGCAAACCTTGTTTGAGTTATTCAAAGTATTTTCATAATACATTTTTAAAAAATTATTTCTAAATGCTACCAAGAAAGATTAAAAGTTCAGTCAATTTGCCATGTCAGGTTGAAGATCTGTAATTTTAATTCTGAACTTGATTCAATAATGCATATCAATAAAGCTTATAAAGTACAATGTTTTATATATCAAAACAATTAGTGTGAAGCTCACTGATTCTATCCTACCAATTTTCTCAAGATTTTAGTTATTCATTTTTTTCTTTTTTTAAACTTCTTTCAAAGTTTTAAAGAAAAAACAAAAATGGGATTCATTGGATATTAAATTACTCATTAGTTAATTGCTAAAATAAAATTAAACTTTTTAATTCTCTCCACTTTCCCCAATTAATTTTCTTTTTTACATTCAAATCTTGTCCAAAATAAGGCTACTGTGAAGTTGCTTCACTTAAATTTCAAATGACAAATTTTAAAAACATTTTTCTTGCACTCTTCTTGTGCTTTATGAAATTGAAATTTAAATGAAAATAATTTTAAAAAGTTAAAATTTCATGATCTCTTTCACACATTTGTAGCCTTTAAGTGACTGCTTTTTTTTTTTTTTTTTTTTTCCTCAAGACTTTTGTGGCACATTTTCTAAAAATGTTTCTTTTAAGTCGGGCATTTAGGCTTCAGTGCTAATGATTTCATTAAAATGCCATGTTACAAGAGATTTTTTTTCCTTGTAAGTAATTTTTTTTTTTTTATTTACATGCACCAAACAGTATACTATTGCTTATTTTGCAAGACAATTTAGTCAATTAATACCAGAGAAATTGGCTAAAAAATATTGTCCGTCTGCTGGTGGACTGTGGGTTAGTTTATGTCCACATTTTGGACGTCTCTACTTTAGTATCTTCCCAAATTTGGTTATTCAAAAAAAAAAAAATTGTATTTTTTTTTTTTTTTTTTTTTTTTTGTCTTAATATACATATAGAATCTTGAATCTATATAAAAAAAAAAAAAAAAAAAAATCATAATGGTGGCTTTTGCTCACAACTGATTTGGGGGGAAAAAAAAAAAAGATATAATTATTTTATTAGATCCTAATTCTTTATAGGGTGGATGTACTTGGTCATGTGATTGCTTAGTTGACATATATTGTTATTCTGCAAGTAATTTTCCATTTTTGAAAATTTTTATATTTTTCTTTGCCTACAAATAGGTTGGTAATATTTTTGTATTTCATTTTTAAATTTTCAAGCTTTCAAGGAACTTGTAGAAATTAATTCCTTTAGTTTGACTTTGTACAATTTTGATTGGTCCTGTGTGTGTTGCTATATATATATATATATATATATATATGACACACATACACCTTGAAATTTTTTCATTCACATGGGATCAAAAATGAAGTGGAATATTTTGTAGCTAACTTGGTACTTTTTTTTTTTTCCACAGTTGAGTGAAAATCTGATTATGGAATTTTTTTTTTTTTTTTTTTTTTTTTTTTTTTTTAATGCAGTGTAAATTTTATTGAAATAAAACTGGGTTTGTTAAACTTACTATTTTTAAAAGAAACCATCTAATGTTTGTTTTTTATTTACAAGGATTAAAATTTTTTTTTTTTTTTTTTTTTTTAAGTTTGATCAAATGGTAAAATCTATGAATAATGATAAACCATTGATGTATGTCCAAAGGAATTCACCAAAATATCCAGTTTTAAAAACAAAAACATTTTGTATGCTCTCAAAAGAAAAGTTTGCCTTCAAAAAAATTGAACTGTTATAGTCAATTTAATCAGCACTAATCCATATTTGATGACCATTAATTAAAACTAAAAAATGTGAATGGGTAGGGGAACCTCAGTAGTTGAAGTCCCTTTACCCAATCTTATTATTGAATTTTTTTTCTTTTTAACTCTTCGGTGTTTATGTAAAGGTTCTAATGCTTTGGTTTTCGTATGAGTTTCTTTAATGCTGTGTTCCTTCCAAGTAACATATTTTTCCCTGTCGCCTGCATCATTCTTAAAACCTCAGCAAATTTCTGTAATGTTCACATATTCCAGGTTCTGCTTCAGTTCTTTTCTTTGTCAGTAAATGATCAAGTAGGTTACTTACAGCAACTCCTTATTTAACATCTACTTCCAATTTAAGCTGATCAACAAGTCCTTTTCCAGTTTTTTTACTTCTCCATTGATCTCAAGGAAACTTTTAAAATATTAGGTTGGTGCAAAAATAATGATGTAATAATGTCGTTATTTTTGCACCAACCTAATAATTAGCATAATGACATGCATTCTTCTAACAGACATTTACAGATTTTGGTTTTAATTCATCCATTGCTGCTTAATAACAGTTAAATATCAAGCAGGTGAATGTAACATTGAAATGCCAATGTGGATGAAGCAATGAAGTCATACTTAGTGTGTAAATATTTTTTTTTAATCTATTGAAAGCTGGTTTTGGATTTTTTTTTTTTTTTTTTAATTCAGAAATTATCAAATCATCCTGTAGCATCATAAGTAATTAAGTGAAACCTATTTACTCATGCAATCCAGGTAAAGTTCAGTATCAAGAGAAGTGGGGTATTTAACAAATACTCCAAAGTTTTTCTTCCAAAATTCAATGCTCTGTGTGGTATTATAGGGGAATGCTCATGTGGAAAGACTTTGAGCTATGGCAAGTAGTTACTTACTATCATTTAATCTCCCACAAGGTCCTCTGCCAGACAAGACTAACATTCTACAACAGGAACTGAAGGTTCAGTAGATTTGGGTTTATGGTTTAGTCTTGAAACTTAGTTAGACTTAACTTTGAGAAGTTGTCATTAAAATTCCAAAATTTGTTAAACTGAACTTTGTCCTGCTGATATTGTTAAATTGTTTCTGCCAATCTAGATTTCATTTGTAACATCCAATGTCTGGAAGTGTAGACAATACTCTAGTGTTCCCTGGATAGTTTCCAGGTAATGAACACAGGTAAAATATAAAGTGATACACTGATTAAGTCAGACAAGATATGAACAGAAGGATTTAGAGACTATACCATGAACTGGCTGGGAATGATATGATCCTTATTGCATGAGCCAAACCTGTATATTAGCTACCATTTTTCTGTTTACCATATTCTTTTCTGGCAAAAGAATGGAGTGGTAGGGAAAAAGAGAATGTTACCTTTGTTGGGAATCGCAAAATAACTATATCTACCTCCCAACTCTATCAAAGTGCTGAGAACAGAAAACCTGCAAAATATTTACCTTGTGCCAGATCAGATTAAATTTGATAGATACAAGAGAAAAAATTTGCTATCCTTGTAAATGTTAGTATGCTAGTATTATAAGCTTTTATTAATGTCAGTTTTGTCCTTGTGCCAGACTGTGTTGTGGGCACACATGTAAATGTTTTCAATGAAAAAAAAAAATTTATTAATAAAAAAATAATGCCAGAAACTGTTGAACACTTAATAATTATCATGTGCATCACACACACACACACACACACACAAAAAGTAATAAATATATAAAATATTGTGATGGTTAACTGATGTTGTAAGCAATTTATTTAGGGAGAGATAAAAGTTAAAAAAAAATTGCAGTCCTGTCAAAAAGTCAAGTCAAGTCAAGTTAAGATGAATGGTCTCTCCAACAGAGCCCTTAATAGGTACTTATGGAGTGTAATTGGTTATTTTATCCCCCCCCCATATATCATTATTCCCATGATAATAACAGACAACTATTAACTCCTATTAACTCAACAAAATAATTCTGACATTCCCCAATGTAGCAAATGTGATGAATTCATGAAATCAGAATACAAAGAGCTGTTCATTCCACAAAAATAAAGTGTGACTGGACACTTGTTTTTGAGTATGCCTATATGCTAGGGTGCTCAGCCTCATTTGCTTGTTTGAGAAAAAGAATATATATATAATATAATCATGGCCACCACTTTGAATAAAAACAAGCCCAGTACACTTAAACCCTTGGCTACAATGACTTCATAATAATTTGTCTACCTATTTTCATTCACAAGGTTTGGGGTAACCAATGATATGGTTTTCAGGTACTTCCCAACAATGCTATATGCTGAGATTGTCACTTCAGGCTGATATTATCAAGATCACTTCCTTGACAAATTAACTATGGAAAGATTTGAACTCTGGTCTGATGGTTGAAATGCTAACATTCTAACTAGACACAGTGTTACTTTGTTATTATAGGAGTAAGATTTAATTATGGTAGTGCATTTCTGGGCTCAGTTTTGTGAACCCACTGACTCCTGTTCATATTAATTTGGTTGAATGTGTATAGAAAGAGTACAAAATAAAAAAATTTAAGTCTATTTATTTTAGTATTTCATAGATGAATTTATATGGCAACAGCAATATGATCAGTGAGACTTTTGATAATATATTGTTGCATATGTTTCAATTGTTTATAAATAAATTCATAATTACTGTTTGGGATTCACTTCACAGATCTTGTTAACCACAATTCTTAACTTAATCAAGTGTGTCATCTGTACCAGACAAGTTTAAAATAGGGCACCTGATAATGATTCAATTCAAGCAATAGCTTACATAAAATCTCTGCCAACTCAAGAATAATGGTTAGCATTTAAATTCAAATTCTACTCAGTTTGGTACAGGGTTATCATAATGTAATCAAAGTTGGCATAAACTGACCAATATCCATATCAAATGGTTAGGTATCTAGTTGCTTGATGGCTGCATGTTCAGTTCCTGTGTCAGGCAGTGAAAGCAAAAAGTGACATTACAAAGATGACTTAATACATGATTTTTCGATTGAAAAACAATCTACACATATGGAACAGAAGATTTGGTTTGAAATTCTTAAAATATTATCAAACAGGCAGCAAAAGGTGTCTAAAGTATTGATTTATATATATATATATATGTGTGTGTGTTTAATCCCCTCAGTCAAATAGTGTAGTAATATAAATGAGGAAAACAATGTCACAGCAGACACGTGAAGGAAGGTAAAGTGACATCATGTCATGAGTCCAATAATATATTGTCCTTAGGGGATCACATACTGCAGCTATAGCAGTGGTGTGACTGATGGAGCCTGTCCATTTTCAGGCTGGTCTTTTTGGCAATATTTAACCTTCATGATTGCAAAAACTGGTGTCAAAACGATGCTTATTACCTTGACATTTTACTATTACTGTAGACACATTTGACTCTATCAACAATGTTTGTTTTAAAAAGTGAGGATTAGAATTTTAATAAAACCCAAATTTACATCTTTTCTGTTTCTTTGAATCACTCCTGACATAGAAACCTAATAAAAATCAATGAAAAGAAGTTTATTTGTAATGTATTGGATGCTGTTGTTTGTGCATCTGTATTATAATCATGCTCAATCAACAGAAACCATCCCTCTAATTTTTGGTCTGAAGACTCAGACATCCACTTGTATTATACTATATATATTCAAGTATAGTGTGAGTTTTACAAGTTTTTTATGCAAAAAAAATTCAGTGGTTACACTATACACAGGTAAATCTTTTTGAAGAGGTTAAAAATCATGCATTTTTGGTGACTACAGGTAAATTTTTTCTGGCAGGGTTAAAATTCATGCAAAAAAAATTCTGGGTTTGCACTGTACATGAAGTCAGCTCATATACAAGTATATATGGTAGGTGATCTGAGATTGACCATGACCTCATTCAGCCACCAGACATCACCAAAAAGCATAGCATGCCATTTCTAGTCAAATCAAATGAAATACTGTGATGGAATACAAAAATGGTAGGTTAGATGAAGTCACCCGTGTTTAAATTGATTTTTGGTCTTTTATGATTTGTACTGTAGCCAAACTCTTGGAAGTAAATTGGTATATAGAAGTAACTTGGGTAGAAAAACACATTAGGATATGTGGTGCTGGCCTCCAAAGTCAGTGTGACTAGGTCAATACTTTGTCTTGCTATTGTAGATGACACTGATTCATTGACAAAGTAGGAATTTTTCAATTTGTATTATATATTTACTATTTTGTCAAATTCTTTTAAACTTTACTCATTACACAAAGTATATCTATTTAATTTCTTCCTAGACTATGCAAGCATAGATGTGAAAAGATGGACACTAGTCAAGTATACCATACCACGTCCCAAATGAATTTACAACAAACAGCATTCCTGCTTATCCTCTCTCAAAGCCAATGTACTAAAGATAAAAGTGGATATGCAGATGACATAGATATTCAAAGCTGGGCTAAACTAATCTTAAAAAAAAAAAAAAAAAAAAAAAAAATCAACACCCTTTACCAAGTGTTCCAAGAAATAGGACTTGAGATAAACATTTCCAAAACAGAAACAATGATGGCACTTGTCCTGAAGCTGTCATAAAAATTCAAGATGTGGAATTAGTAAATACTAAATACTTAAAATATCTCGGTGTGTGGATCAGTTATAACAAATTTAGTATAAAAGATGAGGAAATTGCATATAGAATTGGCTGTGCAAGAAATTGCTACAAAACTAAATGCATTAACCTAAAACTGGAAAAAATTCTTAGTCTCATCAGATTGAAACTTTCATATGGATGTCATGCATAGCATCAAATTAGTTCAGAAATATCTAAACAATCAGCTGTATACAATAGCTTTCTCAGATCAATGATTACAAATGGCTTTGAGTGAGTAAATCATTTAGCTTTCAGCAATAACCTTCCTTCTTTGAACCTAATGGACTAGTGCTACAGAATCACAAAGAAATAACAGAAACCACATCACTAGAGGAACACCAACAGCAGCAACAATTAAATGGATTACACATGTAACTCAGAGAGGATAATGACAATCAAGATGCTGACATTCCACACTACTCCAAACAAAAAGCAAGGAAGGAAACCCCCATCAATACTGGAAAGTGCATAACAGTTACTGGATTTGAGAAACCTATTTTCATGAATAAATTGCTTGAAGAGAAAGATTTTATAAATTTCAATCAGCAGCAGTACTGGCTGTTCGGTCAATAAATACTGAATGTTTTCCTATAATGAAACAACTAATATTTCCATTACCATGAACATGTAATATTGTATAAAATGAAAAGTAAATTTTGAAATTTTGTTTTCAGATTCTGATATGTATTTCTTCCACCAGGTGTCACCATTGTTACACTGTTACTTAAAATTACAAGAATTTTTATTCAAACTGTATGGGTCTTTAATTATGAACCTTGATGATCCAAGACATAAGCACTCCCATTCAAAGCCTCATTAGTTTTCATCAAATCTGTAAGACTTATAGACTGTGAAAAACAATGCTGAAGTAAGAAGATAATTGGATGAGTAAACTAGCATAAATTTGGGAAATTGTTTTGTCTAACATGCTTTTTACACATAAACGTGTATGTGTGAATTTAAAAAGTAGCTTCAGCTCTTTTGGTATAAACAACTGCTAATGTGCATCTGAGACAGCAAACATGTAAATATAAGCTCTTCCAAGCAGTAAACTGCTGAGCTAGAGCAGAAGAGGCAAGTTCTCCTGCAGCTGCTGTGAAAAACCTTGTCTATCCAATGTGAATCTTGCTGGCTATTAGCAGACCCAAAATAAACCTGAAATCCTCTCCTAAATCTTTTCTTGGGATGATAAACCATTTTATACATAAAATAAATTCCCAATATATCAAAGAACTACTGAGCTTAAAGTAGCTACAAAATTTCAATCCAAATATGACAAATCATTGAACAGAGTAAATATTTATAGAAATGTTTTCTCTATATTTTTCCAAAAATATACAATGGTGATTTTTTTCATACCACATTTCCTAGTCTCAAGTATATTTTTTTCATCATTTTATGAAAGAATCAAGCTCTACAAAGAAAAAAATAAAACTCAAATAAGTATTTTGAAGAAAAGTACTTATGTTTTAAATTAGGTCTATACATTTTGAATAAAAGTTTTTTTTTATAAGTTATATAATAAGTTTGTAATCCTGATAATTTTACATGAGAAACCATTTTATGTGGTAGTTTGTTGACTCAGCAACTGCAGTGCCAAGATTATTCATGATGCAACAAACCTCCCCCCACCCAACTCAATAATCTCTAATAGAGAAATATTGACTGGAAAAAACATTCCAAGGCCATTATGCATGTTTGAGGAAACAGTGTGTCACCTTTCAAACAAGTTTGAAAAAATTAATGAGAAGAGGTAACCATGAGGCAATCCTAATATATTTTGGTGTATTTTGCAGAAACTTATCACTGAAGGGAGATGATAAGGTGAAATGATATTTCTGTTGCAAATGTCAAAGAGCAAGTTGAAAATGATGAAGACTTTACAAATCATCTCATCTTCATTTCAGGAGAAAAGCAAAATTATTATTATTATTATTATTATTATAATGTCGGAAACTACTGAGAGAAACCAGTCTGGTCATAAAAATTAGGGTTCTTTTGTAACCAATTTTTGTTGATTCGCATTCATTCAACCTTCATCTAAAAATGACAACAACAATGACATGGGTCAAGTTTCAAATTTGACATTTGTAACTAAAAACAAGGTAAATTTAATTCTCTAAAACTTCAGGAGTTGATTTGACACTGTATATTGTAAACAGGACCCCTTTTCTAAAAAAATTTAAAAACATCAATATTTTTCAATTTTGAAAAACATGTTTAGACAAAGGGCTAATGAACGCTAATTGACAAAAATTAGTCACAAAAACAAATTTCCTATTTTATACATTTAGCCATTTAATATAATGAAAAATAACTTATCAAGGGCAATGACATCTTAACAACTTGGGACCTTATACACATATCCCAGCATCCCTTCCACTTTCCAAAACTTTCTGCAAAATCCTCCTTTGGAATTGCTATGAGCAACTTGATTCTGTTCTCCTTAAACTTGACAATTTCTGCCTTGGGAAAAGACAAAGTCGCAGTAAATCAAATCTAGACAGTCGTGGTGGCTGGCAAAGCTGAGATGATGCAATGTTTTGCCTTTAAAAATCCCTGCATGATATGGTCATTGTGAATGGAATAGGACACAAGCTCATTCAATAGTACCTGAGTAACAAGTATTCATGCATGTGCAGTAAGTTCCCCTCTGATTGAATGCTAAGTGACATCAAAGCTGTGTAAACAGTACTTGAGTTATTCAAAATGGCTGGATACACTCTAGATAGACTATATAACTATTTTTTTCATAAACAGTTTCAAAATATCATTCACAATCAAACAAAATCTCAGCTGCAAAAAAGCACATATAAATGCTAAAACTATTTTGGAAAGAAAAATCTTTT
The DNA here is from genome assembly GCA_963932145.1 of Acanthosepion lycidas. Taxonomy (NCBI): domain Eukaryota; kingdom Metazoa; phylum Mollusca; class Cephalopoda; order Sepiida; family Sepiidae; genus Acanthosepion; species Acanthosepion lycidas. The sequence continues at coordinate 64,938,471 of OZ010590.1, read as the reverse complement.
TCACATTAACTTTAAATATTTTAATGTGAGTTTCACATATTTCACATTCAATTTTTGAAATGTTGTGCATACAGACCCTTTCTTATTTAAAAAATTCTTTTAATGTTTGCATCAAAGTTTATTCACAGTGTGAATCCACGTTTTAAGACGATTTCAAGAAAAAATAACACTTGAGACATTTTATGAATTTCTATAATATTCCAGATGATTATTAAATGACTGTAATGTTTTTCACAACAAAATAAAATCTTTATAAATTTTTAAGCTATTCTTACCTGTAAAAGTTCAATGCATAATCTCTCTTAATCTGCAAATCATAAAATACTAAATTCAGAAAAAAATGCAGTTTAGAAAAGTTAACTTCCCATGAGAGTATTCAATACTAAGAAAAAGCTGCACACATTTAATTAAATCTGTCCAGTATGTGTTCTTATATGCCTTTTTAAGCTACATTTTATAGAAAAAGATTTACCACACACTTCACATGCAAATGGAGTCTCACCAGTATGAATTCTCATGTGGTTTATCAAGTCACCTCTTTCAGAAAATGATCTGCAACACATTTCACATTGATGTGGTGTCCCTCCTGTATGTATTCTCAAATGTCTCAATAAGCTACCCTTTCGAGAAAAAGCCTTCTTACAAATTTCACAAACAAATGGTCTTTCTCCAGTATGTGTTCTGATATGACTTTTCAATGTACCATTTTCTGAAAAAGCTTTACTACACACTGCACATGCAAAAGGAGTTTCTCCAGTATGAGTTCTCATGTGTCTTTTTAAGTAACTTTTATGAGAAAAAGCTTTGCCACAAACTTCACAAGCAAATGGAGTTTCTCCAGTATGAGTTCGCATATGAATTTTCAAATGATCTTTTCGAGAAAAAGCTTTATCACAGATTTCACAAAGAAATGGTGCCAGTCCTGTATGTATTCTTAAATGATGCTCCAAATGACTTTTTCGTGGAAAAGGATGATCACACACATCACAATAGAAAGGAGTATCTCCAGTGTGAATTATCATGTGAGTTTTTAAGCCAGCTCTTTGTGAAAATGATTTCTTACATATTTCACAATGAAATGGAGTCTCTCCTGTATGAATTCTCATGTGAATTTTTAGCACATCTTTCCTAGAAAAAGCTTTGCTACACACTTCACAGGGAAATGGAGTTTCTCCAGTATGAATTCTGACATGAATTTTCAACTTATTTCTTTTTGAAAAAAATTTGCCACACACTTCACATGGGAATCCAGTTTCGTTAATGTAAATCTTTAAATTAGGTTCCATGCTTCTTTTTGGAAAGTTTTTTCATATAGGACAAGTTTCTAGTACAAGGAATTTCGGATATGGATAGAAAGAGTGTTTCTTTGACAAAAAATTCCTTCAAAAAGATACATTTTTATTTATTTCTTCTGCACACTGATAATGACCTGAAAATATAAAAAATGAGAATTTTTGACAATGTTATATAACAAGGAAACAATGATTCAATTTACCAATACTCAAAGTTTTCTACTTAACTAAACAACAAGAGGAAGGGAGCTAATTATTAATTCTTAGATTTTGATTACTAATGGGTTAATATACCGGAATTTACTTTCCTTAGTGAGTGCCTGAAACATTAATTTTATCAAAAAAAAGAACAGGTATGCACAGAATAATATCTTTGTCCGCTTTCATAATCTCGTTTCTCATTCAGAAAAGGCTTGTCTCTTTAACTTTTAATAAATGCATATCCTTTCATTATTTGTAATCCATGCATATTCATTATCTATATTTATATTTGATATATCATTAATTCAAATTCAATCTTTATTTCCTCCCTATTGTAGCAGCTCTATTTTTGATTAAGGCTTTCAATTATGGGATTTATTATTGAAAACAATACACAGCAAACCAGAATTTAATTTTAGCAAAAACATGCGAATGTAAAATTTTTACAGAAATACACTAATATTGAAAAATATGAAATATTGACAAAATATTTAGTAGGAAATTATTTTTGAACTGTTTCAGTTTTAGAAGATTTTGGTAAAAATATTTTTTTCTTACATCTATTACCCACCCACCACCACACACACTTATTTTATCTCATGAAATAGAGAAATTTTTTTTTTGTAAGCTTAATGTTTATATTAATAATAAGGACAAGTCTTTGGAGAATTTAAATCAACAATTTTTTATTCATCAAACAGGACCCCTAGTTACATAAAATCTGTTCTGAATCATAAAATAAAAAATGCAATAAAACTAAAAAGGAGCATGGAGAGGAGCCTACTACAATTTTGATTATCAGATTGGAGCAGAAACTGGAGTTGCTCTAAAATTAGTCAAACAAGTAAAAAAACCCTGATTGAGACCTAATATTCTAAAATAAGAACATATTAAATTCACTATATCAGGGTCAAAAGTCTGTACCCATTTTGAATTTGAAAGTAAAATTTTTCTCTTGAAACTGGCAGATTAAGTTAACAATGAATAAGAGTAGTTTTTTAAAAAAAATTATGAGTGAAAGTAAAGATAAGGGATGGGTCTATAATTTACCAAAATTTGAATCCTGAATTTAACTGATTACACTTTTGCCATGCTTTTGAAAAATGTATAAAATTCTTCTTTTTTTTTTTCAGAGGTGGTAGCATGTTTTTGTCAACTAAGAATTATGTAATTCTTGTAAAACCAATATTTAAAGGATTTTCACAAAGCAATTCATCAAATGATTATAATCAATTTTATTTTTTTTTAATTTAATGCTAATGGTTTAACTTCTATGATTGGCAAAACACATGTCCAAAAAAAAAAAAATTCGCTAAATAGCATCTTTTTTCCATTTTTAGTAGCCAAAAACTATAAAACTACATAGACTAGAAATAAAATAATTTTCCTCATGCACTAGCCTACAGGACCACTAAATATCAACTCAGTATCTTCTTAGAATGCAAAGTTATGAAGTGTCAAATTGTGCTATTTTGAAATCAGCAAAAATTGACAGCAAATTTCATGAGGCAATGGGTTTCTCTTTCTGCCCATCATTAATATTTCTGTTCCTAATTCTTCCACACTCTGTAGTGAACCCCCTTGTGTTTTAGTGTCATTACTGCCATGCTTGGAGTGATTCTGATTAAAAGAAAAAAGAAGGGTACCATATTAAAAAATAGGTTTTGCATAAAAATCCCTTGGTCTTTCCTCTTAATAAAAGCTTTTAATGATAAAACTTTGTTTTTATTAAGTTTTGAGCATTTTTGTCATATGTAAGTGTAGATGTCCGTTTATTAACCTGACCACACGATTTATATTTAACATAAAATACCACAAAATATGAAACACAAGAAGGAACAAAAGCGGTTTTTATAACAACAACATTTATATTTATTTTTGTGTAAATGATGTACATGTGTAGAGGTTACTATTTTGTTGGTGTTATGTCCCTTTCACTGAATTAGTTTTACTGATGAATAGAAATATTTTTATCTGAGCTCACAAAAGTTGAATGAATTATAAAGCTGAGAAATGCTGAATAAACTGTAGCTTTAGAAAAGTATTTCAAAGAGAAAAGTTTTTGTTGCTTGTTTGGAAATTTTTGTAATGTAGCTTGGAAAATTTTGTACGTACATGTATGCGTGAATATGTTTTAACGTCTGACAACACATGGCCGAGATGGGATCCTTTTTATAACTACATCTTGTAGCAAGAGAAATCAAGGAAGAAGTGTGAGAGAGTGAGCAAATTTTGTGTCTGCTATTTATAATTAATGTAATCACGTGACAGGCTCCCAGAAAAATGTCGGGAAAACTTGACTTGGTCACATGCTGGAAAAATATTTGTACATGGGTGGATTGCAACACTCACTTGTGTGTTTATTGACCAATTAGAAGCTGATATTTCCTGAAAATCTGTATGAAGCTGGGTAAGCTTTTGATCCTCTTTTTGCACAAAATTGTACAAAATTCAACATTGATAAAAAAGTGGTAGTGTGATGCGAAAATACCCCCCTCAGATTGAAAGTTGCAGGAAAAAAAACTTTCAATATGTAAAAAGTTATAAACTGAATAGAGAAAGTGTCCAAAATTGTTGACACATACTGAAGTTGAATACATGATTTCTGAAATATTATCAGATGAAAAATCGTCGAAAGTATGTGCATTGTCAGGGTGCTGAAATTATATTCGGAGTGAATATATATCGACGAAGTGTCCACGTGTCTTCAGGGTAAATTGCTGTTAGCCGACCTTGTTGTTTAAATGCTTGAAGCTTGCTTAATTCCAATGCTCTGTGTAAATTCTGTAAGCTTTTGATCCTCTTTTGCACAAAATTTTACAAAATTCAACATAGATAAGAAAGTAGTAGTGGGATGCTAAAGAAGGAATCAATGATCCATTAAAATCACCCAAAATTAATAGATTAACTTCTGAGTTCTAAAACCTTAAAATGTATACAATTCATTTTTACTAGTTTTAACCAGTGAAAATTTCACAGTTTTTCTATCTAAAATTTCTGGTGAATTTTAAAGAATTCTTCAAATGATTGAATAATAAGGTCATGGCGAGTTCTACAACAATAAAATATCCGCACAAATTTTTCTATTGCATCGTAAAATATTTGACCTTCTTAACATCTTTAACAAAATATTGCAATAGCAATTATAAACGTATGCTGGTCATTATTTTAAGAAGTAAGGAGTTGCAAATGAAAAAAATTGAAAATAACTTTTTCCATTTCGCTAAAAGTAAAACAGACGTTTAAACAATTATACCTTTCCTTTTTTCATTTTTTGACTGAAATCAAATAGCGTCTAAGTCTTTTTCTTACAATCAAAACGGAATAATTCATTATGAGGCATTAGGAGACGTTAAACACTTCTTTCTTTCACTGAAACCAAGTAGCGTCTTTTGTTTTTACACCATCAACATAGTCCATTATTATTTGACAAGGCGTAACGATCGTGTGAACTAACGAAGGGAAAGTGAAGCACAATATGATTTTTTTTTATGTGTCAAATAAATACCAAAGTTTACGTCACGTGGTCAATTGGTAGACGCGTGAAAACAATACCTTTTTTTTCACTATTCTGGACAAATTTACAGATTTGATTTGATTTTTAACAATATAGGAAAATTGTTAAAATGACAAACCCTCTAGTTTTTTTTAAATAAGTTTTTAATAAAGTGAACACTCCTTAAAATTATGTTAATTAGCGATTGAAGTTCAGTTTCATAAATTCTTTAATTAAGTGGCCTTCTTAATTAAGTGAATGTGAAAGAAGTTACTGATTTAGTTTTTTTTCACATCCTTTTTAGTCTACTCTAAATAAAACTGAAAATTTAATTCACAATGAAAAAAGAATGTGTGTAAAAAAAAGTAGTTGTGTGTGGCAGTCAGATTCCTTCATGTGTCTGTACTATGTACACTTACATACCTATGAAAAAGAATGTGCATGTGTGAAAAAAAAGAAAAAAATAATTAGTCTATCTATTCACTCAATGTTGCGATGGGTTTGTAAAATAAAAATGTACTGTTCAATCGACATGTGATTGAAAGCAGACGAAACCGAAAAATACGAAAAGTTCAGTAAATAAATCAGTGGTTAGAAATGCATGGCTCGCAAAAGCAAACCAACCTTATTTATTGGAATTGATTTCGACAGTATTTAAGAATTTGATGACCCGCAAGAAAGTTAGATTTTATTGAGAGAGTAATTTGTTAGTTTTTAAGTTAACTGGTTAAAAAAAAAACCTGAATGCAATCCAATGTTATTCACTTTTTTTTTTATCGATAAGAGTTCGAGTTGGAAGGCTGTTTTACTTTTGACTTTTGTTTGATCCACTTGTTTTTTTTTTTAAACTCAAACTCACTGACCTTCATATTCGGAAAGAAAATTTAGCATTCTTTTCAACTTCAAGTTATCCTAGTTTGAAAACATGAAATTGAAGATTCCCCAAAAAGAAGAAAAGATTGGATTGAACTGGATTTTCATTTCATCACATTAAAAGCCACTCTATTTACCATCAATAATTCTTTTTTTAAATTTGTTTTTTAAAGTCATTGTTATTATTCAGCAGTAAACAAAACAAAAACTAATAGAAAAATGTTTTGGCATTTCCAGACAGCCAAAGCAGCGTGAGGGAACCGACGGTGACGCAGTAGAAAATAACTTTTGATTTTGATGTTTTTCTTAATTGCTGAGGAAAATTGATATTTTTCAGGTTAAAAAAATATTATTATTTATAATAAGAAAATATTATGTCTTAGTAATCAGCTGAAATCAGTAAAAATATTTTCACTTACCATTTTTTGATCTGACTGTTAGTGTTATCAATAGGTAATATAATTTATAATCCCCAAAAGTTCCGTAACAAGTAAATTCCTTATTTGTAACGAACATAATGATTTATGGGACTTTAGACTCACTATTGATTATATAAAACTTCTCCGTGTTAATAAGAATATCGAGCTCAAAAATTAATCAACGATGAATGAAAACGATAAAAAGGGGTAGAAGCAAACGACTTCAAGATTGTTATGAACTTCACATGTCAGATGGCGGTGTTAAATGACAATGAGTTCCTTATGGAAAAAATGTGAGATGTGTAAACTAAACAAAATATGCGTGGTCTTTCACTAAAAAAGATCACGTTATTGTACTTAATGACAAATTATATTATATATTAATAACAAATTAATTAATACTTTCTCCTAATGTAACCAAAATTTAATAAATGTTGTTTTCATATGTGTTTCTGTATAGGTATGACACTTTTATTAAAATTTGATTAAAAGATTTTATTTTTCTGCCGTATTGTCTTTTTATCTAGTACGTAGCGCTTTTTTTAGAAAAAGTCCTATAATTTCTTGAAGTTAACCTATTTTTCTTTTAATTTAACCAGAACCTTTAAACTGATTTATTTTTAGTCATTGATACATTGGATGGTTTCATGGGTTCTTTTGACTTCGCAGAGTGAAGGAATATCAAACAACAACAGAGAGATATGTTGAAAAAAAAGTTTTTTTCTTTTTTATGAAGCATATTTACGGAGGAGTGTAATAAAAAGATTAGTTTTATTCAAGTTATTTCCCTTAAATTAACCATTGTTTTTTTATTCTATGACATCCCACTTTTTAGTCTTTTGTAAAGATCTTTAAACTTAACTTTGTTATTTAAATACTTGTGAATGATTCCAGTATTCATTCTTTGAATTTAACCAACATATAGTTTGTTCTTCCTGATCTGATAGATTGATTTCCAACTGTTTTTTCTCAAAGTTGAGGTTAAAAAGATTGACAGATTAGGTAATAAGTGACCTTTGGGAGGTGGCAAAATTCTTACTTAATGAGGGTCTCTCCTTGATGTTGCGAAAAGCAATAAAGCTGTGGTCTCATGTCCTTGTGGTATTTCTTGTGGATTTGTCATCCAGTACCTCAGTTTGTCTTGGCTTAAGGGGTTATCTTATTCTTTGATAAACCTTTCTCCTAATATTAACTGTTTTTAGTTCTCTGATATGTGTTCTTGGTTCTGAATATTTTGGAGTGTATTTCTTAAATATACTGGTTCTATGTTGTTCATTTTTCTTTGTTTTGATTAGTTTTGTTAGCTTCAACATATATCATATTCCCAGATGTTATGATTATTAGGCTTTCTGGGTAATTGGAAGAATATGATATGGTGATATTATATTGTTGCCTAAAATTTTCTGATCTTTTGGATTTCCCGTTAAGTAAAACTAATGACTTACTAATGGTAGAATGAAATGAATTTTAAAGGGTTGTTGGATATCTGACAACTTTTCTTGAACTTACCACTGATGTATTGTGAGTCACAAACAACTATAACAGACAATAACAAATCATCTTGTGAAGTAGGTGCAAACTATTGTTGCATAAACCCTTGGTGGGGGTTTTGGGTGATGGTGTCAATTCAATCACACAGTTGCATTCATCTCATTTGGCCAGTGATCGTTAGTTGCTTTGATTCACGATGAAAAGAACTTCAACACAGGTAATTTTAACAGGTATTTTATTAAACAAGTCGACATGTACATTTCTAAATATCCAATGAAGTTGCTCTCCCTCCATTGGGGAACCATGTTCAGACAAGAAACACATCTACATTGTTTGACAGTTAAGACTCTCTGAAAAACCTTTCTATATCTCTATCATTCCCACACTCATTCAGCAAATCAAAATCAACTTCCTTATTTTGTCTTACATCTGATTCCCAAGGTCAACCTGAGGAAGTCAGAGCAGAGATACACTTCCCCCTAAAAATAATAGTCTACTAAACTATTAGTTAATATATCTTACCTAATCATTAAAAAAATCATGAATGAATTTTATTTATGTTACTCTAAAATCCCCTCTACTCTTTCATGTCTGCAAGGCATGTTCCTTACATTTTTTCTTCATTGTGCTTCAGTCACATGACCTCGCTGACATGCACATATACCATTCCTGAAAAAGAATGAACATAAACAACAAAACTGTGTCCAGTTTTTCATGCTTCACAAACATTTTTTTTAATCAAAATACACAATACTGGACAATCTTTTGTCCATTTTTGCCTCAGATGACAGTCTGGATACAAATCACTCCAACAGTGATCTTTGACCTCCCTAATGTCCCCTCAACCCAGATCAGCAGTTACCACCTCTGCAATCCAATATTCCTGGGAAGAATAAAATTCTTTGCCTTTTCACTTCTGACTACACAAAATGTGCATACAATCACAGAAAAAAATACTGCTACAAAAATCACACAATACATGCCAAAAGTCCCATGCCACAGCATCAAGCAATTCCATAACTGAGCCATGTCCATTCCACCTAAATTTTACACTTTAAATATATTATAATCTATACTTATTTCCCACTCACAGTACACACAGTCCCTTATCATCCTATTTATTCCAACACAACCAATTAATTACTTTTTTATTTGCATATTACCAGGTTTACTTGAACAAATCTTAATTTTCTATATTGTTAACCATCTGCTTCTGTGTGTCAAAACTCAACTTGCATCATCTCCAATTCTTTCTGCCCCCATGGGGAAAACAACCATGCCTGCTCAGCACCTCCTATTACTAGCTTTACATTGTTTGATGGTTAAGACTCAACTCACTGACAAACCTCATTCCTATGCATGTTCTATCATTTCTATGCACATTCAGCCAATCAAAATCAACTTTCTTATTTTGTCTTGTATCTGATCCCTAAGGTCAACCTGAAAAAGTCAGAGGAGAGATACACTTCCCCCTAAAAATAAGTCTGCTAAACTATTATTTAAGTTCATGTCAGATGATATATCTGGAAACAGCACAATAACTCAAAATTCTGCATAATATTCCACAATGATGAGGCATTTATTGTCTCTGTACTCAAATGTCAAAGCCAAGTATCAATCAAGTTCAAAAAAATAGTAATACATTTTTTTCCTATTGGAAACCATGACATCATCACCACTAGACAATATTTAACCCAAATCACACCAAATTTCTCCCTTAATTAGCATAAAATATCAATGTCAAGGGTTTTGAATTCTTTGTGTTCTCTATTTTGTATTTGAAGAACATTTCTACATTGCTTAACAAAATAATGTTCTGATGTGAGTATCTATTTAAGAACTTTATTCACCACCTACTCTCTAGTTTCATACAGTGGGGAAAATAAGTATTTCATCCCCTGCTGATTTTCTAAGTTTGCCACCTTGCAAAAATAGGAACAGTCTATAATTTTCAGGGTACGTCTGTCTTGAAAGTGAGAGGTAGAATATTAAAAAAATTCTAGAAAATCACATTATATTAATTTTTGAATATTTAATTCTTTTTTATTGAAAAAATAAGTATTTCACTCCATAGCAAAACATAACTCAGTATTTGGTGAAGAAACTCTTGTTGGCAAGCACAGCAGCCAGATGTTTCCTGTAGTTGGTTACCAAGTTTTTACAGATCTCAGGGGGGATTTTGGCCCACTCCTCTTTGCAGATCCTATCCAAATACTTTAAAGTTTGTAGGTTGTCATTGGGCAACTCGAAGCTTCAGCTCCCTCCAGATTCTCTAAAGGATTAAGGTCCGGAGACTGACTAGGCCACTCTATTACCTTAATGTGCTTCTTCTTGAGTCACTCTTTTGTTACCTTAGCTATATACTTTGGATCATTGTCATGCTGGAACACCCATTTCAGTGTCCTGGCTGATGCAAGGAGGTTTTCACTCAAGATTTCCCTGTACTTGGCCCCATCTATCTTTCCCTTGACCTGGTGTAGTTGTCTTGTCTCCTTAGCAGAAAAACAGCCCCAAAGCATTTTTCCACCACCATGCTTAATAGCTGGAATGGTGTTCTTGGGGTCCAAGTCAACTTTTTTTTTCCTCCAAACACGGCGAGTCAAGTTGATGCCAAAAAGCTCAATTTTAGTCTTGTCTGACCACAGCACTTTCTCCCAACCCTTCTCTGAATCATCCAAGTGCTCATTTGCAAACTTCTAACGGGCATGTACATGTGCCTTCTTGAGTAGAGGGTACCTTGCAGGCACTACATGATTTCAGTCCACTACGACGTAGTGTGTTACTAATGGTCATCTTGGTGACTGTAGTCTGAGCTGCCTTGAGATCATCAACAAGCTCTTGCAACATAGTTTTGGGTTGTTTCTTTATGTTTCTCATCATCAGGTTCACACCACGTTGGGAGGATCTTGTGTGGAGCTCCAGACCAAGGAAGATTGATAGTCAATTGGTGTTTCTTCCATTTTCTTATTATCCCACCAACAGTTGACTCTTTATCACTTAGCTGCTTGCCAATCATCTTGTAGCTCATTCCAGTCTTGTGTAGGTATACAATTTTGTCCCAGATGTCCTTAGATAATTCTTTCATCTTTTCCATTGTTGAGAGATTAGATTCTGATTCATTGAAGGATTCTGTGAACTAGTGTCTTTTATACAGGTAATCAGTACTTGAATAAGAGTAATAATTGAGTAATAGGACTAGTCTATATGCCTCCTGGTCACATAACTGATCTGTGGGGCCTGAATCATTACTGGTTGGTAGACGGTGAAATATTTATTTTTTCAATAAAAAAGAAATAAATGTTCAAAAATGTGATTTTCTAGAATTTTTTTAATATTCTGTCTCTCACTGATGGACCTACCCTGAAAATTATAGACCATTCCCATTTTGTAAGGTGGCAAACTCAGAAAATCAGCAGGGGATGAAATACTTATTTTCTTCACTGTAACTGACTGAGCAGTGAGAAACACTTCTTTAAGATGTGATTCACTATTTTAATGTTTAGGTTTTCAAATAATCTTCATTGCTGCAAAAAGAAATGAAATGTTATATTTAATAATTTTCTTAGTTCTTTAGATTAATGGCTTTAGATATTGTCTTTTTGTAAGCTTATTTAACTCTCAGGTCCTCATTTGACTGGAAATGGAGGAGGAACCATATGTATACTTATTTAATCCCACCAAATTTCAATTAATTGATATTCATTATCAGTAATTACTGCTATCTTATTTATAAGTCATCAATACTAATATTAGATCAAAATAACACACAATGTTAATATTTTACATTTTGACCAAATCAAATTTAACCATAAGTAAAAAATAATTTGCTTTAAGCACAGAAAGATTAGTTACCACTAATTTTTCTATTGCATCATATTTACCAGTTAAACAAGAGAACATGGCCATTGAAATGGTAAAAACTTGTAGCAATTTTTATTGAAAAAATGAAATAATCTACATATATCTACAAATAAACCATCAATGGATTATGTGCATGCTTAATTGATTTAAGTTGTTTAATCCTCACCATTCAATTGTCTTACATGAAACTTGCATTTAGTTGATTTAAAGTTATTTACTTCTCAATCGAGATAAGCTATATAACTCAAAAATTTTCTATTGGTATTTTAGGAATAGATGCCAAAGTAAACTAGCACCTCACCTTAAAAAGAAGAGATATTTTAAGATTAGCTTGTGACGTGGATAATTTTGGTTATTTTGAATTAAAATTAACAGATTTAACATTTGTTCATATTTTTCCACTTAACTTAAAAAATATTTTCATCAGCAGAAAAAGTAAAAAGTAGAGTAAAACTTGATGGAAATTGGTTGAAAATTATAATTCATTATTTGTTAAATTCTTATTATTCCAAAAATCATCATCACCTCTGAAAATTTAGAAAGTTTTCCTCTCCAACAAAATTGCTGATTTTAAAAATGTTCCTCCTAACAGACAGACATTGATTAAATGTGATTTCATTTGCTGCACAAATGTTTATTCTGCCACTGAAGGTGACTGATCCCTGAATTTGAATTTGTTTGAATTTCACGGTTGTGTTGTCATATCCTGCTATGGCAACACAAAACAACTTTGAGTAAAATTAACAATAAGGTTACTGTAACAGAGAGGCCTTGAAAAAGAATGCAGTGGAAAGGGAAATAATATTAATAATGCAGAGCGCTAAAGGTTAAGAGTCTTCAATAACAAACAAAAGATACATTTCTTAAATTTCTTTTGTTCAAGAAAGTATATTGGTAATTTTTCATGCAAGAAATATGAAATGGCAGTATAAATTAAAGCCTTATATCTCCTTTATGAAGCTTAGCTTGCACCATTCTACCAAGTAGAGAAAACTTTGCTATCTTTAAATATCAACATTCCTGATTCAAGCTTCTTACATGCAGGTTAAAACTTTAGTACTCAGAGAAGCATTCTCTTGGGAGTCTGTTTCACAATGCAGCAGTTCAGGGAAAGAAACTGCCTGGGTTGAACTTCCTCTTCAGCATTGGAATATGAAGAGAATGACAATGAGTCACCTCAGTGTATGGCGCAAGGTAGATCCTAGCTATGAAAGTCTGGACAAGTGAAATCAAGGAATGGATAGCAAGTTAGCAACATTTCATCTGTGGGAAAGGAGTTGTAGGGTGGAAATCAATTTATCATCCACAAGCAAAGGCTTTTGAACTCTGTCAAGGCTGGAAAGTGAGGACTGAGCAGCTCTGACCAGATGTTGTAGCAATACTCCATTTTGGGTCTGATCTAGCTCTTGTAAAGATAGTGCATGGCAAGAATCAGATACTTTCTGGAGTGATACAGGTAGCTGACAATTTTCCAGCATCTTTAGTAAGTGGTTGTATATTTGAGTTCACTTGAGATCTGGAATGAGCTTGAGTCCTAATGTCTTTATTGAGAATACAACCGTTCACCATGACTAAAGAAAACTGAGGGTCTACTCTGTGATGATGAAACATTACTAGCTTCATTTTGGGGTGTTGAATGTCACAAGGTACTTCTTCCCTCATTGAGCTGTGTGAGCAAGATCAAAGGAGAGGTCAGCTGGTAGGTTCTGGTCATCTAGATTTTCAGCAATACTCCCATAAACTGTGGTATCATCTTCATATACATTTACTGACAGCTAGATAGTGAATATATGGCAGAAAAAGCTGTTCAACAGATTCTCCTACATGTCACCCCTGCATCTATCCTAATTGTAGAAGGTAGAAAAGAGAATTGCCATTTAAATACAAGGAACACCAATTTGTAATGAGGAACAAGGTCATGCTTTCAAGATCACTGACCTCATATCTAGTTCTATGTTGGTTATTCTATGGTTGCATCTTCAAGCAAATTTTACTCATACACAATGGGAAAACTAATAAAAACCACAACTACCATAAGGTTTTCAGTCCTCCTTCAAAAGTACATGTGCCCTAAGGGAGCCATATAGTCCCCAACTGAGAAAGTTTGCTTCAGATGGTATAAAAATGTATATCTTTGATGACCAACAAAATATTTCTTCTGTGGAAATAGGAGCACAAACCCATAAAAATATAATTTAATATAAAATAAGAATATGTCTACTTCAACAAGTTAAAAGGTCAAAAAATGCAGTTTATCATCTATAAAGTATTTGATAATCAATATATGTATATATTTAGTAGCATCCAAGGTGCTGCTAAAGGACTTGGAGATTGATCATGAAAATACTCTTGTCTTATTTCCACATTGGCTCCCAAACGATACCATTTACAAAGGGTAGCAGTAAAAGTCCATAGCACATTTGTGTGGTGTTCAAATTCCACAAACCTTTAGGTAGTAACTCTTATTTTTACATAAGCAAACACAACATTGTCACTTTTACATCAATTCACTTGAATTTGTGAATTTTCAGAAAATTGTTAAATGAGAGATATCAGTTTTCTTCTACTCATTTTGAACATGAGTTTTTATAAACCAACTTTTTGTTTCTTGTCATCATTTTTTACTTTAATTTTTGTCACTGTGATACTCTAAGACTTTGAGATTAGGTATTTCAATTTTTGATTTCTATACTCATCTATTTTATGCTTTTTATTGTTGTGTTTTCAATCAATCAGTGGGAATGTGGAACAAAAAATAACTTTGAAAGAAACTTGAACTCACAATCCCTACCATGAGAACTTAGGATGACATGTAGAAAAGTATCTATTGCCCTGATTATCAAAACATGAACAAAAATACCTAGACATAAAAAAGCAACAAAAAAATGAAGATATTAGTTAAAAATTAGTGTGGACAATGAAGATTTTATGTTAAGCTGTTTTACATTCTTTGTTTCAGGTGCAATTATCCTGTGATAACATGAGAATATTTTGTTTGATCACACAGGATTATTAGGACCAGTGAGATGCCAGACAAATGGTTTTGTCAGTAACCAGTACATGGTTTAGAAATCTTAGGATAAATTCATAAGCTATAAAAATGGTTTTTACTTGAACTTATGTAGAAGTGAATAAATTTACAAAATGAGAAATTGTGCTGTAGTTGGCACTTACCCTAGTTATTTACTAAGTTTCATTTAATCTGGAACAATATTAAAGTCAATGAACAGCCAGTGAAGACTGAACTCACTAGCAAATCAGCCTGTGAGAATAGCATGCTAACCATTATTCTGTGGCAAAGTTTTCCTATAATATATTCTTGTTGCTAAAGTAATTGGAAACTCTAAATGAATGGGTTGAGTAATGATTGTTGAATTATTGCTATGGAATGAAATTAAGATATAAGAATCAGGGAAGCAAATAGACAATTATTGTTCTAATTTGTTGATATGAACACTTTGCTGTCTTTGCCCAAATAACAAAATATTTTTTGTTGTCATGGATCAAGACTGCTTTCCTCATTGGAAAAAAAACTTGGGCATCAAAATAAAAATTAACATTTTTAAGCCAATCAAAACAAAGCAAAATTCAATTTGCAACACTTCTGACTGCATTTATCTTCAGCCAACTCACCAGCAAGTGATCAAGTGATGAAAATAATGGCCTACATTGAAGCGACCAAGCAGTCAGTTAAACTTACAACTTAACTATTGTCTGTCTTTTGTTACTCAATTACATCTACTTACGACATAAATGAAAAAGATTAAAAAATACACAAATTGCTGAACTTCAAGAAAAAGCTTTATATAAATTGTTAATCAATTAATATTTTCAACACCCTTGGCAATTGATTAAATTAATAAACTTTACAACAGGGCAAGTTTAAGCAATTCATTAACTAATAATAATTTCACTGTTTAAGAAAAATAAAAAAAAAAAACAGGGATAGTAACTTAATTACATGTATCCACTAAAAATGTTTATATTAATAAAGAAAAAAGTCAAGTATAATAATTCTTATTTTTTAAACATCATCTACAGCAGGCCTTCCCAAAGTGGGAATTATGGCACACTAAGGATCAATTCAGTAATTTTTTTAAAAATTTTATTTTCTAAGAAATTTATTTTAACAAGAGAAGAGGTTGCAATTTAAAATGTTTGGGAAATGTTTGGTAAGGCCTCAAAGCATTCATTCTTTCAATGATTTTTACTTCATTCATTATTAAAAGTTATATAATTATATTCTTCCTTGTTATTATTCCCATTATATTGTTATTTTTTTATTTTGGGAAACAAACATTGCCTGAAATTAATTCTCACGCATATGTTTATAAATTTATATAAAGCAAATCACCTACTGTAAAATGCTGATGATTAAGCAATGCGAAAATAGACTCAACAGTACAGTTTTCACCACTCATTACTTTTGTACATTTTACATTAACTACATGAGTCAATTATCCTACTAATATTTAGTTTTTAAATACATTTTAGTTAGGTATCCTCAATATAAGAATCAATCAGATCTAGAATAATTTCAAGTACTCTTGACAAATTTTTTTTTTAAATTTGTCATGTAATAAATTTTTCAGAAAACTTTCTTTTTATCAATAAATGTATACTGTTTTAGAAAAAAAATTATTTTAGCTCCTTTGTCCTTTTTAAGGTCTGCCATCATTTTGTTAGCTAAAATCAAATCCAGTTTTTGAATGCCTTGTAATTCAAGAACTCTGGGAAACATATTGCTCAGGTAAAACTGAAATTTAATTGGTTTTACTAAAGGTTTTAGATATTTTAATTTTAATCAATTTATATCAAGGATCCCTAAACATTTTTTTTTCTAAAATTTTAACTCTTTCATGAAATCATCATCATCTTCATAATAATAATAATAATACTTGGTATTATCAACTAAAAAGAAGAAATACTATCTAAAAATCTTTTACATGAAATCCCATCTTTGGTAGGATGAAAATGATGCTGATTAGTTATCAAATCAATTCAGTAAGGTTTTTGATTGGCCAAAGTAGGAATTTTTCTGAAAACTATTTTTCTATATGGGAGTATTTTTGTCATCATTCAAATGCTTTTATCTAATGAAAGCTTTCGAGTGATGGAGAAAATGAACTTTGAAGAACAACAGAAAATTCTACATAAAAACTTACTTTGATCAATAATTCAATTAAAAATAAGTAAAAACATCCTGAAAAGTTCAGAAAAATATGGTTGAAAAACAGAAAAATATCTTTAAATGTTTCTATAGCTTAATAAAAGTTCACTAAGCTCTATGATCAGTCTATTAGGAGCAAAGGGATGCTCATTAATGCCAAATGTCTGTTAAATCTAAATATAACCTGGGGACATTTTTTTTTTTTTTCACTATTTTTCAATTGTTTTTAACATAAAAAAATCTCTAATGCAATGTACATTGCTATACAATGTAAAATGATTAAATTATAATAAAGGATTTATAATATTTACTTAACTTTCTGACAGTGTAGTTAAGTGGTTCTTTACCTATTTAGAATTAACCCAAAATCTTGTCTGAAATCTTTCATGGAAATGTATAAGATTTTAGATAAAATTAAAAAAAAAATTTGTTTATTACAAAATACAAAATGAAAGTTCTTTTACTACATAATATACAAAAAAAACAGATGTTTCTCTTTTTTAAAATTCAGCTTGGCCCAATCTTGTCTCATACAAGATAAGGTTTATTAAATGCCAAATCTATTATAACAGGTTCCATGAAATTGAGGGTTGCCTGTATATATAAGCAATGAACCTTACTGTTTTATTGATCATGTGGATAAGAAGAAACACTGATATTTGATTGTAAATTGTTGAGTTTTCCTTATTAATTCCCACATTTTTCTCCTTTCAGTTTATTCTTTACTTTTTATTATGACTGCATTTCCTTAACTAAAACCAGCTTCAACCATATATTTCTTAGTTAAAATAATTCTTATATTTGACTAATAACCTTAACCAATCATAGAATATCAAGCCTTAGGTTATAATGTTTCAAATTGGTCTGTTTATTTGTACATCATCACATTGTTCAGGCTTCTTTTGCTTTGTTATGGAATTATTTTTTAAAATCAACTTATTTCAAATGTAGAGTTATAACATTTTTTTATTTACTGTATTAGATAATTACTAATTTTAATCCCCAAATTTTCCAATGTTTAATTGATTTTATTTGTTTTTACTGATATTTGATCTTCTGAAATGTCTCATAGACTAATGGATGTGGCTATCAACTACTTTGACTTTTACATCAATACTCTACAAAATTAATATCTCGGTTATCTCCCCTAAACTAGTTTTCTAACCTAAGCGCCGGCTATAGTAATTCATTGTTTTTCTTGTATCTAAATATAATTTTATCTACTTAAGTTTGACTGATATAAAAAAGAACAAATCAAAGTTGTCAAAATGCTAACAAACTTTATAAATGATATAAAACTAAATGAAACTTCAAAACTCAAGTCACATTCTGACATTTTTCTAAGCAAAAATACCAAATTTTTGATTGAATAGCCTTTTTTTATTGATTGCAACAATAATTATTCAGGAAAATGATTTGTGTCAAGTATTCTCCTAGGAGTTGAAAAGAATACTTGATTGAATTTAACTGCCTGTAAACTGACTACTAAATCTCATTTAATTAAATAAAAATAAAAATAGTTAAAATATATTTCAAGATATTATCAATCAACAATTATTTTTAGAAATAATAATGAAATAATTGACAAGAAAAGATGAAATGGAAGATTTTTTAATGATTTTCTGTTGTTCAATTTCTTTTGGTTTTGATGCCTGTCAACAACAATAACAACAAAACAAAAAAATCTTTGTATTTTACATCGTTTTTTTTCAGTAAAGAAGCAAAAAAAAAATTGTCTCTTTGTCTATTCAGGAAAAACACTTAATAGATGAAAAATTTAACAAAATAAAACAGCAAATCCTATTTGGTACATACATTTCATAGGAGATTCATTTTCCCTTTTGACATGTTTAAAATTTTTCTGTGATTGTGTGCTTTAGTTTTGTTTAGATTTGGAGGGAGAAACAGTTCCATACATTGTAAAATATACGTATCACTATTTCAATTATGTTTGAATAAATAAATGGCTTCACAACAGCCATTTTTTGGTCATTTTTGTATTCAAATAAAGATATATTTAGAAATAATAATATGTAATATACTTTTGTTTGGAACATAGGGTCTATATGTATCTGTTTAGATTAATATGTAATTTATTTATGCACTAATTAAAATTAAGGACTTCCTTGCTCACCTGAGCTAAATTAATTTCTAGAAAAATGGCTTTGTGTATAAGGTGTGTGTAGTTGTGTTTGTGGGCATGTAAGAATATCATTGAAAATACAAATAATTTTTGCATGTGTCAAAAAACGTATGTACAGTTTAAGAGAAAACATTCTTCAGAAATATTTTTAAAATTAAAAAAGAATCATCCAAATGAAGACATTTATATTTAAATGTTGACTTTTTAAAATTAAATTCTTTTTTAAAAATGCATGCTCTTTGTTGCATTCTGTGCACTTTCTAAAAATTGCAACAACATCTACAACAACAAATCTTTCTGTCTAAAGCCTGGAATTTTATCAGAAGTCCCACAAAACAGACAAGATATTTTTTGAGTAAATCTAAAAATTTTAATATTTGTGTGTAAAGCAAAATATCCTTAAAAGAATTAACATTTGATATTTTTAAAAAAGCAAATAAAAAGATGTTATTTTTTTTAATGATTTTCATTTTTGTGATGTGCTTTTTAACTGTCAGAATGAACTATATTTTTTGTTGCTTAGTGTTGTAGATGATCATATAGAGTTCTCTGATAAAAGAACCAGATTACAACTGTATTACTACAAACATGCATAGTGCACTATTTACAAAGATGCTTTTTTGGAGGTTTCTTTGGTTTTTAGAAATTCTTTTAAGAATTCTTTATTTTATTGGGATGTTTCAGGAGCTTCATCTTCAAAATATTTTTTCTTCTTCTTTCATACTCACAAAAGAAATAAGTCGTTGGAAATGCTGATAAATTTTCAGAATGGGAAATTTTTGATGAAAAATATATTTATAAAAAAGAGAGGAACAAATGTTTAGAATTTTTTTAATTACATATTTTTTTTTACATGACATTTTTTAATTAAAATATTTGTAATTAAAATTCTTTTTGTCTTTCTTGGTCTGGGTTTTAAAAATATCAGTGAATTTTTTAATTGTGTAAAAAAAGCTCATAAAAAACAGAATTTAATTCTGAATGAATAAATAAACCTATAAAAAATGAAATTTACAAAAGGTAAAATGAAATAAAACAAGTGGTTAAAAAAATTAAATGAAAGAAAAATGAATAAAAAGAAAAAATGCAAAACATTGAAAGAAAAATGGAAAATATTTTGCTTTTTTTATTTATCATTTTTAGATGTTGGGCTTTTTTTTATTATACTTATGATTATTATTGATTGTGGTGATTATTATTATTATTATTATTAACAATAGTAGTGATATTAAAAATAGGTATAGTACTTAATATACATGCATTTGCTATTATTATGAATTTTTAATTCGTAATCACAGAATTATTTTTACGATTGTTACTATGATGGTTTCCATTTTCTCAAATTTTATCATCCTTATTATTATGAATATAATTATTCAGATAAACATTTATAAAACCTTTCTAGGTTTGATGCTAATTCACAGAATTTATCAAATTATAGCACTTCATCTCAGAGTTTCAAACAACACTAGTAAGGCAATGGAAGTCAGTTTTTAGTCAAATTTAGCTGATTAGCAATTAGTCAACCTGACTATATTCACTGCATATTTTAACTTAAAGATACCTTTAGTGATCATAAGAAAACTGATGAAGCAATATCGCTTCAACTCTGTTTGCCCCAATTTCAGAGGCTTGTCAATTCAACTAAATAATCACAAATAAAGCTTCATCATTAAATTATAGTTACGAGTCACAAAAGCATTGTAGAAGTTCAAAATGTGACAAAGTAGCACAGAATTCTGGCAATATCAACCAAGTATTTGGCCAGTTGACCATCACTGAATATACAGCTCAACATTTGGTTCTAAAGATTACTTGACAGAGATGAGAAGATAAGAATAAATGTGTATGTCCTTCTGAGATTGATGACAACTAATTCAATGACATTACTGAAGCTGAACTACAAAAAACGATTTGAGAAGTTGCAGAATAACTAAATGTTGATCTTTCACTACTTGTTCAACATTTACACCAAATTGGAAACTCAAAAACCTTCACAAATGGCTGCTGCATGAGCTGAGCAAAAAGAATAAAACATTTTAAAAATTCATCTCGCAAAGTCTGCTATGTGATTCTTTCATGCAACAAAAACAATTCATTTCTTGATTGCATTATTACACATGACAAAAATAAATTCTATACAATAACAGATAGTGCTCTTCACAGTGATTGGACAGTGGCTAAGCACCAAAAGACTTCCTTCAAACCAAAGCTGTATCAAAAGGCTATGGTCTCCATTTGGTCCTTAGCAACTTCTTGAATCTTGGTAAAACTATCATAGTAGAGTAGTATTGCCAGGAAATTGACAAAATTCAACAACAACTGTAATATTTACATCCAAAATAAAAATCAACCACTAAAATACTATGCTGTAACTTCTATCATAATTTAGAAATTAGTTTTTAACTTCCTCTACCTTTCAAGACATTAAAGGGACTAGAAAGACATAAGTATGTGATAGAAAACAAATAAATCAACAAAATTTATTGGTGAGAGAAAACAATAAAAAAAAGAAATGTACAAATATTACTAACAGGAATTTTTTGATACCAACCAAAAATTTGAAAAACTTTTTGGTGAACAAATACATTTTTTTGTTAGAATTTTCCTTAACCCTCCATTAGAACTGTAGAGCATTGCTATAAGTTTATTACCATTGGCTTTTCAAGTATCTCATTTAAAATATTATAGATATATCATATAGTTCTTAATTTTCTTGTTATATATTGTCATGAGAGTTCTATCTGGTTTTTATATGATAAATGAAAAAAATAACAACAAAAGTTTTATTTTGAAAAATCAAATTAAAAGGACAATATTAAAAAATAAATTTGTAAGTTTAAAATTTAAAATATGCAAAAATAAGTTCCATTTTATTTTCAGTGTACAAACAAAACTGCTTTTAATTCACGCAAAAATTTTAACTAAACTAGAAACTCCTTGAAATTACAGATTTATTTAAAAAGTTACTTGACTCATAAAAATTTGACTTATCACTTGCTAAATATTAAAGAAAAACATTTTGTGCAGTGTCTAAATACCCTATGGTACAAATGGAGGGTTAAGTAAAATCAGTATCAAAGAATGGGGAAATAAAGTAGCATTATAAATAGTTTTCTTATAACATACTTACAAATGTTTGAACCTTAAAACAACCCACCCAGGGGCCTACCCATTTGATCAGTTGTGTCTCTGTATGTATGTGTGTGTGTGTGTGAATGAGCAGTAGAAAAGTTAATCTCATTGTAAGTGAACTTTACTGAACATTCAGTCAATTTAGCTTAGTCCAATAAATATTTACACATTGGGTCTGTGCCATAGACTAAACTTAGTAAATATTTATGTACATGTGTTCAGAGTCATTTATAAAAAAAAAAGGAATTTATTGTCATGAGAGTTCTATCTGGTTTTTATTTTTTTAATATAAACTGCAATCAATGTATATAAGCATGCTGAAAATTATAAAATACCTTTGCAAAACAATTTATGAATATCAAAAAAAAAAATCCTACTATTTGCTGACATCATGTAAATTTTTGGTTGTATTTATGGTTAAAATTAGATATATTTGAGAGAAGAGTGCTCAATATTGGAGAAAGAGCTTTTATAGATTTAAATGTTGTGGACATAGAAATGCATGTCTCTGAAAATTTTAAAGATTTATTTTAAAACATTATTATATTGATATCTTTAAAGATTCTGCAAATACTATTATAAATAAAGGCTTTATACAGTAACTTAAATTTCTTTCTTTTTTTCTTGGCTTGAATGTGTAGTAATAAGAGTCACTATCTTGTTATCAGTGATAAAATCATGGACCTTCCAGTTTATAATACTTTGCTATTACCACTGAGCTACACATGTAAATCCAACAAATATGTAAAGAGTTCTTATTAAATAGAATCTCAAAAGTTAAGTGTCCATTTTTCCAATAATAATGATAATAATAATAATAATAATAATAATAATAATACACTGTTTCTTTTGAAGGATTATGAAAATAAAAAGGTTTCAGCTGTTTTGTGCAGAAGCAGTATTAAGAAATGATTAGGGAGGTGATTGTGGGTATTGTGATATGGTGTTGAGGGCATATATGATGAAGAAAGGAAACTTAGAGTAAGAGTGGAGTGAAATAAGGACTTAGTGTGAAGAAGATGCAGTTGGAGAATGTGATCCTCTCTTCATCTTCTCTCCACTTCACCAGTAATAATTATAATAGTAATTATAATAAGAACAAACCTAAAGCAATTATCAGTTGTATTAAGCCCACACCTGTAATGAGAAAAAAAATGTAAGTGTAAGAAATTAGTTTTCAAAAATTGGAAGAAAGAAATAAATAAACCAAAATTATTCAAGTGGGAAAAGAATTAACCCTATTTGGTAACATTTAAAACATGTGCCCTTTTAGTTAAAAGTTAATTGCAACTCAGCCAAATCCCAATTGCACACTTCAAGAGTTCATTTCTCACATTCATATTACCAGTGCAATGGACACAATGTAATAATTAACATTAATATAAAGGAATATTTTATATTTAAAATAACAAAGGATTAATCTGTTAATCCCTGTTTATTTTAAATATAATTCCCATTTATTTTAAATACAAAAGTTTTTTTTTAAAACTATCCCTGTATAATATATGAATTGTGCCAACTAGATAATTTTATTAAAATTTAAATTATGTAATGGTCAGTTTCTACTCAGCACCTGAAGATTACATTGTGCATGAAACTTCAAGTCATGCTACCGGTGAGGACAAAAAATGTATATTTATTTATATATACTTAATAGCTCTGTATATTATATAGTAATGCTTTTCACTGAGGGAACAGATACTATACTGTTCCTTGACAAAAATGTCAACCAGTAAGTGATGTTTTAATACAAGATAGTGTGCACAGATACTCTCAGCCTAAACAGTATCAATCAATAAATAAATAATCCTGTCATTTTTGACAGATATTATGCAAGTGATTATAAAGCTTCTCATGGGCTTAAGTGTTACTTTAAAGAAGAAAAGTGAAAGGAAAATCCAGTGAAGGATATTGTTTTACTCACTTTTAATGTGTTATCCCAGCTCCCAGTACAGAGTGCAGTGCCATCTGGTGATACTCCTAGGCAACTCACTCGGTTTTCATGTCCGTACAACACACAAATACGATTACCTTTGAGTACATCCCATATATTCACTGTGTAGTCATTATAGCCTCCAAACAGTAAACGCCCTGAAAACAATAATATGCAGTGTTAGATGATGAAAAATGATTTTTTTAATATAAACTGCAATCAATGTATATAAGCATGCTGAAAATTATAAAATACCTTTGCAAAACAATTTATGAATATCAAAAAAAAAAATCCTACTATTTGCTGACATCATGTAAATTTTTGGTTGTATTTATGGTTAAAATTAGATATATTTGAGAGAAGAGTGCTCAATATTGGAGAAAGAGCTTTTATAGATTTAAATGTTGTGGACATAGAAATGCATGTCTCTGAAAATCTTCAGACTATATTTCGCCACTCCTCTAGAATTTACGGTGTTTTCTCACCAAAATTTTTTTCAATTTTAGACCTTATTCCAAATTTCTTTTTTTTTGGTTTGTTTTAATTTTTCATAACATTAAACACATATCCCTAAAAAGGAAAGAAACCCAAAACAATGCCTAACTGATCATTTTTGTATTTTCTGGCCATTAAGTAAGCAGCATGAATCAGAAAGACATATGGAAAACGAAAGTTAAAAATTAGGTCAATGTGCAATTTACAAAGTTCCGAAAATTTAAATATATCAATCTTCAGTTTCAGTGAAATCATTTAATAAGTCCACATATTTTGAGACAAACACATTTAACTCTTTAAAATTTTACTATGCCTTTTATAGTTTTATTCTTTATAAAATTTTTCTCATGGGGTAACTTAATTTTATTAAAAAATGAAGGCATTTCAATACAAATGGTTAAACATGTAGTATCTAAGAAGTTTTATCAACTTATAGAATGGAATAAAAAATGGGTAAAATTGCAGATTAGGGCATAGAAAACAAATTAAAAAAGAAACATCATTTCTGGTGTAAAAAAGCTGGAATATTTCAAAAACAACATTAAAAATTTGCAGAAACCTACCGGTCAGGAGATATCAACAATCTTAGTTGGATCTTATTTGTGTCTCGGCTACAGCTTGGCCAACATTTGGTCTTTCCTCTTAATAACAACATTTTGACTTTAAAACCTCATTTTTATTAAATTTGAGACCTTTTTCAGCATAAGAGTGGAAGTACATAAAAAAAACATGATTATTACAAAAATAGCAATAAAAATTGTGGAAAGTCCACCTTTTAGGAGGGTGTCGACAATCTTATATGGATCCTGAGTTCAGTTTGGCCACCTCAGTCAGGAATCTTTGAAGGTGCTTTGATTTTTATTTTTTTTAAATAATCATCCAGTAAATGGATAAACTTTCGTGCAGTAATCAACGAGGCCAGCATGCAATAATCTAGTCTCGTAAGTGGCCATGCTGTACCCGGGACCCAAGTAAAATTGCGGTAGATTTTGAATGCTACTTTTGGAATAAGCATGCAGATGACCAAATTAAATTGGTCATCAACAAATTTTTTCGAGGAGTAATATTTCGAGGCTAGTAATATTGGTCAGATTGTAGCTGAGACACAAAAGACCCAACTAAGATTGTTGATATCTCCTAAATAGTAGGTTTCTGCAAATTTTTAATGCTGTTTTTGGAATATTCATTTTTTTTTACACTAGAAAGGATGCTTCTTTTTTAATTTGGTTTCTGGGTCCTAATCTGCAAATTTATCAAAAAATGCATCTATTTAGAAACATACACATGGTCTTATATGGGCACTACTTAAATAGACTCATAAAAAAACAAGGAAAATTTTGGAGGGAAATAATTTATGCTGATTAGCATTCTTTACCTTCTTCAGGATGTGACACTTGTCAGAATTGAAAATTCTTCACTTGTTATTGATTTAGAAGGGTAATCCTGTTTAGATACAGTATCAAATCAAACACTGGCTTTTATAGTTATTGACTTTAGCTTTTTTATGTACAAAAAACATACTTTTTGTTTTGAGGTGGGGGTTACAAAAAGATTTCTGTTAAAATGAACAAACAGATAAAGAACAAATATTTACATAGTTAATAAACTTATGCATCTGTTTATTGCTAATTTAAGACGAATACTTAACCTCAAATATTTGTGCACGTGCTTTTGGAAAAAATCCCATATAAAAAAAGTTTTAAGAAAACGTTAAAATAAATAAAAAAGGTTAGAAAACTTGAAAAATATTCAGATATCAATGACATTTTTGCATGTTTTCAAACTTGATATTTGTAAATAACAGCTAAGTGACAGCTTAACTTTTAACACCAATAATTATTTAAAACTAAAAGTCAGGGAATAATTTGATATTCTATCAATATTATAAACAGACACCCCTTCTAAATCGCTGACAATACAATTTTCAATTCTGACAAGTGTAAGTAACCTAAGGAAGGTTTAATACTAATTTACCAATTAACAAATATTATTCTCTCCTACCTCACAAAAAATTTTTTCCCTATTTTTTTATGAATGAACCAGTTATTTAAGAAGTGTTATTATAGAGAATTATATATATATATATATATATATATATATATATATATATATATATATATATATATTGATTAATGATTGGGTCAGTAAACTACAAACTAAGGAGGCCTATGTCTTTTTAAAAGACCATAAACCCGAATTCAAAACTAAGCCATCCACTAGACTTATAAACCCTACTAGACCAGAAATCAGTAGAATTAGTAAGACTATCTTGGAAAGAATCAACCACTCCATAAAAAACACCCTTGGACTACTTCAGTAGATAAATACAGCTGATGATATCAACTGATTTAATAACATCCGATATAAGGGTAACTGTACTTTCATACAGTTTGATATTATCGACTATTATCCCTCTGTATCGAAGAATCTTTTCACTTTGGCCTTGGATTTCGCCCGGGAATACTCTAATATTTCTGAGAGTGAAGTGGACATCATCATGAAATGCCGAAATTCTGTTCTGATCTACAAGGATGAACAGTGGACCAAAAAGTTTTGCAACGACAATTTTGACATTTCAATGGGTTCTCTGGATTCTGCTGAAGCTTCTGACCTGGTTGGATTATTTCTTTTGTATAATTTAAGTGCCTTTGATTGTCTAGATTCTGATAGTGTAGGATTGTATAGAGATGATGGCTTATTAGTTGTTAAAAACTCCACTAAAATTAAGGTAGACCGTATTAGGAAAATGATCCATAGGGTATTTAAGGATTTAAGTCTTAGGACAATAGTTAAAACTAATGTTAAACAAGTGGATTTTCTAGACATCACCCTAGACCTTGCTAACAACACTTTCCAATCATATGTGAAGGTTAATTCCAACCTGATATACGTGCATCCAAATTCCAACCATTCCCCTTCAGTTATCAAACACATACCCTCTTCCATTGGATTTAGAATTAGCACTAACTCTTCTAACAAAGATGTTTTTAATAAACATCGTGATTTTTACAATTCTGCACTCAAAAATAGTGGATACAAAGATATCACTATTCAATATAAAAACCCTGTTAATTGCAACCATAATAAGAAAATAAAATCTAGAAAGATCATCTGGTTCACTCCCCGTTTCAATATAATGGTTAAAACTAAATTAGGACGTATGTTTCTAAACCTCATCAAGAAACATTTCTCTAACCCTAAAACTAATCCACTTAGTAAAATATTTAATCCTAATACCCTTAAATTAAGCTATAGTTGTGCAGATAACCTAGAGAAAATAATTAAAAAACATAACAACATAGTCTTTAACAAGTATAGGGGCTCAAAAAGCTTGATTACTCAAAAGGTTACTAACAGCAATATTGAATATAATAAGACAAATAACAACTTATGTAATTGTAGGAATCCTAATAATTGTCCACTACAAAATAACTGTGGGATTAGTTCTGTAGTCTATCTTAGTACAATCTCAACTATTGAAAATCCAAATATAAAGAAATTTTACATTGGTAGCACCATGAAAACATTCAAGGAATGCTGGTGGGGGCATATGCAATCTTTTAATAACAGTGACTATAGGTACATGACTTCATTATCCAAGTAATTTTGGAATCTAAAAGAAAAGAACAAAACACCTATGGTTAAATGGACATTGATTAAGAAAACCCGGACATTAAAAATAAGGCTGACCTCTTGAATCAAAGATATGAACTAACAGTTAATTGTAAACACCGTTATAAATTTAACTTATTAAATAGGTCGTATACTTTAAATGATAATGATATGTCGCTGTAAGTTTAATAGATTATAACTTTTATTGCCTGATGGTCATTCTGACGATATGAATGTGTATTGTATAACTACATAGTGTTATTCGTTTTTGTGTATGTGTGTGTATATATGTATTTGTGTGTAGTTATGTGTGTTTGTACTGCGGAATGTGTATGTTTGTATATTAGTGTATTTATATGTTGGTAGGTTTTGTATATATATGTATGTGTGTATATGTGTGTGTGTGTGTATATATATATATATATATATATATATATATATATATATATATATATATATATATATGTATGTATATATAAAGTAAGAAGGTAAAAAGGAGAAGAAGAAGAGAAGAGGTTAAAAATATTGATGTATGTGTGTATGTGTATGTATATATATGTGTATATGTATGTGTACATGTATGTATATGTGTATTTATGTGTGTATATATGTATATATGTGTGTGTATGTATGTGTATATATATATATATATATATATACATATATATATATATATATGTGTGTGTGTGTGTGTATGTATGTATGTGCATGTATATGTATGTATATATATATATATATATGTATGTGTCCTGTTATATTGTGTATCTAAATTTATATTTACGTATATTTCAGTTTGTATGAATGTTTATATATGTATGTTAGGATACATGTATTTTGGTGTTTGTATGTATATGGATGTATGTCTATGTATGTCTATGTATGTATGTACGTTTATATATGTATTTGGTTGAATGTCATAGTATTCATGTGTATGTACGTATATATGTGTACTTGTTATTATAGATAGGTATATTTATGTATATATTTATGTGTGTATATATATATATATGTGTTTATATATGTATGTTTGTGGTTGTATATCGGTATGTTGACACCTATTGTATATTAGAGTGTGTGTGTATGTGTAGGTATGGAAACTTGGGTATGTCATTACGGCCACATGAGTTAGTCTATGTGTGTATATATGTTTATATTTGTGTATTGCTGTGTTTATATATGTATATATATGTGACTATGTGTGCATATATGTGTGTATATTTGTAGGTATATATGTATGTATGTATGTGTATGTGTACTTGTTATCATAAATATATATACGTATGTATGTGTTTATGTTTATATATTTATATGTATGTATTTCTATGTGTGTGTATATATATATATATATATATATATATATGTATGTATGTATATGTGTGTTGGTTTGTGTTTGCTGCCGCGTGTATATATGTGTATATATGTACGTATGAATGTACACTTATTTCTGTAGGTAGTTCTTTTTATCTTATTTTCCTTCACTTAATATGTAATAAAATTATTATCAACTTATCTGATTAAAATATATGTTTTTATTGATATTTGTGGGTTTGGAATTTTCGTTTTTTAATATATTAAATAATATTATTTTTAATCATTTTTATCTTTGTATATTTGCTCACTTAAGTTATATTTTAATAAGTGGTTAGCATTTGTTTAATGACACTTTCAGTCTTAAATATTTATTGGTTGTGGTATTTGATTGTCTGGGTCAATGTCTGTGGATGTGTGTACATGTATTTATAGGTGTCTATGTGTATAAAAAGTGCATTCACTTTTAATTGTGTATGTATGTACATATGTGTTGGTTTCCCCTTTTCCTTCCCTCTTTTTTTTTTTTTTTCATAAAGCGTCGTGGAGATGTTCCCTGTCTTGTCACTTTTTGTGTGTATATATATATATAAATATGTCTGGGTGCTTATGTATTATAATCTGATTGTGTTTGTGTTGTTTTATGCATGAGGTTCGGACTCCATTCACACACTTGGGATTAAAATGTATACATATATATTGTCAGAGGACCAGATATAACATTAGTGTCTAACGTAATTTCAATGAAGAAATAAATTGAATAACATATGTATTTCTTCTTTTCTCCTCAGTAATTTTATGGTTGTAAACTTAATAGCGATTAAATTTGGATTTTGAAATTGGCAGTTTTTAATTTTAATATTAAATTTTATCATATAATTTAGTAATTATTGGTTAGAATAAATTCTTTTTTAATGTTACCCATATTTTAAAGATCTGAATAGCTATTATAACATGACTTCGTTGTCAAGCCTTTTGAATTTTCCTATACTTGTATTTTGATTGGTCAGTCTAGCTTTTGTAACGTTTTCCCCTTGCGAAGGATTGTTAATTAATTTGAAACTTTTAAAACCATTTATTTTACATTCAACATCATCACTTGATAAGACACCGGGTGTGTTGAAACAAAATGGCTATTTTTGTAGTGATTTTATAACATATTTATGTTATAAATTTTTTTTAAATAAATAATTATATATATATATATATATATATATATATATATATATATAAAGATAAATAACTGTTTAACTTCCTGTGAAACAATCAGGAATTATTTTTGATTACATCAAAGATGATGCGATATGTGTACATTAGATTCTGAATTGGTTCCAAGTTGCATTCCAAGGAGAGGGGAGAAAATTGAGATTTATAACCTAAATAAAACCTGTACAAATAACCCAGAGATTTCTGACTAATATATTACTCTTTGAAGAATAGAAAAAAGCAAAATACTTACCACTTAAAGAAAAGTCAACGGAGTTACAACCAAATATTATGCTTTCTTTCTTGTAACAACTGACTTCTCTGTCAGCTCGTAAGTCAAAAAGACGACACTGTTAAAATACACAAAAAAGGATTCTTAATTTGAAGGTGTCATGAAAATAACTTTTAACAAACAAAAACTGATAACTTATCTTCTTTATTTCATTAAAACTTGTATTTTTTATACATTGATTTCTAATTATTTCATTTTTCCTTGCCTCTAGTTTTTTTTCTCTCCACTCAGTAGATGTGAACTTGTATACAGTTAAACAGGGGAGCTAAATTTTGTGACATCATTGTAAAGACATCGGCAGCTACAGCTTTATCTTGTATCCAAGAATTTAATTTCTTTTCTTCTGATAGCTTCCTTTAGGATGATGGCATTAATGACTAAGTAGACCAATTCTTGTATGGAAGAGTTGATGCCATTGACTGCATGGTAATGTTAGTGGAGGACAAGATTGATTTTATCATTTGACTTCTTCCTTTTCTCTATTGGTGGTTTTGAAGATTTTGGTTCCGGTGGTAATGAGGCATTATCAATTGTTATAATCTTGTGCTTGTGTTTCAAATGATTTTTAAGCTTTTGGTGTTGTTTTGTGTTGGTCTTTGTATCTTCAAAGAGGGCAACCCTGTGGTCTTTTCCCTGAAGTGAGATCATTGAATAAGATTTTGGAGTTATGCGCAAACTTTGTAAAGAGCATGATTTTTTATTTACAAAATAAAAAAATGCCAGGAAGGAGCATTTTCTTTTGTTTTAATTTTGTTTGTAAATAATCACGCTCTTTTCAAAGTTCGTGCAGACATTGCGTTAATTATTATTTGTTTTATTTTTAATTTAACAGAAAAGCTTTAGTCTATTATTTAATTTGTTTTTGTTTTAATTTAAAAAGAAAGATTTACTATAAAAAAAACAACAGTTGAAAAAAAACAATGCTTTCTGACACAACTTAAGTGCGCTGTAATTTAGACGAGTAAGATCAGTTAAGAGCAGTAAAAAGACAGTTAATTAAGCTTCCGTGCACAAAATGTTCCGTAGTTAAACAACGCCAGTAATGGCAGGCAGATGAATGCGACTGAGTCCGAACTTTTATTGTCAATAACTCCAAAATGTTAGGTTTTATCTAAATTTAATCGTTAATTCGAGTTCAGCATGTACATTTATATGGAAATATGACGATTTGGGAAAATTTCAGAAGATATTTAGTGTGGGGCTTAAAAAGCAAATTTACCTAAATACGAATAGATGTAATTTATTTTTTGAGTGTTATTTTTTTTCGCAATAACAATATTTTAATAGTTTAAAAATATCAAGATGTCAGTAATCTTTTCTTTAATTTTCATCCCTGCAAAATGAATTTTCCCTCAACACCAAAACTACCTTCTCTCCTTGGTAATGTTTATTGATTTTAAAAGCAATAAAACCTAAAAATATGATAAAAGTGAATTTATACATTTTTATTGTTCTTGAGAATTGTCAACGAAAATATTAAACAGTAAACATTATTTATTAATTAGATTGTTTATTTACAAGTCTAATTTTATATTTACAACATTCTAAAAAAAACTAATATATAATTCAGTTGTAAAACTAATGCAATGCAATATTTATCATTTAATAATTAAGAAATAAATATGAAAACAATTTTTATTCATAACTTTATAAACATTTACTAAATTATTAAAATACTTGAACTAATTACAAGGAAATCCTTATATTTTATAAAGTTCAAATCGATTGGCAATTAGCCAATGTTTTGCTAGCCATTTCATAAACAATAAATAAATAAACTATCTAGTAAATAGTGTTTATTATTTTTGTTGTCAATTCTCAAGAACAAAGAAAATGTATAAAATGACTTTCATACATTTAAGTTTTATTACAATTCTAATCAGCACTTTTTAAAACATTGCTGAAGAGAAAAGCTAGTTAAAATAATAGCAGTGTTAAATGGAAAAAACATCCTTTTTTTGACACACCATTTTTTAGGGGGCACAAAAAAAGTTAAAAGATTGCCAATATGTCTTTATAAAATATTAAATAGATAAACCGAGCTTAGTCTGATACAAAACCGTGGTGGTTCCTAAGGAGGATTGAAATCACTATTAATGACTTTAAAAATAAGATTTTAGTCTGAAATAAATTATGTTGAATTAAGTTCATAGCCTGACACATTTATCATATGAATTTTGATCTGAAATTTTCACTGTATAATGTACAATCAATGTGATTAACAGAAAAACACAGGAAAGGAAGGAGATTATGTTAAAAGAAAAATTTGTGCAATTTTTTTTCATCAGACTTATTAGTATAGGTATATAAAGTAATTACTAGTTTGTTCTTGTTAAAAAATCAAAATCCCAAACATTACTAAAAAATTTCCCCAAAATAAGTGAAAAACAAGATATTTATTCTGTAAAACATGGCACAAAATAAAATTTAAAAAAAGTAAGAGGTTGTCAGCCAATTTGCAGATATCAAAGAATGCCCTAATCTATTTTTGTGCAGTAGGGTGGTGCTATTCAGAGGATAGTCAATATTCTTCCAACTGTCAATGTTTTTTTTCTTTACTGTAAAACACCACATTGAAAATAAAGTAAAGACAGAATTTTATTCAAATATCTTTTGTTCATTTTCTGGTCCATTGTTTATAATACATGTTTTTTAGATACTTTTAATTGTGACTTGTTTTATATAAAGGTTGAAATGAATTCACTTTGTCTAGTATTTTTGTTCATCTTAATTTTTAGATACTTTTCATTGAAACTTACTCAGGCTGTCAGTCTAAAGTAGTGAGCAGACATTGAAGGTCAGAAATAGTAAAAAGGTGAATTTCTGGTGATCTGACTGATGACTGGAATAAGTTGTAATAAAAAAGCTAATTAAAAATTAAGGTGAAAGAAAATACAATGCTTCATCTAAAAGTAAAGATAATTTCATGAACTGTTCTTGACATGACAGACTCATTGTGTTTCCCATTAATATAGTTGTATCCAGTTAAGGATTTTTTAAAATTTTTAATGCTATGTCCATTCAGGATGTAGGCTATCATAACTCTCCACCGATTCCTTTTCTTTATTATCTGTTAATTCTTATACCTTCTTGAGAAAGATAGTACAGTGGTTTCCTGTTGCTTTCTCCACAGATTTCAATTCAGTTTTCCTTCTTCTAGACTAGACAGCCCAGTCATAGTTGGGATGCATTAGAAAGAAAAGACAGATTCATGCCTTACCCAACCCAAGAGTAGTTGTGCAAATGTGAAAGCAACAGACTAGCCTGGAATTTGATCTGCTTAATGATTTCACTTTCTGCACCAATATACGTTACACTATCCACAACTAAGATCATAACAAAAATATTCTAGTTACTTGAAGTATAACACCATTTTTCCACCATATGTTATTCCCAATGATTTGATTCACTAACTTGAACATTAATGATGTTACTCAACTGTTAACCATTTATACACATTGGCACTCAGCCAAACAGAAAGTGGCAAGATGTGACAGTAGTCTTATTTGACCAATGACTTAACAAATTAATACAAAACTTTTGTATATAATTTAATTGTTCAATTTTTTAAAGTTAAAAATTTAAATCAGAAACATTAAGAAATAATATCTTACTGTAGCATCATCTGAACCTGTAGCAAATGCATCTCCGCTTGGGTAAAATCTCACACTGTTGATATCATTTTCATGACCCTCAAATACCTGGGTACATTCGCCAGTTCTCATGTCCCAAATAATTGCAACATTATCACAACCCTGAAGGAAAACAGAAAAAATATTTTTTATACTGAATAAAGAATTTAAGAATGTTTAATGAAAGCAATCATAAACAGACAGAAAAACTTCACAACACTTAATACATTTGGATTGTTTCAATACATATCACCTTGATTGATTAGAACTATTATTGTGCAAAATAAAAAATTTGTCAGTAATATAATTATGTGGCAGGGTTATTAAACAGGCAAGATCCTATTCTCTTTGCTTCCAATGTTTTTTTTGTTTTTTTTTCCAGTGGCACAATGTAAAGTTTAAACCTATGGCCTTTTCAGATAGAGGAATTTTCAGAAAGGCAATAGAGTTTACTATCAATCTAATTTAAGAGCTTAACTTCTGGTGTGAAGTCAGTCTTCTGTCTCCAAGATTGGTTTCCAAAAACAATAAAAAGAAAGAGAACAGGATGTTATGAAAGGATTACTAAATTTAATATATGCACATGAAATACATTTTGGTCATCATGATGAAAACAACAGAGTAAAAGATATCCATCTGAATAATTCTTGAAATAAGAAGCCAAAAAAAATGTCTTAAAGAAAAAGGGATGAGGCATCTGGAAAATATCCAGCTATATTAATGCAAAACAAGTCTACCTAAAGTAGTGACACCTTAGTCCTTTTCAAAATACACTTCTTGAGACTTCACACATATATCAACACATCCCTTTCACATTTTTGTCCTCTCCTTATTGCCCAATTTGAAATTTCTTCCTTTTCAACAACAAAAGCCACAAGTTAGCAAGAGCCAAATCTGGACTGTAACGGATTTGGATAATGTGAGCTTCTACATGAAATGTAAAGAAGATATTTGGGAGGTTATTGCCAATGTTGTATTTACACCTCTACATAAACTGAGTCAGTGGCATTTCTATACTAATTGAAAAAATCCACAGAAGAGTGGATGATTATGCATGAGAAATAAGGTCCACTCCCATAGATTAAGTTATATCATGACTGTGCAACCAGTTTTCAGAATGGTTGGAAATATTCAGGAGAGACTTTATATGCAAATTCATTTAAATATCTTTGGGAAATAAGTTTTTATATGAGAGATTTAATAACAAAAATCATTTTCAGGTTTGTACTATTGAGAAAGAAACAACTTGTATCTTTATTGGCAGGAAAGAACAAGAATGATGTGGTAACAGCAAAAACAATTAGGTCAATAGTTCAAATAAATATTGGACGGGGAATGTATCTGCACAAAGTATATTTAATTAACTTTTATTATTAGTAATAGTAAAAATTAATTAATCAATACTTTGATATATGAACAAAAAACTAAAGTTTTAAAAATTGTAATGAAAATTATTTAAGAAACAGGAATGGTAAAGAATAAAAAAAATAAATTTTTGAAAAAGAAAGTTGAATGAAAATGTCAAAAATTGAAATAAAAAAGTATAAAATGGCTAAAAATATATAAAAAAAAAAAGGAATAATAACAAAAAAAATCAACAAATGAAAGAGGAGGTATAATTCTTACGCCAGACACAAATTGGTTGCCAGTTTCAGATGGGGATAAGTCAATACTCATGACATCCCCAGCATGTCCATGGAAGCTTTGAATTAGCTGACCACTTTCCACATCCCACAATGCACAAGTACTGTCACCACTTCCTGTTAATATCTGTAATTAAAAATAAAGAAAAATACAATATTAATTAATGTCACATTAGTATATTTTTAGAGTAGTTTTTAATATCAGAAATTATCAGATTTGAACTTTTATTGATTTACTTTTAATATCAAAGATGCAATTTGAAACCTCATGTATTTTTTTCTCAAACAAATGGAAAAAAGCAGAATTGTTTATAACCATTTTTGGTTCTCACCTGTCCAGGTGCAATTGAAATGCACCGAGATAAAGTTGCCTTTTTTTAGTGAGTAAACTATTTTTGTTTATATGATAAAATTATAATAAATAATTATTGGTCTACTATTGGTATCAAGCCCTTTTTTGAATTAATGCTGTGAATGTTAGAATTTATATATTACTTTCATTCTCATTGCATCAGATATATGTATATATATATATATATGTATATATGTGTGTGTGTGTATATATATATATATATATATATATATATATATATATATATATATATATATATATATATATATACATATATATATGTCAAGAAAAAACTTAAAAATCCATCTCAGTTATAATTTATTTCATGAATATTTTAATATTCATCTCTTCAGACCAAAAGTTTTTTAGAAAAGGATCAATTCACCTAGACAGATGTATCAGTATAAAAGGGAGGAAGAGGGGGAAAAAAGACAAAGAAAAAAGGGGAAAGGAAAAATGAAGAAAGAAAAAGGAAAAAATTTTAATAATAAAATGGAAGAAAGAAAAAGGAAAAAATTTTAATAATAAAATGGAAGAAAGAAAAATAAAAATTTAAAATATAAAATTTTTAAAAAAATACAGAATTAGAGAGAGAAAGAATGAAAGAAAAGAGGAGAGAGAAAGAGTGAAAGAAAAGAGGAGTGAGAAAGAGTGAAAGAAAAGGAAATAATGAAGAAATAAACAATGGGTTAATAGCAGAAATAAAATAGAATGACATAGAAAAAATTTACCTTAAAGGGCTGAACAAGTTAATATACCAGTTAAAGGAGAGGATGATCAGAATTAAAAGAGTTACAGCAAATTGTCTGATAGAGTCATGTCATTTTAGACAGCAGTCATCATCGCATAATAATCATCATAATTTCAAACTAATAATAATAATAATATCCAACATAAATAAAATTAAAAAAAATTATAATATTAAATAAATAAATTAATAAAATTAATAAATAGACAATTATACTTCCTACTCGGCAAGCCTAGCATAACACAGTCTTCCTCTTTTGCATTT
The DNA here is from genome assembly GCA_963932145.1 of Acanthosepion lycidas. Lineage (NCBI taxonomy): Eukaryota > Metazoa > Mollusca > Cephalopoda > Sepiida > Sepiidae > Acanthosepion > Acanthosepion lycidas. The sequence continues at coordinate 64,900,905 of OZ010590.1, read as the reverse complement.
TACCTCATTTAGCCTGATAGCAAACTAAGCTTAGTAAATATCAACATTAAACCTTATTTGTCTGTATTATAATTTGCTTTATGGTTGAGAGATTTGTACCTTTCCTTGCAGTGGTCACTATAAAAGTCCAAGTAAAAAGCCAGAAGTGTGAATGCTGATTTTCAAGGCAGGCACACCCTTCCCACTTGGGAAATTGGCCCAGCACAATCTTGATTCCTATACTATTCCCTTGCATTTAATCTTGTGTCAAATTAACCTGAGAAAATCTCAACTCAATGGTATCTTTTTCATTCATAAGATATCTGCAAGATCCAGTATAGTATTCATTTTTATGCATTAAAATAATTTGTTAAGCAGGGTTTTAGCAAAAAGCACAGATCATACATAAAAAGCTACATTTATAGAATCTGAGGCACATACAGATGTAGATAGAATTGTTTTACCTGTTGGTCTGAACTTGTGAATGTACAGCATGATAGATAGCTAGTATGAGTAGCAACAGCTTTCTTTTTGCTGGCTGGATCTTCGTCCAGACTCAGGGGATAAATTGTACACTTATTGTCTAAGCCCCTGTAAATAAAAAACAAAATTATCAATGTATAAAACAACTCTTTCTTTCTATGTATACATACATACAGATATTAAAGGCTTTGAGACAAAGTGGAACATTTTGCTGGAGAAGAATTTGCTCTCTGGTTTTCTCTGTTTAGAATGAAAGAAAGACAAAATGCATTGATATCTCTGAGAATAAGCGGGGGTTTGTATATGTTTGTATATTTGAAACATAGAATATTTAGGCAGCAGTCCTTTATTTAAACATGTTTTATTAAATGTAATAGATAAGAGATGTTTGTTAAATTTCTCCTAATAACAAATAAGTCATCTGATGTCATATGGAAACTTGTAATGAAATTTGAAGTTGTGATATGTTCCAAGTACTTTCAACCATTGCTGATCATTTCCAAGAAAAAAAAAAGAGAAGTTGAGAAATAGCCAGTGTAGTATCTATGTTGGTAACAATTTGCAGTTTGAAATGAAAATGGGATTACAAGTTGTGATAAGGAAATTGGATTTAGCATCATGTGCTTAAAATGTGTATGCCTAAATGAAAATTTTATTAATGGTGTGTTTCAGTCATTTGATATGTAAGACTTCTAGAATATTTTTAATATACAGGGTATGATGGGTAAATTGTTGCCATTTTATATTTTTAATTTCATGCATACATGTTGTTTGTTTTTGATTTTGTCAACTGCACACTATAGTTGGATCAATTGGGCGCCATGACACAATTCACTCTGCAGGAATTTGGAAATGATCTGCTGTACTGCTTGGCATTTGTTCCAATATGAACATTTCAGAGTGTTTAGGTATCAATCTGAGGACATTGCAGAGGATTCAGAAAGAGTTGGAGGAGTCTAATGGTGATTACGAAGGTGTTTGGAGTGAGCACTAGTGATGACAACATTATACCTCCATTCACAGGGCCTCAGATTCAATGCCTACATCAAGTGCCTTGAGAAGGTAGTTCTGCTTTTAGTCCAGAAGGTGGCTGCTGGAAAACCCTATGTCTGGCAACAGGACTCTGCACCATGCCATACAAGCAGGAGAACCCAGTTATGGGTGGCAGACAATTTCTGTGACCACATCACCCCTTACATTTAGCCACCTAACTCCCCAGACTGCACCCCTCCTTGATTATTATGTGTAGGGTGCAGTTAAATGAGAGACCAACAAAAAAGTCCTTGTAACATCAAAGATGAACTGAAGGCAAGGATTATGGCAGCATTCACCAACTTAAAAAATGGGACTGTCCAGAAGAGTTGCAAGAGATTCCGAAGTTGCCTGGAGGCTGTGGCTGAAGCCAATGGCTAATTTATTGAATAAATTTACTCCTTAGTATTGCAAAATATTTTTGTGTCATTTTGGTAAATATGTCTGTTAAAATGAGATGTCAGTATTATTTTCATTTTTGTGTAATCTAGACGACAATTTATCCATCGCAACCTGTATGTTGATTTTTTTCATCAACACAGATGCAGTCACTCAAAAAACAAGAAAATTCATAAACAACAAATTTTTTGTAAAGTAGTTTTTTGTTGAGAATACAAAGTTGTGAGTTTTGAATTTTTTGAGACACAAGGTTGAGAGTTTTGAATATTATCTAGTATAAAATGAATCTTAGGCAATTTTTACAGGAGTTATCTATCTGTGGATCTTGTTTTTATTCCTATTTTTGTCATTCATGTACACCCTTGTGTAAATTAATTGAAACAAAACTAATAATTCTGTTGTTATTTATTTTTCTTTCATATTTTTCCAATGAAACATGACCCAGTGCACATGTTAGTACTTCGTATGTCCATTCCACAAAGTCTTTCCTTGCAGATTGACCACAGATTCTTGATTGGATTTAAATCAGGAGAGTTTCCAGGCCAATCTATAGTACTTTGATTTGTTCACTGGTAAGGTTTGCCAGTGTGTTCATGCAGCATTACAATGTTAGTATGCTTCCTTGGATTAACGTCCATCATTAGACAACTAAGCGACAGTTGAGACAATTGTGTCTGGGCATGATAAAAATCTGATGCAATCACAGATGACACAATATTTTTCAAGGCCAAACAAATTTCATCATACATACAAAAATAGATTCATATTACTGAACACCACCACAAATGACCTAATCTGAGGAAAAAATAGAAGTAGATTACACCGTGTCACTCCAGTGGGTCTAAAATTGACCGTATGGTGAAAGAAAGGAAACTAAAGTGGTTGTTTCAATTCATTTGACCGAGGATGTATGTTGTAAAAAATTTATGGTTGTTGTTAAATATAATTTTTGTCATCAAAACTTTGTAAACTGTTTTTTTTTTTTAAATATTATCTTTACAGCTCTCAGGATTTGCAAATATAAGTAACTTGTTTTTAATTTAGTAGCTTGTAGCAGATATTAAATCTTTTCACAAGATACACATGTGTTGATATCCCTATCAGTAGCAGTAACTCCTTTTCAGCTTTGGGTATGTGTAAAAAGAAAAAAAGTGGGAGCATGCATGCTGTAAATTCCAAGAGGCTAGCTTTCTTTTACTTCAATCCAAGATTGGGATAGGATGCTAAAATTAGTGCTCTGTGCAGTAACCACACATGGCTTAGACTATACACATCCTTAACTCTCTAATTCACCAACAAAGTAAGTTCAATATTTCCTTCATTCTTTACAGAGACTCTAAAGAACATTCCTGGAATACAAACTTTCTTTCAGAAACATTCCTTGAAATTTTCTCTATATGAAAATGTTCTTATAGAATAAATATTTCTATCTCACTTTGTTTCATTTATTCTTTTGTTTGTTTATTTTCTCAATCAATTTAACACTTTTAGTCTTTGCTTGTCAATACCGAAGCTTTCTTAAAACGATAACTCCTAACAAGTTCCTTAATCATTTTATGTTTTTATTTGGTCGACATGGGATAATTTCCTCATCTTTGTAGTTTTGTTCTTTACAACATTTCAACTGTATACTCTTCAGCCATTCTCACTTATCTATTGTATCCTGGAATGTCAGTGAATCTTGTCCTGAGAGTATCACCTATCATATATACCATATTTGGCACTTATATTATTGTATTCTTGGCAGTGTATCCTTCAGATCTCTGTGCTGAACTTATATCTTCCAGTTGAACTTTGCATATATCCATCTCTCTGGACATACCTACAGAATCATCACTTGTTCTTTCTTGATAAATACTTCTTACATGATATTAATGTTTACACTTGAGTTATCTGAATATAGTATGTGAACAGATTCTTTCAACCTTCACCAATGCTAATCTTTGTCTATTATTTTTTAATTAAAACCATAAAGTTTGGTGTGGTTACCTCTCCCTCCATGCATGATTGTGTTTTCCTGAATTATATATTTTCAGTGTTCCTCAAGTTTTATTTTTTAAGGTGGCTGGTCTTGCCCATGTAATATCTGCTACAACTGCATAGAATATTGTACACACATCCTGATGTCTCACTATATCCAATTCTCTTTCTTCAATATTTTGATTTGTATTTTCTGAAAATTCAAACCAAACAGGCAAATACTTACCCACAAGCAACCACAGTTCCTGAGGGTCCATAGGCACAAGCCATTACCCATGTTGTTGGCATGGTAACTGCATGTTCCTAAAAAAATAAAAAAATACATAAATTAAAACATTTGAAACAGAAAGTCTATATGTTAAATTCTGCTTTTTAAAAAAATCAAAAACTAAGCTTTCTCTTCACTAATTAACATATTTGATGGGATATAAGCTTCCTACGCCACAGATTTTATATTATGGAAGTTGACTTGGAGAAAGATGGGCTCTGCTAGGTTTACTTTGCCCAGAAGACAATACAGCATCCCTATTACCTGGTCATGAGACTGATAATGATGATGGAGTTAGGTTAAGTACAAGTAATGGTGCATCGGGTATTTGAAAACACATCTTTAGTATATTAGAAATGAAAGATGGCCGAGTGTAAAGTTACTTGACATGAACCAAATTTGAACATTCTCATTTCTCTTTCAGACATTTCAAGAGCATTAACATAGCAGCTTTCACTCTCATAGAGGAAACACACTCACATGCTTGTGGCACTTGTTGCTAATCACAGTGACTCCAAAGTAGATAGTTTCTTAAAAATGGCCAGTTGAACTGGAGAAATGACCAGGTGACTCTGCTTAGATGCCACATCTACCCAAAGTTCATGTCCTTATTATCCCTTGGTTTTGTGAGCACTATGTCATACCACTCTACTTCTTCCTGCAGGGTATCAAGGTCAATGCCACCATCAACATCAAGGTGGTCAAATCCTGGATTAAAAGTGTGTGTATAATCTCATCTTGACAGCTTTATACTGAGATTGAAGTAAAGCTTTACATTGTGAATGTTTTGAAAATGTTGCCATATGCATGTGAAATCTGGGTGATATACAAAAACAATTAAAGAACTGAAGCATTTTCACCAGTGATTTGATTTGATTTGATTGTTTAACAGTATATCAACTCCTTATGGGACATTTAATGCCAAAATTGAATTTTGGGGGGAAGCTTTGAAGTAATAAAAATATTTTATTTTGCTTTCACAATTGAATATATCGTAGATGATACTCAGCTTTTGTGCATATACATGTTTGTGTGGACATGATTACTAGAGGTTGTGATATATGTGTTTTATGTTGTAGTCATGTTGAAGTTATATCTTAGAATACAGTTTGATTTCTTTAAGAAATTGTAGGATATTATATGGACGAATGTCATGAAAGTGTTCTTTCATGTTGGTTGTTTAGTTGAATCTGTTTAGTGACATATCAACAACTCTATGGGTCATTTAATGCCAAACTTTAAATATTTTCAACACAATTGTATGGCTTCAATGAAATATATTTCACATGTAATTGTATACCTTCCACTACAGATAAAAATACAGATAAAATTAAAATGTATTGGTCATTTTGCTATAAAATGTATCATTAGTAATTCTATAAAATAGTCTTGCTCTTCATTTTACTATAAATAGGTACTGTTGGTCATTTTACAGTATAAAAATCTATTGCTGGTAATTTTACTATAAAAATGTATTTTTGTGCTTTCATAGTGTTTTGTTTTTGCTTGGGGTTTCACTATCTGTACATAGGTGGGGGACTCTAACAGGTGCTACCAGAGTGGATTAGGGTGGGCCTGGGAACAACAGCAATTAAAAGGTGGTTCCACGCTCCTCAAAACCTTGAATCTCCTAATCAAAGGCCTTGCTGTCGGATGCAGTTTATTGTCATACCCAAGACATTCACCAGTAGTGTCTTGTGTATTCTTGGTATACAGTGGAAATTGTATGCTAGCAATGTAGAATGACTGGCAGAATATTGAAGCTATGGTGTTGTTAATAGGATGTTTAAGTCACTTAGACAAACCAGAATTTGTTGAGATTTGGATTCAGTATTTTGCAGCCCAGGTGAGGACTAAAAAATTGAAATACAGCAAGGCAATAAATAATTGACCTCTCTCTAGCTTTTGGCAGGTTGTGAAGCTATAATGAAAATTTTTGTTATAGCATACCCCAGAGAATTGGAAGATTTGACATTCATCAAAATTTTGGAAATTATAAAAGGAAATTTATGAGCTAAAAAGAAACTTGTCATAGCGGAAAGAACCAAATTTCTGTCCATTAAACAGAAACAAGATGAATCAATTATACAATATCTTCACAGATGAGGAGAAGCAAGCAGATTTTGTGAATTTAAGAAATTAGGAACTCAAGATTTGATTATAGAGGATGAATTGACTCAATTACAGTTGATTAAAGAAGGTCTGGCTAATATATCTCATAAATATTGAACAATTAAAATTGAATAACTTGTATCTAACTGAATGTGTGGAAGTTATACAACAAGTAAAATTGATTAAAAAGTCTGATTCTACTGAGGTCACTTTTGGAACGTACAGTATAAAAAAGGAAGTTGACTACTGATCACGTATCATAAAACAGCACTATACAACAGAAGCTAGGTGGACTGGCCATTTAGTGAGAATAGAAGATGATAGAATCCTTAAGCAGTTTCACTATATGGTGAGCTTATTGAAGGAAAGAGGCCTACCAAAGTGAAAATGATTCAATATAAAGTGAAATACTTGCCAAACCAGTGGGAAAATGTAGAACATAATAAAATCTTTAATGACTGATTAAACAACAAAACAATTCAAAAATATAGTTTTTACTTTTGTGAAGCTATCACAAATTTTATTTCCTTGACTTTATGTTTCCTTCATTTTATCTTTTTATTTAGTATAATTTACTCATCATACAAAGGCTGAAGTCAATTAAAACAGATACAAGACATTTCTGTTCTTGTAGTGAATGGTGCATTATAAATTATTATAATGCCAAAAAAAAAAAAAGGAAAATGAGAAGACACTAAAACATATTCACTTTATGATTACATCTTATTAAAAAAGAAGATAATTATGATTGAAATTGGCATAAAAACTAGATACCTTATTTCCTGACCTATGAGGAAAATATTTTTGGTACCTTAGTGTGTTGTAAATGGTTAGCCAGCTACTTTTGTGAATTTGGTCCTCATTGGGTACCTTGGTCTTGTGCTATAGTAAGCTAAGTCTAGTAAATTAAAAAAAAATATTTTTCTTTAAATTGTAAAAACATTTGCATACATGCAATTTAAGATATCTATAGTGACAAAATGGACTTGCCCAATTTTGTATATAGTCGAGTGACTACTAATAAGTCAGTCATCACATGGCACAGAGGGGGAACTTCTATGTCACAGACTAGGAGACATTACAACAATATGGCGTTGCTGATAGGATCTCTAACACCGTTAGATGAGCTGGACTTTGTGGAAACATTGGTTTGTTGTTTTGTTCCCCAAGTATAAGGCAAAAAGTAAAATGATCACAAAGTTTCAGGAGGGGAGAGCAGGATTACAGGTCTCTTTTTGGCTTTGGCAGAATGTAAGGCCATCAGAAAGATCTCTGTCATGGCCGATCTCAGAGAATTGGAGGATTTGACATTTTCACAAATTTTGTACATTATAAAGAATTTGTGTCCAAAAAAGTAGTTGGTTATTGTTGAGAGGACAAAGTTCATTGGGAGCAAACAAGAGCTGAACGAGACAATAGAACAGTGTGTACATAATCTACAAGTGGCTTCCAGATTCTGTGAGTTTGAAAAACTTGGCAATGGAGAAATAACTATCGAAGATGAGTTGATACAGTTGAGATTAATTGAAGGTATGTGTGGTGCTTTGTACAAACACAATGAACTTGCCTTATTTTGCATAGAATCAAGCAACTACTAATAAATCAGTCATCACATAGCACAGGGGAGGAACTTCTATGTCATAGACTAAAAGACATTACAAAAATATCAATCATGTTTTCATTTTTTATAAGGAACTTTGTATTTAAACCATTAACATTTATTTTAGAATTTACATATTTTCATTATAATTGATTCCATTTTTATATAAGTGGTTTCTTATCTTAAATAGTATTCAGTTTGAATCTAGTTTTCATTTTTATCATTATTGTAACATTATATGTTACTTTGTATTTAAATTCACTAAAGTTTCAAGTCAAGGGAAACATCTGCATACTGCAATTTTGTGGGGCATCATCTGCACAAAGTCTCAACAATTGACTATTGATCAATAACTATGGTAAAAATTATATTAATAATGAAAGTAATGGTCATGACAGAGTGTTAACGATAAATTTGATTTTGCTGATATGAAAGATGAGAATAGTTGACTGAAAGAGTAATTGTTTAAAAGTGACAATGAAAATGTGTTTGTAACAAATCAGAAAAAAAAGAAATCAGTTTCTTAATCAAACAAGAATGTGGTATATATTGTCTAGATATTTTTTTAAAATTCTTACTTTATTGGTAGTGAAAGCATCCCACACCAACATTTTCCCATCCTGAAAAAGAAAAAATGTTGTTCTGAAATATTTCCAATTGTTTTAAACATGAGGAAATAAAGCAAAACTGAATCACAAAAAATAATTAATGCATACACATAAATGCTATAAAAAAAAATTGACCAAAAATATGAAAAATAGACATACAGTAAAAATATTTAAAAAAAATTTGCAAAAAAATATGATAAAGAGAAATACTTAGTTGAATAAAATTAAAACTAAAAAATAAAATCTTCCAAAATATTTAGTAATGTTTTTTTAATAATGAGTAAATGAAAAAGTATAATTAAAAATTTGCCAAAAATTAAATTTCATAAGATTTCCTAACTGAATTCATAAACTACTAGAAAGATAAAAAGATTGTATAGTTTCAATTTCTTAAGTAGAAGCAGGTGGAAAACTAGTATTTGAAATTCAGTCTTTATTTAAACACTGACTATATCTGACAGATAAAAAACAAAACTGAGACATTATAGATAGATAAGTAGATAGATAGGCAGACAGAAATTAAAACAGACAAATAGATATGGACATCTTAGTTCATATCTATTTGTCTATTTTCATATATATATATATATATATATATATATAAAATAGGTAAATTTAGCGAGTAAACAAATATAGATAGTTAAATTGATAAATAAATATAGATATGTTTAAAAAGATCTCTTTATTCTACAAATTATTTTGACTAGTATTCTCATCTTTGTTTTTTCATCTTTACATTTCAGCTAATGCAATTCAGCTCTTCAGATTTTTCATTTTCTTCTAAATAGTTTAAATCTATCCATTAAAGATTTGTGCAGAAAATGGTAGTCCATTTGTGAGTTTGAATAAAATTCAACCACACAAATCAATCAACACAGATGATGATTCAAACTGTTGAACCCATTCTTTGTATTGCTGTTGTATTTACTGTATCAGTAATCCATTCAGCAATGTATTCTTTAGCTTTCTTCAATTGCACAATCTGTGAAGAAACAGAAGAAGCTTCTTTTGTGAGAAATACATTTCTCTTTCTTTTTTGATTATAGAAACATGAAAAATAGATTGGATTAAAATCATCATTATTCTGAGGCTTTTGTATTACTACATACTGATCTTCCCAGAATTTTAATTCTATTGTCTTTAAGCCCATTATGATTCTTTTGCTTTTTAATGTGCAGCAGTACTTATCTAGCATTGTATACTGTATTGGCTACAGCCATTTCTTAGGTGCATCTATATATGTTGTTTAAGACATAGGCAGCACCAATGATATTCATTATCTGTTATTTGTACCTCTTTCCTAACAATGTGATTAGGTTTATGGGTTTTTGATGTTTAAATTATAACACTTGATTGCTTTCTCCCTTATTTTCATCCTATCCCCAAATACATAATATATTATGCACACAGTTTTGTTATGATAAAAATGTATCCTTTTTTTACAAGTTATTTGACTGTACATCTTTGTTACTTTTATCATTACATTTCATTTGATACATTCTTTGTCTTTCTCCCAATGTATAATTTATCTGGTAAGTTCTAGATCCAGGTATATTCTAGATGGCATGAAATCTATAGATCAAACATCTGTACAGACAGAATTAATCTTTGATCAAGTCTTCAAAAAAGAAATTACATTTACCGAGTGGATTAAATCATATATCAATTTTTCAAAAACTTGATAACATACTGCCAATAAGACTTTTCAATTATGAAAGTATCTTATGGTTGCTTTTGGTCTATTGAGTATAGGGACCTATAGAGCATTAAATTCTATACTAGGTTTGCTTATGCAGCCTAAGGATGGCCAGGGAACAAATTGGTCAAAATGTGATAAAAATAGCAAACATAAGGATATTAATGTAAATAGCTCCTGGAATAAGGATAATGACTCATTTTGGGATTTTAACTATTAAAGAATGTATCAGCCTGTTATCAAGTTTATACATACATCCTTCTTCATTCTATGCAACCTTCAATGAAGTGACATAAAAGATTTATTGGCAACAATAGGATATGTCATTTATAAAATATCTGTTGGCAGCTACATAACTATTATGAAGTATGTGTCATTTATAAAAGATTTGTTAGCAGCTACATACCTGGGATGAACTAACTATGTGTCGTTTATCTGTGGACCAGTCCATGCATAGTACTTTGCCCTGATGTCCTTTGAGTTGTCGTCGGTGTTTAATGTTGAATGATGGCAAATTTTCCAGTTTTTGGGCAACTACAGTCACTGAAAGAAGAAAAGAAAATGTTATTCAAAAGAACATCTAACCAGAGATGAGGGTTTAACTTTCTTTACAAAAACTGAATAAGCAGTTGTAACATTAAGATCATCAATGAATCTTTAAGTGTTGTACCTTATTGAAATATATTAAATATTTAAATATAATAGACAATATAATCTTACTTATTATAAAATGCAGATTGTGTGTGTGTGTGTGTGTGTGTGTACGTTTATATATTGGATCGGATTTCCTACATTTTTCAACCGATTTCAACAAAACTTCACAGGACTATCTAAAATTACCTTGCGGTGGTTCTGACAGCGCCAAAAATTGGAAAAACAATTGTTTTTGCACAAAATCAATTTGAAAACATGATTAGGAAGCATTGCTGGCATGAGAATGAAAGGGGGACAACTCATATCGAGTTATACTTATTATAAAACCCAGGTTGGTTGTTTGTGTGTGTGTGTGTGTGTTCGTTTATATATGGGATTGGATTTCCTACATTTTTCAACCAATTTCAACAAAACTTCACTTTTTTTTGGCAGGTAGTGTTTCTTATTGTCTTGCACACTTTTTTCTTTATTTTTACATTCAGAACGCTTTAAAAATTCCATTTACAAGACAATTGTTTATAATAAAATTCTATTCAATCGGTAGACTCATAACAATTGAAAACAATGTTTTTGTTTGAGTTTGGGTTTGACCAATTCATAAAATTAAAAAAAAAACTAATTAAGACATGCGTATCTGTCAACCTTAAACAATAATCTTTGTCAATTTTATTTTTCAGTCTTTATGGTGGTCGATACTTGATCTATCTCTTACTGTTACATCCCCGGGCAACGCCGGGCTCTACTGCTAGTTATATATATAATAACCTCATTCAGTTATCTCTATTTTCTATTTATATTTCTATAGTTAAATTATTTACAAGGCTTTTTTATAGTAAAATCATAAGCAATGCATTTAAGTGCATTGGATTGAGTCATTAATAGTCTCTGTTTTTGTTTATCAACTTTATTCTTCAAAAAATAATGTACACTTATATTTTATTCCATTATAATATATTCACCATTATTTGCAATGACTTCTTATCAGGTAAGCTCTTCATTACCTTTTGAGTTAAATTGCATGGGTTTTGATTTGAAAAGCTTTTCAATGATCTCTTGTTTCTGATTTTCATTAGAGAAAGTTTTCTTCGTCAAAACATTTTGCCATGATCAAAGGTAATAATCAGTTGGTGTAAGATCAAGTGAATATGGCAAATGGTGTAGAAAAGATCAACTGAATTCCAACATATTTTCTCTGTTATTCTTGTTGTGTTGTCAAGGAGGAGAATAACATTTTTCTTTAAACCACTGTGTATACTATTGTCATTCAAAACACTAAGGTATGTTAATTTCCTTCAAATCTATTCTTAACTGTCATGTAAAATTAATAGTTGAGATGATGTATTCATCTTTACAACTGATTTCCCCAAACAGAAATTACTTATGATTCAACCTAATACAAATGACAACACTAATTATGCTTGCATTTATTTCTGACCAATGACAATCCCTTTTTCCTGATTTTCAATACTGTTCTATAATAAAATAATTATATATATATATATATATATATATATATATATATATATATATATATATATATATATATATATAATTAGAGGAATTGAAACTTTTCTCATATAATCATAATTGAAGTGGGTTAGCTATGTCATCACAATGAGTGACAACAGAATACTGAAGGCCCTTATGCATAGCCAGATTTACCTTGGAAAAAGAAATATAGGTTGGCCATTGCACAGGTTTAAACTAAAAACAAATTGAAAAGCAACCTTGTGTCAGTCAACTTCTCATATAAGAGCTTTGAGCAGGTGGCCTGACGCTGTAAGGAGTGAAGAGCTACTTGATTCAATGGCATCAATGACTTTGAAACTGGCCACCATCAACATGTGAGGGAAGCAAGTTCAAGTTCAAAAGCATCATCCTCATTATCATCCAACTTGTCTTGAAATCCTCACTTTTGTATCATTTGTAGCCTTGTCTGCAAATCACTGCCAGAGCTGAAATGTCATGTCAGACATAAACACTTGAACTAATTTAATTGTTGGACACTAATATGTTAAAATCAGCTGGAGAGTCCATCATATAATAGCTGTACTTTGTCAGTAATGCATGCCTTCATTCCAGACTAGAGATACTCACTTTCTTAACTTTCAATGCACAGCATACAAAATGAGAGTTGAAATTTGGTAAAATAAATTTTAGGTAAAAACTAAAATTTTTAAGTGACATATTCTTTATGAGTGTCAAAAATAAAAAGTAGGTTAATACAGAAAATAATAAATCTAAATGGGCAAAGTGGGGAAATAGACTAACCAAAATTTAGAGATTATCTCTCCATGACTTTGTAATTTATTTTTTAATTTTAAGCTTACAATTGGCTTAAAAAACATAATTCAAATGATGCAAATTTACTGAAGAAATGATACAATAAATATGAATACTGAATATCTAAATGAATTCAAGAAACATTAAACTGATATTATTGATTTAAATGTATATTGTTGTTTCTTTAAATAATAATCCAAATGAAAGGAATGCATATTCACCTGCTCAAAAATGGAAACAAAACAACTATATCCTCTCTAAAAGTGTGAAGATGTTCCCTTTTCTAAAAAGATATCTGCACACAGGTGGAGACACCCACATAAATATGTGCGTGTTGTATAACACTCAACAAATGAAATACAAATAAATGTAAAATGAAGTATGCATTCTGCTCACCACCATGTATGTACATGTATAAGTATCTACATTAAAAAAAAAAGTAGGTGTGAAAAAAGATGTCACATCCTTACAAAATTTATCTTCATGTGCAAAGTTCTAAAATCTTGTGAAAGCTAAATACATATAGGCTCCAAACCAAGTTTCAGCAACTGATATATTCTGATTGGTCCAATAATGCCAAGGTCATGTTTCCACCTATGCACAAGTGTTCAAACCAGAGAACATGTTCTGAAGCCTACCACGTGATTAACAAGTAAATAAATATGATACACTAGCACATCTTCCTGTGAGCATCATGACAGCAATGTAATCGGCTACTAAAAACTACGTCACACATTCTGAGGCTAAAAGTTACCATCATTAACATAATCTCAAACTTCCAGAGCATTCACTCACTCACTCAAGTTGTTCACATAGCAGCTCATAATCATTTCTGCTAGTGAATAAATATTGCAACTTCATTCAAACGAAGCAAAGAAATTAACGATAATGAAATCATTTTTCAAACTTTTCCAAACATTTACTCACTCAAGTCGTTCACACAGCAGCTTTCGTTCATTCCCGCAAGTGAATTAACATAGTTTCTCAACTTCACCAGTGAGAATCAAGTTGCCAAAGATTAAAGTTACTTTGATAACATAAAAACAAACTTTCAGAATTCACTCACTCACATCACACTGGATTTCATTTACACACAGAAGTTCTCAACCACAGAACATTATTATTACATAACAAACATAAAAGTTCTTCTTACAGAACATTATTTCACCCAGAATTTATTTACTTCTTGACAACATTACGGTCAAAGAAAGACAACTCTTTTCCCAATTTACACTGGAAATTTATATTTCACAAACACTGTTTAATTATAAACAGAATTATTCTTTCACTGACTCTGTGAAACTTACATCACTACAATTACAACAAATGTTTCTTCAAGTAAACTCATACGCCATAACTCCAAACACCTAAATAAGAGTTTACAAACATAATAAAAATAACAAAAATCATTAAGACTTTTCACTCACAAACAAGTCTTTTTACTCATTTCAGCATTGTAGTTTTAAAATAAATCAAAGTATTGTTTGTTATTCAAAAACTGTTTTTTTTTTACTCTCTTGTTGTTAATTGTTTCTTGGCACATTTGTTGAAAGTAAAAATAGTAGGGATTGAATTGAAGCCATTCCATACTTTACAAAGTTTACACATGATCATTCTCATGAGAGCATAAATTTGTGAGCGTGAAAGCCTAAAAGCTATTTGTGTGCTATTGTATTTATTGACTCAGTTTGACATTGAAGTATATATAATTGGATATTGTACATATATAAGTGTATATACTGGATATTATTACTATATAGTCGTGGAACAGTGACCTAGTGGATGTAAGAATTGGTGTAAATGGAGTTAGTTTACCAAGTAGTCGTGAGTTAAGCAACATCTTAGAACTTTACTAAGAGTTATTTCCCTTATCACCGGCAGCCAAATAAGAAAAATTCTTCCTGTCCATTGAAAGAAAAGTTCGGTTAGAAATTCCTAGACGTTATTGAATACTACAGGCACCTGAAAAAGATCTTTACTTTTTAATTATAGATCACAAAATAATAACAAATTTTTTTCGTAAGTAAAGAAATACTATTTTCGGAGTTCAAACTAAAAAGTTATCCAGTTAAAAAAAAAACTAACGACATTATCATCCAAGAAATCATAAACAAAAACAAGCATGTGTTACTGTTATGAACTTAATGTTAGTAGCTTTTTTTAGTTACTTATCATCATAAAAACCTTGACACTTGATAGACTTGCATTTAACGGCTACATAAGCGGCTACAATGATTTTTTTTTCAAATACCTTCTTTTTCGGAATGGTTTCAAAGTGAAAAAAAATACTGCTGTTATTGCATTTTTCACAATATCCCTCGGCAATATTATAAAAATAAAAATATTTGAACTGCAAATATTGCATTGCGATATTCATTAAATTATTTATCTTTTATAAAAATTTATTATTAGCCAATTTTTAAAGAAATAAATTTGAAAAGAAAACTTTTTTTTATTAAAAATTTTATAAAAAATTATCAAAAAAATTGTAAACCAACCATGGCCATATGGATTATTTACCATTTTAATAACTGAAAACTTTTCAGTTATTAAAATGGTAAATAATCCAGTGAAAAGTAAAACTTTTAGTTTTAGAGAGTGTATGTGGCGAGAGCGAATGAGTGAAATGCATTTTTTCAAAATTTATAATTACATTGTAGTAACTGTTAGTGTTAACTTAAATGTATTTAATTAAAAAATTTTTGTTCATAGACATTTTTAAAAAATAAAATATTTTTATACTTTTAGTTTTTTATTTCATTATAGTTGGTTCAATATTTTTATCTTGTAAATAAGCAATCTAATAGTGTTTACTACTTTGTCAATTCTCACGCAAGAATAAAGAAAATGTATATAAATCCACTTTCATTTGGGCTTTATTAAAATTCTAATCATCGCTTTTTAAAACAATAAATTTTACCGAGGGAGTCAAAAAAGTGTATATACACTACACTTACAGTAATAGCGGTAGCAGGGGAACGAAAAACTGTCTTTTTGACACACCGATTTTTTTTTTTTTTTTTTTTGCGTGTTGTAAGTTCTATGGCACTCACAGTGCCAAACTACTGGAACGCCAAGTGAGTATCAAACTCATTTATACTGGCAAAGATCTCTAAAACCCAACCATTGCTCTATGATGATATGCACCCTTGAAGTATCAATGTATTTTTAATTTTTGTGTGAATGTGGGTGTACGTGTTAGAGACGCTGTGGTATACTGGAAAGTTCCCCCGTTCCTGTACTGTGGAAGTACTGTTCAATGACGATGCGTGTGTAACTAACATTCATTGCTACCTAGTCAGTCTACTCGTGTTCAATTAGTAGGCGAGGTTTTATAACGTTGTCTTGGGACGGCTCTGCAATATTTACGATGGATGACAAGTTCAAGCAACTTGCCTGCATCAATTTTTATGTGGAATTTTGAAAATAAATTTGCTAACGAGACCCTTGAAATACCCATTTCAGGTTTTTTGGTTAACATTAACAATCTTTAGGTTGAATATAGGTTGTTTTTTTTAGTTGCATGCGCGTTTCAAGGCCGGGAGAATGTCGGTTTAAGAGGATGAGCGTTCAGGACAAATAATCTCCAGAAATGTGCTAGGGGTGATGGTGGGGATGAGAAATCATTGATTGAGTACGTCCAAAAATTTAAATACTATATTAAACGTGTTATTTACTAGATAATTAAACAGTGCACTAATAAACCTAGTACTCCATGAACTCTCCGATACCACTTCGTTAGTGAAAAAATGAAATAAAGAATTCTAAGTGTACACTGTAAATGGGTATGCGTTTGAAACCGTTACTACTGCTCTCGGAATATGCGTCCGCATGTGTGTGTATGAGTGTGTACTGTGTGCTCATTATGTGCGTCATTTTGAATCATGGGAGTACAGGAACAGAGTTTTAAGGTGTGTTCAATAATTGAATATAATCGCTATTTTTAAGGTTGAATTTTTTTTCACTGTCCACTATATACCGTACGTGTGCTAGTTTTAGATGCATGTGTCAATGTCCGTGTGTAAATGTGCGTAAGCGTACGTCTTACTACGGTACTGACTTCCACCAGAACTGACTTTCATTTCATTCAAGTTGTAAAAAAAGTAACCATTGTTTTTTTCTTTCTTTTTTATACCGCAAAAATTTAAGCTGATGATTGCTGGACGAGTGCACTCGTGCGCTTCCTTTCATTGCTAATTTTGGACATTGCAATTAAAACAAATCCCCCCCCCCCCAAATAGTTTCTAGTTTCTTTTTTATCGCTCAGCTGATTTTGAAAAAATTCAGACATTTAAGTTATTGGATGAATAAAAAATTTAAATGTCCCTTTTTTTATTAGGAATTGATTGTTGATGTTTGTCAAGATTTATTAACCTTTTTCTCTTTTAGCACCATTTTTCATTTTATACAAATTAAATTTTGTTTTGTTTCTATCGACCGTTTACTTTCCTAGAGAGTGCTTTTTTATTGAACAAACACAAAAGACGCAAATAATTACGTTTCTAAAAGTGATGGTTGGGTTGGTATATTGTTGAATAAACTTAGAGTAGCACTAAATGGATGATGAACGAAAGTGTATCGGGGATGTGTAGACTGTAGTGTTGTACACGGTACACTAAAAAAGACTCCAAAGATAATGAACAATGTAGAAGATGTAACTTAGGTTTTTACACTATGAAAATTGTTACAGTTCCATCGATAACAAGGTAGATAATTGAATTTGAAGATAATGGTAGCTTTACCTTTTGTGCTGCGCATGTTTGCATAAAGCTCATAAAAGTAGCGGTCTCTTTGGAAGAAAATAGAAAAAATGTAACATTTAACAAGTAAATCTGATTATGAAGACTCTAGAAAAGGAAACAGTAACTTGGCCTGTTTTATTTAAACGGTGGTGGATGGCAATATAAATTATATCGGGTCTCAAAGATTTGTTTGGTCAGAAAATTAAATTATAATTTCAACTGATCTTCAAGGTTTTCAAAAAAATAAATAAATAAAAAACACTGATTATTATTACTCCATAGCTCGCACAGCCATCAAAGGCTGATAGATAGATAGATAGATAGATAGATAGATAGATTTAACAGTCCAAGTTTAAGTGTACAAATTTAAAATTGTTTCCATACCAAGAATCAATAGTGGAGGGGTGTGGATCGCTCACACTTACTTGTGGAATGTTGATTCATTTATATTTTTTTTAAAGAGAGAGGTGTTGTTGGTTTTAATTTCCTCATGAATTTCCTCTCGTCTGAATTTCTATTAAAAAATATTTTTCAGATTCCTGCAAAAAAACCATTCTAGTTTCCCCAAATTCCTCTTTTCGACAACATTTTTTTAATTTTCGGTCCTTATCCCTACACCCACAAACGCACACGCAATCAATGGCATTTCGATTAATTGTTGCACAACAGCATCATTTAATTGTTTTGGTTAACAGCATCATTTAATTGTTTTGGTTAATTAAGCAATTGTTACTCACCTACTTAGACAAACACTGCCTGCTACACATTCTTTTATAATAACAATAACAATCATCATAACTCATACATTAATTAATATTCAGTGATTCACATATAGGAGAGACATTCAAAAGTTTGTGGAAGAAGGGAATAAAAAGCACTTATTTTAAGTGTAAGTTTTCTTTTATCCACATAAGCTCCATCAACATCAGAGAACTTCTGTAAACGATGATATCAGCCATGGATGTTTGGATGTTTAACGGTTTGCCATCGAAATCCTCGCAATATTCCCCTTTTGATGAGAGGAATGAACAGAGGCACATCGTCTTAGAAATAGATTCTCTGGTGAAGCTTTCTACGGCGCTTTTTAGCATTTTTTTTTTTTTTTTTAGCTAATCCTCTCAAAACACTTTTGTAATAAGCAGATGCTTGTAAACTGGGAAAATGCCATTGTAAAGTGTTGATTAGTACGTCGGGTTGATCAATTATAGAATAATGTATTGTACTGCTTCTCGAGTGTTGTGGTCACCAATGTTGAATGGGTTAATGCGGCTGCGTGTTGAGAAGGTAATCAACATTCATACATAATATTTAAAACATCAAGGAAAAAGAACAATGAGAACCAATTTTGTTTAACGAAGAAATATGTATATTAAATTCAACAATAATACAAAGTAGTTGCAATATGAGTGAAAAAGGGAGAAAAAAGTAGCTTCCCCTTGACTGTAAGGAAATGTCTTATAGAAGATTTGTCTGAGAAAAATGTTCAGAGTTCAATGTTGAAAATAGAATATTTATTTCAGAAAATTGTTCAGTAGTTGCAACTTACAAAGTTGATTTAACTTGGTGTGTCCACTGAGAACTGGTGGTGTGTCACATAAAGTTCTGTAGTATGTATGTACGTGCGGAGTGAGTAGGATGAAATACACGAGCGAGTAAATGAGAACTATTGTCTCTGGGTACCTTGACTGTGGTTCTGAAATTACTACTACTGGTTTTTTGGAATGCATCCAATATTTATACTATCTGGGGTGGCTCCCAGCAGAGACGCTATAGTACATTTTTGAATATACATGAAAAATATCCAATTGGACAGAAAATGGACCAATCAGCGATTTTGTAGCAAAGCTTGTTTTAATTAATGGGTTGTTTTTAAAGTGTCGCAAACTTCCACCTCGAAATAATTCCGGTTCAAACGAAAAGTCAAAGTTCACTTTGACGTAAACAAATATGAAAAGATTTGCATGGTTTTCTTATAACATTTTTTTTACAAATTTTAAGGTAATGTGCATCTATATGGAATGTGTGCTTGTATAGTTTTTCTACATTACCAGAAGAGTCCACCACATTGTAGAATAGATTCTTTTCTTCTAGTGTCAGAAATAATTATTTAATGGTGAAAAAAATGCTATGTGTTTAGTTTACTATTTAAAAAGTATTGAGTATAATTAAACAATGTCGTAGGACAAAGTTTTAACATTTCATAAACGCAATACAATTTCAAAACTACAAACTAGTAATAAGGAGCTTTTCCGTTAATCTCCCTAACATTGTAAATTATACAATGTAAATATGAAAATTAGGAATGGAAACATTGTTAAATTTATATATATATATTGCTTTTATTTACACAATCATTGAGGGAAATTGATCAGTTCTTATTTACAGAAAATCAGTCAAAAATCCGCGTATCTAAAACCTAGTGGTGCGTAACACATCACTTTGATCCAGTCTACCTTCCCTGGTAGATAAATATGTGATACATAGCAAGTTTAATGTGAGGTGACCACACGCGTGCGCGTGCGAAAAGCAAAAAATGGACACTTAGTGTTTTGCAGGGATTTAAATACTGGTACCCTTCCGCTTTGGTGCAATGAAAAAGGCGCTGTTGTAGGGTTGAAATACCCTGAACCAGACTCACACGAGGTGAGTTTTTACTACATCCTACCAGGAGACAAGAACATGGCTAGAACTGAACACCGGGGAAAACAGAAACAGATACTACACTGGTTCTCGGCAGAAGTGACGAGAAACAATATTTTGATCCTAAACAGAGTTTGCAGCCATTCTGATTCAATGCAAAAGTGTCGATCGTAAATCATCCCGTCATTTTTTACATGTACTATGCGAATAAATAAATAAAAACCTCGTTGTACCCGTGAAAGGGAAAGCGTCGAACACATTTTTCTTTTCTTTGATTTCATGAATCATTCAATCATCATCATCAGCAGCAGCAGCAAAGCCTTCTTGCATCTAGTAATTACTGACAGTTGCCCAGTAATTAAGGTCAAAGAAGACATCATCTGAAACTTTAAAACTTTAAAAGTAACAAAGATGAATAACTAGTCCGAATATAGCCTCTGCAATAATGGAAATGCTTTATTGCAAAAGACTGAAGAATGTATCGACGGAAAATATTAATCACAAAATAAAAGGACACCGAAGATGAAAATATCAGTCCGAATGATTTATTTGTGGCATAATGAAAACGTTTCTCGAAATAAAATTACACTCTACACATTTTTCTCATCTTTAATCAAACATTTTAATCGGAGTTATTTGGGTCTTAGTTTTGATGGAAAAAAGGGAATAAGATTTTAAGTCAATTTAAATGCTTTATTTAGAGTAATGCGTATCGTCTGAATTGTGCTTGGTCTTTGGAAATTCTAATTCTCCATTGCACTAAAAGGGAAGGTCGTGGGTCATCATGAACGCCTTCGAGGTGCATGCCAATTTTTATTCTCACCCATCACGTTGATGGGTGAGAATAAAAATTGTGAAATCTCATATAAAAATGAATTTGTATTTACTTAACGTCTATTGAGAAGGTAAATAATGCTTTAGGTGCTATGGTGGCGAAACATTTTGAAGTTTACCAAATCCTATGCATAGTGATGTAAGTCTATGAAAGAAGAAACTGGTTTTGTTCGTCCACCTCATTCAAATTGAATTTTTATTTAATGAATGTTTTATCCATTTGCAGCGTTCTTATTTTTCTGAGAAAAGTCGACAGTTTTTCTAAATTTTTCTTTTTTATCATTCTTCTTAGCACATTCAATTCACTGTTGCATAGTAGTGGCATTGTTGCCTGGTCGTGCTTGTCCGTCTGTGGAAAAATAGGAAATTGGCGGAATATATTTTATTAGGATGTCAAATGTTACAAATTTCTATCAGTGTCATAAGGTAAGTCGCATCGAGAAATAAACAAACATAATCGTTAAGGATAGAACATGCCTACTAATATTTAAGGATAAAATAGAACTTGCGTGCACACACACATACCCTACATGGTAAAGTCTCTTCAGGCGATCATGGCTCTCTACAGCTTTCTTTTAACATTTGTAAACAGCTCATTGTTTTGATTGTTCTTGGGTATGATAGTAAAAAATGGTTTCCATAGATTTCTCCGTGATCTTCAGAATTGTCATTTTCCTTGACTAGTTACCAACTAAGGGTAGAGATATCAGTATCGTTATTTCATAGTCGGGGTGAAAGAATAGTTCCATGCCTTTCTTAAGAATGCGAAATGAATACAAATTGTCTCAGGTGGAATTTGAACTCGTTCCGCCAGTTTCGTTTTCCGCGATATTAATCGTTGATTAATATCGCGATACCTCAAACAAACAAAATATAGATATTTAATCTGACAGAAGACCACATTTGTGAAACATTCTGTGAGGAATGGCCTTACTATACTATCAATATGGTCTGTGAGGCGTTCTGCAGTCATAAATTAAATAAAAAAAGCATAGAACATTTTTTATGCAAAAGCGTTTGATAAAGTACGCCAAAAAGAACTGCTGGAACTTTTAGGTAATTTAAACATATTTGGGAGGGATATTAGAATAATACAGAAGTTATAGTAGTAGCAAACCGCCTACATACAGATAGCAAATGAATTCAGTAAAATAGAAAGCGGTGTAAGACAAGGACGTGTCTTCTCACCGGACTTGTTCAACCAATACAGTGAGGCGATTCTAAGAGAATTAGAAGTCCTACCACAACCTTAACAACATAAGATAAGCAGATGTCACACTGTTGATATCTGACATGGAAAGGAAACTATAAGAACTCTTACAAAAGTTAGTGAATGAAAGCTAGAAGAAAGGTCTAATAAAATTGCAAGAGGGGACATAATGCATGGTTGTCAGCAGAAGGAACAGTTCAAAATGCAAATTACAAATTGAAAATATAAAAATCAAATATGTATAACAATTTAAAGATCTAGGAAGTATTTTAACAGAGGACAGAAAGTGCGACACTGAAATTCGAAGGCGCCTTGAGATATCGAAAGATGCTTTCCAGAAGCTAAGCAAAGTATTAAGAAACGGGAAATTTTTCGTTAGAAACAAAGAAACAAAGAAAAATGTACTGAACTGTTACGTAATATTAATCCTCCTATATGCCAGTGAATACCGAACAATCTCCTCAGAGATGAAGAAGAGACCTGAAGCAACCGAAATGTGGTTCTACAGAAGAATCCTGATAATAGGATGGACCAAATATGTGAGCAACGACGATGTTTTGGAGACAATGGAAACAAAAAGAACACTAATATTTAACATATTTAAAAAGTTAAAATTTCTAGGGCACATAACGAGGAAAGAAAGCTTGGAAAATTTGATACTTGAAGGCAAGTGAGACAGAGGAAAACAATGCATAACCGACCTTAGCGAGCTTGAGTAAAACAAGGTTTAGGAGAGTTAACAAAAAGAAAAAAAGCGCTACAAAGGGCAATAAATTTTAATCAAATTAAAGGAATAAAAACTTTTTATTCTATTTCCAAGACAAAATTTCAGTCACTTTTCCTCCGCCGTAAGGTTGCCTCTCTGTGTCTTTTTTTATAAATACTTTCTTGGTAATTGTTGGGATGAGCTCTTCGATACCAAGACTTTATGAATTTAAGCGCAGTACTAAACTGGCGTCTAGATTTCATCAATTTACAATTGAGATGACTAGATGTAGCCGTAAGTTTTATGCTAACATTTTATTTTCTCGCACTTCTAGCTTCTGGGAAAAAAATTTATAGAATTTTGGAAAACGAGATTTTATTCAATGATGACGATTAATATTGACAACCAACAAATTAGAAATTCAAATGAAATGTTAATGCTTAATCACTCAAATATAAAGTGTGTAGTTTCTGTTGTTGATGTGTGAATTTCGATACGCAATATATTAAATATAGAAACTAATTTTTAAACGAAGAATTATCACTTTAGCTGCTGTAAGAATTTAAAATTATTAATGTGCTAAATCTATTGGTAATTATTTAGTAAATGATTATTATAGTTTATGATAATTATAAGGAGATATAAAACACTTGATATTTATTAGTACAAAGTTCCCATATCAGTAATAAATAAAATGTACGCGGTTCCAGCATAAGATTATTTGAAAGAGAGAAATGGAAAGTACAAATAATTCTCATCTCATGCCAATAATAAAAATGAACATCAATAAAATACATAATGATTGATATCATAAGAAAATTTGATGAAGATGAGGCCTACAAATCTTTAAGAATCCAACAGGCAGATGGCAAAAGATGTGTGGCCATGAAAAAACCAGGACGGAATACTCCATAAGAATAAGATCAATTTTACGTCCTGAGCTCATTGTCCTCAATCGAATTATAACCATAAATTCGTTAGCTATATCTGCTGTAACTTATAGTTTCAACACTATCAATTGAACTCTGGCTGAAATGAAGAAAATGGATTCCAAATTATGAAAATTACTGATTTGTCATAACATGCACCATCCGAAGGCAGATGTTAAGCGTTTTTGTTTTAAATTCAACTTGATTTAGCGTATAAAACTATCACAATTGGCCAAAAAATAATATTTAATGATATTTAAGGACCACGTCTGACAGGATGCCACAAAAAGTTAACTATCATAAGAAATACAGTGTAACCCGGATATAAGAGAGTTGTCGGGATCGGAGAGAAAGTCTCTTATATCTGGGTTTCTCTTATATCCGGGTTTGCTCTATTTTGTTTAGGTAAGTATGGCTCTAATTTGGGACCAGAAAAAATCTCTCTTATATCCGGGTTTCTCTTATACCCGGGTTACACTGTATATTAAAAAAATCTATTTAGAAAGAGAACAATAAATTCCTAAAGGAACTGAACATTACTACCAACGAAATGAATAAAAACAAATGCAGCTTAAATTATTAAAAAGGAAAACTAAAACACTAGGGTTAAACAATTTAAAAACACCTGGCGACAACAAACCCTTACATGGCCAATATGTAATCGGAAATAATGATGCTGATGTAGATAAACACAAAAAAAACTATCAGTGACTGAAGAGTGCAAAGCAAAAAACAAAGAGGCATTAATAATGGCTGCATAGGACCAAAGCCTATTGACGTGGAATTACAAGGCAAATATAATGAAGAATGGCACAGACCCAATAGGAAGATTATGTGAACAACATGTTGAGACTATTGAACACTTAGTGTCTGACTATTCAATCTTAACACCAAAGCAATACAAAGATCAACATAACAGAATTAGGCAGTATATTCAATGGAAAATGTGTCAGTATTAAAATGCACCACATGCTAAAAATGTTTTGATCATCACCCCGAAACGGTCATGGAAAGCCATGAGGTCACTATTCATTGGGACTTTATTATTTATACTGACAAATATATAAAAGCTAGGATCAGACATTGTAATTACAAACTACAAACAAAAATACTTTCTCATATACACGGTAATGCAATCAGATAACAATATATCTGTTAAATAATATGACAAAACAAATAAATAAAAGGCATTTATTGAAACTGAAAAAATGTAGCACCTTAAAACTACTGTTAGTGTTATAGCTATAAAAAGTGGGACCCTGGGTACAATGAAAAAATAATGGTACAAATAAGAGCATTAATAAAATCCCTGGCATCTTCTGTGCACAAGAGTTTCTGTCCATCTACTCAGGAGAGTATTAAATGTCAAGAAAATATAAACATTGTATATGTTAAAAAATATCATTTAGCATCCGAATTTGTGCAAAAGAATACATTTACTACCTTGCCTTACCTCAGGTTTGTGATAATGACTCGGCAAGGGATTGTACTAAACAGTGGTCGTCGTCGTAGTAGTAGTAGTAATAATAATAATAATAATAATAATAATAATAAATCTAATCTAGATATTGAAGAAAAATTGCAAAAACAGAGTGTGCTTTCTTATTGACATACAGAGTGTAAATGTATCTTTGAAGATCTTCAAAAAAAAAAAAAAAGAAACTATCAAAATGCAAAGTTTGGTTTGGTTTGGTTTATTTTATTTTACAACATATCAACCTCAATGGGTTATTTAATGCTGATAAAAAATTTTATGGCTGGTAATATTTTGTTTTGTCAAAAATCTGTTTCTGGTAATATATTTCCTTCAAAATTGTATTGCTGGTAATAATTTTTATAAAAAAAAGTATTGCTGGTAATAGTTAACTACTTGCCCATAGCTGGGACCCTAAAAGGTGCTACCACCCCGGCTCAGGGTGGACCTGGGAACACCAGCAATTAAGAGGTGGTTCCACGCTCCTCAAAACCTCCTGGTCAGAGGCCTTGCTGCTGGACGTAGTTTAACGTCTTACCCAGGACGCAGATGTGTGTAGTTTAACGTCTTACCCAGGACGCTGATGTAGTTTAACGTCTTACCCAGGACGACAAAATGCAAAGATCTACAAGTGGAAATCTAAAAAATGTGGCAGATAAGGACATCAATAATTCCAGTTGTGGTTGGAGCTCTCGGTTTCATTGGAAACGGTTCCGACATACACATTGAATGGATCCCTGGTAGCCTATGCCTTTACCCAGGTTGTAGCTCTCTTTGCATTTTGAAACTGGGTTTCCGACGTAAACACATCGCGATCCCTGGTAGCCTATGCCGTTAAAAAATACACACATCTGCGTCTGGTCAGACGTTAGTCCAGCAGCACAGCCTTGACCAGGAGGTTTATGTAAAAGGAGCGTGGAACACACCTCTTAAATGTGGAGTGATGCCAGTTCTGATCTTAGGTTTCCGAGTGCTTCTATAAGAAATTTAAGCTGCTTGAGTGTGTATGCGCTGCATCTTTGAGAGAAAAACGACACTGCGTTGGGCTTTTGCTTAGACTTTTGAATTTCAAAATATTTTTGGTACATTTCGATTTGTGGGAAAGTAGCTACGTTTGTTTCCCTCCAAATTCTGAGAAGTTAAATTTGGAGCCTATATGAGTGAATTAAAAGTTAAAAAGAGAACCAGGAATTATTTCTGGATTCAACGAATAGCCGCTGTATGAACCGAGATCGGTCCGGTCAAGGAAAAACAACACAAAAGAAAAGAAGTTTGACAAACACCAGACGAGAATTGAAAAAGGAACATCAGAATCGTTCCCACATCAAAGAAAATTCTTCGGCTGGTATTATTGTTCTGTTCTTCGCTGTTACCATGGACTTTGTTTCGAAAATTGTACCTATTTTTCAAAGAATAGATACAATTTCAGAAGTATTTTTTTCCTTCGTTGTTCATTTATTTTTATGTTGTTTACTTTTTCTGAGAACCTTATGTAGCATTGTAATTTTTATTGTAAAAAAGAGGCATATTTATTGCATTGATTATTATTTTTACATGCAGGTTATCGGTCATCATTTGGCACACAAAGCACTTAATTTCTGTCATTCTTTCATTTTCGTGTGTTAATAAATTTATCGTTTGTTTTTAAAACTGACTGATGTCGTCTGTCTGTTAAATGAAAATGTTACCTCAAACGTTTGAACTATTTTTAATTTTTTCGTAGTTTTTTTTTCCAAATAAAAAATCCTATACTTCATAACTTCCTAAAGCAAAACATTTATCTGGAGTTTCGGTTTTAAAAGAGTAAAAGACTTAGTAAATGAATGTAATAACGAGCAAATAAAAAGAAGTAAACATAATAAAATTTAAAAAAAACAAAGAAATGTACTGAAGATAATACCAACTCAAAATTTTCATTTTAATAATAATAATAATAATAATAAGGTATTGAGAAAGATGCTGAAACGCCGAGGAAACTTGGGAATACCTACGCAGAAATCTCATTTCAAAAATAGAAGGAACTGAGAAATGTAGTGAAGCGCTGAAGTCTCTTATTTTATCGCTTGGGTGCCTTAGGTGGCCTGTCCTGTAACCAAAAGATATGCACCTAATGAACAGTCACTGTTTGTATGTAAACGCACTCATGTACACAGAAAATCATCGATTGTTACTAACAGTTAACAACTGTTAAGTGTAGAAACAGATATACTGGAAAATAAATGTGAGGCCAGTGATAATTGAATTTGAATAATAAAAGTTAAAAGTAAAACGTTTAAACACTTTAAAAAGTAAAAATACTAAAACACTGAAAGTGAAAACAGTGAGGCGATTATTTTCCGTCGATTTTATTTACATTGCCGTCAACTTGTAAAAACTTACGCTAAATGTTTTAAAAGGGCATTTTACAAACAACAGCATGTATGCTGTTGTTTGTCATAGACAGGCATTGTAGCTACCCAGGGACTGCCCGTCATTCTTTTTGTATTTGCGTGTATTTGTGGGGTCCTGTTGAGTAGCGTCGGAAAAGATTATTTTTTTATTTTTTACATATCAGCCGGTGGTCGGTAAATGCAGATCAAAAGAAAAAAAATCTACGATTGCATTGTGTATCATCCCATGATTTCGTGTGATTGTTGGTTAAAGAAAACTGGGAAGAGATTTGTTGCTCACTTTAAATCCAAAGGATTCATAGTGTGGGATATTTATTTTTAAAAGTGTTGGGATATTTCGACAAATAAAAAGGATAACAAAATTATATTTGAGAAGGCGTGACGGAGAAATGTTGATATTGGGAAAAAACACTTAGGGTAGGGATTCTTTCTACCGCTAAAATGTTTGAATGTGGAGTAGCAGTATTGTTTTACTTTTGTCACTCTTTCTTTAGTGGTTGACTATCCACAAAAACGCCTCTCTATTTGTATGAAAAATAAAGATAGTGTGTGATTAAAAAACAAAAACAAAAAAAAAAAAACAACAAAACAAAAAAAAAACAACAACAACAACCCCCCCAAATACTGACAGTAACAGGATCTCTTAATTTTGGCTGTTTATTTAAATTTATCTGTGTATATGTCTAATTGAACAGATAACTTTTGACACACACATTATCTATTTCAGTCTGTTCATCATCAATCTATAATATTGACTATTCTCTTGATTGACATTGTTTTACTAATTCTAACATAAATTAAATATGAAAAGATTTCAGACCCTTACTAAGATTAGACAAAATGAAAACTTAGCAAGATTATATTGCACCAAATTACCAAATAATTTTGTTCTGTTTGACTTTTTTGGAAATTAATCCGCATTCCTGGTTTTTGCTTGGGTTTGAGAACATTGATACTAGTGCGAAATACGCAACTATCTTATCCTTTGAGCAGCTAATTATTGCATTTTTTATGTGTATTTGCTTCATATATTCATTTTCAGCGTATTTTTGCATCTTTCCTCCATAACATTTTTTAGTCTGCAAAAACCCATAACATTGTATACACACACACAGTCCACACACACACACACACACACACACACACAGAGTCTCTACACACACAGTCTACAGTACACACACACTTGTGTGATTTCAGCATAGTGATGCATACATATGCAAAAATAACTGCTTAGATAGCTGCATCTATGTTGATTAAATTGCACCAATAGTTTGGCAGAAAATGGGAAATATGTTGAATTATCTTGTAAAGCAAAATTCCTAGGCCCCATGAGTTTAAAAAACGGGTGAAAATGTATGTGATAAATGAATTGATGTGGGTGTTACACTGTATCGTCTGTTGTCATCGTTTGGTGTATTTTGATGTGATATCTTTTTGTACACTCGTACATACACATAAACATTTACGTAGAACACTATATTCCTGTAAAGATCTTAAACACAACAATGAATTTTTAGACAAGAGATTCTCAGTCAAAAAAATCAAAATGCTTTAGTTTTTTTACGGAATAACTAAAAAAAGAAAAGAAAATATTTTACTTCCTTTTGTAAATGTAAAAGCATACATTTATATTTATTCTTTGTAATTGCAAAGATTAAGCATGCTAAGATGTACATACATACTACACTACAGTAGTACACGTACCTTGTTAGCGCGGCTAAAGCGAAGATTATTTTTCTAGTAAGACAACAGCCAGAGATTGTTTTTTAGTATCAACACATAAAAGAAGACTCTAAATTTTTTTTTGCAAAATTTAATCTTAAACCTGTGTCAATATAGCTGAATATATAACTTCCAACTTTCTCTTAATTATAAAAGCAAAATTATGTTTTTCTTTATACTTTAAAAAATCATTTGAACGTGTGTAGAATGTGTAGGCTACCTACATTTTATATTTGTAATTGTATTTGTAACCAATAATTTTTACACCATCCATTTATCACAGATAATTTACCAAAAAGAAAATATAAAAGGTGAAAAATTCTGGCCAAACTTACTGTCCACATCATTCAACTTGGCCTTCTCATCCTCCAATTTGGCTTTGAGTACTTCAGCTTCCCTGCTAAGGGCTTCTATACTCTCCGAATTTGAGCTAATAGCTTCTGTAGCCATGTTGAATTTCTGTTCTGTCGTATTTCTAAAAGAACGAGTTCGTTCAACTCGCAGGAAGGAGGAGCAGGGGTAGGAGTATGAGGCAAAAAGGGAGAGTCGAAATAAAATATTATAAACAGTCAATCGAACGAAACTCACTTCAAAATGGGTGCAAGCAAAGATGCTGAGAAAAGAGAAAGAGCTGCAATAATCATAACTGGTGTGAGTGGGAGGAGGAAACTTGTCTAAGCAGAAAGCGTCTAGCAGTAGTAGCTGCAGTACTAATAGTAGTGACTTTCAGTGGGTATTTGTAGAAAAACCTGCAGCAGAAGAAAGACTTGTTATAAATTCGTATCAATTCATTTTGCTCTCCTTTGCAGCTTCTTAAAATCTTTTAATTCTCTCGTTTTTAGCTTTTAATCACACGCACACATAGATGCTTACATAGATGCTTATTCTGGTACAAGGCTACTGTAGTGAAGCGCCCAATGAAAACTGGACTCACTACACAAACAAATTATACATACAGCAGTGCGAAAGTTAACAGTCTCGTCTCACTAAATGTTTTAGTCAGAAGATCTTGACTCTCAATATTGTGGCCTTGTGCCAAGGTTAGCTCAGAAAATAATTACCGTGGCATAGTGACTATCAAGCTCGTCATACAACGAAACCAGTTTTCTTTGTGTGGTGAATTCAATTCCCATTAAGTACATCAATAGTGTGACCTTGTGTCAAACTTAGTTAAGTTATTATTGAGTTAATAATTCTATATGGCTGCTTGGCATAGAGTGATAGCAGTCTCGACTTTGAAGGCCATAGCTAATGCAAGGAGTTCAATCCTCAGTGGTTACACTACTATTTTTAACCTGATTTTTAGTAAATATTATGTATTCAAATGTTCTCAGCAGCCCTTTTTTGAAAAGAGAGAAAAACATTTTTTAATAAAAATACTGGAAAATGTTGCACACAATAAATAAAATATTTATTGACGCTTGCAATAGAACAATAGCCGAACAATCTCGCCGTTCATTGCAAGCGCAATGAGTTTGGATCTCACTGGGTGACTCACTTTCGTGAACTTGTGCCACACTAAGTTTAAAATATTTTTAAAACTTTGCCACAGAGCGAGATTAGCAAACTTGTCACAGAGACGATTTCTCTGTCCACGCCGGGTGCTTCATTATTGCAGCCTTGTGCCAAGTCAAGTGAAATATAAATCTAGATTATAGAATATATTCAGCATTGACAAGCTAGTCCCGCTAGTTTACGTTCAATAAGTTCAATCTTTAATCCGATGTATTTGCGTTGCAGTCCCATGTCAGATTTATTAAGTTAAACTTAGTAAATACCGACAATAAAATTATTGAATTTAAGTAGAGCGTCGAGTCGTTTCGCAGACCTTTCACTTTGACTTTGAAAAAAATGTCTTATAGTTGTCGGTGGCTAAATACTGTTTGTAGGAAATATATTTCAGTCTTGCCTAAAGTTTTGCTTTGGATCTTATAGTCATTAAATCAATTTTATGCCTGAACATTCATTAATTGATGGGTGGATAATAAGGGAACTTGTGAGCGATAATTAAATATTTTAATATGGTGTGTAGAGAAAGTTATTCCGTAAGAATGCAGAATGTCTTTTCTTACACTGTACTTACTGATAAATAATTATAATCCAATTGGTTTTTTAAAAAATGCCTAAAGCTTTACACCGAAACAATTACATCGATAGATATGAAAAATGGAAAGAGTGTGAAAAAGAGATTGTCAGTATTGAAGACAGCATCGACTCTTCTATCAAGAGTCTTAAGAGCTACACAAACCAGACTAATAGAATCACCAATTACAACGGCCAAAAGCTGCAATATAAGAACGAATATAAGAACAAGAAACTCCAACGCCATAAGAAGCTAAAAATGTAAAGAAAAGCAACTGTGTGACGGTTTCAAATTGAAGAAATTATTGCAAATGAAACAATATATAAATGGTTGCGAAGAGAACATCTAAAAGGAGAAACTGAATAATTATTTTATTAATGGCGGCCAAGAACAACGTGATAAGAACAATTTATATAAAATCTAAGATAGACAAGACGCAAGAAAATGACAAATGCAGATTGTGTAGAGATGAGACTGTCAATCATATAATCAGCAAATGCAACAAGTTTTCTAAAAAAGAATTTAAAAAATAAACATGGCCTAGAAATGTGCAAATGAGTAGAATTTGGTTCTAAAAAAACTATGCTTTGTGTCTAAATCAGAATCTAACTTAGGGAATAAGAAACATCAAATTCTCTAAATGTTAATGCCTCTTCTTTTATGATACTACAATAATTGTTCCTAAAAAGTTTTATCACGGGATAAAGATTTATTTAATATGTTCGTTATTCGAATAATAAAACAATACAGATGAGAACGGTCGCATGAAAGAATCATTGAAAAGAAGTCGACACAAACGTTGCAAATTTAATGTGAATTGTTTCAAAACACCTTTGGCAACATAGTCAAGATGCAAACATCGGATAATCTTCTGGACCGTCCTTTAGCGTAACGGGGAGGTGGTGTCGTCGGAATGAATCTCCGATACTTGAAAGAATTACATTTTGCGACTCTCAGTACATTTACCCAGAATAAGAATATAAGATCCGAAACCTCCAAAATGAAAATAAAAATAAAATGAAAATGAACTCCATGAAAACAAATAGAAGGCATTTCAGATGAGATGATTTCAGCTTGATAATAAAGAGGACATTTGAACAGAGAAACTGCATATTCATTCATAGTGGAGGAAAAACAAATTGTTTTCCAGCCAAGACACAGTAAAATTATAAATTTGTGGAGATAAATATGAGAACATCAATGTTAGATTTTCAAGTCAATGTTTTATTGTGAAACAATAAAACTGATATTAACCAACCGAGGTTGCTTTGCTTTGTTTTACGGCATATCAACTTCAATGGGTCATTTAATGCCGACTTTTTTCCTGGTAATATTTTTGGTTTTGTCAAAAATCTCTTTCTGGTAATATTCTTTTCCTCAAAATTGTTTAGCTGGTAATATAATTTCAAAAAATGTATTGCTGGTAATATTTTTTTTCAAAAACATTACTGGTGATAGTTTTTCTTGTTCAACAATTTATTTCTGGTAATAATTTTTTTACAAAGTATTTCTGGTATTAAAACCTAGTTTTACACTTTCATAATGCTTTTTACCTCAGTTTCGGGGTTAACTATTTGCCCATAGCTGGGACCCTAACAGAGTGGATCTGGGAAAAACACCAATTAAGAGATGGTTCCACGCTCATCAAAGCCTCCTGATCAGAGGCCTTGCTGTTGGACGTAGTTTATCGTCTTATCCTGGACACGGATGTAGTTTATCGTCATACCCAGGACGGCAACCGAGGTTGGAAAAGTGTTTCCGGATATACTTACATTTATATGAGAAATATATCATACGAGCTTCAGTTTATAATAAGTATCCTTATTAAAAGAAAATATTGGTAATAGCCCGTTTTGTAGTTGTCGGGTTTTATTATACACATTTTTTTTTTATTTAAAATAAGTTTAAAAGATGCAGTCCAGAGAAACATCTATTTGACTAACTCAGCATCCCATACACACCTGAATAAATTATTTATGTTTATATTTCACCTGTTTATATTTTATATTGACTCTTTGATATATATATATATATATATATATATATATATATATATATATATATATATATATATATTATATTGGCTCTTTGATATATATTATATTTGAGATATTTTATATTTGGCTCTTCTACATAAGTCTTTCATTTGTTGATTTTGTTAAATTTTCTTTTCTACTTTAATATTATTATAGCAGTTGTTATTGCTTCCTATAATCTTTGATTATATGTTGTTTTCCATTTTTATATACATATCTTTTAATAATAGATCATAAGTTTTTGTTGGATTAATATTTAGAGAAGCCACCACAATTTCATTAATTTCAAAATATTTTTGGCAAGGCGGATAATAATCAGCATTCTATGAATATATTCTTTAACTTAAAACGATTTGATTGTGACGTGTGCCACTTATGAAAACGTCTTATTGAGGACGTTTATCTACATTTTATTTGGAACTATCATCGATTTTGAAGAAACTTACAAGTTTATTGCTCAAAACATTGTGTACTCTCTAAATCGCGTTAGTTAACTATTTCTCTGAATTAATCAAACTTTAGTCCAATCATCAGGTTCATTCATTGTCGATCCAAGTTCATCTCTAAAAAATACTGTTGAGAAATTATTTTTCATGTACTTTTTCATTTAACTGATTAATATTTGTCTGTGATATTCATTTAAAGGCGGTAATTTGGTTGCTTTGCTAAGGCTCCCCCGTTCCATCATCCATTTACATAAGCTCGTCAGGTAGGTAGTTGTTTTCCTCTATTTTGCCTTAATATATCCTGTGAGGGTTAATTTTTCCAAGACTTCCTTCCTCATTATGTGTACAAGGAATTTTAGAGGTCTCTTCCTGATTCTGAGTATAATTTTTTTTTTTGCATAAGAGTACAGATCTTTTTGTTGCCATTTTCTTTACGACTACCTCGTTGCATAATCGCTCCGTCCATGGAATCCTCATTATCCTGTAGAATCACATTTCTCTTGCCTTCAATTTTCTCTTCATCTGTGGGGAGATTGTCCAACATTCACTGCCATATAAGAGGATGGATATCACATAGCAATCCAGCGCTCTTTTCTAACGAAATTTTTCCATGTCTCAGCACTTTGCTTAGTTTTGGAAAGTATATTTCGCTAATCCAATGCATGTTCGGATTTCGGTGTCACATTTTCTATTTGTAACTCGCATCTTCGGCATTTTATCTTGTTGATGAACAAACATTCTGTCTTCTTGCAGTTTATGGTTAGTCCTTTCTTCTCGCTTTCTTTTACTACCCTGTCTAGCAGGTCCTGTAGTTTTCATTCCGTGTCAGCCATCAACACTATGTCATCTGTGTATCTTATATTGTTAAGATTATATCCAGCGATAATAATTCCTGGTACTGTTTCCAGCTTCTTGAGGATAGCCTCGTTACTGAATAGAACTGTGGAAAAGACACACCCTTGTTTCATGCCTCTTTCTATGTTTTTGTGCAAGTGTTCAATTCCTTTGGTGTGCAGGCTGTTCATTCCCATTATAAGTTCTGGATTATTCTAACATATTTTTTCCAAATAGATTTAGTTTACCCAGCAGTCCAAAATAGACCCTGTGACATGCTTTGTCAAATGCTTTTGCGTAATCTATAAAACATAAGTGTACATCTTTCTGTATTTGTATTGCTCTCTCTCTGATATCATTCCAATTAGGACTATTATATTTGTTGTTACAATGTC
The DNA here is from genome assembly GCA_963932145.1 of Acanthosepion lycidas. Lineage (NCBI taxonomy): Eukaryota > Metazoa > Mollusca > Cephalopoda > Sepiida > Sepiidae > Acanthosepion > Acanthosepion lycidas. The sequence continues at coordinate 64,865,370 of OZ010590.1, read as the reverse complement.
CTTGACAAAGCCACGCTGTTATTGCCTAATTCTACTTCGCGTTCTATTAATCAGGATTCACATCATTAATTTATGTGGCTCATTAAACTTATTGTCCGATGGAGCCTCGCATTCGTCTGCAACTGATTTCTTAGGTAATGTTATGAAGTATGTCACCGCTGTTGTAGATTTCGTTATTACTTCTGTGATCTTGCTGATGCCAAAAGCATTTTTAAGTTTCACTCTCGCATCGTGAAAAAGTTCACAGGGGTATTCGCTTCACTTATAGAGTATTTCTTCTTTTTCTAATTAATAATTATATCATTAGATTAATAATTCCTTTGATTTTATAGCGCTTATTAGTTGGCTCACCTTTCGTCCTGTTAATTCTTTTATTCCGTTGTGCATACCTGCTGTATTTGTGTTGCTCATCTTTTATATTTGTCTACCCTTTTCATTGTTCCATTCCTCTTTAGCCTGCTGACACTTGTATTTAATTTCTGTATTTAGTGTCCGGTAATCTTTTTCATTCCTTGCCATTGTTTGTTGTCGTTTCTTCATCATCTCTAGAATGTCCTCTGTCATCTACTCGTTCCTTTCTTGTCTAATTTTATTTGGAATGATCTCATTCTCCGATGTCATTAGTGTTTTTCTCAGCCTGTCCCATTTTGATTTTGTAATCTCCTTCAGGTTATGTTTGTTTATAACTCTGTTTTTGTACATTTTGCAACTTGGTTCCTTCAGGAGTCTGTTGTTTTGCATTTCAAGCGTTGCTTTGGTCTTCTTTATTTTCACTGGAAGATGATCGCTCGTTTTGCAGTGTAGAATTGCGTTTCTAAACCTTTTGTTGATAGTTACATAATCAATTTGTTTTTTTTTGTAAATCCAGGTCCACAGACAACCGGTTGCTCCTGAAATCAGTTGTTGGTAATTATTTGATCGGTTGCAGTGCCCCACTGTAGCCATCTTTTGTCGCGCTCGTTTCAAGATCCTAGTCTGAACTTGACAACTATTTCACCTTCTTGTACTTTTCCGACCTTGACATTCAGGTCTTCCATGATGATAGTGATTTCTTGTAATTTACATTTGTCGTTATTCATAGAGTTGTAAAAATTATAGATTTTCTCCTCCGTGCTCTGCGCTGTCGGTGCGTATACAACGATTATTGCTATGTTAAAGTGTTTCCCTTTCAGTTTAACTAACAAGATTCTGTCTAAGATTTGATAGTAATCTAGAACACATGTCGTTATGTTATTACCTAATATTAACCCGCCACTTCTTTCATTTTTCTCTCTGCCTGAATGTACTACCATATGTGTATTGCCTACAAAATCCCCATTACTTGACCCCCCCTCTTAGATTCGTATATGCCTAGAATGTTGGCATTTAATTTATTCATCTCTTGCTTGATATTTTTTCAAGCTGGTCCCATTGGTATAGCATCTTTACTTTCCAGGTTCCGATTACTAACGTTGGGTAACGGTTCGGTGACACCTGTCGCTCATATCTATCTTTACTGGACAAGGAATCGTTCCTAAGGAACTTAACTCCTTTACGAGATTATTCTTTATATTCATGTTGTGAACAAAATTCTTTACCCCTTTCAGCCATTATCTCTAATACTTATATTGTTTATCTCCATGATTATTCTTGGGATAGTGGAGTGGTTTCCCGTTACCTTCTCAACTGTGTTTTTATTGAAACACTAACTCTAGTTACCTGGCCGTTGATACATCGTGAGTTCTTTCGTCCTCCGATAGTTCTTACTTTTCATCATACAGAATTGCTGTCATCCTCGCACCAGACGAAGTGGAGCAGCGTAGCAAGTTTAATCGCCGACCATTTGACAAAGTTTCCATTTTGAAAAAAAATAGAACTTCCAGGCCAAGGTGGGATTAATGAAATCTCTTTGAGGTTAAGATGAGGAGTGAAATTTTCAAAGATTTAACTGTTGTTTACACGAGTGAAGAGTAGATTGATTCTAATTAAAATTACTATTTAGGTAACAACGACATATCTTATAACTCTTAGCGCCAAATACCTCCAAAACAAGAAAATAAGTACAGCTCGCCGTTTGGAGAGTTAATACTTAACAGTTAGTCATGAGATGTAAGCCAAGAGAATCAATTCTTCAACTCCCAAAGTTTTCCTTGCTGCTTCCACTTAAGACAATTTATGGACTTTCCATTTATTCTTTGTCTTTCTCTATTTTTATTCCCCTATCTCTCCAGTATATAAAAAGGGTAAATAAAATCTGAGTGAAAGCGGCGGGGCTTAACTTCGATTACATGTATTTAAGAAAGGCTAACGAAATAAACACCAAGACAGTTAATCATCAAATAACAAAAATGGTTTATAAGTCAGAGGATCCGCGCATCCTTCCGATTAATAAATTAACCCTTTGAAAATAAATATTTGATATTTTTCAACAAATGAGTCACGTTCCCGCCGACAATAGATAAAAAAAAAAACAAAAAAAAAAAAACATGCTTCGTGATCCCTTTGGAGAGTATTTAAGTAGTCTCTAGACAAACAAAGCCAGTAAGGAGAATAGATGGATACAGATGTCAACAGTTTACGACGCGCACGGCTTCAAAGAGATTCCCTTATTCATTCGCCCGTCTTCCTAGCCAAGCCACGTGACACTTGCAGTCTTCCTCACCAAGCTACATGACACTTACACTTACACTTACACTTACACTTTCCTCCTCACTTTCCCCTTGCCTATTTTTTACACATACACGCGGAGAAATCACATTTCTTTTCACCTTAACAAACAGCCACAAAGAATGTAAAAATTTAATACTCAAACACGAAAATAAAAATATTTTATATTTTTATATTTAAAACCATTTTTCGCCTTTTTCTTTGTTGTCGGTTGATTCAAATCCACAACAATAGAACGACAATAGTACATTATTAAGTTATTAAGCTTAATTTTTAATTTATACTAAGTTGCGATATCTTCTATCAAAGTAAATGACAAAAATATACTTGGCTTCAAGACTGAAGAGGTGTAGTGCGAAAAACAAAAAAAAAAAAAAAAAATCAAAAACAGTTCACAGAGAACATATGTGAGAAAGAGAAGAGAACAAGAACACCAGGCATAACTAGAGAGAGGCACTAAGGGAGAAGGTGTGAAAATAATTTTGCTTTTCCTTTTTGTGTTGTTGGTCGAATTTATGATGTGAACTTGGAAACTTCTAAAGCAGAGCAATTACGATTATTCATTAAGGATAGCTTAGTCAAACACAAAGCCACAATTGTAGAGCACCCAGTAAAGATCAAATTCACTTCACAGTACAAGACTAGGACGCTTACCGTGATGAGTTGCATGCGTATGTCCGCGCGCAATTTGTCTTGTCTTTTTCAATCATTCATTTGCTTTTTTTTCTTATTTCCTACGTTGTGAGGCTTACGGCCATATCACATTGAAACACTGATTCTCGTGCGATTACCGAAGAGTATGATCAGGTACCGAGATGGGTGACCGCCTGGCAATACCAGGTGCTGCAAGTTTGAATGTAAATTCCAATCGGGTTTGTTATATTTAGTCACGCGCAAAGGCCATTGATATGTATCCACCTCTTCTTTTCCCAGCTATGAGTTAATAATGATTTATTGATATTAATTATCTCCCCAAAATAGTTTCTGGTTTTAAATAACCTCCAATGGGTTGATAAACCGTAAAAACAAGTCAACCCTATATTTTGATGCAGTGTGGTCAATTGTTTCACCTTCTTTCAGGCAGGCAGTTAATTCTTAATGTTTATCCTGTCAACTCATCCTAGTCTCCTCATTGTCTATTCCATACTCTATATGCCTATCGTCAGTATGTTCATATCTACCTATTTATTTTTCTGCTTTGACTAATTAATTAGGCTACTTTTTCCCTCGGTCATTTTCCCTTCATTCTTTTTTCTCGTTCTGTTTTATAACTTCGTTCTCAGCTTTGCCCATTTCTTTTTGTTAACCTTTCTTCATTAATTCTGGCACTTTTTAGTTTCTTAATTTATTTATTTTTTGTTTGTTCTAATTTTTATTCTATTTCCCCCCCCCATCTTTTTTTTTCTCACTCACATTTTTAAAAATACTTCCCCTGCTGCCCAGTTCAAACCACACACAAAGGAATAATAAACGAAATTTGCCCGTTCTTCTCTTTCAATTGTCAGATTTCATTTCCTTGTCGCTGTTCTCATAAATATTCATTTAATTACAAAACTCATTCAGTGAGGAAAAATTATGACCATCGCGGTATAACCAAGAGTGGGATTTTTGAAAGAGTTTATTTTGGGGAAAATATATAAAGTGCTGTGGAATATCAATGCTTCTATATGGTAGCGAATGCTGGACAATCTTTTCACAGATGAAGAAAAAAATTGAGGCGACAGACGAATGCTGAAAATTCTATGAACGGAGCATATGAGCAACGAAAAAGTTTTAAGGAAATGAAAACTTAGAATTAGAAAGAATTTCAGGAACACATAATGAGCAAGGAGACTTGGAGATATTAACACTCACGGGACATAATACAGGTAAGAGGGGAAACAGTAATTAATCTACCAAAGTCTGGTGTAAATCGCTGGTAGAATATAGAGTGGGATGAATAGTAAGGAGGCAAATATTACAAAGGGGTACAAAGGATAGGAAATTGTACAGAGCCGTGGTGGCCCACGTTCTGAATGTGTATTGTAGATAGAAAAGGTAAGCGCGCGTTGTATAGGGATACTAGAATGTTTCTCATCATATCAGAGTATTTTAACTTTGCGAATAAACTTTTGCCATTTTAGGTCATGATACATATATACTGAATTATAATTATTCGTATATCTTTTTACGAAATAATGAAATTTTTAACATAAAAAAATATGTATTGAAAAAATTCAATAAAACAAATCTCACATTTTCATATTTGCAATATAGCAAAATATTGTCTCACTATCGATTATAATAATACTTTACATCATAATCAGCCTTAGCAGGGTCCAATATATATATAGCATAGGTCGGTCTGGAAATGATCCAGCCATTTAATATTAATGAACAGCCCATCCAGAAAAATGAACTATAGTTGTTTTTAAAGTACTCCTCTTGGAGCCTCACACAGTCATCCCAGCGTCTCTTCTACTTTTCAAAATATTCTGTAAAGCCTTCTTTCGGGATAGCCATAAGCTGCCCCATTCTGTTCATTGAAAAAAAAAAAAAAAAAAAAAAAAAAAGAAGGAGTAACAACAACAGCGACACAGAAGACACGGGTGGAGAATTATAAAAAAAAGTTTATTGTAAAAAAAACACTGTTACGGGTTATGAAGGGCATATACAACATTAGTGTATTGTGTGTCGAATATGATATTTTTTTAGCCAATAAAAAAATAGCAAATAAAGAAAAGACGATTGCATTCATGGACTTTGTAAATAACAAAACCATTACTTTGCATTACAAACAATACAGTATAAATCAAATTATGCTTGAGGGACAGAAATACACTTTTAAAGAGGAACAATATTGTTATGTGGTTGTAAAAATAAACGGGTAAGTTCCCGAACACATGCTAATAAATGCATTAATATTCGATAATGTTCATTTACATAAAAGGATAAATACTCGAAAAAGTTCCAAAGATAGAAAATGGAATGGTAAGAGAAACAAAAGTGACCTTCCCGTATTGCTGTTGTATTTGGATGAAGGGTTTCTTGAGCCTTGATGTTTAGAAGCTACATGCAGCTGTAAATTTGTTGTCTCTGGAATGACCGGTATAACAAGTTGGATTTGAATCCGGAATTGTTCCCGTAGAAGCCAAGAATTAATGTTGTGAAAGAAGTAATATTCGACTCCCTCTCGTGAGTGAATTTTAACTCTTCAAATACGAATTGCGGGGCCCTCATGACCACAAATTTAAAGAAAATGATTGTCTGGAAATGATTTCATCCATAACCTGAGTATTTTCAGAAGGTCTGGGTGTTAAATGGCCGAGAGAGTTGTGATGTTATTAAACTTCAGGCCGCCAGGATGAGTCACGTAGTTATGCCATCGAAATGTTGAAGGGTTGTTAGGACACAGTTGGCCCCAATGAAAATCTTTAAGAAAAGTTATCCCCTTTAGACCAGAGGGATGAAGAATAAGGGTTTTTGTTACCTTCCCCGTTTGAAGACACAGGGCATTTTGTTCGGCCATGACACCAAGTTGAGCTACACAGATCTCGGAGGCCCACACCTTATTACGTATCCAGCGGCTCCATTTACCATCCAAATTGTATTTAATCTAATAAAATTTATCCTTTCGTTCCATCTTATCTTTCTTCCCACAACCACATCTCCCTCCTCCCGAAATATAATAAGAGTCAATGCGACTGCTTGTTGCTAGGCCGAGAAAATCGTGACGTCAGATAAATTCCTTCAATAGATTTGAGTCACGTTTTCTGAACCCGGAAATCTCACATCGGCAATATAGTTTTGAAATCAATAAAATGTTATACGTTTTCTTTAATCTTGTCCACTGTAAACCAGAATTCGCATGGATTATACTGTATGGTGGGTGTATGGTGAAAAAAAATCTTATTGATGTGATGTTTTTATTAACCAAACTCTGCACGAAACGTAAAGATAGGCAATCGAGTTATTCAAAATGGCTGGATATTTTCCAATCAGTCACACTGTCAGTCGCCGATTTATTCTGATTGCAACCTGTACACGTTCGACATCTTCGTTTCTTCTGCCTGTTAAAGGTTTTCCAAAATGTGGATCGCTTCCAATATCGGTACAAAAATTCTACCTGGGCATCGTTCATTTAATTATTCCTGAAATCATTCGAGTAGTTTCCGCAGAAGAACGTCCAAGTTTCAAGCAAAACTGTAATGTAACCAGCTCACACAAACTCATTCAATGGCGTCTTACTGCCGACTGAGTAATCCAATGAGCGTCTGTACGCATGTGCAATAAGTTTTCTTCTGAGTAGTTGCCAACTTCCATCAAGGCTGTTATATTTCATATTTTTAAGGATGATATAATTTTTTTTTAACTTTATTTACATTGAATAGTTAGGTTGAAACGGAATAGTGGACGTTAGTTGTTTATTTACGCCAAACAACAATGGTACTCCTTTGTTTTATTTAAACAGAGATTGCCCTCACTTGGCACCTTATTCAAACACAGAAGAATTTCTTGAAAAATAGATAAAAATATAACAAGCTATCAAAATCTATTACCGCCTTTTTTCAACGTTCCTAATATTCTCAACATAAAGTTGATCAGAATTTGTTCGCCAAGATCAAATGAATTTTGTTTTAAAGTCAAAGAAAACAGGTTTTCAATTCACCTTTAAAAAAAACAAAAAAAACAACAAAAACGTTGTATTCCTATCATTGAGTAACTGTACAATATCTTGCTTCTCTTTTTCTTGTGACCCACTGCAGAGAGTAAAATAAATATCATTAACTATATTAACATTATTAAGTATTAAAATGGTTATTTACAATATAATCAGTAGAATAAAATCTCATACAACCCAAATGAGTTAGTATAAATATTTCTAATAAAAATATAAACTGAAAATATTAACTTGATATATTTATCATATAAATAAATATATACTGGAAGTTTAATCAACTTCGGTTAGTTAATTTTATTGAAAATGTAACAGTACAGATACGTGCATTAGTTAACTGAATATCGGTTACTTGTAAACATTACTTGAAGTTACATTTAACACTTTTTGTAATTTGTCCCCCCATCTCTCTCTCTCTCTCTCTCTCTCTCACTCACACAACACAACACACTTATATAAAACGCAATGTGTATCCATGTAATTAACAACGTGACTTTTTCTTTCTTTGTAACTTGCAGTGAACGGTAAAAAAAAAAATTAACATAAATGCTAAGTTAAACAGAGTACCGATGCTTATATAAATAAAAAGTCAAAATTTTTAGTGGATGCTGCGTGAGAGAGAGAGAGTGTGTGTGTGTGTGTGTGTGTATGTATATATATATATATATATATATATATATATATATATATATACACTTTTATTTTTTGCTGTATTTCCCTTGTGCCTCATGGTCTGTTCACTAGTGATGTGCATGAAGACCAAATATCACACGAAAATCCATCAGGCATTCGATGACCAGTCAGCAATTGTTACGTCCCTTAACACCGATTCGGCAGGTAATCATGCCGGTTCCATCTGTCAACGTATATATAAATCTCCCAGAACTTAAAAGACATCTTCATAGACATGTTAGGTCCTTACCAACCAAACAATAATTCATTGTATCCCTGCCAACATTTCTAGACACAAAGTAATAAAGAGCCCTCCCCCAATCTTGCTCATGTCGGTAATCGACTGGTAATTGAGCAAGATTAAAAAAAAAATGGTGGTGGTGGTGAGGGGGTCACTGTGAAGCAGTGGTTAGTTTTACTTTACACTTCGACCTTAGCTATCAAAGAAATATCAAATTCGATATTTTCATTAGCCACACAACGTTGAAATACCAGTACTCGTACTATCACCGAAATGAAGCAACGTCGAGGCTGGCCAGTATCTAGATGGGTATCCACTTGGGAATACCAGGTGCTGTAAGCTTTGGTGTGCTGATGGCGTAATGGATAAAGGCACGGAATTAATCGGAGAGCAGAGTTCCAATTCCAGTTTTTATAGTTATACTCACTTACGCGCAAATACACTTGAATCAACCTCTTCTCCCCCCAACTACGAGTTAATTAAGACTTGTATCACTAAATCCTTATTATCTTAAAAAAAAAAAAAAAGTTTTTGGCTTTAAATAACCTTCGAAAGGTTGACAAGCCGTAGAAAATGAATCAATCATTCTAAGCATGTTAGGACTTTGTACCATTCGTATTTATATTTGAGGTAAATATTACATGAATAGTTATTAGTATCCACTGGAGTCGACACAATGGAATTCTTTCCTATGAGTTGGACAGAACTCTCTTAGATTTCATAGAGCTGAAAATAATGTCCCCTACGTATGTATGTACGGTAATTAACTCGATTTTTTTCCAATGGATCTGGATGCCATATGCAATAAGCATTGATGAAAGTTTCCGTCGAGATATAACTGAGATGGAATTGGGATATACAGGCTGCTACAACTTAAACATGCCGGCTCTTCCAACAGTTCAACGCAATAACATTTTTGAAGTTATCAGAAATAAAATGAGAATATATATATATATTTGGTTATTTCTCATCGTTACGTAAATACTATTTATTGATACATTACATGCAGAATTAACAGGAATAAAATTTTTATCTTGCGCATATCTAAAAAAACCTGATATTCTTGGCAATTCTTAATATTCGTACACATTCAGAATCAGCTTAGTCTATTTTTGTCAAGTACAGCATCATTTGTCTGTATAGCAGACTGAAAGGCTTTTTGTTTTCGCAACGATTTTTACCATTCATAATTAATACTTGTGCATATTAGTTGCGTGCAAAAGTTCCTTGTGCTCTTTTTAAAACTGAATACAGATACCACAATGAACGTCGGCAGAACTGTCATTTTCTGCTAGAACTAGGTTATTGTCTATTTACTTATTAACAACCACCACCAATCTCAAATGAAATTGCCACCAGCTAATATCACGTACTCTAGACCAGCAAAGACTGCAAGGAGTGACACTCACCGCCACATCCGGCAATAAAGAGAACGATTTTTCATTCTTTTTTGTTGTCGACTGATTGGCCAAATTGGGTCGCTTGCCAAATGATCGATCAGAATATCAAAGAATTCCTGGACTGTGTTCAGAAGTAATCAAATCTTTCTAGTGACGTTTGCCAGACAATGATCAATACCAATTGATCCTGTGATCAAATCCTTCAAGACAAAAAGTTATTCAGGGAGGTGATGGGCACTGTCAAGTAACTCCCACCTAATATGGAGGTAATGTACACTCAAGTGGTGAGGTGTCTGTGTGTATTCTTATACATCACACAAAAGTTATGAAAAATATTTAGCGTTTTGACGTATAATTAAAATATCAAATAAATGCAAAAACAAGCAATTGCTAAAAGAAAATAAAAACTATTATTGTGCGAAAAAGAACAGACATCTTGCAAAGAATTGATTTGGCAATTTGATTCCGTAGAAACCCACATTTCAGTAGCGATTCACGTACTCAAGCATTACAACACGCATGAGATATGTGGAGTATCACAGCGATATCCAGCGTCGTGTGATCTGGATTATTTTTAACCAGCATTTCGATTTGGCCATTATCAATGATTGCAGACCTATCGGTATGTTCTCGGTTTTCCAAATTCAAATATCCACTTTTGAACCAAAGTACTCTCTGTAAAAGTCACATATCTATTTGTACGGCGTTTGTTTTTGTTTTTCGGAAATTAAAGAACATTAAATGACAAAAATGCATCTCATTTTCTTCCATTTTAACGTAAAAACATTTCAAATTTACAATGCACATACGAGTCATGTGTAAATACACCAAATTTCAGCCACAAGTAAAATTAAATCACGTGTTCAAACGTCACTTATTGGAGGGGAAAAAGAACTTTTGATTGATTCGTTTTCTACAGTATTTCAACCCTTTGCAACTTACTTAAACCCCAAAAATATATTTTGATTGTTTTGTTTTTTTTAAGATAATGATTTAGTGATACAAATCTTACTAATTAACCCATAGCTTGGGGAGAAAAGGTGGATTCATAACTTTCCTAAGTGTATTTGCATGCAAGTGAATATAACGAATCCAATGGGAATTTGAAGTCAATTCCGAACCATTATCCATGACACCACCCGCACATCCACGTTTACAGCACCTGGTACTAGGAACTTTTGTTCTGAATATTAACAATCCCAAATTTCCACTTAATTACATTTCTATTTCAATAATGCTTCAACCCTAGACTTAAACAGTTTTCTTTATTCTGTGAGTGAAAATTTTTGATCAGTTGATCATATTCTGTGTCCCAGAAGCTGTTATTGATTAATGCGAGTGAGTGAATGGTTTCTAATAATGGCAAAACTGAAAATATTAATAGAAATGATTGAAACTGGAAAGTTTCAGTTCTCCCGTCATCAAGTGAACAGAAATGATGATATCACTGATCAATATCTGCCTTGAAGGACAAAAAGAATTTCCTGATCTTGTAGACTGCAGACATTTTTGTTTTGTATTTGCTGATTAGACATTCCTATATTATAAAAGACAAATATAGGATCTACTGAGAAATACAGAAAACTCAATCAAAATATTTTTGCAAAAAACAAGTGAGATTTTTTTGCAGTTCAGTCCTGAAGAGGAAGAGAAAAAGAAAGTGATAAAAGGAAAAACATTTTTTGAATAAATGAAAAATAAATATACTCTGAGATAAAGTAAATTAATTTTTTTTGTTTAATTGTATACAAGAGTACATCATAAAATTATATAAAAAACAAGATGCATGTTTTTCATTGAAACCGCAGAAAATTTTTTTTAAATACAATCAACAATTATAAATGACCAGTCAAGCAAAGCTAAAGAAAAACAACAACACTAAGAGAGAGAGAGGGAGGGAGGGAGGGAGAGAAGAAAAACAACTGTTAGAGAGAAGGAAGAAGAAATATAAAATATTTTATTTGCAGAGAGTAAATAAGTATACCTACCTACGTAAAAAAAAAAAAAATAGTTAGTATAACAACAGTGTTGGACATGCTGGTTCATATAGAAAGATATTCCTCATCTCTGAAATTCTGCCAGAGAAATTGACAAATATCTAAGGCTAGGCTGAGAATTTATGAATCCCCTCTCTATGATGATGATTCTACTTCATTTGACATTTTTTCTCCTCATTATTTAATCAATACTTTTTCATTGAAAGAGGTGATGGAAGAGGAAGTTGATGCAGATTTACTGTATTGCCAGAAATTTGGAAAATAAAATATTAGGTTGGTGCAAAAATAATGACTTAATAATGTCGTTTTTTGACGTTAAAAATACGTCAAAAAACGACATTATTACGTCATTATTTTTGCACCAATCTAATAGCAATTCATTTTTTATTTAAAGTACTAAAATAAAATTGAATTTTGTTATTTACAAAATTCATTTTTTTTTTTTTTTTCAAATAACACGTATACATGTTTTACTTAGACCATGTCAGCGTCTCAAAATTGTAGACAAGTAGTAAGATTACACAAAGACATTGAAACATACATAGAATGATTGTAGCTTTTGGAAACAGTCTGAATCTAAAGGTAGCATTAAACCTAAATTGCAGGTAGAGACTAAGAAACAACTCCAAAGTGAAGATTAAGATTAATACAATAAATATCATGGGATTTACAATGTTATTTTCTATTTTAGTGAATCCTGAAGCAACTGTGAAGGAGATGCTGAAACCAAGAAAAAAAATTATTTTGTGGGGTAAGGCTTTTGGAAATGGATTGAGCTGAGATGTTTTCAGCACCCATATGTGTGCGTGTGTGAGAGAGAGAGAGAGAAAAAGAGATACCCCTATTAATGTAATTTAAAACTAGCTAAAAGGCGTTATTTTTGGAATTGTGTAAAGAAAATTCAACAGAATCACCTGTTTTTAATAAACATTTTAGAGAACATGCAATGTGAGAAACTACTTAAGACCAAGCAACAGAAAGAAAACTCACTGGGGCATAAAATTATAATGCACATTCCCACTTCTGACAGAACTTACCAAAATAGGACAAGGTACTTAAAAACAAAATGCTGTTTATGCAAAAGAAAAAGCATAAATATTACCAGTTTCATTTTTCCTTTGGCTATTTTCACCAATGTTATTTTATTAAAATATTCCTTTATAGATATTTATTAAACTCAGCCTAGCCAAACAAGACTAAATGTAGAAAAAAGAAGATTGTATTACATTAATATTTCAAATTGGAAGCACCCTTAAAACTAGCATCTTTCAAAATTTTATTTTCTAAACTGGGCTTGGATACAGGCGCCATTGATAAATATATCTATATACCTTAGCTACAAAGCAGGCCTCTCATTTCACTAGAAGAAAATGTATATCTGTATCTAGCAAAAATGTTCTTACCATCACTTTGTATTATTTGTTGACCACTAGTTGTAGCTATATTTATGAAAAAAACTTCTTTTCAAATTAAAACTTATTTACAACAGGCAAAGAGAAATAAACATTTCCAAATAATCCTTCCTGTATGTTCTCAATTATTTTGTCGATGTGTTTCTCATTTAAAAGTTATTCAATGAAGAGAAAATAAAGCAGAGAAAAACTATAAACATCTTTGGAAAAGGAAAAACTATTTCCTTTACCTGTCTCTATTGACTTGCAAACAAAATAATAATCAGCAACAATAAAATCTTTCAATTTATTTTACTGCTGTCAATTGTGTAGGTCATTAAGAAAATCAGATTGTAAACAAGAAAAAAAAATAAAAAGTTGGAAGAGGAATTTGATTTCAAATTCATAGTACTAATTTTATTGGTTAGTAGTTAGTTTTTTTAAAAAAAAAATAAAACACCTTGCTACAAAAGAAATTATTAAGAATTAATATTAAGTTAAATTAAAATTAGTATTAAGAAATACTTTTGCAGTGTATTTTTTGTGTATTTTTTAAAGAAGTGCTAACTTAAAGAAGAATTTAAAATCATGCCCCTCAAATTTATCAGTTTCATAATACCAAAGAGACCATTTTTTGTTTTCCTTACTCATTAACCTTTTCTGCTATAACCAAAGAGACTTGCAATATAAACACCTAGTAATTAATGTTCATTGTTTAATTGCATTATTTTAGATTGGTCTTTTAATGTGGATATACGAAAGAGAGAGAGAGATATAAAGCAAGTATATTATATATGGTGTTTACGGCTTCCATGTCCTTTACTAGCAAATGTACAAACTTTTGAAAATAATCATTATCATTAAATCTGGAGAGAGAGAAAAAGAATCCATTTCATGTTTCCAACTAGAAGAAATTCCAGAAATTGACAGAAGTGAAAAGCTGACAATGTTTGTGTTAATGATTATTTATAAAACAACACAAGATTAAATATAAAATGACATCAGACGAACATTTATTTATTGTAATGTTGGTCTACCTTTGTTCTACAATGTCAAAGCAGTTCTCCCAGGCCGGATCATCCAGTGACCCTTCTCCCAGCCAACAGTGATGACATATTGCTGTTCACTGGAAAAATTATTCCCCTTGCCCCACTTCAACTTCCTTTTTTTTAGTGTGGCAAATGCCCCTTGGCAAAATCTTAAAAGTAACTCAAGCAACCAAGTAAAAGAATCAAGTGAAACAGAGATCAATAAATACCTACAAATCTGTTTGGACTTTCAAAAATCGGTTCAAAGAGCAATTCAAAGTCATGATCTTCATTCAAACAAGAATTTGGTTGAGTAGAACAAAACTTGTAACAAGGACCCTGAGGAATATACTGAGACATTTCACCATTCTGATTCCACAGGAGGGATAATAAAATGGTAATTTGAAATTTTCTTTCCACATTTACTATTTGTAACATGGAAACAGATATTGGAAACAATCTTGATCCAGCTGGAAAAAAGGAATTTTTTGTTTGAGTGGGTGTGGGTGTGTAGAGGGGTGGGGCAAGTAAAACATTAGAAATAGGGTGAGTAAAACAATTACTTCGAGAAATATTTTATTACTTTTTAAATTCTGAAATAGAAAAAAATCCTCTTGTCAAATTTTAATTAAAAAAAAAAATTGTTTATATGATGAGTGTTAAAATGTTTTAAAGGATGTGGTGAGGGTAATTTATAGCAAAATTTACAAAAATCACCAACCTAATCAAGTTATGCACCATTAAAAATGTGTTTGTGACTGACACAGAGATGCAAAAGACAAGAAAGAACCTGATTAAGAGAGTTGGTGTTGAATTTATGACTGGTGTTCTTTGTGTAAAATAAGAATATCGATGAAAAAAATAAGTCTTTTCCAATTGGACATTATGTAAGGATTTAAGTAAATTATTGCACTGTGTCAGTGTTTCTCCTGAAGATTTTATCATTAAATAATGCAAAGATGCATTAAGATAACTAAATTTCATTAAAATTATATTTGTGTAGAAAATATTTATATATGCAGCAAGCCTCTTGCCACAAATTTTTTTTTTATTATAATATATAATAATAATAATATAAACTGGTGTTATTTTGAATTTTATTCTAACAGCAATGAAAATTATTTATATATTCAGTAGTTAATAAATTTAACCAACTGAATATATTTACTAGGTCAACTTTTGACCAGTGGGTTTTCTGAAGGTTACTGTCAAAAAATGATGCCAATACGGTGAGTTCAGGCAATGTTTAACAAAAGATGATGGCAGCAAATGAGTTTCAGAAATGTCAGAGTTAAGTGAACCAACCACAATTGATGGCTTCTAAAACAATGTTCACAACACAAGAAATGCTCCTGTACAGTTATAACTGCATAGGAAGATTTCTTGTGTTGCAAACATTATCAGATAAATAAAGATATTTATCTAATAAAGATTAGAGTGCATGACGTTCATGGAAGTTTCTCTCTGGATGTCCTATGAATGTGGCTGGGTGCCAAATCTAGTTTAGTTCAAGAAATATCTACTGGCAAAGTTCCTTGGGTTTTTGTTTGAAATGAAATACTTCAGATACTTGAAAATTGACAATATTCCCTCACAAATCTTTTAGAAATTTGACAGAAAGTTTTAGCTTACATTAGAATTAAGCAGATGTGCAAAGTTTAACCATGCCTCTATAGCTAAAGATAAAATCAATACAATCTTTTTATTTTAGCAATCATGAGACAATATCTTTAACAAATTAAAATTAATCCACATTTATTTAAAAGTAACCAAAACAAAAAATAACATTAAGCTTCACATATTTTAGAAAAAGTTGAGGATTTTGCTAATTAGAATATTTGGGATTCAACTTTGGAATCACCTGAAAGATGAGAATGTTAGTCCAACAAAATTATAAAGGAATTCATTTTTTGTTTAATCCAAATACCCAATAAATTAAATGTAATTAAAAAAAATAACTGACAGTAATCTGTTGTACTTGAAAATCAATTTGATCACCAAATTGGGAGTGAGCAATTTTGAAGTAATAAACTTCAATTCTCTTATACACTTTTATTTACTTGCTTAAAAATTTGTTTCTATCTCATGAAACTGAGGAAGCTAAGCTGTATTATGATCATTGCTCTTTTCTGACTTTTAGAAGAAAAGAAATATCAACTAACCAAAGCCTCGTCAGTTATACTTGCAAGTTGCAATCTGCACCTGCTGAGGATACATAGAGCATATATATCCAATATTCATCCTAAAAGCACAAAAATATAGAGTCTACAGCTTTCAATCATAATGGGTTCACTTAGAAATTTGACTTCATCCTGCTATAAGGATTTACCCTTAGCTAATATTCAAATCTAATTTAGCAGAGGAAAACACATTGTGCACCAACAGAGCACTCCAACAGAAACAATAATAATCTGAAAATAAGTCTTATTTGGAAGGATTAGTCTTTTATTAATTCATCAAATGACAATTTGAATATTCCTTCTGATGCAAGATTTCAGCTTTTTATTTAAGAAATTTAAGGAAATTTAAGGGATGAATGGAATAAAATTTTTGATGCAGAAGACTAGGAATTTGAAATTTGTTTAAGTTCAGTATTAATAATAAATAGACTTTCACTGTTCTGTAATAACCACTGTGTTTATGTATGTGTTTAAGTGAGAGTATATATGACAAAAGGAATGACAGCTTTTAAAGAAAAACTGGAAATTTATAAAAAATTGAAAACATTATATAATTATAAAACTGAAATTTGTTCAAATTGTGACTGGAAAAATATTTAAATTCTTTATAATCTGTAGATACTGGTATGTAAGTTTGTTAAACAAAAAAAAAGAAAGAAAGAAAAAAAAAAAAAAACATTTTCGTGGGTGGCGGGGTGAATTCCCACCAATGCCCTGTCTCTTCCAAGTCCAAGGAGCATTGAATGAGATTGGCAGTTAAAGATAATAGTGATGTTTTCGGCCTGATTTTCTTACTGTTGCGTAGAGGTTTGTTTCTTTTTCAGAATTACTCGAATAGTTCGAGGAATGGTCCGTGGAATTCCCATCGTTGGGTTCAAGACCATCGAAGGAAGACCACGAAGAACTTTTCCTAATGCGTTTCGATTTTTCGGGACTGACAAACCGTACATGTCTTTGGGGACTGAAAAGAAAAAGGATAAAAACAAAATTTCAAAGAGTTGTAAAAATAGATTCATGTAAAACATAGAAAATTCAGTAAATGGTGGAATCATCCTGTAAAAATTTAATTTTCAGATTTTGATCTTGTAGAAAGCAAATATGAAACTGTCCACAAAATTCATGGCAAAAATCATTTGCAAATTCTCTAAGGAAATGGTCAAGAACAATTATGACTAATTTGTTATCAGTAATTAAGTTTGCAGATCTGGTAGCAATTGTAAGCAATTCACTCCCACAAACTTAATTTTTATACAGGATTTAAACCCATCAGAAGCAAAGCTTATAATGAAAAAGTACAGAAAATAGATGATTTCCATTTGTATTAGATATTCAGCTATATATGTGTTTGTTTTGATGTTAGATCCTTCCAATAATAAAATGTAAGATTAAACAAAAGATGAAACACATAAATTTAGAGCTTTTACGTTTAAAATTTAAAATAGTTTAACTTAAAATTGATTCATAAATCACAATTAATAAAAGTTAATTATATTCTGGTTACAATGAATTCAGCACAATCATATTAGAAAAGATATGATGTCATTTAAGGTTCACTCAAGAGATTAAACTCTCATAATGTATGTTATTCTCATAACATTTCAAGGAATCAATTACATGTCAGATAAAGAGCTTTCATTAGAAGAGAGAGATAGAAAAAGGGTCTATTGATCTTCTGACAATAGATCAGATTAAATAATGTTGTGAGGCCATCATAATTTTTTTGGCACTCCTCAAAATTGTTTAATTAAAATAAAAAATAAAGTATACGCAAGTCAAAGAAAATAAAAATCCTAAACAAAAATATGACAACTAATTGAAAAGCAATAACAAAAGCAGAGACAGAGAAAAAAATATTCATGAAGTCTATGGACAAGAAATGCTTAGTTAATGGAATAGAAGCAAATAGCAAAATAATTAACAAATAGACAAGTGGGAAATGGTAAAAGGTAAGAGTCAGAGAGAATTTATTTAATATACAACAGTAAGATCTTATAGGCTGAAAGCCATTACTAGTCTCATAAATATCAGAGACAAAAATACATGGACATTGCCAATGTATTTAATGCTGCTTCCACAACAATAACATTTAACTACTGGAAGTTAAGATTACTAATAACTGCTTTGTATGTAATCAGTTGCAAACAAGAATGAAGCTAAAAATTGTTCCCAATTAGAGATAAAATATTGTTTCATAAAATATATATCTATTTCACTAATATTTAATCTAATAGACAAACCAAAAAAAATTAGTTATTTACTAACTTGAATGTTTAATTTCTATAAATATAATGGTGTTTAGAGCTACAGACATAAATTGCACCAAGTATTGTTTTAGTGTTAATGCAAAGATCAGAATACTATTAAAATTGTCTCAAACTGTCTTGTCATCCCAAAGTGTAGATTATTCCCAAAATTTTCCCCTTTTATCATATTCTCATCGCAGGATAGAAATACCTATAATGTTCCAGTTTCATATGCCAGATAATTGTTCTAGGCACCAGTTGGAACATTGAGCAAGAAGCATGAGAGAGGAGAAATTGTCCCAAATAACCAGTGTCCCTGCTTATATTTTTTAGAACAAAATACTTGAGAAAATAAAAGGCAAAGTGGGTTGAGTGGAGCAGCTTGATGTTGAAGAACTCAAGTTGATGTGCAAGGAAAAAAAAAGTGAGCAATTTGATCAAAATAATACTGAAGATGCAAAAAGCATTTTCCAACTGGATTTTACAAGTACCAAAAGTTTTATTTTGAGTGTATACATGCCACAGAAGAATGTGCCAACAAGCTATGCTGCTGTTGTCTAAAACCAAAGACAAAAGAAACACAGCTATACATTTAGCAAAGGGCTCAATATATCTGAATCATGTCAAATGAACTGCAACACAACAGTGACCTCTGTTAGTGGGAGACAAATAAAGCCAAACAAAAGATTTAAAGCTAAAATAAAAAAAGAAAAGAAAAATGATTAAAAAGAAAAACAAAAAAAGAAAACCAAAAAACAATAACATGATCATCCATTAGAAAGAAAAAGTTGGGAGCCATACCTCTGTTATGTTCTCAGAGACATAGTTGGTTGCTGTAGTAATAATGAAGGGCAAAACATAAGCCAAAAAAAAAAAAGGATTTGTAGGCAAATCAGGAAAAACATTAACTTATTTAGACAAGGAAAATATCAAGGGAAAAAGGAGTACCATTAAATTAAGTAGGATTAAATGATTTTAATGAGAGTTCTTAAGTAGAACTTCTATAAAAGGAGATTAAAGCTATCAATTAAAAATGTTAAATGAATAAAACAAAACCATCTCAATGTTTATGAAAGCTTTGAATTCAGATTGAGTGGAGGAAAATTTGTATAAAAATAGTTGCTTTGCTTTCAATGTAAATTTAAAATTCATTAGATAAAACCTTGTCTTTCAAATTTGATTCTAAGAAAAAAAATATTTGAAAATTCTACTCATCTTTCAGAGAAAACTAAAACATGATTCTTTCATAGACATAAAAAAAATTTGGTCTTTGTTCCCAAAATATTTTTATCTTGCTTAAAGTTACTTTTATTTCTTTTTAGAGAAATATTTGCATGAATGAACAGGAAAAAACTGAGTATTTTACTGTGTGTGTGTGTGTGTGTGTGTGTATATATATATATAAGTCAATATAACCCAAAAGTATTGATAAAAACAAGTAAAAAAAAAAAAAAAAAAAAATCTGTGATTTGAATTCTGCCTAAAAATGTACTAAATGCAACTCCAGCCATAATCTATTTGGATAATAATTTGCATCATATTTATCAATTAATATCAAAATTTATTACGTTTTGACTGTTGTACGCTCTGGCCTTCTTCAGGTGGCTGGAATGTCTAACTGAACCCTTTATTTCGCTTATTGGGGTAGACTGTTCTAGTGCCATGTCTAATGGATGTCAGTTACCCAAAGTGTGTGAGTTCAATACCTGGTTAAGGCAGTGGAGAACTTGGAGAGGGGAATTAACAGGAGATAACTGACATCCATTAGACATGGCATGTGGAACTAGAACAGTCTACCCCAATAAGCGAAATAAAGGGTTCAGTTCGACATCCCAACCACCCAAAGAAGGCTGGAGCGTACAACGGCCGAAATGTTGTAATAAATATGGCGACAAAGATGAGGACAATAGTCTGAATAATGTAAATAGTGTACATAATACCTCATCTCAGAAATATAAACAGATACTAATATCAAAATGAAAATCAAACTCATGAATTTTGGTAGCCAGTCAAGATGGAGTAGGAATGGAAGATCCAAGTTTGAAAAAAAATCAACAAGTATCAAATATAAATTATTAACAAATTAAAAACCACATAAAAATTGAAGACAATTTGAAAGAGGTATAGAAAATTCAAATATTTAGCAATTCATAATAAGGCCACTTGATTGGTGATTATTTCTTAGTAGATGAAAACTTTTCCCTAAAACCTTTCCAGTATCAACATGTCTGAGGAAATCAGAATTGTGGATTTTATATAATCAATTACCAGCCTATCATAGAGTACTTTGATAAATAGTTTTTTTTTTTTTTTTTTTTTTTTTTTTTTACAAAATACAAGTTTTTATTTAACAGACATATTTTAAAAATTAAGAACTTATGAAAACATTTTTAAATCTAAAACTAAAGCTGACTGGTATATTTGCTTTGACATTATGAAGTACCAAATTCATTATTTTCTTTTGAATAAAAATCATGCAGTGAAAACAACTAACCTTTTGATGACTTATCAGAGTGAAAAGAAACAAAATAAAAAAAAAAAAAAAAAAAAAAATCCAAAGAATTTGTTTTTGTGACGTAAAATAATTATCAGATATTGAATTGAGTCCCATAGAAAATTAAAGTCATTCTAAAATCAAAGTGTTTACTTTGTAACTGTGTCAATGGACCATTTTGTGTTTAGCTTTAGGAAAATTTCCACATAATCAATTACTCTCTGCTTACTTAGCCAAAAGTGATTGAATTAAAATCATGAATAGTGAATTTTTTTGAGAAAATATCAAGTACCAGTGAACTATATAAGATGCTGAAGAACAAAGATTATATGTAGTAGGAATGATAAACCCATGATATTCTAAGCTCATGCCTGTTTAGAAATGGATATTATTAACATCTGCTTAATCTTTCCAAGGACAAAAATAATATCTAATGAAACAGTATTGATATTTTGTAATAGAGCAAAGAAGATAACTAAGTGCAACACACATGTAAAATCTATTATCTTAGATGGAATAAGTTTTAATTTAAGCTGTTAGGTTGGAAAAAAGTTCTAAGAGCATTAAATTAGTTGTTTGATGATCTTTTTACTTAGTATTTAAAGCATAATTATTTTGAGGAGGATATGACCCATAAAAAAGTTAATACAGATGAGATCCTTCATACTTTATAAATAGAAACAGGATTTTATCAACTTCACTAAGGAGTATTTATACTGTCAATGGAAATAAATTCTTAAGTGTCAAGAGAAATCATCAATAGTATATTCAGTTTCATTTGAGCAGAATTACACTAGTATTTCTTAAAAAAGGGAGCATTATTGAGCAATTGGGAAGATGTCTTATTACATGCAACATGACATGCTGCAGAAGAGACAGTGAAACATCCTGGTTCTGAATATGGACGTTTTACCTTGTTACACTCTCTGCCTTGCTTTTGCAGGTCTTTTAAATTTCCTGAATAGTAAATAGGATGTCAATGATGAATTAACACATAGATATTTTTTTTGTATAAACCTCAAAACACAAAAAAAGCATTAATCATTCTGTATCAACTCACATATATATATATATATATATATATATATATATACACACACACACACATGTGTGTGTGTGTGTGTGTGTGTGTGTGTGTGTGTGTGTGTGTGTGTGTGTGTGTGTGTGTGTGCACGCGATACTTATTGGAAAGTGCTCAATATAAGTGAGAGCTAACATATTTAGCTGGATTGATGTGAGTTTGTGACCCTGGGTTTCACGCTATTTGTGATCATCAGACAAACTGATTAATTTTTAAATTTTGGATTTATTTATGGTTGCATATATTGGTGTTTTTATGGTAGTGGGTGGAAAAATTGTTGTCGGAATGCCACTCATGCATACACAGACATACATGCACGTTCAAGCATTGCAGCTCATACAAATATAAAAATATATGAACAGTATCGGATTGGGCATATATACGCATCCATGTGCCATTGTGCACATACGCACGTGATAGGTCACTGTATTCAATCTTGGATTGTGTAGTGAACTTCTATTGCAAGTCACAGTGTCAACACACACACGCACTGTTCATATATTTTGTTTGCAGAATAATGTTTTCTTACACACACATTATATATATATATATATATATATATATATATATATATACACACACACACACACACACACACACACGTATGCATGTTCACACACCTATCCATCTGTTTCATCTTTTTTTATCTTAAGAGGGTAGGATGAAATTGTTATTTTTAATTCTGTATTATTATTTTAAAGCTGGTTATTTGCTTGTTTTTGGTGATTGTGGTTATGTAAATGGTAGAAACTTTAATTTATAATATTTAATGGTATTTATGCAGTGGCATTAATTTTTCGGAACGAAGTATAATTGTGGACTGATGCAGCAACGGTAATTGTGGTGGTAGTAATGTTGGTGAGGGAGAGCAGATGATGATAACAATTGTAGCAGCAAAATAGTTATGGTAAAATGATAGAAGTGATTGTAGTAATGGTGGTAGAATGGTAATAATAGGTATTTGTTTTCATGTCTGCATTTAGAAATCATTGTTTATTGTCTTATATTTAGTAATTTCATTTGTTGGGTGTAGGAAATTATTGCTACCTTTTTGTGTAGGCGAAGTAAGCATTTGTTATGCTGTTGTAGGTAGGTGTGTTTTTCAGTATTTCCCAGCTTATTCTTGGTGTAATATTTCTGTTTTAATTGCCATATGTATGTGGATAGTGTAGTGCTGTTTGTTCACTTGGAGTGGACATGTTTTTGTTGCGGCTTTTTATTATTTGTGCTATATTTTTTGTGCAGCTCTAACTAATTTTTACGTTATTTTTGTTAAATATTTTTGCTAAGTGGTTTTTTGCAGGGAAGTGCTTTTCTATTAAGTTTAGGAATGTCCTTCCTATGTTTGTTGTGATGGTTTTGTTGTATAGTGGGTTAAATCAGATAATGTTTCCTTTTCTGTTTTTGTGTTTCGGTTGTGGAAGTGTGCATTGTAGTTGCATGTATCCACTTTTTTTTTTTGTACATCATCATATAGCGTTTTCTCATTATTGAAAATGTCTATGTTTGATATGGGTATTTGCTTGATGATTGTAGATGGATGGTTGGAGGATGTGCGTATGTAAATTGGGGTGTCATCATCTTTTTTTGCACAGTTTGTATGTATTTTTGTTCAGGTTGAGATTGATGTTTAAGAAGTTTACTGTTCTTGTACCTGCATTTATTTCTATTTTAAATCGAATTGTTTTTAGGGCATTTACTCTTTTTTTCCTAAATCTGTCTAATTTGGAGCCATTGTGTTCTCTTATCAGGATAAGTCTGTCATCTCTATATAAGCCTGTGTCTTTTTTCTCTAGAATCCTGGCTAGATATGAGAGGATGAGTATACCTACTAATTCATAGGTCCTTGCTTCATCCTAACTACCCCTTGTTACATCAAATAGGTTCCGATTTTGTGTTTTTGTCCATTGTTCATTATTGTGGGACAACAAAGATTTATGGAAGTGCTTGATTATTTTAATATCTCTGTCTGTAATTTTTGCATGTTGTTGTGCTAGCTGTATAGCGTTATTCAATGTTTTCTGTGATGGATGGGTAGAAATTCACTATCTCGAACTGAATGAAAGTAGTTTTGTTTTTATTGCTGTAAACCAGGCAGTGACAGCTTTGGTATTTTTCCCTAAGTTTGGTGTTGATAATTTCTGATATGTTTTTACTGATATTTACTATTTAGCTTTACTCAGGGTTGATTAGACAGAATGTGGGATTTTTTTTGAAGCTGGTTTCGTGGTCTTTTGCTGTCATGAAAGCTTGTTGTTCAGCTATGTGGTTTATCCTTTCATCTATTTTTAGTTTGACGGCTATATCTTTAGCTTCTTAGTTTATCCTGTTTTTTGTATTTATGGTTGTCTTCTTATATAATTGTGTGATGTTCATATCATTAGTACTATTGTAGGATGTAGGTTCCATTGTGTATATGTTCGTAGTCTTATCAGCAAATATGAATACCGTATTGGAGTTCATTATTTTTTTCTTGTCTTCTATAATTTTCTTCTGGAAATTGTCCAAGTGTTTTTTGAATTTCTGACTATATTTGTCATGTCCTCCTCGAATTTCAGCTTTCCAATATATCATTTTTATATATATATATATATATATATATATATATATATATATATATATTGTAAATAGTATGTCAATGATGAATATGTAGATTTTTTTTTTGTAAATCTTACAAAACTTGCATTCATGTTGTGTGAAAAACTGTGGCTCACAAACCCAGCCACTGATCTGCATTTCTTGTTAAATATATGGCATTTCATCTGGTGGAAGTTGACTTTGAATGTCATGACTTCCAATGTATCTTTTTATATGCCTTGTCAGGCCCAACCTGGACTTGCACAATCTGGTGTAGGTCAGGCATTCCAAGCATGCCATTACAAAATTGTCATATGCAATAGACTGTTGATGTGATTTCTGGTGACTGAGCAGACCTGCCCTGGACAGATATATCCGATTGCATTGGGCACATTATTTGGTTGGCACATCATGGCAATTCAGGGATTCTTTCTGAACCCCTTTCTTCAGTTCTGCATATTTTTGTAATGCCTCATGGAGGATCTTGACACCATCAGCAATACCAGCTCTACAACAAACCCGGTCTTCAGCTAGAGTCTCCCAGTTATCCAGACTAATATTGCACTAGTATAGTGACTCTTTAAGGCACTCTTTGTAACAAATTATATTGACCCTCTTAGCAAGTCTTGTCTCAGTGTCACTATGCTCATTTCATATCTTGATGCCAATATCATTAGAGACCTTCATTGAATGGGCTTGCTTTTTTGGCTACAGCCAGCCTCTGTGTCAGTAAGGTTCTGAAATCTTCAAGCAATGCATGCACATGAAGTTTTTTAAGGGAGGAAAGGATTTGCATGAAACCAATCCCACTCTTTGAGCAACTGCTACCATGACTCAAAAAGAAAAACAAGTATACATTATTGGAGGTAGCAGATACTCCAGGTACTATGTCAGAGTTAATCTTTTCTTAGATCTCTGCCTTTTGTCAAGGCAGAGATCTACTGAAGGTTTTAGACAGCAACATAAGAATTTCTACATCCCAGTGCAAAATATTCACCCATAGAAGGGACCCTGAGATATATAGTAAATAAACCTTAAGAGCCAGACTAACCTACCTAGGTTTCACCTATGCAGGTCGTCAGGGTGGACTGGCTAAAGAGGTGCTATAAGAACAGAAAATATATAGCCCACAACACAAAAACATGACCATGTGACAAAAAAAAAAAAAAAAAAAAAAGCGGTAACACAACAACAGGGTGGTAAATCCTATTTATTCAAGACATAAAATAAAAAAAAAAAACAAAGCCACCAAGAGAAGAAAAACGTTCCTTAAAGTGATGACTCACTTTTCCTCTATACATAGAGGACAAACTTTATTACCTGCTTTGTATTTATGGCATTTCTTTAATATTTCCCCATTTCAAAATGGGGTCTTTTTTATAGTCCTGTTTAATTTTCCATATCTAAGTAGATAACATCGTATTATGTTTGGATTTTTCATTATTAAAGCTACTAATATGGTTATAATACCATTCTTTAAAATTATTTTTCTGTGCTGAAAAAATGTAATTTAAAAATAAGACAAAGCATGTCTTAACAATGGTGTCAATTGACAAGTGATGATTTCATCATGTATTGACTGCTTATGTGATGCAAAGTTATCGTACAGAAGGACAGAAGGGACACAATTATTTAGTTTTAAGCAAACCAACTTATTTACCTCATTTTTAAGGAAAACTTACAGTGCACTAATTTTTTTTTTTTTTTTTATACTTAGCTTTCACCTTTACATTTATGATGCTTTATGGAAATATTATAAAAAATTAAAATACTGCTGAGAGTGAGATAAATTTCATAAGAAAGGTACCTATAAATTAGATACCTTTCTTATGAAATTTTATCAAAAGTGTACATAA
>OZ010590.1:64448729-64826229 GCA_963932145.1 Acanthosepion lycidas | reverse complement strand
AACTAAGAACAAAAACAACAGGATTTTCCCAACCATGCAACAACAAAAGAAGTTTATGTTGCAACCATGTTGAAAACACGAATTCATTCACTAGCTCAGTCACTAAATCTACTTTCAAAATCTACCACGATTCTAACTGTAGAAGTCATAACATAATTTACCTCCCAGAATGCACACTATGCCAGAAACAATATGTAGGAAAATCTTAATGGCCCTTTCACTACAGAATTAACAATTATCGTAAACGAATTAAGTCGACTCCCCATGAAAAATTGTTACCTGTAGAACAACATTTCCGCCTGGAAAAACACGATTTCAAAACCCATGCCAAATTCACTATAATTGAGAGAATAGAAAAGTTCAGAGCAGATAACATTAGAAAGATTTTAGAGTCGCATGAAAATAAGTGGATACAACGTCTAAAAACAAAATATCCAGCCGGGCTAAATCACAAATTTAACAATATATAGATATAAATCAACAAATAAAAAAATCTACCCACATTTCTCACCCACACAAGACAGACAGGCTTACGGAGGTGTGGAGGCCTCACACTTATACACTCACCCACACGAATAGACACACTTACACACATCATAGGCACTCACTCCCTAATGAGCCAAATGATAACACACACCCACAGCAATACACACGCTTACACATATCATACTCACTCACTCCCTAAGAACCAAATAACACACACACACAAACACTAAACAGAGACACATCCCTCACCAAGTCCAATAAAACTGTCAAACTGACCAGAGAATTCATAGCAGCATCCAGCTCTTATCTCAAATAAGAACTTAAAAGAGACTGTTTGACCAACACAAGGAATGTTAAAAGATTCATGTTAAAAAAATAAAAAAAGTAAAAAAACAAATGAAAACTACAGACAAAAGTTCATTTTCTCCATCAAGACATTCATTTCTGTAGTTTAGTGCTAGCAGCAAGCAGAAATATTTCTCCTCCCGATGATGGCCATTTCGGCCGAAACTAGTCGAGGAATCTAAATGGAATAATAATAAAAAAACGAAAGAATATTAATCTACAACCCAGTGTGTCTGAGGATTTTAATTTTTTAATTTTTATTGTTCAATATATATATATATATATATATATATATATATGCATACACACAATATATATATTTTTTTAAAAGATAGAATATTATTATTTTAATTTAGTTTTATGATAATTCTTATTTTATTTTACATTTGTGAGTATTGTTAGACATTTGAAATCCTTATGGGTTCCCAGTTGCCAAATGTTAGTGTCAAATTGACAAGTTTGTGGTGAGTAGTCATTTTGTGACTGAAATCAACCAATGAACCCCCTGATTTTGCTTATTATTTTTTAGAAAAAAAATGCGTATTATACATTGGGTATTACAGTATGTAATATATTAGGTTGGTGCAAAAATAATGATATAATGTCGTTTTTTGACGTATTTTTTAACGTCAAAAAACGACATTATTACGTCATTATTTTTGCACCAACCTAATATCTCTTTGAAAGGTAAGATTGCTGACAAGACCATTACCACGGTTTCAACCGCCAAGGTCTTGTCAGGTGTTTTTTGTTCAGCAAAAAAATCAGAGGCAACGGAAGAACTTAAATGCTTTCATTCGACACTGATTAAATCGTTCTGCAATTTTGGTTTTCCTACTTGAAATTGAGCATTTTTTAACGTATGATTTTACAAAAATTTTTCAGTGTTTATTTCAGGAGATATATATATATATATATATATATATATATAAAAACACATGCACAATCTGCATCTCACATTAGCACATTTAATGTTTCCTAATTTTAATTTTTAGAAAATTCCTGAAAAGCTTCACAAAATTCTTTAGCACTATTAATGTGCAAGATATTTGATACATATATATAAATGACACTAGACTAGATGACACAAATTGATGTGGCCACAATTCCATGTAGTTTCACATTGTTATGGCAGATAGCTTTAATCAAGTTGAAGGATGGAATGCATTGCAACACAGTGCATCAATCCTTGTAATGCACGATGCTGTATAGGCACAGGCCTGCCAGATTATCCATATTAACCAATGTCTATTAGTGAATGTGTTATAAATTCAAAGTTGCCTGGTTCAATAAATCTCACTTTATTCTGAATAAAGGTGAACAACAGGACAGGTATTCATTATCCTAGGGATAAGTGATGGCAGCAAGATGCACTGTGGAGAAGAAAAACTGATGGAGGTAGTGTGATGGTTTGGGTAATATTCTGTTAGTAAACGCTGGAAATCTATCATTTACATGGAAAGTACCTTGTCCTATATCATCATAATTGAAGAATATGTACACTTCTTCATTATCAGGAGTTTTCTATGATAATAGTGCCATCTTCCAGAAAGGGCAATGGACAACATTGCAGGAGTTGTATGGAGATGGCTTTAGGAATTATGAAGATTTCATTGTGTTGCCTTGATCACAAAACTTAATTCTATTGAGCTCCTATGGAATATGTCAAATCAACAAATTCATTCTGTAGAATATGTAACTGGCAGCTGTTGAAGAGTTATTTTCTTAGTGTATTCAAGAATCAACAGCTTATTAGGCAGGTGGTTTTGTTTTGTTTTTCCAGTCTGTACTTTTACAAGGATTGTGTAAAGAATGGGAGGTGAGTGTGAAGTTGTCTTATTGATCATTTTGTTTCTGTAAATTAACTGTAATATCTTTACATCAAATGTTTTCAGGAATATATCAAATTGTAATGACTGTCAGAAATTAATGCAGTCATATCAGAAGCAGACAAAATATCTTACCCTGGAAGAGCATCATCATCAGGATTAGGGTCATGTGCACTATCAGAATCTTCACCATGTCCATTCAAAGCCTTCAAACACACCATTTCTGTCTTCTTTTGAGATATGTAGGCAAAGAAAGCTGCTCCTTTTCCTTGGGCTTTTCCAAGATATCGAGGCCGCACTCGGATAAACGTCATTTGTTTGCCCCTGAAGAAGCAGAGAAAATAATTTATTAAAATAAAGTCTGGAAGGAAAAATGAATGAAGTAAAATAACTAAGAAAAAGTAGTCATAAAATAATTCTATTTTGCTTGAGTCAAACGTAACTTCCAAAAACTATTTTCACAATTACAGTGAAACCCGGATATAAGAGAGATTTTCTCTGATCCCAAATTAGAGCCTGTGTTAATGTAAACAAAATAGACCAAACCCGGATATAAGAGAAACCCGGATATACGAGACTTCTTCTCCGGCCCTGACAACTCTCTTATATCCGGGTTGCATTGTAGCACAGAAGAAAAATTTGGGGGCTATAATTTAAGCATTTTATTAAAATGCTTATTAAAATTTTGAAGGAAAATTTACAATTTTGCGAAGAGTAGAGAAAAACTGTGAATAACGAATTTGGTAAACTGGTGCACAATTGCTAACAGAGTACATTTTTTTTTATCAGCAATGGTCGTGATTGAAAAACTCAGGCACTTACTTGATAGCATTCCTGCTCATGGGGATGGCTGTGGCCTGTACACAGTTGAAGTAGGTTACAAATAAGTAAGGGTCATGGTAAGCTTTGAAGGAAAAAAAAAAAAAAAAAAAAAAAAAAAAAAAAAATCAATAATACACAAATATTTACTTCATCTAATAATTTTGTAATTTTAATTATACTATCACTATGATGAATTATTCAAATTAAATGCATTTAATCCATGCAAATATACAATTTTATAAGGATTAGTTCTAGTTTAAATTCTGCAATATATATTTCCATGCTAAGCTCTAAGGAGGTCCTTATAGCCTAGTATATGCATTGATTCATTCAGACCTCTAACTCTCCAATGTTCACTTCCTTGTCCAGTATTTTCCATATGATGACTACCTTCCTTTCCCTTCCCTCCATATATGATTAGCTATACCTATTTACCCTTACTATGGCCTTAAATGTCCCTCTAGCCTTACTTTTAAGGTGTGATTAGTTTAATCTTTATATTCTTTGCCACAACTGCAAGGAAAGGAGTACACAGTTCTTAGTCATGTTCTCTTCTGTATTAGGCTTGAGTGGTAGAGACTTCTTCATAGAGTGTAGCTACTTCTAAATATTGTCCTGATGTTGTATAGACTGCTGATCTTTTCTGTGCCAGTTTTAGTACATCCAGGAAGGCTAACTGCTGATTATTTTCTTCCATTGTGAAATGGATTGAAGGTCCAGCTGTATTTGTACAGTTTTCTGGTGAGGCCAGAGTATGAAGATGTCACCTACATATCTCAACCATACTTCAGTAGTGCCTTTATTAAAGTAATTTCCTCAAAGTATTCCATGTATATGTTTCACTATTACTGGTGACAAACACATAACCAAGCCTTCATTCCGTCAGACTAGTTGGAAAAATGTTTGCACACAGAATATCAACATCGTCATAAGATTATCTATTGAAATGTTAGTAAGTTCTCCAAGGGAGGAGTCCGATTCCAATTATTTCAAACCACTGTCAGTTCCTCATTTGTAGGAACTCTGGTGAACATGCTCAACACATCCAAGCTTACTATCTGATTGCTATGAATCAATTCCACAAAGCCTTCTGAGTGCCTAACATGATGAGGACTACCCTACTAGTGGGTTGACTATATCCACTAGGAATCTGCTCAGCAAGTGGCATGCTATGCCCCTGTACCTGGCTATAGGTCTCAAATTCATGAATCTTGGGGAGACCATACCTGTGTGTCAACTTTAAGGAATGTTGAGTCAGCTCTCTATACTTTTTCAGTGTGAAGTAATCCTTGTTCTTATTTAGGATCTGTGACAGCTTCTTATATTTTAGGGTCACATACTTTTTCACCATGTTATAGCTACTATCCTCAATTAGACTTGTCAATTTTTTTTTTTTGAGTATTCCAACTTTGCCACTGCCACCATAGCATTGCATTGCATTTGTCAGTATCATGATACTAGTGTCACTCTGTAAGGTCTAGATTACCAAAGTTTGATTTGGGCAGCTTGGTGTTTTCTAGTGCTTTCCATCTTAGCTAATCTGCTTGTGCTATTGGGATCTTCAAGACAACCTCATCCACCTGAGCTCTCATACCTGATAGAACATGGAAACTGTCCGATGGTAAAGTTAAGACCCTCATTGAGCATAGATTCCTCAGAGGCGCTCATCTGCCGATTGCTGATACTGATAACTGCTCTTACCAAGCCATGGTGAGCCTTGTTGCTGCTCTATTTTTTTTTTTTTTTTCATCTGCTCTAGTTTCTGTATATGGCAAACCATGACCATTTGGAATTCTGGATTGTAATATCCTGGTCTTTTTTGAAATTTCACATCCAAACTGACGCTTCCTCAAGCAGTTGTGGAGTATTTTCCCCTCAGGAGGGCATACACTGCTCTTTACACTACCATTTGTGGTCTCTTTGAATTGACCAAGGCATTGCATGATAAGCCTAGCTTTAGTCTCTACATCTGTATAGGAATGTTCATGCCAATTTTTGATGGTGTTTTTCTGACTGCCTTCATTGGCATATAACATCAGGCCTACAGAGAGTTGCTAATTTCTGGGATGTGAATTATCATTATTTACATACAAAGTATTGTCACAACATTTTGGCCATTGTGTCTTCATTAGGTATATTCAGTTATGATAAAATAACAAAAATATTAAAACAAAAACCATAACTCACTTATTCACTGATCAAATTGACAAAAATTTTTGCACTGAATTATTACATTCAATTTGCAGAAAATGGAGTGAAAACAATAAAATAAAAATGAATGAAGATGCTTCCATAAAAATCAAAGAAAGGTTTTATAAAATAAAAAAGTAGGGGTACTGAAACAAGAGAAATTATTTACCAAATGCCAAAGGAAGTCCACTCCATCTCATGTTGTTCATACGGCTTCTGCTACCTTTTGAATCAATAAACACACCAAATTCTGAGAAGAACAAGTGAAATTGTTTTTGGTATTAAAAATTAAGGGATATACTTAAGATATATTTATATATTCAATGAAGTACTAAACTATATATATATATATATATATATATTATTTCTACGATCATATATATGTACAATGGGCTGGTGTTCCCATGGGTTCAGTTCTGGGCCCAACTTTTAGTAATTTCTATATATCTTGTCTCAAAAATAATATATTTAATAAATTAAAAAAAAAAAAAAACCTCCATCTGTCTAAGGTATGTTGATGATATCCTTATATTAGTCAAGAATATGGATGGAATATATCAACTCCAAAAATAATTCTATCCTTAAATTTACATACCGACTTAATAACAGTAATAAAATTTATTTTCTAGACATATTGATAAACACTAATAAATTTACTATCTCCCCATATAAAAACCTACTAGCATAAATTTATGCACTCTTAACTATGAGAGTGAATGTCCAAATTACTATAAAGTAGCAATTATAAAAACCTAATAAACCATACAAAAATTAACTCATCCACAAAACAGATTTTCTGCAGTGAACTAAAAAATATAAAACTCTTAATAATAACTTCCCTAATTACATCCTAAACATATTACTCTTTTATATTGCAATCAAATACATTCTAGTCATAAACTGGAGGAAAAAAAAAAAAATACTAATATATCCACCACAGATCCTAGTAAAAAAAAAAAAAAATTTTATATTATACTAAATTCAATAAATCCAATTTAATCATTCATAATGACTCCTCCCCACCAATTGACGTGTTACAGAAAAGCAACAAAATTTAAATGGCTCTTGAGAGATTGAATCTCCAACAGAAAAAAAAAAAAAGGTCATGCCAAAACTACGTTGTCTAGAAGGTTGAGTTTTCATTTGAATGATACATCTAACATCTCTTGAAACATTGCAATTTAGAAAAATTCATCCTAAAAAAAAAAAAAAATACATCTATATTTTTCATGTAAATAAACATAACCTAAGAATATACTGAAACTAAAATCTATCTATATTAAAACATTGAAACCAATCCTTAATAAAATTAATTATTGAATACAGCACAAATGTTTTAAAAAGTTTACAGTAGATATTTTAAACTAAGTTATAACTAATAGCTTTTTAAATAACTTAGTTACCTCCCTTGACATTACTGCATATGCATGTTTACGACATAAAATTTAAAAAGTGTGCAGTACATAAATTTGGTGTTTTTCACTTCACAAGTAAAAAATTTAATTTCAAGATGAACACAGCAATTTTTTTGAATAAAATGGATATACGTCAACAGGGTAATTTTCTTTCTTCCTTTAATAAGGATACTAAGAAACTTGTCTGTAAATATGAGAGGATCCTATTAGGAATAAATAGACAAAACTTGTCTAAATAATTTAATGAGAAATGTCTTAATGAAAGCATGATGCCAAAATAAATGCAATATATATAATTGAACAACGAAATTAATGCCAGAATATTTTTTCAATATGGCAGCTTTTTAACAGTTTACATATTTTGGCTATTGACATTTTGTTTATTAACTAAAAATGATGGCACATACACAGAAAGAAAAAAAAAAGATAATGATGTGACTGACCATTGAAACACAACAGAAACTCCTGTGGTGCTCCTGCAGGAGAAATTTTCAGGACGTCTAATGGGAAGCTTTTATTTTTAGCAGCAAAGTTCAAAGAGACATCCCTGCTGTCAACATAATCTGAAATAAAGTGAAAATGTTGATAAAATTTTTTTTTAATGATGTTTGATTATCAGATTTCATTTCTCCAATTAAAACAGTCAAAAGACTTACTAAAGAAATTAAAACAAATCTTCAAAGAAAACTGGAATAGCAGATATAGTCTACCATTTTAGAATGCAGTTTACCTTTTAACATTGGATGTTCAAAGTCTATGTACTGAAATCTGTTAGTGCCAATTATAGCAAAACTCTCTGCTATACAAACACAACTGCAGGGTTCAACCAGAGAGGTAAATTCCTGGAAATATCAAAGACAAATTATTGAGTCAAAAATGGACAAAATTATTATTATAATTGGAAAAAGAAAATGGTAGAAGAAAAGGAAGTCAAGAATGGAATGGAGAGAAAAGAAAGAAACAAAAATAGTGGATGGAGAAAGTAAAAAGAGAGAGAGAGAGAGAAAGTAAAAAGAGAGAGAGAGAGAGAAAGTAAAAAGAGAGAGAGAGAGAGAAAGTAAAAAGAGAGAGAGAGAGAGAAAGTAAAAAGAGAGAGAGAGAGAGAAAGTAAAAAGAGAGAGAGAGAGAGAAAGTAAAAAGAGAGAGAGAGAGAGAAAGTAAAAAGAGAGAGAGAGAGAGAAAGTAAAAAGAGAGAGAGAGAAAGTAAAGAGAGAGAGAGAGAGAGAAAGTAAAAAGAGAGAGAGAGAGAGAAAGTAAAAAGAGAGAGAGAGAGAGAGAAAGTAAAAAGAGAGAGAGAGAGAGAGAAAGTAAAAAGAGAGAGAGAGAGAGAGAAAGTAAAAAGAGAGAGAGAGAGAGAGAAAGTAAAAAGAGAGAGAGAGAGAGAGAGAGAAAGTAAAAAGAGAGAGAGAGAGAGAGAAAGTAAAAAGAGAGAGAGAGAGAGAGAAAGTAAAAAGAGAGAGAGAGAGAGAAAGTAAAAAGAGAGAGAGAGAGAGAAAGTAAAAAGAGAGAGAGAGAGAGAAAGTAAAAAGAGAGAGAGAGAGAGAAAGTAAAAAGAGAGAGAGAGAGAGAAAGTAAAAAGAGAGAGAGAGAGAGAAAGTAAAAAGAGAGAGAGAGAGAGAAAGTAAAAAGAGAGAGAGAGAGAGAAAGTAAAAAGAGAGAGAGAGAGAGAAAGTAAAAAGAGAGAGAGAGAGAGAAAGTAAAAAGAGAGAGAGAGAGAAAGTAAAAAGAGAGAGAGAGAGAGAAAGTAAAAAGAGAGAGAGAGAGAGAAAGTAAAAAGAGAGAGAGAGAGAAAGTAAAAAGAGAGAGAGAGAAAGTAAAGAGAGAGAGAGAGATAGTAAAGAGAGAGAGAGAGAGATAGTAAAGAGAGAGAGAGAGAGATAGTAAAAAGAGAGAGAGAGAGAGAAAGTAAAAAGAGAGAGAGAGAAAGTAAAAAGAGAGAGAGAGAAAGTAAAAAGAGAGAGAGAGAAAGTAAAAAGAGAGAGAGAGAAAGTAAAAAGAGAGAGAGAGAAAGTAAAAAGAGAGAGAGAGAAAGTAAAAAGAGAGAGAGAGAAAGTAAAAAGAGAGGAGAGAGAAAGTAAAAAGAGAGAGAGAGAAAGTAAAAAGAGAGAGAGAGAGAGAAAGTAAAAAGAGAGAGAGAGAGAGAGAAAGTAAAAAGAGAGAGAGAGAGAGAGAGAAAGTAAAAAGAGAGAGAGAGAGAGAAAGTAAAAAGAGAGAGAGAGAGAGAGAGAGAAAGTAAAAAGAGAGAGAGAGAGAGAGAAAGTAAAAAGAGAGAGAGAGAGAGAAAGTAAAAAGAGAGAGAGAGAGAGAGAAAGTAAAAAGAGAGAGAGAGAGAGAGAAAGTAAAAAGAGAGAGAGAGAGAGAAAGTAAAAAGAGAGAGAGAGAGAGAGAAAGTAAAAAGAGAGAGAGAGAGAGAGAAAGTAAAAAGAGAGAGAGAGAGAGAAAGTAAAAAGAGAGAGAAAGTAAAAAGAGAGAGAAAGTAAAAAGAGAGAGAAAGTAAAAAGAGAGAGAAAGTAAAAAGAGAGAGAAAGTAAAAAGAGAGAGAAAGTAAAAAGAGAGAGAAAGTAAAAAGAGAGAGAAAGTAAAAAGAGAGAGAAAGTAAAAAGAGAGAGAAAGTAAAAAGAGAGAGAGAGAAAGTAAAAGGAAAGGAGGCCGAAAAAATTGATAAACCAAAAGACCAAAAGATTAAGCCTAAGAGAAGAACAGTTTTCATCTTTACCTTTCTGAGGCAAAATTTATCCAGTCCTTGGTTGTATTTCATGAGAATAATTTTATCAATCATTCCAGCACACAAATAAGCATAATCCTCCCACATTCCTACATCAAACACAGTGCAACGATTTACTTTGTCAATCACCTCAAATGGAATCGGGTTGGACTGGCTTGGTGATTTTTGGAAGAACTTATTCTTAAGGCACTTTTTTTTTATGGTGATCAACATGCGGTTCTCTTCTGCACAAAAATGGACAATAAAACATTGTATAAAGGACAAAAAAGAAGATTTATACTAAAAGCATTCAATCATGTAGAATAAAAGAAACTACCTTTGTTATCTCTCTGCATACAAAATACACTAATTCCTCAATTATCTGTACCTCAATTTTTTGAACTTTAATTATCCTCATGTGAAATTAAGAAAAAAAAACTGAAATCCCCGAATATTTTTTGTGACACTATTTAAAGCTGGTAAATGAAAAGGGTTAATGAATAGAATGATGGACACACTGTGAGAAAGAATGAATATTTCTCTTTTCAAAAAGAGTGCAATTCTCTACAACCAGAGGAATTAATCAAGAAAAATGGCGATCTCTTGATAACTGATTAATGACCTGGCCCTAGAAGTACTTGTCATGAAAACAGAAATAAGTGGAATGGATACGATTTGATCTGTAACCAAAACTCAAGGATAAAGTTTCCTTGTAGGTGGTGTGCAATGATCCTCACAGGGCTGGAAGGAGAGTCATTTGGTCAATGTCTGATTTTGAACAAAAAAGCTGGAATGAGAAATTTTACACAGGCAAAATTTGAAATGATAATTATTTTTGATTAATGTTAAGCCACTCCAAGCATCAAGAGCAATTTGGTCAAAGAGTAGTCAAGGTGGCATGCACAGATGAAATACCAAGGAAGGTGGAGGAATTGCACACACCCACTGGAAAGTATAAGTATGAGATGCCAATAAGAGAAGGAAGTTATCGGGGCACATTGATACCCGTGACTGCTACCCATAGGAAAGGGCTTCTCCCAATTTGGAAATGTAATTTTCAGGACAGCAAACGGGTTCTTGTTGGAAGATGGGAGAATTACTAAGTCCAAATCCCCTAACGCACCCTGCCCCATGCCAGTTTTAGGTGAATGTCAATAAATACATGGAATTGAAGCGGCAAGAAGCAGTTGTTCCAGATGCTGGACAAGAAACCACCTCACATGACTGCCTGCCTGAAGAGAACCTCCAACATCAGCCTTGTTCCAAACTTAACCAGTTGAAGCGACACACTTAACTTAAGCGGGTTGGGTCGATAATTGTCTGCATGAGAAAATGCTAAATTCTAACAAGATTAACCAAGCACTGTATCAAAGAATGTATATAAAAAACACAAATTTTTTTTATATTTATCTTGTGTCTTCATTCTACTTGGGCTAACCCAATGATGATGACGATTCCTGATGATGATTATTTGATCTTTGCCAGCCTTATGACCAAAACTAATCTCAATGTGGGATAAAGCAAAGCTTGGATCAAAGCAATCATCTCATTAATCAGCTGTGGGTGTTGGACATTTGGATGACCAAGACAGAACCTGAAGGCGACATTTCAATTATACAAATTAAACCCTTTCTAATATTTGATCTCACAAGCATTGAAAATTTAAAAACTATACTCGGCATCTGATAAAATCAATTCAATTCTCCTTTACTCATTTTCCTACAAAGAACATACATTTGAATTATTGCAGCACGGTTGCACCAGAGATTATGGCTTATGCAATTCTCAAATGCATGTAACATGTGTGCCAGGCTTCAAATGGAAAATGTAATATCTTTTTATTAGGTTGGTGCAAAAATAATGTCGTTTTCTCACATATGTCACTATGTGAGAAAACGACATTATTTTTGCACCAACCTAATACTTGCACAATATGTAGTAAAGTCATTCAACACATTTTGGTATGAATTTCAAAAACTAAAGCCATCTATTGTAATTCAACTTTAGATGTTAGTGGCAGCAAAACATATGGTCAGCCAAAACATAAAAATTGACAATTTTTCATTAATTAGAAGAAAAAAAAAAAAAAAAGACAAAACTTTGAAAAAATGTGAAAATGTTATTTGATGATATCAAAAACTCTTTCAGAAAATTACTTTCCCTTTCATAATTTTTCAATAATTTAGATAATCAATTATTAAAAAATTGGAATTATCTGAACATTTTTCAATGTCTGCTCCAAGGTGTCCAGATAATTGAGGAAATACTGTGCTAAATAAGATGGTCATAACTCAAATTTTGAAACTTTCTAACATTAAATTATCTTGTTATTGCATTAGTCATCAGCTGGTAATCATTATTTTCTTAAATTTCCATATGAGGAAGCAACACATTCTTGGCTATTTCAATGATTTTATTATGTTTGTGATTAAGCCATTTATGGTTTTCAAATACCAAAATATTAATTTTTTAATAAAATTAAAACATCCCACAATCCTCAATCTTAACCCTAATAAGATCATCATATCAAGTTCTTTCTTGGATCTAAATGAATGGAGATGACATTTTATTAACTTGTAGTTTTGGTAGAAGAAAATAAGAATTTACCCTTTCTTCAACTGAATGTATACATTTGATTAAAAACAGTCATAATAGTTTATCTTCCTAAGTAAAGTTTGGTTTATTTTTCATTTAGCAACAAGTGATGTGAAAAAGTAACAAAGTGCTGCAAAATTTGTAAAGATAACTCACCAACAAGCAAAACAACAAGTCCTAAAGAAGGCACAAGAGTCATGTCAAAAACACTTCCGACTCCAGCAATCTTTATTGGAGGACTATAGAGAGAATAGGAAGAATTTTGTACTTCTGTTATGAAAAGACCTTCTTCTCCACCAAGCAGTAACAACTGAAAGGAAAATTCAACAAATGGTAGCCATAAAAGAAATAGAATTAAGGGATCATAAGATTACAGAAGCAAAAGAATAAACTTCTAATGGTTATTCTTGTCTTTTGGATATTCTTTGAAATTTATACAAAGATTTTGAATAGGGAAAAATATTTAACATATGTTTCTGTATAAAAATAAAACTAAAACTTCATGAAAGAAAATAGATTTGCATCTTTCAACAAATAGCATAGAAAGAATTTTGTATTAGTTACAAAAGAAAATTAACTTAAACATTCAATTCATGAAATGTAAAAGATTTTTTCCAATTAACAATACAATTACTATTTTGTAATTTATAAATACAATTTCTGCACTCATCAATTTGAGTTATAAACATTCGTTTTAGACAGTAAACATGCATGTTTTGGCAAATGAGTTAATTATAGGTAAAAATATACCAGAGAGAAGATACATCAAAGTTTACCTGTTTATTAAGAAGCAAAGAACAGTTTAATTCAATTTTGCTCTCATTCTCTAACTGAAGAATAACTGTGTGTAGCAATTTCTGAAAAAAACAAAACATAACATTGAAAATGAAGTTGAAATCAAATAATTTTTGCAATTAAGCAGCAGCAGCAAGATGATTAAAAATGCCTGTGTGCAAGGGGAGAATAATTAGGTTTAAGAAATCTGAGGACATTCTATTTCTTGTGAATTAACCTCAGATTCATTACATCACAATCAGATCCTGTAGTGAAAGAGATAATCACCTACCTTGAAAAAGAGTTTGTGTTTTGTGTGCAAGCTGCTGAAGAAAAATTACCAAAATTAGTTAGCAAAAATCTACTACTTTAAGTATCAGAACCTATGCTAAGGTTCTTCCTTCCTCTGAATGGCATGGCTAATCAGAAAAATCGCTCAGTGAATAAAAGCCATTGTTTTTCGCTTATAAGCATAGGATTTTTCTGAGCTTGGTGGACGAATATGGGTTTTTGCTGGTGAGAAGTGAAGGTTGGATTTGTGACCCCATTTTGTCATTGGTCTGTTGGACTGTTATGATGGACTCTTGTTTGAACTGTGAATTGGCTACAAGTGTTGTGGACAAGAGACCAAAGAAACCTATTGCAGGCGTTTATTGCTACTTTAAGTTTACAGGTTTTTTATTTTCTTTACTAAAACAAGCTATTTTGGCACTTACTTTATCTCTAGCAAGATGGCAGAAAGACCGTTCGACATAAAACTGATCCTCAAATTCAGTGGTGATATGAGTGGACAGCCTGTGGTTAAGTGGATCGAGAATGTGCAACTGGTCTGCAAATTATGCGAGATCATTAAGATCATATGAATTCTTCCACTGCGCTTGAAAGGCAGCACCCTTGCTGTGTATAGGCAGCTGAGCAAAGAACAAAAAAGTGACATTGAACAAATAAAGAGTACTCTAACTGCATTTGGAACTGACCGGTTTGTGGCCTATGACCAATTCCAGATGCAGTGTCTGCAGCCTAGCGAGACAATAGACCTATTTTTGGCAGAATTAAAGAAGCTCACCATACTGATCACACCACTCCTTGAAGAATGGATGACCTGTGCCTTCCTGTCTGGATTGCCTAGCCATGTTAAGCAGATACTCCGTGCATCATCCAGAATGGAAGACATGATGCTCAACCAGTTGTTGACCAGAGCCCACGCTATCATGATGGATGAGAAAGAGGCTGATGAACCAATGGCTGCAATTGTTCAACCAGTCAAAGAGGATCCGACCCCAGCCATTCGTTGCCATGGAAATGTCACCTGCTACCGGTGCTCTGGGCCCAAATTATTTTTTTAAGAATGCTGCTATCAACAAGAAGAAATGCACAGCAAGTTGGCACAAAGGGCACATCCCGATCTACGATGTTTTCAATGTCATAATGGGAAATGGAATGGGGGATGTAACATCAGTGCTGGTCTCTTCCCTGCACTGAGCATGCTCACTGTGATTAAGGTGCATATCAATGGAATAACGCATACCGCTTTATTAGATTCGGGCTGCTCTTGGTCACTCACACATGGATTGATTTGCCGGCAGTGGAGCAGACAAAAGATGGACATACATACAAACAGCTGATGGAAAGGCTCTCAGGAGCCGAGGATTTAGAAACATCAAACTCAGTATCAACAATGGTAACCCCATAACAGTCAGTGTGTTGGTCGTGGACAGCATGTTATTAAGTTTTGAGCTGCTCCATAGGATGGACACTATTAAGGAGCTGGGCAGAGTCCGCATCACAGAGGTGGGCAAAGTCAAGTTTTCTAGTCTGATTGTCTGTGCTACTTTGAGGATCAACAGGCCTGACTTTAGCGCAGAGTTTGACCAAAGGATAAAGACATGGACAGCACTGTGGAAATGGTCGGAAAATAACCCACCAGAGAAGCTCCGAATGTGTCAAAGAAAATACCAGCATGAATTGCAGGTGTGGCTGGACAATGGATGGCCTCATCCTGTTGATGGCAGTGGTACAGAAGAACAAGGGAAAGGTGCCACCCTGTACTAGATTGTAGGGAACTAAACGAACATGTGGACGCATACATGGCTCATACTGATGTATGTGCACAAAAATTGAAAGAAGGGGTGCAATGTCTCTGTGATTGACCTTCGAAAGGCCTGCTTGCAGTTACATGTGCACAGGTCACTGTGGCCATTTCAGATGGTGATCCTTAACGGGAGGAGATAACACCTAATGTGAATGGGATTCGGGCTCAATGTAGCACCGACCATCATAAAAGCCATCGTGGATGCTGTGCACATCCAAGGACGAGACAATTTGTCACACGACGTCAGCTTACATTGATGACATCCACACCAAAGAAATCTTAGTGACTGCTGCACAGGTGAGACAACATCTTGCCAACTTTGGGCTTGGAACATAACATGCTTTACTGGAAATGTGGAAGCGCGCTCCCAGACACATGACATGATGCAGTATGTTTTCATTATGTGGGAAACTGGTGGGACATTTTCCTGTGGGTGGTTGGATCCACATTGCAACTGCCTTTATCAAACATAGGGTGACTGCTGTCACTTCTGGTTGGGATGACAAAACAAATGATGCTCTCCTTAGAGACATGATAAAGGATGTCATTACCAGTGTGCGTCACGATGACCCTGTATGCAGTAAATGGTGCATTGAGGGAACAGAATTTGATATCTGGGTTGACATGAGCTCCCTTTGAACCCTGAGAAGGATACACAACATATCAACCTGTTAGAATTGGATGCCATTATTAAAGGATTAACCGTGGCCCTTCAATGGAATGCAGAAGTGGATAGTAGACACTCTTACGGGGAAGGCCAGGATACGTACAAAGGCTGTGAGTGAAATGCTCATTTGAAGGTCG
The DNA here is from genome assembly GCA_963932145.1 of Acanthosepion lycidas. Classification (NCBI taxonomy): domain Eukaryota; kingdom Metazoa; phylum Mollusca; class Cephalopoda; order Sepiida; family Sepiidae; genus Acanthosepion; species Acanthosepion lycidas. Next base: position 64,810,173 of record OZ010590.1, on the reverse strand, counting down.
CTAGACACACTGGGAAAGTTGTTAAGTACAACTTATCAGTGGATATACAGCTGGTTAGATGGAATCAGAACAAGGCAAATCATTTAACAGGGTGCCCTAGAGATGGCTTGATGTTATTAAGAAAGAGGTAGAACCGGAGGGACTTGTCTGTGCAAAATCAGCGAGTGACTAACTCAGATTTACTAAAATTTGTGCATTGTCAAATTGGACATCCTAGTGTAAAACGGACCCTATATTTTGTGAGGCAGATTGATCCTTCCGTATCCAAAAGCAGTGGTCAGAGTATGCAAAGAGTGTCCATCGACCCAGCACCTGTGGCCAAAAGGACAACTGAATGTGAGCAAAGTGTGGCACCGTGATGGAATGGACATCAACCACAATAATGGAACTCACGATCTAACCCTGATTGACTGTAGTCAGTCCAACCTAGTTCACTATTTGGCGATGCCTGTGTCAACAGGATTCTGCAAGCATGATTGACTACTTCAGGGTGTTGTTCTTTGAACATGGGCCTCTGATAAACTCCTCACTAACAACACTGCATTCCACAGTGGACTATTTAAAGATTTTTTGGATTTGTGGGGAGTCCACCTCAGATCACTCTGCGAATATGTCTTATCAGGGAATGGCATAATCGAGTGATGCCATCTGAGCATCAACAGAATCACTGCTAGGAAACAGAATTCTGTAATGGAAGCGGTGTATTGGCATAACGTTACCCCTAAACACAATGTGTTACCCTCAGCTATGACAGCCAACACGATTTTCTTGTACAAAGTCTGGTAAAGAGGAGACGCATTCAACTCAACAGATAAAAGAACAAGTGCCATAAACCTGGGCGATCGCATATGAGTAAAAGCCCCACATAGCCGGTGTACAACTCGGTACCAAGTGGGACATAAACCTGGAATCAATAACTCACGCACTGCGCTGATTGATGGAATGCCAAGACAAGTAAAAGACTTGTGTCCATGTGTAGGTTCAGATATTTCAGCAGTGAGTGCTCAGGAAGTGAAAGAATAATCACCACTGTAGGTAGGGCTAGCACCTCTTCAGATGTGTACGAGGTTGCCAGATCAGAAGACTCCTCAGAAGACGAGTCTTCTGAACATATCACACAATCCCCTTCAGCAATCACCCCGCTCTGGAGAAGCTCAAGAATAAAAAGGCCTGCTCCTGGGTGTCACTTATGTGACAAGGGTGTAGTGAAAAAGATAATCACCTACACCGAAAAAGAGTTTGTGCTTTGTGTGTGATCTGCTGAAGAAAAATTAGTGAAAGTAGTTAGCAAAAATTTGCTACTTTAAGCATTAGAATCTATGCTAATGTTTTCTCCCTTGAATGGCGTGGCCTATCAGAATTTTCACTTATGAGTGTAGGATTTTGTCATTTCTACGTTGCCTGTTGGACTGAACTGTGAATTGGCTACAAGTGTTGCAAATAAGAGACATAAGAAACCTATTGCAGGTGTTTATTGCTACTTTAAGTTTACAGGGTTTTTTTTTTTTTTTTTTTTTATTACAATTGGAGAAAAAGAATAAGAGTAGTTTTTTTTTTGTTTTTGTAAAGAATTCACAAACCAATGAAGAAAAATCTCTCATATGGAAAATGTTTTCTATATAACAATATCAAAACAAAAATATAAAAAATGCTTCTTGTAATTGTTAATTTGGAAGAAATCAAAACTTCTTGTCTGAATTTTATTAGATAAGGTTTTTATTTCATGTGGTTTGCGTGGAATTCCTGAGGAAAACTGGAGGAGACATGGTTAAAACATTGTAGAAAACAAAAACAAGAAAATTAATCTGAACCATAGCATCCTATACTACAAGCCTAATATTGGTGCAGAACTGGAGGCCTATTTCAAATGCTCCTTCTACCACTAGGAGTGATGCATTTTAGTTTGGGTTTGCAGTAAATCACTACTGTAATTGGCTTAAGAAATTTAAAGAAATTTTGGCTTTTATACTTTAAATAGTATGTATCAGATTTATTTTATTTCCTTTGGACTTGCTATATTATTTTATGTTTATTGCAAAAACTTGGAAGTTAATTTAACATTTTTCTTCTTAGTTTAATATTCTTTGAGAATTTTATTCATAAAAGCAAATACACTAATGATAAACTTGAATTTTTTGGTATAATCTGTATTTCTATTTTTAATAGAAAATAGTATATTGAATTTTTTAGCACTTCTTATATGGTAATGTAACATTTTACTGCAAAATTAAAAAAACAAAAACATTTGAAGATCTAAACAAGGTAGCATCCTCTAAATGTATAAATTTACTTGATTTAAAGAAATAAATTATTAATCCAATTTTTTCTAGCTTCTTTTTACAAATGTTATAAAAGCTTTCAAGAAAATCCATTTTAATATTTTGTTATGGTTAATTTTTAGCAGTTTTCTTCTGAGGCTCTGAAGATTTTTCATTGATTCTATTTTTACACTGCAATATTCATTTAAAAATTTCATTGTGACAAATTTAACATTTTTTTTTGTTATGCAAAACAATAGAGAAAAATGTTAAAATTTAATTTTTTTGAGTAATCTGTATTTTCATCCTAAAGGTATTTTAAAAAATTTACCATTAAAAAGATGTAAAGAAGTAAATGTTATAAAAGAGAGAGAAATGGGGAGAGGGGGAGGGGGAGGAGAGAGGGAGAGGGGGAGGAGAGAGGGAGAGGGGGAGGAGAGAGGGGGAGGAGAGAGAGAGAGACAGAGAGGGAGACAGAGAGAGGGAGACAGAGAGAGAGAGACAGAGAGAGAGAGAGACAGAGAGAGAGAGAGACAGAGAGAGAGAGAGACAGAGAGAGAGAGACACAGAGACAGAGAGAGACACAGAGACAGAGAGAGACACAGAGACAGAGAGAGACACAGAGACAGAGAGAGAGAGAGAGGCAGAGAGAGAGAGGCAGAGAGAGAGAGAGGCAGAGAGAGAGAGAGGCAGAGAGAGAGAGAGAGGCAGAGAGAGAGAGGCAGAGAGAGAGAGAGAGGCAGAGAGAGAGAGAGAGGCAGAGAGAGAGAGAGAGGCAGAGAGAGAGAGGCAGAGAGAGAGAGGCAGAGAGAGAGAGGCAGAGAGAGAGAGGCAGAGAGAGAGAGGCAGAGAGAGAGAGGCAGAGAGAGAGAGGCAGAGAGAGAGAGGCAGAGAGAGAGAGGCAGAGAGAGAGAGGCAGAGAGAGAGAGAGAGAGAGAGAAAGAGGGAGAGAGAGACAGAGGGAGAGAGAGACAGAGGGAGAGAGAGACAGAGGGAGAGAGAGACAGAGGGAGAGAGAGACAGAGGGAGAGAGAGACAGAGAAAGAGGGAGAGAGACAGAGAAAGAGGGAGAGAGACAGAGAAAGAGGGAGAGAGACAGAGAAAGAGGGAGAGAGACAGAGAAAGAGGGAGAGAGACAGAGAAAGAGGGAGAGAGACAGAGAAAGAGGGAGAGAGACAGAGAAAGAGGGAGAGAGACAGAGAAAGAGGGAGAGAGACAGAGAAAGAGGGAGAGAGACAGAGAAAGAGGGAGAGAGACAGAGAAAGAGGGAGAGAGACAGAGAAAGAGGGAGAGAGACAAAGAGAGAGGGAGAGAGACAAAGAGAGAGGGAGAGAGACAAAGAGAGAGGGAGAGAGAGAATAAATAAAACAATCCATTTTGCTCACATTTATAAAACAGTATTATATCTTTTTTAATGTAATCATTCTTTTTAAAACAATTTTTTATTTTTTCAAGTCTGTTTTTTTCCCTAAATTAAAATTAGCTATCTACAGCCACAGATTTCATCAATAACTTTTTTTTCATATTTTATAATCTAACTACATTAGATAGAGAGACACACACAATATGTGTCATATAATAACAGTGGTCATTTTGGTCAATTATTGTTACATTGTGAATGAAAAGATGGCAGCCAGAGGAAGAAGAGATTCTACTTACCATCTGTTTATTATTAGTGTTTTTTTTCTTCACAACAGCTTCAAGTGCTGCTGCCCATTGTTGTTTGTCTGAAAAGCTCATACTCATAAGGTAAAGGACTCTGCAAAAAAGAGAGTTAAGAAAAAAATCAAGCATCTCTGAAGTGAAGACACTTGTGTTTAGTTTGGTTTTGGTCAATTTTTAGCTTTGAAGGAATGGTTTCTAATCAATCATGTCTATTGTAACAGATTCAACATTTTTAAAGTGGTTATTTAGTCATCAATGTTTGCCAATGCTTATTTTGAAGTAAAATTTCACAGATTTTTACAACGTGAAGATTTTCAATTGAAAAAGCAAACTGCTTGTTATAGACCTAGGTTTCTAAATTAGTCATACTAACCTCTATTCAAATATCATCCAAAACAGAAGAGCATCAACCTGCTTAGTTCAAAAGCATGTGCTTTTCTTAGTTTTGATGTGTTTTCTTAGTCCACTAGGCTAACAGCGGTTCATGAATTCATGGTGGAAGTCCAGATATCCCTTGACATGGATATCAAAATGAGAAACAAGTTATTCTTATAGAGTAAATAAATGGCTCAGTTTGAAATTCCCTTAGGGTTAGCTGGATTGATAGACACCTGACGAAGGCAAAAGGGGAAAAACAGATTAAATGATATAAGATGAGGATATTATGTAAATAATGGCTACTCCTGATGCTAGAAATTCAAACAGAAAGGTGAAAATAACTTTTGCTATAACAATATCATAGTAAATGTTCCTTTAAAAGTATCAGCTGTTAAAGAGAAGAGAAACAGTTGCACTGTACTCAAGTTTGACCACCAAGTGACAAACTTGAATAATTTGAAAGAGAAATTAGTTCTTTAGATAAGAGCTTCCACTGGATAATTTTATCAGCCATGATGGGAGTTTTTAATTTGATTGACTTTTTGAGGTACAAGATTGTCTTCCATTTCTACTTTTTTGAGTATATTGCAACTTAAAAAAAAACAACAAACTTATTTTGTTTTGTTGGAATGATTTGTGGTTTTGGGTAGTTTTAGTGGCTCTGTTTTGTAAATATTAGCAATAGATATGGTTTCAATTTTTACTAGTATTGTTTTAATTTCTTTTTTAAATATTGGTCAGTCATCCAATACTAGTTTTAGTAATTTCTCAATGTGTGCTTTGTATTAATTTAGTTAATTGATATTGGGTATAGTTAATAACTTTTGCTCAATATTCAAGCCTGATATTTCTAGTCTCAACCTCTATTATTTTATTTCTAGTCTAGCTTTCTATTATTTTATGCCTCTGGTAATGGTATGTGTCTTCTGTGTTTTACTTTCATGATTATTTTCTCCTTCCAGACTTCACATATTCGTGTATATGTCAAGTGACCTTTATGACAAAGTATTCTAATGCTCTGTTGCATTATCCACCGGATTAGTCAGTGAACTTTCTGCCCACATCTCTTACATGTGTTTGTCCCATAGATTTAATTATGTAATGTCCATGTTTCTGACATTTGTAACATCTTAGAGGAGAGGGTATTGGTTCACTTTTCCAACAGTGTAACATATTTTGATTTTTTTTGGTATTTTTGCAGGAGTGTTGTCTGAATTTGTATCAAAAGATACATGATTGTCTAATCATGTATCACGCATGACTCATAACTGACATTTTATGTTTATTCTTCTAAGGTATATATTCCCATAAGATTTAAAGCTTGGTTTCCTTTCACCCAATGTGCAAAAAGATAGTTTGGGTATTCTCTCTACATCTCTGCTAGTGTTTGATGAGGGTGGGGTGGTCTGAAAGGATATCCTTAACACTGTCCCTGCTTATTTAACATTATTCAAACTGTTATTCTCATCTTCATTGTCATATTCCCAATATTTCAGCTATTGCACGTTCCAGCCTTCTACTGGGCCATAGTGGCTAAAGACGTTGGTTAGATCTAGTGACTAGACCCAAAGTGTTGTAAGATCAATACCAGGCTACAACATCGGTGAGCCAAAATAACTTGAGAGTTGAGTTAAAGGGAAATAACCGAGACAATTGGAAGAGGCATGGCATGTGGAACTAATACAATCTACCCCAGTGGATGAAAAAGGGTTTTGTTTGAAATTCTAATCACCTGAAGAAGGAAGGAGGATACAACGGCTGAAATGTTATGAGAATAACAGTTTGAATAATGTAAATAATCATTATCTGTCTATATTTCTGAGGTGGGGTATTATTTACATTATTCAGACTATTGTCCTCATCTTTGTCGCCATATTTATTACAACATTTTGGCCGTTGTATGCTCCAGCCTTCTTCAGGTGGTTGGAATGTTGAACTGAACTCTTTATTTCGCTCACTGGGGTAGACTGTTCTAGTTCCCTGTGCCATGTTTAATGGTTATCAGTTATCGCCTGTTAATTTCCCTCTGAAAGTTCTCCAGGACACATGGCACAGTGGATAAAGGTATTAGTTAGATCCAGTGACAGGACCCAAAGAGTGTGAGTTCAATACCCAGAGGGAAATTAACAGGAGAGAACTGATAACTGACATCCATTAAACATGGCACATGGAACTAGAACAGTCTACAAAAGTGAGCAAAATAAAGGGTTCAATTCGACATTCCAACCACCTGAAGAAGGCCGGAGCGTACAACGGCCAAAATGTTGTAATAAATATGGCGACAAAGATTAGGACAATAGTCCAAATAATGTAAATAATCATAATACCTCATCTCAGAGATATAGACTGACTGTCCATGCTTTATTTTATCCCTTTCTCTATCCTTCAACCAGAAGATTTCCATTTTTTTAATTTTTTTTTTTAATACCATATTTGAGTTCAGCTTGGAAGATAACTTGTTCTATAATGAATGGTGACAATCTTGACTGGAGAGTGTTCGCCGACTGATTCCAGCACCAAAATTTCATTATTTCTTTGTTCATTATCATTATCCAAATAAATGCCAACATGTTTTTTGGGTGGCTTATTTTAGGCTATATTTTTTTTTTAATAATCTTCATTGTCCATACTTCCAGACTGGAGCCTAATATTGGGAAATGTCAATGGGGAAAATACTAATCTTGATGATAACAATATACTTGGTCTTCAGAGGAAACTTAGTACTTGCAAACCATTGGCTACTCTACCCAAGTTTTAGTGCAATGTCAGATGATTAACAGCCATGTCAAAGTTTTGAGTTTTCAATCTGATAGCTCCTTAGACACCACCTTCTGCCATACATGGAAACAGCTCTAGTATTGATCGTATTGATGCTAATCAGATTGGGAATGAATAGTTTAAAGTGTGTGTCAGGTGTATTAAGGCTTCTGATTGCTTCTATATGCTAATGTTTCTGTTTGAGTGTTTCAAAATGTCAAATTTTTTTTTTACTTACTTTCCTGGCCAGCAGGTAGTGTCTGGTATTTCCTCAAGTTTCATGATGTAGAGCAGATCAGAACTGGCAGCATGGGGTAGTTCAGCTGCTGTTACTGCACTGTGAACCACTACCTCACTGTCTGTTTCAGGACACAACTCAAATGTGTCCATAGGAGATGGGTCATCCTGGTCTTTATACATCATCAGTAAACTGCCATCAAGTTTCACCCAGCGCTGATCCCAACTATTTTTACCATTTCTATTAGAAAAGGAAATTAAAAAAAAAAAACACGAATTAGTGAATACCAGAGAGCATAGGATTATTGACTTTACTTAAATTGAAGTGCCAAAATTGATTAGAGACAAGTGGGTTGTCATTGGAATAAAAAAGGTTTTTGTTGTTCAAAATGAAAATTGCTTGGATTTCATAATTGTTTCCAGTTTTCACCCAACAGAGAAATATATTAATAAATAAAAAAAACTATCCATTCTTTTATAATGATTAAAATGTGGAAGAGTGGAATATCAAAATTTAAACTTGGTAAAGTCAAGAACCTGTAAATAAACTCAAGTGCAAAATAAGACAGCTTACTAATAATATATAACTCCTCTCTTTAGTTAAATAATGGTGGCTATATGATATGGTAGGGTGTCTACAAGGTGCTGGAATTAAAAAATACTTAAAAACCTGACAATCCTGGTCTCTGTAGTAAAAGAATAAAAACTTACAGAGGTTATTTAAACCCTAATGTTTTCAGATTCTGCAAATGCAGAGGTGGGATAATTGGTAATGTATTACCTGAGTACTTTGAGCCAGGTAGCCATCTGGCAAGGGCTTGAATGTTGGTCATTATCCATGCTAAATGCTGCATCCACTGTGTCTGGTTGGTCCATTTTGCGCATAAAAGATGTAAAATGCTGAATATATTCAGGCAACAGGCCACAGCTGGCAGGCACCAATGACGTGCATTTTGGATGACATACAATGTGACACTCTATAGTAAAGGAGGCAAGAATATTCTAATTTTATTGAAAAGTATGACATTGAAAGTCGGAGGAGAGAGTAAAATAAAAATGTTAGGAGTAGGTAGCAAGGTCGAAATATAATGTAGACAAATTTACAGAGGAACATGAAACAAAAGTGATGAAAAGAAGCTTAGGAAAGACAAGAGATGTGAGTGGAGGAAGTTATCAGGTTAGTAAAGAATGTCAAAAAATTAATTCTTAAAGACACTTCAATTTTGACATGGAAAAAAAAAGTCTCAGCACTTACCAAGAGATTTTATAACTGGCTTACTGACATGTAGATCCTCTTCACAACTTATTGTCTACATTTTTTTTCTTACAGCATGAAAAAGCAATAAATTTATACTCTAAATTCACAGTGAATGATCTAAGAACCCACAGTAGTTTTTACCTTCACTGGAATATTTCTATCACAACTAATAATGATATTTGTATTTGAAATAAAAAGCATTATAGTTAGGCCAATTGTTCATGTCAGTGACACTGTTACCACAAGTTGATGGCTTTGTTTTTGTATACATTTCACTGTCTCATTACAGTGAAGTGATATGCTTGACTGACTAATGTAGTTTTCAGTTCACTGATTTTAAAAATGTTTTTCAAGTTCATTGATTTTTTTTTTTGACAAACATCAATTGTGGCTGTGTTTGATCATCAGTCTGTATTATACCAGCAAATCCAACTTTGCATGTTCACTTCTTTTGTCACTTAATAATAATCCCTTAAAGCTCATTTGAAAAGAGTAAAAATATCATTAACAATAATATAAAACATCAATTACTATTAGTCTGTTGCCTCATCTACTGCCGCATAGCAGTACCAGTTTTGTGATTACATATTTTTTTTTTTTTATTTACATTATTTACATCATTGAGATTGTTGTCATCTTTATTGTTATATTCATGTTATGGCCACTGTACACTCTGACCCTCTTCAGGTGATATACATTGGAATTTTGAACCAAACCCTATATTTAGTCCACAGGGGTAGATAAGTTCTATTTTGCCTTTTTGTTTATCTCAGTTTCAGTTAATTCCCATTAATAACTCAACTCTCCAAGTCAAGTCACTTTTTTTTTTCACTTTGTGAATTTTTGGAACTTATAAACCTAATGTCCTAGTAACATTTTTTTGCCAGAGCTCATATTACAATTTTGTGTTATTGTTGTTTTTCTCTAGCTTTGTATTTATTCACATACTGTATTCATATCTATACTTGGCCAGCTTAGATTTTTGTGGCCTAACATATGTGCTGATTCCTTAAGTTTTTGTATATCCCAGTGATGTTCTCTTGTCTATTATTTCTACTTCATCTTACAGTAGAAGGCCAAAGTATATAATAGCTGAAAAGTTCCAATAGTTTATCTCAGAAATATAGACAAATATATTTTATATTATGATACATATTTACTACAATTTATTCAGGTTATATACAGGCGTTCAGATTTACTGTCTAGCACATATTATCTTTAAAAGATAAACCTAAGGGAAGGTAACTTTCAGCCTGTAGGATGCAAGAAAAATTCTTGGAACTTATTACAGAAGGGTAGGTTGAGTAGTGTAGTCAATGCTGGAAAATACAATATATATAAAATTATAAATAATCAGTTCGCTTACCTTCACATTTTGATGCTTGAGTAACAAATGGCACATTGCCAAGGCACACTGCACACTTGGTTGCACGCGTGTTGTAACCAGATACAAATCGGTGAGGAATATTGTGATGCATGCGTGTCCTAGGTGGCTTGGCTGGAGCAACTGGTGTCCCTGGTGCACTTTTGCTTAAGCCAGACGTTGACACAGACGAGCTCATTTTGGATAGGGCTTGACTTGTCGGAGACTTGCCAAGAGCAGATATCACAGCAGAGTTAGTTAGAGGAGAGGATGATGAGGATGCCAAAAGAGTACGGGAATCTCCATCATCAGACTTCAGTTTCAGCACTAAGACAAGAAGAATAGCCAGTAGTAACATTTTTTGTGCAGGTCTATATTTAAACAGGTTAAATTTTTTATAATTTTAAAAAGTACTTAAAAAAAAAAAAAAAAAAAAAAAAACTAAGCTTGAATTTTTTTTCTATCCCTTTACAAAATAAAATTCAAATATGCATTAAAAAAAGTACGTGAAAATAAATATGTAGCATTAAAAATCTAAAAAGCAGGTAAATTGGAAGGTTAGAAACAGAATAAAACAAATTAGAATTTTAAATAATTTTTAACAAATTTTATATAATTATAGTCATCCACAATGTAAAATTTCAATTACAACACTATAAAATTGCTTTGCTCGTTTCATCAAAGGAAATTAAACTTTAAAACCTGTTTTTACTTCATTGAATTTGGGCCAAATTATTTTTGTTATGACTGTTGATCTATCAGATTAGTAAGGCTCATAACAAAAAGTGAATCAAAGCTAGAATAATCAGATATTCCAATAAAAACAAAAATCCTTTAAATAAATGTTTATTTATATATTCATCTAATAGGTGAGTGGGCCATATGTCCCAGTGAACAAGCTTCCATTTAAAACTCATGTATTTGCAATGTCCACAAAAACATGCTATTATAAAAGTCCTAATAAATAGCCACAGTGGCTAATTACCAAATTTCTGTGTTTTAAACAATATAATGAAATGATCTACATTTTAGCACCATAAAATTACCGGGTCTTATTTGGAACAACATTCACACTCACAAATATGAAAATTTACCCCACCTCCTACCATATAACCCATTCAATACTATATAAAAAGCCTATGATGTACAAACAGTAAATATTGATCAAAGTTTGTTCTTTCTATATATCTGTTCTGTAAGACCAGTTCCTTTCATATGGCCTTTTGTCACCTGTTTCCATATACTTTTTACAAATTTCAAGTTAATTTTTGACATATAACTGAATGAATTTTGCTCACTGTAGTTATTTGGTATTGATTTCTAACTGAAGACGTGATTAGGTTTTAAAAATTTCAAATTATAGCACAAAACAAGGCACTAGTGAAAACTGCTGAAATGTATTAGGTTGGTGCAAAAATAATGTCGTTTTCTCACATATGTTACTTTTATATATGATTTCTGAATTAATTCATTGATATATATATATATATAGCCATGTTATATATCATTTTGAAGCGCGTTTTTTGCTCTATCGAATCGTGTTATTTGTTACTGTTCCCAATCTCTTCATTCATTTTTTGCAGACTTTTCGACAGCATGGACAAAATTCAAATCTGCACGATTTTCTTGTTCCAGTTCAAACTAGGCCTAAAAGCTGCCAAGACAGCTCGTGATATCAATGATGCATTTGGCCCAGGAACCACTAACAAACGTGTGGCACAACGGTGGTTCAAGAAATTTCGCAATGGTGATGAGAGCCTCGAAGATGAAGACAGTCGCGGCCGGCCGACTGCAGTTGATAACGAACATTTGAAAGCCTTAATTGAAGCCGATCCTCGCAAAATCACATGAGAAGTTGCTGTTGAAGTCGAGGTCGACCACTCAACAGTCGTTCGCCATTTAAAGCAAATAGGGAAGTCAAAAAAGTTGGATAAATGGGTGCCGCATGAATTGAACGATAATCAAAAAAATCGTCGTTTTGAAGTATCTTCTACGCTCCTTCTGTGCAACAAAAACGACCCATTTCTCGAGCGGATTGTGACGTGTGAGGAGAAGTGGATCCTCTATGACAACCGGCGATGTTCGGCACAGTGGTTGGATGCCGGAGAAGTTCCACAACACTTCCTGAAGCCGAAATTGCACAAAAAAAAAAAAAAAAAAAAAAAAAAAAAAAAAAAAAGAGGTTATGGTGACTGTTTGGTGGTCTGCGGCTTGTCTTATCCATCACAGCTTCTTGAATCCGGGCAAAACGATTATGGCGGAGAAGTACTGCCGACAAATTGACGAAATGCACCAGAAGCTCCAACGTATGTGCCCGAGATTGGTCAATATGAAGGGACCAATTCTCCTCCAGGACAACGCTCGCCCACATGTTGCTCAACTGACCCTACAGAAGCTGAACGAATTGGGCTACGAGACTGCCTCATCTGCCATATTCACTGGACCTCTCACCCACCGATTATCACTTTTTCCAGCATCTCGACAACTTCCTGCACAAAAAATGCTTCAAAAGCAGAGATGATGCTGAATCGGCCTTCAATGACTTCATCGCTTCCAGAACTCCAGATTTCTATGCTAATGGGATAAATAAACTTGTTTCTCGTTGGCAAAAATGTGTTGATTCTAATGGTTCTTATTTCGATTAATAAAGTTTATTATGAAAGGAGTTATGATCTTTTGAAGTTGAATGTCAAAAAACGACATTATTTTTGCACCAACCTAATATTTCAATTCTTATAGTTCATTTCTACTATTCATTTGAATAAAAATTGTTTTTATGAAATATCTTTGAGAAACTTGTTTAGATATCAAGTCATTTTATATTTACAGAATTTATATTATAATTATCTGTAAATACTAATTATTATCACTAATATAACCGATGAGTACAAACCCTCAAAAAATTTTTCCTTATTGCTCTTAATTTTTTAAAAATAAAAAATGCATAAAATAAAATTTAAGGAAATGACAAAAAGCAGTTAATAGAGCTGGCATTATCTCCCTTAGAATTTTTATTTGTCAGTTTATACTTGAATAAAAATTGATTTAGTCTCCAAGTTCAAGTATTTTAATGACATTGTACTAACAAAAATAGTGCTAGGATGTTCTGTTTTTGCTGTTACAGTAACAAACATACTGAAATCTGATTATAATATAAATGTTTTTTTCTTTTTAGCATGCAATCAAATATCTTGAAACAAAATGCAAAATGAGTTAAACTAAAAGTTAATAAGTTCTGATTAGTAAGAAATACAACAATAAAACAAAGATTGCTTCACCATCCTAAGTGAGATTCATAGTGACAAATGGCATATGACAATCCTTGAAATTGAGGTTTGGCAATGGCACAGGTTTAACTTCTTGTCATGGAACAAGATTTGAAATTATTATATCACAGTTATCAGTCAAGAAAATATAAAAACAAAAATAAAATATATGAATTTATTTTATTTAATTAAAAACTTGAAGTGTCTTTATAAACCTCATTAACCTTGTATTTTTTTACTTGTAAAATAATAGTGTTTAAAACATAAATCACAATTATAAGAAATGACAACATGAAGTTAGAGGAGAACATTATAAATTGAAGAGATGGACACCATGATAAACATCAATATTTTACACTTGTTTGTTATAGCACATGCTTCTTTCTTTATTGGGCTACACAAGCCTTTGGCAGCTTATTAAACTGACTAATATGGTTCTTTGCCTCAGCAGCCTGTCAGTATGAAAATAACTAATGAACCAAACCTGGAGAAAAGAAAACATTAATTTGATCATGTGGAATGGAGAAAAGAACCGGAAAAGTTCAGGACAGTTAACTAAAGATTTTCTAGTCATATCTTCTCCAAGTTCAACAGTCAATAGTCAGTGAAATCTAATTCACAAGATAAAATCAATAGAGAAAGCAATCATGCATCTAATAAATGTGGTTGATTCATGTTAAATAGCCTTCTTTGACTAACATTCTCAGCTGATATAAAGTGGAAAGACTATATTGAATCCATTGCTAGGTCTGCTGCTAAGAAAGTTGGTTTACTGTGTCAAGCAAGACAATTTTTCTCTCCAGAATCCATCTTGCATATCTATGTCTACTATTCATTCATGCTTAGAATATTGCTTTGACTCTTGCTGTATATTTAGAGATCCTTGATAAAACACAAAAAAGAATCAGCAATATTATTGGTTCTGATCTGGCTGCTTAGCTTCAGTCACTTTCCCCTTCACCATAAAGTTGCTTCCCCGTGCCTTTTCTATAAATACTTTCATGGTATTTGTTCAGATAAGCTCTTCACGGTGGTACCTAGACTTTATGAATTTAAGCACAGTACTAGACTGGGAACAAAGTCTCATCAATTTACAGATGAATTGGCTAAATGTAACAGTTTTTCTCGCACATCTTATTAGTGGAACACTCCGTTCTAGCTCCATGCTTTCCAACCAACTTTAATCTTCAAAAATTTAAATGCAATTCAATCACTATCTACTGTCCTGATTTCCCACTCCTTAGTATGTTCCTGTTTTCTATTTCTTCCACACCCAGTAACCCCTTGTCTCTTATTGGTTTTACTACCTTGCTTTAGGGGTGAACTCTATTTAAAAAAAAAAGATTTTGTTATAAACTCAACCATCAACTGGTTAAATAATCTAAAGGTTAAAAGAAATCACTTAAGAACTCTATGAAAATATTATCTTCTATATTAATAACTATCATATTCCATACTGGAAATTGGCAACAAATTCAATGCAAACAAAACTAATTTTTTAGACTACCAATACTCATAGACAAAAAAAAGAGCATGTTAAACTTGTACAATACTTTCACAAGGTTCAAGTGGTAGCATTTGCATTTAAGTTGGAACATGCATACAGTTATGAAATTACCTTTGTACAAATAAAAAATTGACAAACTAAAAATATAAAAATCATAATCTAATTTGAATATAAAACTCATTTTAATGGATTTGATAAAGAATAGTTTTGTATTATGATATTCATCTAGATACACCAACATTTATTAAACAGGAGTACATATCAGGTGATTTCATTCAAACAATATTTTTAAAAGAACATTAAAAAAGAGTTGTTCAAAATTTTATTATTTTAATGAATATGATGACAAGAGAAAATGATCAACAAAGTTAAAAGCATTAAATAGTTATTTTAAAATGTACATTTCATTGTTTCTTGAAAATAAAATCAAGATCACACAGTTAAAGTGAACAATGCCTCTACTGGTTTCCAGTTATCATGCAGGTTTATCTTGATGACTACTTTTTATGATATTTACAAGAGTAAGCATGCACACCAAGATAAAAACGTTTCTAAAAAAATTGTGATGAGCAAGTAATATGCACATAAGTAGAGTCACAAATGCAACATAAAACTTGGAGAAAAGGAAAATATTAAAATGCATGAGAAGCTCAATATTCAAGAACCAAAGGTAATGGCCTCAAAGCGACTAAATAATTAAAAAGTCTTTGTACATCACTTTCTTTTTTTTTTACAATTTAACTATGCCTGTACAACTGCACAGACATGAAACCAGAGACAGGCAAGTATAAATTGTGGCTGTTTGAGTGTATGGCAGGGCAACAAGATGAGAAGTACAGCTTTGGCCCCAAATGTCCAAGTAAAATTGCTGGAGATGTCCGACTGGCTACTTCTTGCCTAGTTGCTTCCCAAGTCGCTCAGCTAGAAAAAAAAAGGTAAAAGGAAAAAAAAAAAAAAAAAGCCCAAATAATGATGAAAAATCTGGTGAGGCCTTAAAACTAAGATGAGGTGCAGCTGGTACTTTACATAGTTTCCTTGAATGTTATACTATAAATAGCACATTTTTAGAAAATAAAACCTATTATGGAAATCATCTTATAAAATATTATCTTCAAGATCAGACATCAAATACAATTTTTTTCTTTTAAATAGATAATTTCAATTAGAATCAAGAATTAGATGCAATTAGAAAATTTAGAGACACAATGATTGATAGAAAATTTTTCATGCAATTCATAAATCATAAAATTAGTCACCTTCACAAGTTTTCTTTTTAACAAGATGCATGCATTGGTTTAGTTACCAAGCTCATGTAGTTATGACAATAGTAGTTACATGGTATTAGTGACAATATATTATCATTTGTTAGAAATCAGGTTATTGCTTGCTGATATTTTGCTACTATTTTTGTTTTAAGTTTGTTTCTGATAAGTAAAAACTTTTGCTCGGTCTTAGTTTTAATCCCATAATAATTAAACTGTAAGTCTTGTATAATTCAATATATATAAAGTTTGAGATGAAATCACTTCATATTATTGTGATATCCATAACAAACCAAGAAATATCTGCAATGTCTCGACACATTATTGATTCAAATTTAAAGTATTCCATTTATACAACAAAAGATTTATTAGAAATATTGACAGATGAACAATTTTAAGTTTAGAAACTATAACTAGAGAAATTAAGTAGATTTTTCCCCATTTATGACCTGAATTTGGCAAGAAAATAAAAAAAATATGTAGTTATTTCTATTACGGACTAACAATCTTGTTAGCATTATTAACAAATTGTTTAAAGAATAAACTTAACTTCATTTTGAGACAGGAACAGTCATAACAGAATTTCTGAAAACAAGTTTTCCTCCTATTATTCCTCCCAAAGAGGAAAACATTACAATTTTCTCCTAAGAAAATTGATTAAAATAAATGCAAAAGCATTTAGCAATTACAGATGGAAAATTAAAAAGATATTTATATAGGTGTTTTTTTTTTTTTCTTGTAGGTCTTACGGTAAACAGTTGCTTTTTCTTTCATCAAAACATGGCACAAATTCCTGAGAACACTTCTCAAATGATCAAATTGTGCAAAATTTCAAATTTAAAAATAACCAGGATTTACTCTACATTAAAAAGAAAATGAGAATTTAAAATTACATTAAAAAATCTTTTGCATCCCCCCACCCCCAGACACATTTAATCATTTGCAGTATCTTCTTCATAAACTGCACTTTTCTTTTCATTTGAATTACATCTTACTTTTGACACATTCAGCACCAAATGATGTCAATGCTTTCATTACTTTGCCCATTTAACAACCAATTACATAGTTTTTCTCTTTAAAATATGTGCTTTGTTTCTGTTCACCACACACTATAACAATATCTGTTTTCCGGTGAGGCTAGTTAGTCTCAAAAGGAATTCCCATAGTACTATTCTCCACCAACATATGCTGGGAGAAAAAAATAAAAAATCCTCTGCAATGAAAGTGTTCAAAATAAAAGGTAATAGATGCTGAAAATGTTATTTTACCTTCAATGTTAGAATTAATAAAGAAAAGTATATAATTTTGACAATTTCTAAAAATAAAATGCATGCTGACATGATTGATACAATTGAAAAGAATTTTCAAAAGAATTAAAACTAAATGCTCCTAATGCCATTAAATAAAGATAAAATGAACATTTTTGTTGACCCAATAGGAAAGAAAAAGCAGTCACAATTCATAATCTATTATTGCCAAAAATTTACCTGGTCAACACTCATCTTTTTCTAAAAAAAAAATTTTTCTTTCAATTTTTTTTTGAGAAAAAAAGAAGATGATAAAAGAAAGCAAAAGATGAAGGAGAAAAAAAAAACCAAAGTAATGAGAAAGTATGGAAGAGGATAAATTTCCACTTTATATTGGCGATGTATACTCAAAATTTATTCTAATTATATTTTACATTATAGAAAATGGGATGAATTCACAATTTAAATTTTTAAAACAATGCAAATTAAAGAAAACAAAAAATAATCGATTTGTCTGATATTTTCTGAGATAGATTCAGTTTTAATTTTAAATAATTACTTCTTGCATTATTAGAAAATCAATTTGATACTTTTTCTTTTTTCTTTTAATTATTTCTGCCTATCTTCAATAATTGAAATAATCAGAAGATAATTGTGGATCAGAATTCGATACCCTGAAATGATGCTAAAATCATCAAAGTATATAGTATTGAAGTAATGAGCAAGAAGTTTGGACATAACCTTTGAAGAAATTTAATATATATCTATATAAAAATACCGCTTTAAAAATAAGGGAAATTTCAAATTCTCCAAAAGGAATTAATTAGAAAAGTTTCTCAAAAATGAAATGTAAGTGATAACAAAGCAAAAGCACAATGAATGAAATACAACAAAAACTAAACTTCAGTGCCATTTCTACATTGTACAATAAAAAAAAAGCAACAAAAATAAACTGGAGGTTCTTAGTTGAATACTCACCTTCTGCAACTAATTGGTAATTTTCCTGTCTCATTTTTTCAATCTGTTCCTGTAGTTTAACATTCTTTTTTTTCTCTGTGTCCACTTGTATTTGTAGTTCATTGTTAGCTGCAGTATGTGCAGGACTTTTGGGGGCACCATCTTTGCTCTTAAAGCTACCAAACAATCTGCCACACTGAAGGAGGAAAAAAATCATTATCATTTTCATTTTAAGCATTCTTAAAATGATTCCCATAAATTGTTAAGGAAACATTATTTCTTTTGACTAGCATTTTACATTTTAAGGAGGTTGTATACAGTGCTGACAGATTAATAAGGGGTGCACCATCATTGTAAATCTGATTCTAATTACTGAAAAAAAGTTCTTTAAATTGTTTTACTCCCTTTAGCAAATCTCCTTCAATCTTATGAGTGAAAATTATCTTCCATTTACAAAATTAACAATAAATATTAGTTTTCCTAAATAAATTCCTGCACTAATCCAATAAAACTATTTAGAAAAATATACTTTTAGGTATTATTGGTAGCAAAACTGGACAGATATAATTTGATTTAGCATCATTTCAATTTCTTTTAATTATTGTTTAAGGGAGAAAATAACTTACAACTAACATCAAAATTCTACACAGTAATACGACAGATATAATAAAGGCTATTAGAGATTACCAAATATACATAATGTTAATGTCGCAATTACTGAAAAAAAAATGCTTTATAAATTTCAGATATAAGCTTGATAAAAAGAAATTAGAAATCCTGAATATATAGTGGAAATGTAAAAACAAAACAATGTCAGCAGTAAAAAAGATTATTCTAATTTGACACATTTTTCTCTTAAGTAAAGCTATATCAGCAGAAAATCTAAGATAGCAATGAAACTTTTCTTGGACAGGATAAAAGCTAACTGGTCTTTACAGTGGATTACCTTTTTCTTTTTGGTTGTTCCATCATTGACCAAGGCTTGCAAATAATCAATTAGCTTCATTTGCTGACCCATCATGTTCTCAAAACGATATTTTTCTAAGCAATATGTGCTCTACAAATAGAACAAGAATGTTAAAATAGAGAAATGAAATAAATATTCAGTTCAATTACTTGAAAAAGAAAGTTTACTTATGGTCTATTAAAAAAAAAAAAAAAAAAAAAAAAAAATCTGAGGGCTAAACAAAATATTTAAGTGCAGTAAACAAAGAAAAAATATCTTTTTCAACTGATCATAAATTGAGTTTAGATAAAAAGAATGTATAAACATAAAAAACGTCTTAAAAAATAAAAATTCTTGTTTTTGCCTAGAGAGATTCTCCAATGCAACTTTAGCCAGACTGGAAACTCAGAAAAATGTAACTATCACACAATTTAGCACCTCAGTACTTGTGATTAAAGTGAGCATGGCAGATATATTTTTCATGCAAGAATCTGGATTTGATAGGAAAACATTTTTGCTAAATTTAATTCCAAGATTAAAAATAAAGCTGAAGAATCAAGGAACTGCCATTCACTAAAGCAATTACTTACTTGGAGTAGTTCCATGACTCGTTCCAAATCAACCTTTTCACCAAAGATCATCTCAAATTTATCCATGGCTTCTTGCCAGTTGTCCTTGATTTTACGGTTCTCATCTCGAAGCACTTCTAACTCTATTGCCTGCTTAGAGCACTGATGGATTAAAAAAAAATAAAAAAATAGTTCAATTGAGGTTCATTTGTTGTATATTTTCGTATGAAATTTTTGCATAAGCAAAACCTTAAATTATTTATAAAATGCCATTAATATAAAAAGTAACTATGAATAAGAAGCCTTAGATATTTTACTAATGTAATATGCATATTCTTAAAAAACTCAATATCACTGTAGGTTTTCTATTGATGTAAATAGCAATAATACAGTCATATCATTAAACTTGAGCTTAGACAATAGGTTTCATCTTCCAGAAATAACATATGAGCAGCATTTTTGGAAATTTGCAAAGATAAATATGTAGATTATTAAAAATTCTATCAGCTAATACAGGAGCAGTTATAATCAATAAAGCAGTAAAGAACTCTTCTTCCACATTGTTCTTTAGACATCCATAATCCAGTAGTACAATGAGAAGCTAACCTCAAGATTGTTATATTAGATGCCACTTTGAGGAAAGTAGTTAAAGGATCAGCTAAATTAACTTGCTTCTATTTAAACATTAATAAAATGTAATCTAACAGTTAAATAGTTTTATTCCAATTTTTCCCAGCCAGTTTTTTTTTTTACATATATTTTCCTTATCAAAGAAACATGTAAAATTCTGATCACTAAAACAATACATCTATGGAAACATGAATAATTTTTAAAATTTCATAAAGATCATCTTTTATCGAATTTCTATTTTTTAAGAAAATAATATGACTGTATGTAATGTCATTAGAAGCTTTTTTGTTAAAAGGAATAAAAAATAGTTAAAGGGAAGTAACTCAGAATAGCGAATGAAATCAGTGTTGAGATACCCACAAGTTCTTTCAGCTGAGACTCGTATTCCTTGTCGTCTGACAAAAGTTTCTTCATGTCGCTTTTCTCACTGTTCAATTTGGAAACCCTTTTCTCTGCTTCAGCCAACTGAGGAATAGAAACAAGAGCATTTCTATAACAACATAATATAAAAATATTGCATGATTAGAAGAGACGTTTGCTTCATGTTAATTTCTTTTGTAGTTGATTCATTGCAGCTACAGTAGATGGAATGCTCAGACTTGGAAGAGGAGAAAAAAAGAATATAAAAAAGGGTATGCAATTTTGATAAAGCTCAAATCTGTTAAAAGAATTCAGTGTGTATAATAACTGCTTGTAGATGAATTATTACAACCAGTTTTTAAGTTGTTTTACCCTCAAGTTCTGTTAGTAGAGAATCATTTTATAAAATGTGCATTTCATACCATTTTTTTTTTTTAAGAAAATGGCCAGTATTAGCAATCTTTCTGAAAAGTAAAACACCACAAAACATTTTTACAATTACTGAAAATCATTTTAGCTAAGAAGAAAAAAGAAACTAACAGGGCAGTACATTTTTTAAATATTCAAGTAATTTTTTTCAAGCAGCACATTTTCTTCATAACAATACTGAATCTATTGCTACTTTAGCCAAATTGTTATAATTAAAAAAAACTCAGCTATATTTTATTTTTTGGCTATTATGGCAGTTGGTACTATGATGATGACATTATTTTCCAAACATACTCACCCATTAACTATTTTGGAAATAGCAAAGCGGTCAGAAAACATTTAATAGTGTAATCAACATACACAAAGTTCAGTTGGGTTGCAAACTAAAATACAATCTAAACAAAATCCTAAATTAAACTGTCAGGAGATTTATATATTTCCAAAGATTTGCTAAAAAATGAGCATACATAATAAAAAAAAAAAAAAAAAGCCCCAAACTTTTATTGTTAAAATCTTTGTCATGAGGAGAAAACATTTAATAAAACTAAGATTAATTAGAAAAGCTCTTAACTGCTTTTATGAGCAAGATATATTATGCAGAGATTTTTTTTGTGTGTATAAACATGCTCATTTTTGTAAACTTGGACATCCACACACAACATTGTCAGAAAATAACAGCAGTAAAGCTAAAGTACCTAAAATTCAATAAAACATTTTCCAAAATTTTTAAGATTACTGGGGAGTTAATATATATATATATATATATATATATATATATATAAAACACTTATGTTATATTCAAGTATTTTTTACAGATATGTGTCCATAGAAAAAATTTGCTAAATTTGACAACATCAGGCTGTCAAATAGAGCTGTCAACACCACCATAAAAACACCCACCCAATGGTTTTCTGCAATATTTTAAACCAAAAGTAATATTTCAAACCAGATTGATTAAAATAAAGTTTCAGAAAAGTAGATTTTTTTAATAATGAGGATAACCTTTTGTTTAGAGAATTGTAAATATGGCTTAAATTAGCCATTTTTGGCAAGTAAAAAAAAAAAAAAAGAAGTAAACAAACCTCATTCCGATCAATTTAAATTCGTTTTGAAATACAGCAATATTAGCTTGAAATTAAAGCTTTTTCATTTTTAAAAATTAGTTTTAAAATTTTAGGTATAACTTTTTTGGGAAATTATATATATATATATATATATATATAAAATAAAAAATAACAATTATATAGGAAGCAGACAAAGGCAGCACTGTAGTCATCATGGACAAGATTTACTTTGAAACAAAACTTCTAAAGGCATAAGAGGGTAAAAACAACTATGAATTAATCAACTTCATTAAAAAAAAAAAAGAAAAAAAAAAAGCAATTTTTACGGACTACTGAAAATTCACAAATAGAGGAAAATAAGGAAAATCTGAATGTATTAACATCCCAAACCCCACTGACATTCACATCCATAGTAGTAGGACCAGCCTGCCCAACTAGTCTAACTAATAGATACCATACTACAACCATTTACTAAACAGATAAGAGCTACATCAGAGATGATATCCACTTAACTCCATACCACAAAAAGTAGATCCAGGAATATTCATGGCAACATTTGACATTTCTCATTCTGGATTGAAAAACACCCAGAAATACTACATCCCAGGTTCATCAAGAAATTCTTTATCGATAACATAGACTTAATCAACAACAGCTCTCTTGAATTTGATAACAAAAACTATGTCCAAACCCTAGGTACTGCGATTAGAATGAAAATGGCATCAAGATATAACACCCAACCTTACCTTACCTTACCTAGAGGAAAACCTTTATGAAAAGATAGACCAAATATATGGGGTGGGGTATTATAAAAACCCACTTTTCTAAATCTTGGAAAAGATACTTAGATGATTGCTTCATCTTCTGGAAATCCTCATGGAGCAATATTAACAAATTACACAATTTACTCAAACTTACACCTGAAGATTAAATTCAACCAAAAGCATAATTTTAATAAATTGCCATTCTTAGATATACTCATCAGAAATAGAAATAACCATATTATCACAGACATCTACCACAAACCTACAGACACCTAATAAAATCTTCATTTTAAGAGCCATCACCCAAAAAGCTGTCTAAAATCCATCCCCCTTTTAGCTAGCACATAGGATTTGCACTATAATCGCTGACAAAGACCCCCGAAAAACCTGCCTAGAATTAAATAAATTCTCAAAAAACGAGAATAGCCCACACCACTAAGTTTTTTGAACTAACAGAAAATTACTTTTAGACCAAGTATGAAACCCAAAGAAATGCAACGGATAAATTCTAGCATGCATTTCGACATACAACAAGAACAATTCAGAACTATTTACAGAAATAAGAAACCTAGACCTACTTAACAAGAATGATAAAATGAAAGATATACTAAAAATAACCAAAATAATTAAAAGCAAAGACCACTCAAAAAACCTAAAACACATTAACCTCATTCAAATTTAATCAACAAATAATACAAAGGGTTACAAAATGCAACAAGATGTGGGGCAAATAATATATATAATTATAGAAGGAAATTTCTACACTTTTGAAAACCCCCACAACATTCACAATAAAGAAAAAGTTAAATTTTAACTCCAAAAATGTAATTTATGCACTCAGGTGCACAACATGCAACAAATCTTATATAGGTATCACTCAAACACTAAACAACAGTTTCCCTACACAAAAACAACATTAAATTATAAGACAATGGAAAAATCTTTATGGTGTTCTATATTAGATGGCCAAGTCATAATGTAGTGAAGGGTCAAAACTGGAGACTGATGAGAGCAATGGGGGATTTTAGTTTTAGCTAGCTATTCCACCAGTGTTGTTGGCTTAAGAAATTCAAAGAAATTTTTCATGACATTTGGAATATTATTTGCCTTAGTTAATTGAAGTATTTATTTATTTTGAGATGCTATATAATTTTTTTTATGTAGACTGTAAAAACAAACTTTTGGGCCTGTAATTTACTACACAAAAATGGTATTTAGGAATACTGATCTTCTTACTTTGAATTTTAAGCTTCTTATTTAACATTCTTCACAAAGTTTATCACGTTTCTTCCCCCCCCCCAAAAAAAAAGTTTAGATTTTTCAGACTGTTTTTACTGCAAAATTTATTTATGTAAAATTAAAATAAAATGCCATTATTTGTCAATGGTCACAAAGTTATTTTAATATTATTCTTTGATATTCTTATTCATAAATATTATTCATTGATAAAATTTAATTCCTTTATGCATAATTTGTGTTTTTATTTTAAACTATTTTAGTTTTCAGTTTAAAAATAAACTACCATTAAACATAAAATAGAAGCAAATGTAATATTATTACAAAAATGAATGGAAAAAACATTTAAGAATGTTTTACATAAATTTAATGAGATATAATTTTTAAAATATTTAATTCAGTATTTATTTTTGATATTGTAAAGATGCTGTGAGTGTGAACAAAATGAAGCCTGCTGTTGAGTCCTTTTTCTAAGGTCTTGTAATGTTTTTAAAAAGTATGGTAAAAAAGTTAGCTTAGTCACTGACAACGTTTTTCTGTTAAAAATTTATTCAATGTTCTTGAAATAAAAAGCAAACAGTTACACTTCAAAAACAAATTCTTTTTTACGCCCTGTATATATGTTTCTAAAAGTTAAAAAAAAAAAAAAAAGAAGCATGATTTCTTTTTTTAAACACATTTTCTTATTGAGTGAATTGTAATGATTTAATTATTAAAAGTAAAGAAAAAATTGACAATAATAAATATTAAAGTTAATGTCTAGTTTTTAACAGACATACATTTTTTCAAAGAAGTTTTTCTACACTTGTTTTTAAATTTTATACTTCAAAATTAAAAATAAATTACCATTATTATTTCACAAAGTTACTTTAATATTTTTCTCTAATATTGTTGTCATTCATAAAGAACAAATGCATTCATAGACATTTTTATTAATTGTGTTTTTCTTTAAGGCAAAATAAATATTAATTTTTAGTTTAATATTTTTAATTTTCCATTGAGGCGTAAAATAGAACCAAATGTCATATTCTTATTACAAAATTAATGAAAACGCCATTTAAAAACGTTTATGTAAATTTAAATTTTTAATATAAAATTGAATATCTTTAATTCAATATTCTATAGTATTTATTTACTCAAGTTGAGTACAAAAGTAATTTTTGACACAAGAATGCCGAGATTATAGTGTACTGCAGTGGATTGCCCCACCACAAAGCAATGTCTCAAAAACAGCCAAAGCCCTCTCCCCTCAGACACCAGGCAAAAACCCCAGTCGTCCTCCTCTTTGGAGGCATTACCTGGAGGAGGAGCACCCTGGAAGAGAGCAGGGCAATAGCTGATCTTATGTTGACAAGTGCAAGAAATTTACATACTTAACTAACTTGATAATTAATTAAAAGGTTATGTAATATTTTGCAAACCTTTGTTAATATACATCAAAACCATTAAAAAACTTATTGGTAGGGTGCGGGAGGTAAAAGTTGAGATAAAGAATATAATTCATTTGGCTTGAAAAGTTACCCCTAAATTGAAGCAGTAAAAGAAATAACTGTGCTTAAGTAGCTTAATCATTTCAGTTATTACCTAGTTTCCAGCAATGCCCTGGAAGTGTTATGTCATTGCTTTCAAAATAAATTACAGGAGCCAGCAAAACAAAACTATGTGTAAGATGAATAAAATATCAGTTCATATAATTTTTACAAAAGACAAAGATGAGAGAGCGATGGTGAAAATATGTTACTGAATGTTACAAACAATACAGTTATTTATCAACTACATTGGCCTTCAAATTTTGATACCATAGAAGTTCATGGAAAAATGCACACTAAAAATCCACAATCTTTACAGCCAGGTGTGCCAAATAGTCAAATACCAACATCATTTGCTGTTCAAAGAAATATAAAATAAACCTCTAGTATTGTTTGAAATCAAATTGATGAAATGAATGCTTTTTTTAGAATTAGATAAGATTAATAATACAAATTTGAAAGTCTAATCAATAGAAAAAAAACCCAAAAAACTCTGCATTTTTGGCTGCAAATATTTTAACTGTTCAGTTGTCAAAAGTTATACCTCTTTTTATGCTGAGAATTTATAAAAATTTGCAGTTTGAAACCTTTAATTATGGAGTTAAGTGTTATATTAGCAGCCTGTTCAAAAACCCTATAAATACAATTGATACTGGGTCAACATTGGAAGAAATTATCTGATATTTAAATTCTATGGCTTTTGATCACAAGAAGGATATCTTGAGTCAGCACTTTTCAGCAATGGTCCCCAAAATGGTTGGAATGAAATACAGCTCAGATATAGTAATATATGCTTTTGAGTACTATACAACATCACAATCATTGTATAATAGATTAAGTCAGAATTTTCAATTACCATCATTAGCAACATTAAGAAGGATAACATGAAAAGTTTCAAAACTTAATGAAAAATCATTTTCACTATCTGTATTTAATACTGTTAATGCCAATAAAAAAGGGTGCATAATTCTCCAAGAAAATGTTACTATATCATGGCAAACAACTATTTGGTAAGTCAGTTGACAATCCATCTCTACTTGCTCAAACAGTACTTGGTATAATGTTGATATGTCTTAATGGTGATACAAAATTTCTTAGATGGATTCCAATTTCAAAATTAACATCAGCCTTTTTATTTGAACAAATTGAATTAACAGTTCAGGCTATCACTTCTACACTAGCAACTGTGATGGCAACTGAGTAAATCAAGCTTTTTGTAAATTATATCCCACACTTCCTGAAAAACCTTGGTGAACTGAAGATAATAAACATTTGCTTTTTGATTATATTCATCTGTTGAAAAATATTTGCAATTTGTGGCTCACAGAAAAGACAGGAGAACTAATCTTTGATGATAATGGAATAAAATGAGTTGCAAAATTGGCACATGTTAAACAGTTATATTGTTTTGAATCTGAAAGACTAGTTAAAGTTTGATTTAAATAAAATTTCCTTTGCTGCAAATCCCATACAGAGAAAAAACAGGTTTCTACTTGCTGCAGAGTGTTTTCACAAAAAAAACATAATGCACTTCTAAATCAGTCTGAAATAAGCGTGGATAAGAATGATACTGTCATCTTCATAAACAAGGTTTTGACATGGAAAATTTTAAATGTTAAGACACTTCAAATTGATAAGTTGCACAAATACCTTCTACAAGCTGAAATCATATCTCTAAATGACAACCAACTTGATTTTACCATTGAGTTTGATTAAATGGCTCTTAATATGGTTGGCAGTCAAGGTAATCATATAAAACAGTTATCCAAACACACTGCTACTACCATACATGATACTTGTAATGGAATTGTTAGCCTATGTTGATGCCTTTTAGCTACAAACCATAAATATGTGCTACCTGGGCAATTTACAACTGATTCATTAGAAAAAGAATTTAGTAAACTTTGCCAAGGATCAAGTGGCACTCATTTTATAAATGCCCAACTGTGTATTGAAAAGTTGCATATTAAGTACACATCTTTACTTTTAAATCAGAATGTAAATATTGATGCTTTCAATGTTAGGTCACCAATATATATCATGTGATTATAAACTTTGTGAGGAAGGTTCAGAAATATTTAACAATCTGGAAATTTTAGAATCATTTCTTTCTGATGAAATAAAAATGGCTCTCATATACATAGCTGGATATATTACATGAAACAACAATCAACATAGTGAATATAAAATCCATTTTTATTATGAAAAGTGTGGAAAATATACCAATTCAATTGACCATGGGGAACTGAAGGTTCCTTTTGACCACACTTACAAATGGCTATTTTTTTGTTTCACTCTTTTCCATAGAATAAAGGAAAAGGTTTGCTATAAATCATTAAGTAACCTTTTTTATGCTTTTTTCTGAGTTTCATTTTTTTCAACATGGAGAAAGCATGCTCATATTTTTGCAAATATAGTTTTGAAAAACATTGCACACCCAGATCAGACAAAGAACCAGCTTGAAAGGTTTTGAAACTTTCCTACAATGATTTTATCTGTTTTTCTTTTCGAGATGATTGTCATATACACATTTTGGCTGATGCCCTCCAGCTTTCTTTAGGTACTGCTTGTTGAACCTGGTAACTTCAATGGAAATCCGAATCAAACTCTTTATTCAATCCCTGAGGGTAGATTGAATAAAGGGTTTGGTAAGACCTGTAAATAGCGTGAATGTTTCCGTTTCAATATTATGTGGATCATATCTTTTACCAGAAATCTTAACTATCTCTTTATTTCGTTGAATACTTATCAGTGTCCACAACAAAAATATATATTTTTATTTATTGTCAACACATCCTATTATCCTCAGGTATGGGTCAAAATATTTTTCTTTCAAAAAATAGTTAATTTTCTTCTAAAATTTCTGAAATCAAACATTTTTCAATAGGCCTCCAGTTCTGGTTCCCAGTTATGCCATGAGCAGGCCTAGTATGTCATGGTCACCACACATCCACAAATGCAACAAGGGTAACTTTAAAATTATGCCAATATATCAAACAGATGATTACTTTTACCATCAAACACAAGAAAAAAAACTTCATAGACAAATTTAAACTAGCACTAAACAAATAATAACATCACACACCATATACAAACAGTGACAAAACACATGCCAGATCATACACATATACGCACACACCATATAAAATATGCATGTAGTCACTATATAGGTTTCCTTACAATATACAATATGATGAAAAAATATATACACACCTACTGGCAAAAACAAACACACTAGATAGACCACATGCACACACAAATTCTACATACCACACAAAGTGTGTGTGCATTATATACACACACACACACACACACACACACACACACACACACACACACAGAGTGGCAAAAAAGACACATGCAATACACAAGAATAGAGGAAGAAATAAAGGGATACACAGGGACATAAAAAGATAACAAAACCTCCCCACCCTGGACCAAATTTGTTTTATTACCCCTAGAGCAAAGGAACATTTTTTGACCAGTCCAAGATCGATTCAGATGATGGCTACTATTACACAAACAACGATAGTTAAAAGACTTAACATAGAAAGAAGAAATTAATTCCTTTTAATAATATGTGGAAATAACCATTCTTTGCCTGATGAAGGTCACAAGACCTGAAACCTCTGTGTGTATATATATATATAATAAAGCATATAAAAAATTCACATTATAATCAAGAACTTTTGCAGCTTTTTCTCTTTAATGTGTGTGTGTGTGTGTGTGTGTGTGTGTATATATATAGTTGGGGGGTGCAAATATTTGTGCACATACAAATTTTTAATTCATTGTATTTCTAATTAATGAATAAACATACTTTTCATATAATTACCTGTACACAGATGCATAATAACTAAATATGCATAGAAAACAGAAAAAAAAATTTGATTTAATAGAAATAAATTCCATTTATCCCTTTTAGTGGGTGTAAAAAGTATTCATACAATGCAAATTTCAGATTTTAAAACTTTTAAATTGCTTTAATACTTTAAATTATTCAAGTGGAATATTCTAGAATGTTCCAATAATGTTATCAGTATTTATTTTTCGCCTCCAAAATACAAACAGAACATTTTGTAATTGATATTCATGCAAGAAGTTTATCATCATGGCAAGAGGTAAAGAATTGACAAATTTACAAAAAGAATTGATTGTTAAGCTCTGGAAAGAAGGTAAAAGTTATAGGAAAATCTCAGACAACCAGAATATTCCATTTACAACCATTAGTTCATTCATTGTAAGGTATAAAAAAATCTCAAAACTGTTGAAAACCAAAGAACAGGTAATCCACGGAAAATTTCTGCAAGCTCTTTGAGGAAATTAATGCGTCAAATTAAACAAAATCCAATGGTTACTTGTCAAGAGTTGCAGGATGATTTGCTTTCATCAGTAATCTGTGTCACCAAACAGACAATAAGCAATGAAATTCATAGGAACAATCACACTTCCTTTGGAAAACTCCACTGCTATTGAAAAGAATGAGAGGTGTCAGGTTGAAATTCATTTGTGAACATAAGGATAAGGAAAAATCATATTGGGAAAGAGTATTATGGACACGCAAAACCAAAACTGAGTTGTTTGGATGTAATTCTGGAAATCAGGTATGTAGGAAAGATGGTGATGCTGTCAAACGAAAAAACAGTTCCAACAGTGAAATTTGGTGGTGGCAGAATCATGGTTTGGGGATATTTTTCTGCAAAAGGTAATGGGAACATATCAGTAATAGATGGTAAAATGAATGCTGCAGCATATCAAAATATTTTGGATACAAATTTAATGATTTCAGTTGAAAATCTTAAAATTCCTCCTGACTGCTTCCAACAAGATAATGATCCTAAGCACACTGCAAAATCTACGAAAAAAATGGCTTGCTGAAAATAATGTAAATATTCTGAGATGGCCAAGTCACTCTTCAGATTTAAACCCAATCGAGAATCTGTGGCGTTATTTGAAAATTGAAATCCAATCGAGAGCTCCAACAAACATCCCGGATCTGAAGACCATACGTGAAGAAGAATGGAACAAAATACCAACTAAAATTTGCAAAACATTAATTGAGAACTGCAAGAGGAGATTGGTTGCTGTAGAAGTGAATAATGGCTTTTCTACAAAGTATTAAATGAAGATTATGTACTCTTTTTTGTATTGTATGAATATTTTTTTCACCCATTAAAATGGATAAATGGGATTTATTTCTATTAAATCAAAATTTGATCTGTTTTCTATTCATAGTTAATTATTATGCATCTGTATACAGTGAATTATATGAAAAGTATGTTTATTCATTAGTTAGAAATGCAATAATGCAAACATTTGTACATGTATGAATATGTTTCCCCACCCACTATATAAAAAGGGATGCAACTTTCATAACTGACAAGATTTGAATGTACAAAATTCACCACCAAAAGGAGTTGAACAAATAGAATCTTTTCAAAATTCAAGCATATTTCTTGCATACTGCACATCAATAATTTATTGTTAAAAGATTATCAACATGATAGTGATATTTTGTAGCACTGAACATAAATGACATTGTTCAATGACCAACCTGAGAGAAACATTTGTTTAACTTTTTTTTGGCTTCTTCAAGACGCTCCTTAAGAGTGAAAACTTCCTCTGCATGTTCATTTTTGCTTGCCTGTAATTTTTCAGTCAATGAACTCATAATATTTGTGTCAGCATCTCTACAAAGGAAAAGAAAATGTTAAAATGCTTAGCGGTGATCATTCATTGAAATCTCATTTAGTTCAGGAGAAAAAAGTTGTATTTTGGAAATTTAAGTTTTTAGATTTTGTTTAAGTAGTATTTTCAGAATGACACCTAATCAACAGAATCTAGCTGTTAAAAATAACCACTTTCTCATCAAATGTAACACAAACAGTGTATATTCCCATTTTAAAGTACAAGTGTAAGTCTACTTTACTAATTAAACTTATAAAAAACAAAAATTTTTAAAATTCCAGAAATACAAAAATGAGAAATTATGAAATAAAAGTAAGCAGTAAGATTGTTTGTCCAAAAACTGGGAGTGATTAAAAAATAATTCAAACAACATACCTGGCAATCATTTCTGCATGAAGACGTTGGTCAACATTTTTCATATCTTCTTTACGTTGGGTAAATGCCTTCCGATATTCTTGCCTTAAGAGGAAAAAATAAAATTGCTATTGTTACTACTACTACTACTACTACTTACTCCCTCCAAATAAAGCCAATTATTTATATCTAATTTTAGCACAAAAAAAAAAAAAAAAAAAAAAAAAAGGAATCATTTTGAGTAATTTTTGTTGATAAAGCATTCATCAGATTTTCCTCAAAGCACAAAGTTTGTCAGAATCTAAAAAATGATTTTAAAAAGTAGGGGGGGTTCCTGTTCATAATATAGTCTCAAACTGATCCTTAATTTAAAAGAAAAGTTATTGTGCTTTTATTTACAAATATCAGATTTGAAACTGGGTCCATATCATAGATAACCGTGTACTACTGACAATGTCTATTTTCTTAATTCTTAATAAAAGTTATGAAGATATCATTGTAAGTCGGTGTCATATTTGCATACACAACAAAAATTCATAAAATAGGAAATGAACCCCATGATGGTATTTTGATTTTATTTTTGAAAAACAGATTTATCTTAAATGAAGAACAAACATTTTTATGTGATTTATTTTAATATTTAAAACAAGCAGTTTGTGTAGCAAAAATAAAATTATTTAAGAAGAAAATTATTAAAAACAAGCACTTATTTAAAGAAAACTTTTGTAAATTTATAAAAGTTAAGGTGTAGTGTTTGGAACTTAAAATAAATATTAATTATCTATGTTTGTACAAAGGCTTCTGTAATAAAGTCAAAACTTAAATAGAAAATCAGATTTAAACAAAATTAATTTTTAAAATGTAGAAAATCCCTAACTGTGAAAAAGGACATCAGTAATACACAATTATCAATGACCGAGATTGAAATTTATTTTATGATACTGTATTTCATGAATATATTTAAATTTTTTGATATTTAAAAATTAATTTAATAAATTAGCCTTTTAATTCAATATTTAAAAATAAAAGTTTCTTTCATTTTTATTTATCTTAAAAAAAGATAGAAGGACCAGTCAAAACAATATATAAAGAGAAAATTAAGAACTAAACGATATATAATAGAGTGTTTGACAACGTCATGATACTAATGACGTGACAATTCCCCACAGTACTAACAATGAAAAAGAAAATGTTTCCATGGCCATTCTAAATAACCATTGTAATTTTTTCCCCCATATTTACAATACTTTATTAATCAGTTAAAAATATACTGAACCAAGCATAAAATATACAATTGCTTTATTTTTCAGAAATAAATTAAAAACCGAAAAAAGAAAACTGCTAAGCTGATTACACTATTATTAAATGCCACCAAAATGAGCAGCATTTTTAATGATAGTGAGATAGGTTTCTAGTGAAAGAGTGCCAATTGTAAGTTCTCATTCTTTACTTATGAGGTCTGGAATTATTATTCCCCAAATAAAAATCATATTTGATGAATTCATGATTTCACAAATGAGAAAGCATCCATGAATACAGTCTCTTTTCATGGTATCTTATCAAAGATAAGTTTATTGGAGACTACAGCAAGAAATAATGTGAAAACTGTCTTGTTCCTAAAATTTCCCTCTGGATGAGGATAATCATTTTTAATCAGCCTTCATATAACACACTGCACTTTGTATAGAAATAAGTCAGCTTGCCAATGGTTTCATTAGTACTGACAAAATTCATGTACAGCCCAAATGTATTTGAAAGACAAGCTACTCACGTGACATTGTTCCATTCCATTTCCTTTTCTTCATATTGTTTGATGATTCCTTCATAGTCAATGATCTGCAATTCCATCTCCTTACAAATGTGCTTCATGCTTTCAGTCGTCTAAAAGTAAACAAAAAAAAAAAAAAAAAAAAAAAAAAAAACGTATAATGTAAGAACATATAAAGATCTCAGATTTCCAGTCTGATGGCTTCTAACAATTTTCAAATCACAATTACATAAAGAGAATTCAAATTTAAAACAGATTAAGAATATTATTAGATAGTAATATCAGTAACATTCTGAAGCAGTTGTACTGCAAACAAAAATGTTAGAGATTTCATACAATTGATTTTGAGAAAGCTAATCTTGCTAAATAGTAAATATCATTATCAAATAAAAGTGTGTCAGGGTAAAAAGAAAAACCAAAAAAATGAAGTTCACATTTACTTACCCTTTTCTCAGCCTCAATCTGATGACGCAAATCTTGCAATTCATCAAGCAAAGATTGCTTCTCCATTGCAAGGGAGCTTTTTTCTCGCTCAGTTTGTTTGTACCGGTCTTCATATTCCTTAAAAAGATGATAAAGTGTGTGTGTATGTAGAAAAGGATAGAGTATTTAAATATAAAAAGCAACACTATATGGTGATTGTCAGTTTTGTGTTTTAAGCCGTTATCAGATTATGATTGCTTAAAGTGTGCAACTGCCAGTCACTAGGCACTGTTGATTTCTATGTTCAGTGTGTGTGTGTGCGCACACACATTCATAACATGCTATATGATAGCATGATACAAAAATATAAAAATTACAATAATATAAGACAGCTCTTTGTAAACAGCACAATAGTCAACAAAAATTAAAAAGCATACCACATTTGAATTTCATTTAATTTTTTCTTCTTTCGAGAAATACTGAAGCTCAGAACCATAACAAGAACAATCATGATTTGTAAACAGTTCCTTACACTTTCAACACAAAAGATACAAAAACTAATCTGCCAACAAGAAAAGCTTAAAACATTATTTGTTTGCTAAGAAAACATGTATATTTTATATGTGTGTGTGTGTGTGAAGCATAAACTAGATTTTTTAATCCAACATTATTTCTTATTATAAATTCGGTACCTCCACTAATTTGCTGAAAAAAGAGCATAGCATGATGAAAAAAGGCCCCAAAGTTAATAAAAACAAAGTTTTATTGTCAGAATGTTTGTTATTAACAGAAAAGACCAAAGTATTTTTAATAATTTAAAAAAATTTTTTTTCCTTTATAACACATTTGAAATTTTTGTTAAAATCTTCCTTTTATGCATCAATATTGTAACAGAACTGGTAATGGAGATTTTTGTGCCTGTTTTCCAGTAAAACAACATTAATTTGGAAAATCTTACAAAAATCTAATAAAAATCTAATAATTGTCAGATTTTAATGAAACCATCAGGACTTATTCACAAATGAGTGAATTTATTTTTGAAATTATTATTTTTTAGAAAATCTTGGTAAAAATACGTTTGTTGTTTTTGTTTACATTTGTTAGCCCCCACACTTAAATAATTTCATGAAATTTCTAGAAATTAAATTCCATACTCCAAATTTTTTTATTAGTTAAAAACAGGACTCCTTGGAGAATGTAAATTAATTTTTTTTTTCTCAAATTATTGTTGCTTTCCCTAATATCTGCTGTGAATTGTGAAATAAAAACTATCTAATTATTTAATTTGATAAGCTTTTAATTGCTTTTATAAATAATATATATTAAGGACATTATAGTCTGAAGAAAAAAAAAATTTTTTTCAATGAATAATGAATTTTTACAAGAATTTTTTTTTTTAACTATAATAATTTATAGTTTCAAAAATGTTTTAAAAATTCTTCCAAACTTAGTCTTCATTAAGTTATTAAGTGAAGGTTATATTTACTAAGTGAAAATTGGACAGCGTAATACAAATCATAATGCAGTTATATTTTTAAGATTAGTGAATACTTAACCCTAGAACCAGTGCAAATTTTCCTATTTTTAATTACAATTTTCAGTACCTGATTTTCTTACCTAAATAATGTTTTTCAGTTCCTATTAATGTTAACTCAAACTACAAAGTTTGAAGTGCCTGCATGTAAAATATTTCAAATAAAGATTTATATTTAATATTTTTTTTGATATTTTCAAAATCGGGTATGATATACCCATGGTTAGTAGTGGTGTAACTTTAATTGAGGTTAGTGTTCTAGGGTTAATTATATAAAAACAACATTCACCCATCATTTTCTTAAATTATCTTTTAACAGATAAGGTCTATGTAGAACAATAAGTTTCAACACCTCATAGATTACTTGATGAGAGATTTATAAAGTGCTGACAAGCACTTACTGTTTGCTTAAAAAATCCATTTCTCTGTTATTTTCAACTTAAAATAATATTTGTTTTAAATCAGGTTAATTATACTTTAAATTATCTAATATTCCTCAAATAAAGTTTCAGAAAAGTATTTTTTTTTTTTTTGGGAAGATTTTTTAATAAAGAAAAATTCATTACAATGACATGTGGCTAAAAAAGGGCACTAATCAGCTATTTTTAGTTTCTATAATAAGTCTGAATTTTGTTGAACTAACAGCCAATGTAACCTATGAGAATAGATTTAGGGCTGAAAACATTGTTATTGGCATAGTGAGATGGCTGAGCTGTAAAAAGATTTCATAAATGTATAAAAGGTAGAGTAAGAAAAGAAAATTCACCCTGCAAAGTCGAATAGCCTTTTCTTCTTTGGACTTTAGCAGCTTGACTTCATTATTCAAATGGGTATTGGTTGTCTGGAGAGACTGAAACAAAATGAAGGGAAGTCAGTCATTTACACCGATAAATCAAGTGAAGGAGAGGGTAAGAAATAAAGAAAAAAAAAAAAAACTTATTCAGAGGATGAATAGAGGAAAAATAGTGCAAGACTTTCATTAATGACAACATGACACAAAAAAAAAGAAAAGCATTTTTAGTCTACAAGTAAATAATTTTAAATGACATTTTAATATTTTCAAAATTGCATGCATAAACAGTCAAGATTTGTTAGAGTGAATTGTCTTCTTCAAATTTAATAATTTTAATGAATGTGAACAAATAAAAGATAAATAATGAAATTTGCAATTTTGTTGATGTCACTTTTTAGAGAAATTTTAAAGAGGTTACTTTTACAGAAATTTATAAAAATGAGAGGATTTATCATTGAAAGAAAGAAAAAAAAAGATTTTTGCATGGTTTCAAATATTTCATCATAACATTTTTTTTAAAATGACATGTAACCAACTGATAATTTACCCTATTTAGTGCTTTATCAACATTTCTCACTCATAGCCTTTGGAGAAAAATGCATACTTTCATGAGAAAGTACAAAAAAGTTGTTGGCCTCACCAAGAAACCATTTCTACAAAGAATCTGATATTTGGTCAGATTTTGGGAAGTGGATCAGACTGAGAACTCTTCAGCATTTCACTTGTATGAATTTATCACTTATTACCATTTAATATATTAATTTTTCTATTTAAAGAATTAAATGAGTAAGAGGGGAAAGCAGATTTCAATAGGCTGATTGGAATACCTCAGAGATTGAGGTTAATTCATTAACCTGCAGAAAAGTTTCTTTCAAAAGGACTTTGGGAAAATATTGGTCAGTAATTTACTAGAGAAAATAGTAATGCTTAGATGTCCGAGAAGAACTTGTTTAGCAAAGGGATAACACTGCCACAGATAAACACTGACAGTTTATTAATATGATTTAAGTAAATATGAATGATGACTTTGGCATATCAATACCTATATGAGACACAAAACCAATAATCATTTCCTTTTTGATTAATAAGTCAACTGTTAACCAATATAAAAGATGTGTGTTAGCAGAACCTGCCGACATGACAAGGCTTTACATTTTTTTTTACTGAAGAAAATAGATAAAGGAGTGAATTCAATATTGTTTTAGAAAATTCATTATTCTGTCCATGTTGATAGCTTTATTATTTGACAAAACTAAATTTGTTTGAGTAGAAAGATCAGTAATTTACTACAGAAAATAGCTACAAGTAAATAAAACATTCTACTAGAATCTTTCATACACATGTGCAGTTATTGCTGGCTTCCTTGTATATAAAAGATACTCAGCCACACAGCACTTAGACCTAGGGAATAGATGATAGACACTTCTAAACAGAAATTTGTTGACCATAAATACAATTATTTAAATACACACATAGATATTGATAAATAGGTCATTTTCTTGCACAGAAAAACCTAGTGGAGCCAAAGTTTTATGTATTATTTTTACACTGAAGTTTATGGCTTATTTAAAGATGCAGGGCTCCAGACTAATTTTTTTTTTTTTTTTTGTTATCCTTGTCATAGAACTATCTTGAAATTTTTTCAAACAGTCTTGGAACCAATATGTTTATTTTTTTTTAAAACTTATCGTTTATAGCTTAGTAATATAATAAAAGCACCACTAAAATGTTTAGGAAATAAATTTTTTTTATCTATTCAATCATTAAACTGGTCTGCGTGTCCTGCATTTACTACTGTTGCACTTAGGCACTGCTTTCCTTGGGTTGCATTGCTGAGCAGGAGAGCTGGAAATGGAAATTTCCAAGAGGAAATTGAGCATTTCAATTTAGTTTATGATAAGCAAAAATGTAATACATAAATGTGATTTGTTAATGGGTCATTCAAGTCATTTAAAAAAAAAAAAAAAAAAAAAAAAAAAAAAAAGAGAGAGTTATTACAATTAGATCATGTTTTTTTTACATAGAGATAAATAATATATCTAAATTCTAATTATTTCAATAATATATCTAAATTCTAATTATTTCAATAATATATCTAAATTCTAATTATTTCAATAATATATCTAAATTCTAATTATTTCAATAATATATCTAAATTCTAATTATTTCAATAATATATCTAAATTCTAATTATTTCAATAATATATCTAAATTCTAATTATTTCAATAATATATCTAAATTCTAATTATTTCAATAATATATCTAAATTCTAATTATTTCAATAATATATCTAAATTCTAATTATTTCAATAATATATCTAAATTCTAATTATTTCAATAATATATCTAAATTCTAATTATTTCAATAATATATCTAAATTCTAATTATTTCAATAATATATCTAAATTCTAATTATTTCAATAATATATCTAAATTCTACTTATTTCAATAATATATCTAAATTCTAATTATTCTAATTCACGATTCATTCATCAGTTTAAAAAGTGGTTAAATTTTGTGCATATGCATGTGCTCCATTTATTAAAAACCCATTACCATTGGCAAGTAGTAAGGTTATTTTTTTTA
The DNA here is from genome assembly GCA_963932145.1 of Acanthosepion lycidas. Classification (NCBI taxonomy): domain Eukaryota; kingdom Metazoa; phylum Mollusca; class Cephalopoda; order Sepiida; family Sepiidae; genus Acanthosepion; species Acanthosepion lycidas. The sequence continues at coordinate 64,771,343 of OZ010590.1, read as the reverse complement.
AAGGAATGAGTTGTTTTTAGAATAAATTTTGTAAAATTCTAGCACCAACGCCAAAAACCTAAACAATCACCCCAAACTTATGTTCTACTGAACCCAGGATGACATTAATCTCCCTGCTATAAAGAGGAATGCAGAATAAAAGAAATAAGATAATAATCAATTATAATTCCAAATAATCTCACTTCTTTTCTGGAAAAGTGAGAACAGTGATGATGATAAAGTTAGCAAAACATAATTGTACAGTAGACAAGCCTGTCGTTTGTGGGAGCAAATGATTGTGGGACTATGTACTTGATAGCAATTTTCCATTTGGAGATACATTCTAAATAATAGTTTTTAAACCCAAAGCAAATATGGTCTCAAACAAAGGAAACATTACAAGTAGTGGCTTTTAATGAAAATAAACACAAGAAGAGGGAGACAAGCAGAAATTATTATCCAGATTGAGAAAAAAAATTATAGAAAGGATGGAGAGAAAATTTATAAATTAAAAAGAAATGAGCATTAAAAGTGAAATTTAAATTAAAGAAATCTAATAATTGTAGCATTAATCTTGGAAGGAAATCAAAGTATCTTACAAAAAAGAAAATTATGTTAGGTGTTTAATCCACACTTGGTGTGTTAAAATTATTCCATTGTATCAGATTAAGTTAAACTTAATAAGTGACTAGAAAAAGAAAAATCAAATTATGATGAGAAATGAAGTATGAGAAAAAAAAAGCAAAGGAAAAAAACAAAAAAACAAAAAAAAACAAAAAACAAAAAATAATTTTATGCATTCCATGTCTGTCATGCCCATTGGGAGTGGATAGTGGTCACTTTGTCTGGGGTTGCCAGAATTATTAGGGAACTTATAAGCAAGCAGCCAAATGTGCAATTCTGCTCACTATCCTTTAATCAATTGCAGAATTGTAAGCACAGGCCAAAATGGATTATTCAAAATTGATCAAAATATTCAGCAAACTTTACTGGCCAGAGAGAGAGAAGTATTTTGTGCTATTTAAATTTTCAATGTAAATAAATAGAAGAGAAAATTTTCTGGAAACAACTTGTAAGTAAATTAAATTAAAAATAATTATACAAAGTTTATTTAAAGAAAAAGAATAGAATGGTGAGCAGTCAGTTAAGTTTAGATGAAAATAAAAACAGAAGATGGAGGGAAAAGGAATTATATTTGTAAAAAAAACAGAACTAAAAGCAGACACAAATAAATTAAAAAAAAAAATAAATGGCCAGGCTAAAACCAGACAAATACAGTCAGTAAAAGACACACACAATCATGTCCAGAGAAAAATTCAGAAAGAATTCTAGATCTGGACATGTACAGCTAAAACAACAAGACAAATAAACAAAACCAGGTATGCATAAAAATAGAAACATGCATTGGCAAAAACAAAGATCAAGATCTGCAACAATTATTAGAAAAAGAGAGAGAGAAAAATTGTGGATAATTTGTAAAGGAAATGGATAATAATTAAGAAAGAAATGGTTGTAGGAGGAGGCAAGATAACAGGGAATTAAAGACAATTAGAAAAAGTGAAGAGAGAAAATTTAGAGAAAGAGTACTTGAGTAATCATTGATTTGACAAGCAAAAATATTCATAGAAAAAGCAGCAACTGAAAAGATAACCTCACAAACATAAAACATTTGAAGGTCAATAAAGGTTAAGTATCAAAAGAGTAAAATGAAAGAATAAAAAAAGTCCTTGTTAAAGACATTAAAAAAATCCTGTCAGTATTAAAACATTAAATTCATATTGGAAAGTAAGAAATCAATGAAAAAAGAAAAATGTGGAGATAAGACACAATCATCGATATCAAATGCTTCTTTAAATTTTTGATGAAATATAATTTTTATTTAATTTTTTTCTTTTTAAAAAAAAAGTGGCAATGTACTGGAATCACAAGATGTATGGTACAATCTCTGAAACAAAGTTGAACAAAGCAGGTAATTTACCAAACTGTATAGGTAAAAATACCTAGTAGTAAAATATATTCTATTAAAAAATCTATAACAGAAGCAAGCATTCCAAGAGAAACCCAAACATGTCACATAAATAAAATATCTGTGCAGACTTAATATCATCTGGGTTCCCCTAATTAATAAATTTAGGCACAAAAAGCAGCTTCAAATTGAAGTAGGATGCAGAAAAAGCACAAGTACCTGATAAGAGTCCAAGAATGCTTCAAGGTCCACATCTTCAGCACTCTGCTCAAATAATTGCCTTCGTGGTGCCTGCATCTTGGCCCGTGCACATGCCAACACACTGTAGGTTGTGCTTGCTGTAAGCATGTGTATGCAGCTGTGAGGTGAGTTTCTCCCTTGCCAGATTGTCAAGAGCACTAGTATCACAACAATTATGATGATAACAATGATGATGGTGATACTGATTATGAGGGGGAGGGAAAAAGAGATGGATGAGGGTAGAGGAGGTGGAGGAGAGGGTGTAGTGATCGATAAAGCCAAGTGATCCATAACTGGCTAACGGATTTCAATAGACAGACCTGAGCAATCAATGTCAATATCTTATGTACTGGCATATAAGTTGCCAAAAAAAAAAAAAAAAGGTAGAATGAATACCATTCATAGTTGAGTAATCATTTCTTTAAAGAGAGGCACAAACACATATACATACGCACAGCCAATGGGCAGAGGTGAAATTTGGTGAAAAGACAAGTTGAATCTTGAGCTAAAGAATAGAAAAGCAAGACCACCACTCTGTATCTCCATTGATGGCAGTGTGTCATCATCAGCTGTATCTTTTGTCTGTCACAAGCAAGCAAACACCAAAAAAGTATTTTCCTCTCTCCACCTCTTCCTTTTTCTTGATTATTGGGAAAAGAAAAAAAAAACAAAAAACTTGCAAGGTGAGAATCACTCAACTTTCTGCAGCTCCTATACGTGTAAGTTGATGTCTCACTTTACACGTAGACAGCACTCTGAGAAGGAAACTGCATCAGCAGAGAGAGGTGGAAGGTTAGGATGTCACGTGATTTGTAAAGAGTTGATCTTTCCATGTGCAGTTAATTGAATTTTTTGTTTGTCTCATCCTAGTGCCCATTTTTGTTTTATGTACAGAGACTCTCCCACACATGATCTTCCCCATTCTTAAATCTTTTCCGACAAGTGATACTCCCCTTTTTAGTTATTGTCTATCTTTTCATTGATCCTTATTTCAGGTTCTGAGAAATTCATGCTCAATTTTCCAAACTACTTCAGTATCTAAAACCTCATGTGTTAAAGTATTTTATTAATCTTGGAATACATTGAACTTGTTTTTATTTATAGCGAAGGTAGAAGATATCTTTTTATTTAAATATATATAATTATTTTACAATTACATTTTTGTTAGTGAAAGTCTCCTTGTTGGAGTTAACTAATGTTCTTATTTTAATTATTTTTGTTGATATTTACACAAGCCACAGAGATGTACATTTATTTGCCATTTTAGATGGAAAATAAAAACCATTGTATTCCATGGATAATTTTAAGGGTATATTTTTAACCAAGAGTGTATATTAAAAAGAAAAGTTACAGTCAAGCTTGTTAAAACATGATTTGCTACATCTGAAATATAAGCTATATGTCTTCAAAAGATGATCCAAATCACACTTAAGGCAGCAGTAATACACTTTCAGAGAAAGAAAAGAAAGCAGTTTATTCTGTTACACATTTCATATTACTAATTATATAGATTAATCAATATTTCTTATAAAACTCTTGTTAATAAAAATGGAGGAGGAAATGGAAAACAAACAAGTACTAGACATAGGCCCACTTCCAGATTGGTTTTATATTTAATAAACAAATATTTGGTATTCTGAATATAAGGATCATCAACTTTGTTACAATATTTTTGATCATTGTTGGATGATTTAATATGACCTTTCCAATAATTTGACTTTTTTTTTTTTTTTTAAATTCAGAGAGAAAGCTTTGGTTAACTGAAGGTAGCCCCAAAATTGTCATTAATCACTTTTACTGACTACCAAATATGAAACTTTTTATTGATTGATTTGTTCTCTATGTCTTATCAACCCTTTGCAGGCTACTTAAATATTTTTAGATTGTAAGGATTATTTTTTTGAGATATTTGTTTAGTGATACAAATCTTACTAACTGTAACTAGGAGAAGAGGTAGATTGATACCTATTCCAAGGCTATTTTTTCTCATAAGTGAATATGATGAACCTAATGAGAAATGGAACTTGGCTCCCTGATTAACAATTCTGGGTCATTATCCATTATACCACCTGCACATCCAAGCATGGAGCACCTGGTATTTCCAAGCTGTCATTCATCTAGGTCTTGATGTTGTTTAACTGGTGATCATACAGGAAAATAAACTTTTTAGAAATCCTCCATATCAATTATCATTGCCACTCAAAAAGATACATTGATTTTCTTAACTTTTTCAAATAGACATAAGTGAAAACCCTTTTTATGGCAACATTTCCAAATGACATGATAATGTGTATACTTACATATCGTTTTTTTTCTGTAGGTTATTGTTACAAGATAACTGCCTTTGTACAAATAGTTAAAATGTTTTAAGATCAAACTGGAAAAGTATATTCTTGTCATGGCTATTTTACTAGTGGGAAGCTAATTAAAATTGCTGTGCATGTTGGACATGTGTTGTTGGTGCCAACAATGGTCAACTATAGACTAGGTTCTGGTTGGCTATGTAGTATAAATACTCACCAAGACTGACACAGTAAAAGCAGCAGCAGACTAGATGGTATCTACATTACAGATCAGAGTTAATGTATCATTAGAAAAGTCAAAATTAACTGTTTGGAATGATGAACTTGCAGGACTAGAGACATGCAACTAACCAGATTTTCACCACACTACCATATGTATGTGTCCGGTTTGTATCATGAAATGATACCCCCTATGGAATTCTGTAGTGTTCAGTGAAGAGAATAAGTTCTACTTTCTTGCAAGTCGTGGTCATTTTCATGTAACATAAACCTCGGTAGCAACAACTTTCAGAGTGTATTTGTCTATGGCCCTGGCATTATATGGTGGAGTGGCTTTGATGTTTGCAGAAGGATTATTGAACAGTGGCATATATGTCCAGAGAGTTGTTCAACTTTTGCTACCATTTCCTGGCCAGTACAATTACCAGACCTGCCTACTGTTGAAAATACATGGGACAATATCTGACTCATTTAACCCACCTATAACTCTTGCTGTTTCATATCAACGGGTGTAAGAGGCATGAAATAATGTATCATAGGATGGTATTTGCTATATGCAAAAGTACAAGCCAGTGTTAATGCCACATGACAGTATGCATTATATCAATATGGTGTGTTTGTAATATAGATATACCACTTTTTTCTCTCTTTTTTTCTTAAACTTTTGCATGTATTGATTTGCATATGATTATTTACTCTATTTCAGCTAATTATATGTATGATTAATCTTGAGTAAATTAAATCATTCAGGTTGTTGTAATTTTATTTGTGTGTGTATGTGTAAATTTAATTTGTGACCAACTATCGCACAAAGAATGAACAGAAATAAGACAACTTGGAACATTGGAAAGAGAAGTAATTCAAGAATACAGTAAAGAAGCTAGCATATATACCAAGAGACATCCTCCAAGATAAACTGAGGTAAAACAAATGAATAGTAGTCATAATTTGCATGCATCAAAAATACTTGATTATTTAAGTGAAAAATATAAATGGAAAAAATAATTGTTATTGAACAAAAAGCTAACAATTATTTCAGGTTTTTGTGACAGGCAGAAGTAAATAACTCCAGAAATTAAAAAATAAACAAACAACAGGCTGGAAACAAGAATGTGAGTTTGCTTTCTAAATATAACAGAAAAGGTTTCATTGATTTTCTGCTAAAAAGAAGGATAAATATTAAAAGCTAGAGAATATTTAAATAGAACAGTCTCATTATCAATAAAAGACACTGGATTCCACTTTGCAGTGAAGTCATTTAGCATGAAGAGAACTGTATATTTCCTGTTATTTTTATTAAAAGAGAAAGTGTTCAATATCTATTAGAAGAGGTAATGCTATTAATCATTAGAATTGTAGTAAGGGCTTTGTTTTTATTATTTGATATTTGCAATCAATTCAGACAATTTTCAGAGTCCACAAAAAGTGAAAATAAAAACAAGACTATATTTAATTTTTATGAAAAGTTGTTCTATGTGCTGTATGTTAACAAAAATGCATATGATTTTAATTTGTTTTGAAGCAGCATCATTAGTTCTTCTTTTAATATAGCTGTAAAAGATGGACTCACAAAAAGACAAATACAACAGGACAGATTTTACATTTAGATCTGTCAATATTGTCTTTGTAGTGGAGAATCAAGTAGCAACCTAACTTACCTTGTTAGCATGTTGACTGAATTTTTTACCAGGTAACCAGATTGGTGGAAATAAAAATATGGGCATGGTTGACTTGCATGCAATTGAATACCACATATGCAAATCACATGAAAAAAATTAAAAAATCCCTAGCATTTAGTGATCAAAGAATCTGATTTTTTAGCTTGGTAACATGAGGTGATGTCAAGCAATAGTCTGATGTTAAAAAGATAATTCTTGCAGTGAAGCACAGAGTCTAACAGTCAAAGTCCTGCCATGATAGTTATGAGGTTTTAAGCTAGAAGAATGGCTGTCAGTGTTTTATTTTTTTTTTTACAAATAGTTAAACAATAAAATGACAGCAAATTTGACTTATAGCCAATCCCAGAGTTGGTCAGCTTAGTATCTGGCATGCCCATTGAATAATGGGTTGGAGACCCACCTTCATGGCAGATCCAGAAGGCAACATCTGTTAAAAATGAAATAGGCCAAGATGGAACAGGACAGCAATTACACGGATGTTGCTATGGATGAAACAAAACTTGCCATGTCTTGAAGCAAGGCAGGGGATGAGACATAAGTGCAGTTCTCTTTTCCCAACACAAGTTGTCAATTGTTTTGGGTTTTTTCCATAAATCAAAATTACTACATGTAAGGCAGTAAAAGCCATTAAGACACAAGAGGTTACTGGGTGTGCGAGAATTAGAAAACAAGCATTTTTGAGGAGTGAGAACTATAGAAGAGTAATCACGAAGACAGTAGATAACGACTGACATTGCATTTAAATTTTTGAAGATCAAACTTCTCTGGAAAGCAAGAAGCCAGAAGAGTGTTCCAGAAGCAAGAAAAGAAACTATTAGCATAGAACTTATGGTTACATTTAGCCAATTCAACTGTAAACCAATGGGACCTTGTTGCTAATCTAGTACTGTGCTAGGTACCATAGCGAAGAGCTCATCTGAACAATTACCATGAAAGTATTTATAGAAAAGCACAGGGAAGCAACTTTATAGCAGTGAGAAAGTGAATGAAGCTGAGATGACAGGTCAGGACCAATAATATTGCTGATTTGCCTTTGGATTTTATTGAGAACCTCTAATATAAAGCAGAAGCACCAGGCCATATGTAGCAGCAATATTCAAGGTATGGATGAATGGTAGACTTATCAATATGTAAGATAGATTCAGGAGAGAAAAATTGTCTAGCATGACACAGTGAACCAACTTTCTTGGCAGAAAATCTATCAATGGATTCAATATAGTTTTTCTACTTCATGTCAGCCGAGAATGTTATCCCAAGAAGTTTCCTAGAGGTTACCCTCAGCCATGCTGACGGAAATCAGAAAGGTATCTCTCAGATAATTAATAGAGAAAAGTTAACAGACTGTAGGTTTTTTTTGAGATTAGCTGCCAATTTAACCTTATCAAACTGATCCGACTTATCGAGACAGGAGTAAATGGTTGTGTCATCAGCATAGATACCAAATGGAGAGCTGATGTCATCAGGAAGGTTGTTAATTAAAATAAAAATGAAGTAGGACCAAGGATAAAACCCTGGGGGACACCTGCATTAGTACAAAAGGATCTAAAAGAGTGGGTGTTCAGGACAACTTTCATTTTGCGATTAAATACAAAAGACTGAATCAGTTCCAAAATTCATACAGAGAACCATACCGCTTTCAACTCATGAAGACCAGTATGCCAAACCCTGCAAAATGCCTTTGAGATATCCAAAGCAACAGCCTAAACTTTACCATTCTTATCTAAAGCTTGATAGACTCTTTCCAAAATTATTATTAATACATCAGCAGTTGACATAGAGAAATGAAAAATCATATTGCTTGCCTGAAAAAAGGCCCTGCAATGTGAATTCAGCATTGATTAGGGCCTCTAGTAGTTTACTAAAAAGAGGTAGAAGACTAATAGGCTGATAGTTGAAGGGTCAGATGGTTCACCTGTGCTCTGAAACAACAGATGAGGATTTCCAACAAACAGGAAATGAAGAGGCAGCAAGGCACATTATAGAGTTTAGAGAGAACAGGAGCACATTTCTTAAGAACTATACCATCAGATCCACATGCTTTGTAGAGATCTAGATTAGAGATAATAGGAGAAACCATGGAAGTGGTTATATGCATATCAATCAACAGAGACTCAGTTCTAAATGGAAAGTCAGGCAAAGATTCTCCAGATGAGTCAAGAGTAAAGTTTAAAGAGAATTTACAGGTGAAACATTCTGCTTTATCAGCAAATGTTAACACCTAAAATTAATTAAAGCATTGATAAACAGAAAACTTACTTTTAATACACAATTACAGAGCTAGCTATAGTCATGAGAGCCAAAATTGTTAGATACAATATGGTGTTTCATTCTATCAGCAAACAAAGACTTAGCTCCTTTCAAGGACATGTTTACATATATTACATGCAGCCATCAATACACATCTGTTATGATTGAAACTGTCATGGTGATATGGCAAGAAAAAGTGATTCTTGTAGGCTATAGTGGCTGAACAGGCTGGTATTTCTGAGAAGTAATAAAAGCATTTATGCCAGCTTTGACACAAGATGAAACCTCACTGGCACAATTCTCAATAGAAAGGTTAAGAATATCAATCCAAGGGGCATCTCAAAGAAAGTAAATCTTATTTAGTATGTTGGTAACAGAAGGTCTTGTGAATAGGAGGTTCCTCTCTAATAGATGACTGGATCAATATATCAATAGATACTACAGCATTGCAAAGCTTGAGAAGAGCTAGGAGAGGAGGTATGGAGCAAATCAAGTAAGGAAGTTAGGTGCTACTTGTCATCAAAGTCCACATCAACAACACACTGTGCTTGGCACTCCTTCACTGAAGCTGTACAGGTTGTGGACCAATAAAATGTCAAAGTGATTATGATAAGCTGTGAAAACAATATACTGAGAATTTGAGTTGGTTAAAATTCATATGGATACCAACAACTTATCTCAAGTCAATGTCCTATAGTAAACGAATAGGTGCTAGGTTACTAGAGACTGGAACCATAAAGTTTGAGAAAAACTCTGTGTGTGATACCCCATAGTAACAAACTTGACCGCTTCACAAAATTTGATCAGCAGCAGGGCATGTGGACTGTCATGGTAATGGGCAGAGAATAAGGTACAGTCAAATTATAAAGGCCACATGTCAAAGTATCCTGTTTTCCCAAGTTAGGGATATAATACAATTAGGCATACAAGTGTAGCCATACCCTACTGTCCTGATAGGTTTGCTAAATAAGTAATTGACCCCACATTGCTTCATTGTTTTTTCTTTTTTTAAAATGGCTTGCTGAAACTGTGAAGATTGGAGTATGCTCACAAAGGGATGAATTCAAGGAAAGATTTACTTGAATATACTGAAGATAACAGCCAGTGTTTGTCGGGAGAATCCATTTTTATTTTTCCAACAGTAGTTCTGGTGAGGTGGCAATGCATACGACACTGTGGCTTCATGTGACAACCGACAGACACTCTGTACCAGCCTGATAACACTTTTTGTACAGATGAAGAACACCCTTAACATAACATCTGTTATATATCTGTAGTAACATTACTTAAACAATGGAACATCTGGCCTTTGTACCGTCTATATATGTATAGATTAAAAAGACAACGGTATGATTTAGTCAACTCTACTTAAATTAAGTAGATGACCTAATGACAATAGTGTTATTTATCCAAGCCAGTTACACAAGCAATAGCTCCAGAGTGAAAAGGGCTGGTTGATTTTATACCCCAAAACAAAAATTTCACCCTCAACATGATGATCATCAAGGTACAGTAGAACAAGGCAAAAGTGTACACAGTGAAAAATTACAGGAAGCTTAACAGTTATGTCACTGTGTTTACAGCCTATGCCAATGTTTGTGTAAGCAAGCTAAAAGAGTGACATTAGCAATGATTTTATATATTCTTGCTGAATCTCAGCATCGTCTACTTTCAGGTATGAGACCATGAATCAATATGGCCCTACTGCTTAACAACAATAGGATTTGAATTGAATAAGGCACTGCAAATAATGAAGTCAATATTGCTGTGCTATTTTGAGAGGAGGCATTTAACGAATGCTGCCAGCATACAATACTTACATCAAGATAGATGTCATGTTGGCAATGAAAGTCAAGGCTAAGTGGGCCTGCTTTAAGAACCCTGAATGACTGGAGGACAGCAACCATCTGTTGGTCATGTATGTCTGGAGAAGTACAACACCTTGATATGGAAATGGGGGAATTGTGGCTCTAGATGTGCCAGACATTAAATGATAAAACATTTTCTATCCATGCTGGTCACCTTTCAGTGTGTGTAGATGACAGTCTGGTAATCAGTTTACTTAATTGAACAGCTAATTCAGTTGTAAAAGGCTGTATGGTAAGGTGACTGGCATCAGGATGATCCTGCCTGAAGACACTAGTGTATAGACAGATGGGAGATGAATGTATGGGTTCACAAGTTCCCTGGTGATGGGTATTTTGCTGGAGAAAGGCAGGACTGTGCTGGAAGATGGGTATTAGTTTTCAACCCATGATTGATACCAGATACATCAACCAGGCTGAGCTGAATCTGTGCTGAAAGCATCAGCCTGGCCATCCAATGGTACAATCAAATGTTATATTTGCAAACTCAGTGTGTGTGTGTATACACACCATTAGATATCAGTTCAAAACCAAGATGTTAAAATAACCAGGTTGTTGAAGAGGTGGTTTGACTTAAAGAGGCTGAACCTCCATTATAGTGTATACCATCAATGTAAACAAGCTGGACTTTGGCTAAATAATGATCATACAAAGTATATTGAACAATTAAGAATGGGATGTGACACACATTTTGGAAGTAGAATTTGCCCTTCTACAGAGAGTTTTTTTATGTGGTTTCCAGTAACTCACCAAAGCTCCTTGAGCATCATGTGCTAACTGGAACGCAAAACTTATTCATTAGATTCTGTTTTTGATTTACTTTTATTCTTTCTCCTCTTTCATGTATATTATTATCTCATGTATTTTTATTTTTAACCCATTACAGATTGTCATGATCATCAGCTAAGAAACGATGTCATTCAAAGGAAAAGGATAATTAGAGGATTTAAAGAATCAGTCAGTCAGTTATGCACCATGCATGAGACACACTGAGGCGATCAGGTTACTTTCAATACAGGACTTATGAGGCAGATTTTTTTTCCCACAGTAGGTTTCCATTTCTTTCTGTAGTAGACCAGTTGCTATAGAACCAGGTCTATCCTGCTATTTACCCATAGCTGGGGAGAGAAGAAGAGGATTCATACCTTTTCCAAGGATATTAGCATGTAATTGAATGTAATGGATTCAACAGGAATTCAAACTCAGCTCTCAGATTCCTCAATCGGAGTCGCTATCCATTACTTCAGTGTGCTTTAAAGAATACTAAACTGAAAAATTTGACATGATTAAGAAAGACAATAAAGCCTTATGCATTTTCTGTTCCAAAACAATCGTTTATAAAGAGAAAGTGTTAATAAGAACTTAAGCAATACAACTGAGGAGGAACAAAGGATTTCTCATGAAACAGGCTGATATTTTTGTGTACTTTATTTCCAGTTCCAACTTAGTTGTTGCTAGTTTTGAGGCTTCAAAAGTTATTTCCCAACATGGAAAGCCACTCAGTGATGGGGAGTGTATTAAAGAAGCTTGGCTAGAATGTGCGCTTTTCCTTTTTGACAGGTTTTCAGAAAGGAAAAGATTTTTCAATGCATTAAAGATTTGTCTGTGAGTAGGAAAACAGTTAAGGTTAGGATACTTAAGTTGGAAAGGAATACAGCTGAACAATTGACAAAAGATTTGTTTTCCTGTAAGTTTTCTTTTTTTTTTCTTTTTTGTATTTGTGTTGATGAAAATACAGACATTACATCATCAGCTAGGCTAGCCATATTTTCTCGATTTTGGAGGTACATCAATGGTCTCCCAAAAGATGGCAGAATAGAATGCCAATGTCTTCAAAAGCAGTTTGTAAACATCATCAAATCAACTGTTGGGCAGTTCATTATAAGATTTGATAAATTCAGAGACATGGAAGAAACAGTAAAATACATTAAATTTCCAGAGAGTATCAAAACTGGATGAACTAAACTTGCAAATGTTTTCATGGATAGATATGAATGATTTTGAAATGCAATTGACTGAATTTCAAAGGAGGGGATACTTTAGATTTTTTTATTCATTTGTTTAAAATTATTAATGTTCATCCAATACAAGGCCCAGGAGCCACTCAAGATAGAAGGTTGCTGTATGGTGTTGAATGAGTGTAAGAAAGCGAAAAGAAGTTTTGGGGGCTATGCAAGAAAGATAACTGAATACTAGCCTTGAAGAGGTCAAGATTTAATTTGTGAATAAAATTTTGAAGTTCACTTGGAGATATTAAAAGTATATAGTTGTTATATAGAAATAAAGTGTTGCTGCCGATACTAGAGTTTGAACACAGATCACAAGAGAGCAAACACAGGTGATCCCATTTTGAATAAGTAGATCATGTGATGGTAAAGGAAATGCATAAATAGGAATTAGCGTGGAGTCTAAGTGATCGCTATATGGCTTACTATTCGGTAGTTACTATTTGGGCAAGTATTATCGATCAAGTACTATTAGTGTGTGTTATTTGAAGGCGTTTGACACAGGTATGGTTCAACAGCGTTACTATAGTTGTATCTGCAATTACAAGGTCTCTACTACAACAAGCATTATGAAAGTGACAACGAGTATTTGTTGACATCACAAAAGTGGCAATAAGGATTCCTTCAACTTACACAAGGAAAAATTAATCTGCAAAATATTCAGCAGAGTACACCAAAATGGAAGAATTAAAAGCTATCATGATTCAAATGCTGCAGCAACAAAAACTACAAGAACAACAATTGCAGCAACAAAAACAACATGAACAGCAATTACAATTACAACAACGGAAGTTGAGTTATTTTCCAAAACGATGGAAGGAAAAACTTCAGATTCATTCACTCCAGATGCTGTTGTTAATTCAATCAGCGAATTTGTATACAATCCAGGTGAAGTGACAACTTTTCCAGCTTATTATAGAAGATATAAAGGGATCTTCAAAAGGGATTGTTTGCATTGGAATGATGAATAGAAAGTTTGGTTATTATTAAGGAAATTGTCACCTGCTGAACATGAAAAATATGTAAATTATATTTTGCCAAAAAACCTGGAAAGATAAACTTTGATGAAACTGTTCTAATACTATCAAAACTCTTTGGTAATAGGAGTTCATTATTTAATACACAATGACAACGTCTTAATTTTGTAAAGTCCAGTGAAGATTTTGTCACTTACGCAGGAGTTGTGAAGAAAAAAAAATCTTGAAAAGTTAAAAGTTAATTCATTTAACTCCTGATTTATTTAAATGCCTGATATTTATACAGGGTTTAACTTCTGAAAGATCCAGGATACTTAACTAGAAATGGATCCCAAATTAACTCTCCAGAAAATAGTGGAAGAATGTCAACGTATTGTGAATTTGAAAAAAGATTGAGGAAAAGGCAATTCACAGGTACACAGTGTCTGACCACCTAAAAGAAAAAGCTACAAATGTTTTTCAACTGCTAACAGAAGTGTTTAAAAAAAAAAAAAAAAAAAAAAGAAAAGAAAAAGAAAAAAGAAGACTATAACCCCGCCCCTCAATACCTAATACTTGCTACGGTTGTGGAGGTAAGCATTTTAAAAGTGATTGTTTCTTCAAGAACAAAAAATGCTATAAATGTGGGAGATTAGGACACAAAAGTATGCGTTGCAGATACAAAAAAAAAAAAAAAAAAAAAAATGGAGAAAAAAATAAAACATTTATGAACATGATAAACACATGGAGTAACAATAAGAAACCTAAAATGGAAATTAACAATAAAATCTCAAAAGAGGAAATTTGTTTTTGTGCAAATTAATGATGTAAAAATAAAATTGCAACTAGATACAGAATCTGATATCATTATCATAAATGAAGAGACATGGAGAAAAATGGGTAAACCCAATTTATTGACTTCTGAGAAAGTTGCACATGGAGTCTCAGGAAAGAGATTGAACTTTTTGGATGAATTCAGCTGTAATGTTTCTTTTGTGGGAAAAACCAAAAAGCAATGGTATTTGCATTAAAGAATACTGCTAATTTGTTTGGAACAAACTGGATTGCAATGTTTGATCTTTGGGACCTCCCAATTAACTCTTTGTACAACAAGATGAATACTGTTACCCACCCCCGTACTAATACAGTAACTGAAAAATTGAAAAATGAACTGAAAAAGAGTTTTCCAGAATTTTTCTCAGAAGGTCTAGAGACATGCACGAAAGCAAAAGCTAAGTTTGAGTTAAAAAACAATGTAAACAGTGACATTTAAGCCAAAATGGAGTGTACCTTTTACAACCTTAGATCCAATTAATAATGAATTGAACAGACTAGAAAAATTAAGTGTGATATCAAAAATCAATTATTCCAAATGGGCATCACCAACAGTATGTTAATAAAAGGAATAATGAAATCAGTGTATGTGCTGATTTTTCAAAGGGGTTAAATAAAAATTTAAAACAAATTTTTGCCAAATTGAATGGAGGTAATTTTTTTTCTAAATTGGACCTGTCAGATGCTTACTGACAAGTACTAGTGGGTGGATGGCTTAAGATTAGTGAAGGTAAATGTGAATTGTTTATGTCCAGACTTAAATATCTAGGACAAATTATTGATGAAAATGGTAGAAGACTGGATCCTTCAAGGTCGAGCACAATAAATGACATGCCTGCTCCAACAAATGTAACAAAGTTACAAGCATTTTTAGGGTTTGCTAACTACTATCATACATATATATACCTAATAAGCACGAATTAAGAGCACCCTTGAATAACCTGCTGAAGAAAGATGTGAAATGGAATTGTCAAAGTGCTTTCGAAAAGATCAAGAAAGTCTTAACATCGGATTTGTCACTAGCTCATTTTGACCCTAAATTAAAGATTGTGGTTGCATCAGATGCAAGTGATTCGGGTATTGGAGCAATGATATTACATAAGTATGAGGATAGAACAACTAAACCAATAGCTCATGCTTCAAGATCATTAACTGCAGCTAAAAGAAGCTACAGTCAAATAGAAAAGGAAGCATTGGCCATCATATTTGCCATGAAAAAGATTCACAAATTCTTACATGTTAGAAAATTCATACTACAGACAGACCATTGTCTATGATTGTCCATATATGGATCAAAAAAGGACATTCTCACAGATACAGCGAATAGACTTCAGTGCTGGGTAACTATCATCCTATTGAATTATAATTATAAAATGGAATTTCTACCATCCAAAAACTTAAGTCATGCAGTTGGATTGTCTAGACTAATACCAAGATTCTGTGAACCACTTGAAAACACAGTAATTGTGGCGATAAGGACCAAAAATGAAATTACTAACGTATTATACAATATTGTAAGAGAACTGCACATAACATTGGAGGAAATAAAAATTAAGGCAGTAAAAGACAACTTTATAATGAAAATGAAGGCGAAATTACGATCTAAAGGAAAAAATATTATTGGAAATAATGCATTTTCATTACGTAATGATGTACTTATGTACACAGAGAGAGTGGTGATACCAGCATCGTTGCAAAGAAAAAGAAAAAAAATTTCACAGAGGACATCCAGGAATTTCTAGAATGAAATCCTTAATGAGGTGTTATACTTACTGACCAAAAATGGATAAGGATGTCAAAAATTTAGTGAAATCATGCAGAGGTTGTGCTCTGGCAACAAAGTCACTGCCTATCAAAATTCAACCTTGGCTGAAAACCAATATGCCATGGTCCAGAATACATATAGACTTTGCAGGACTGTTAAACAGAGTATACTATCCAGTGGTAGTCGATAGTTACACTAAATGGCCAGAAATATTCAAATGTAGAAGACTGACTACCGGGGTAACGATAAATTTCCTACACAAGATTTTTGCAATGTTTAGTATTCCTGACTATCATTTCAGATAATGTGACTCAATTCACAATTCAGTGAATTTGTTTTTTTTTGCAAGTCATTAGCAATAGAACATGTAACTCCCCTTTATCACCCAAGATCAAATGGACAAGCAGAACAGTTTGTCGATACATTTAAAAGAGCACTAAAAAAGTCGGAGGGAGAGCAGTCAGATGAAGTAATGATTTAGCAATTTCTGAGGGTTTATAGAATAATACCATTTTCGAGGGTTTATAGAACAACACCAAACCTGAACACCGTGTCTGGAATGTCACCTTCAGAGTTGATGTTCACTAAGAAGAATATAATTTTCAATAAGTTACTAACAAAAGACTATTAACAGAACATCAAGAAATAACAATACAAGTAGATACTTCAAAGCTGGATATAAGGTATTTTTTAAGATGTATCAGCATGGAAAGGAATTTTGGGAAGATGGCATTATAAAAATGGGATCAACAAATGCATACATGGTACAGGGACAAAGTAACACCATAATCAGTTAAAACGTAGATTTAAAAAGTTCCTGAAAAGAGGTACCAATGGAAATTCTGTATGACACGTTTAACATACCCATACCATCAGAAATTGTTGAAGGCTTGTGCCATCACCCCCTCCCCAAAATGCTAACAGATTTTCTAACTATTGAACCAAAGCTGAAGAAGTATAGACTCCAAGGAAAGTCATCTCAAAGGGGATGTTTATATAGGAATAAAGTGTTGCTGCTGACACTGAAGTTTGAATCCGGATCACAAGAGAGCAAACACAGGCGATCCCATTTTGAATAAGTAGATCACGTGATTGTAAAGGAAATGTATATATGGGAATTAGTTTGACATCTAAATGATCACTATACAGATCAGTATTTGGATCACTATTCAGTGGTTACTATTTGAGCGAGTATTATGAAGCAAATACTATTAGTGCAAGTGTTATTCGAAGGCGTCTGACACCAGTATGGTTCAATGGGATTACTAAAGTATCTGCAATTACAAAGTCTCTCCTACAACAAGCATTATAAAAAGTTACAATGAGTATTCATTGACATTACAAAAGTGGCAAAGAGTGTTTGTTAACATCACAAAAATAGTTAAAGTAGATATTAGAAGGAACCAGAAACTCAATCCTAAACAGGAAACAAGGAATAAACCTCTAATCCTGTTCAAAAGGTCTAGGGAGGAGTGTGAACCAGACAATAGGCAAACCTATCTACTATTGGCAGAGGTAAAAAAAAGAAATAATAATTAGTAAATAAATGGAGGTGGAGACATTATAAGTATAGAGTTTAAGTAACCAGAAAACCAATCCCAAGCAGAAAAAAAAAAAAAAATAAATAAATAAAATCGCAGGGACACTGGAATAGATTGGAGGGGGGAGTTAACTGATAGGATTAGCTCAGAATATGTGTGTTAGGATAGATTTAGGGAATTGACAGTATCAACTTTTAGCTTAGTATAAGTATTATTTATAACATTATTTGTACTCTTTTTTTTGGGGGGGGGAGTACAAATAATCTGTGTACAAACAAGTCGAAATTTTAGTCAGTGTTTTGACTAGCAAAGATGATTGCAAGACAAAATATACAATTACCCATTCAAAAATTAATACACTTCAATAAAATCAATTACAAAATAAAGAAAAATAAAATTAAATACGAAAACAATATAAGAAAACTTATGTCCTTTCCTCCCTTGAACTTTACCCAACCATTCAGCCATAATAAATCAGAAACGGTATCCTAGAGATGCTTTATCCAAGATTTGCTGATGTAAAAGTTTGTGTATTGTAGTTTGAAAGTTCTTTCAAGTGTCAGATTATTTGTGTTACTTCAAAGTTTTAATTAATATTGTAGGGCTAATTTTTCAAACCTTAGGTGTAATGGATGTTTGCTGGCTTCTATCGGTGAAGTTTGTAAGGCTCCCAGGTTGAGTCTCAGTCCCTGGGGGTCAGACACAATACGTGCGTACTGAAGCGCATCAAATATACTTGTTTCCATGTGCCATTCTTTACCCGTCTTCCACAAGCTGTTAGACACTATATTAGCAAAGACCTCGTCTGAGTAAAAGTCCCTCAAAGCCGGTGTTGAGTGGTCACTATTATCAGCTAACAGTCACTTCAGGTTCATGAGACATGTCACACATGAAATATCTTTGTCTCTGCAGATGACAACTAAGGGTAAATGGGAGATTGCAATAAATTTAAGCCAGATGACTATCTGGAAGGAAACAACTCAATTGTGGATGAAGTGAAGAGAGAAGCAAGAACCATTTGATAAAAGAGGCCACTCCCAGTTGTATCTACTGAGATTGAGAGATTAGTGAGGCATGTGATAGAGAACTGAATATCAATTGAACTGGTCATCAAAAAAGAATGTAGCCACATGCTGCCTGTATTTTTTTTTATTGGCACAAGTGAGATCATGTACAAGGCTAATTTGTATGTATTAGTATTTGCTGCACATGCAAATCAATTCACCTAATAAAAACCCATAAATTAAGTAAGCTAAACACTATTTTTTTTGCCTAATTGTGGATGAGGTTACTTTAGCCAATAGTCAGACTGAAAGCAAGTCTTGTAAAGCAACAATGAATTCAAGAGTGAAAGGATACTAAATCTTGTGACGATAGTTACAAGGCTTAAATCTGGAGAAATGTCAATGTTTTATCAACAACAGTTTCCCAGAGTCACTTACTTTGAACCAAAGTGTTATACCTTTTAGAGTTTAGTTTCAATTGAAAATATTTCTTATATAATATTTAAATAAGTGTAGGTATTTACTAAGCTTAGCTTAATCTGGCACAGGTTCACAACTATGAGGCATTCAGTATGGATGAAATTCACTAATGAGCAGTCTGTAATATTAGGTTACCATTGCATTATGGTAAGGACACTTATTTGGATATGTTCAAACATAAAATTCTATGAAAAATAAACCCAGAGTTTATGAGGTTCCAGCATTTTAGAGCAACAAAAATGTGCCAACATAAAAAAAAAAGAAAAAAAAAAAAAAGATTATCTTGTTGTGGGTAATTTAGAGAAATATATCAATGTTAGCAAACTTATTTGTAAAAAATTCTTTAAAGATAATCCAGTTATTCAAAGTGGTTATTAAATTATGGATACTGTGGTGAATACAACCATAATTATCTCCCCCTTGAAAACAATACTATAAATAGTGATAGACTTTACATATGTGCAGTGGTTGAATTGCTATGAATAAAGCTTCGTTATAAGCTTAAAGGCTTGGCTGTTTTCTTTACAAGTTATTCAAAGCAATTCTGGAAAAATATCTGAAGCCTGAATGCTTAAACCTAGATGCATCCAACTCAGATACTACTGATAGTTGGTAGCACTGGAAAACATTATTCAACAGCTTTCTTGCAGCCCTAGAGACGTCCTTGTTGATGAGAATATCAAGGATCAAAACCGTAATCTATCATTTCATGTCACCATGTGAATTTACACAAATATTTCTCTTGTAAGTACTATGAAACTGCTGTTAGCATTTTACAAGAAATGTTCATTAAGAACAAAGAAAAAATCCATTTTTACTCATTACCTACTGACTATTAGAAAACAACCCAGGTAAAAATTTAGACCACTACTACAGGCCCTGAAGACACTAAGCCAGGACTGTGACTTCAAAGCACTGATAGTGTAACAAGCCATGGATAAATTTATAATAGAAACCTTTATTAACAGGGTATTGTCTCACTAAATAAGACAAAGCCTACTTGAATATAAAACTTTAGACCTGACAACAGCTTAAAATTTGCATCTTGCATATAACCTGAAATTGTTGAATTGCAGTATTCCCACAAATTCGTAATTTTCAATCTGTCCAGAATACATTGTCTCTCTCTTCAAAACGTCTTGTTTCTGCTACCTGCCCTTATACTAAAAACTCTTGTTCATTCAGTTCAAGGAGACCTGGAATCTTTCAAACAACCTGTTATTGCTACTTGAACTTGGCATAAATATTATTTTTGTGGATGCCTGTTCATCATGTCCTGTGTGAAAGTTGATATGCCACAAGTGTAAGAAGAAAGGGTAATTTTTCAAAGGTTTGCCAGTTCATTTCTTTGCTCAGCTCATCAGTGCTGGCTAGTGATTAATATAGTATCAAACTATATCTCCTAAATGCCTTTCAAAGTCTATCTTGAAGGTTAAAATTGACATTATCCGCACATTATTTCCCAAAGAGAGCCTCATCCTCTTAGTAAATGCACCTATTAACACAAATTACCAATTTTCCCTCTAAGCTTTTGAGGGTTTAAAAAGGGGGTCATAGTGGTAGTAACTCCCACTATTTTGCACATAGTAGAAACAGATGCCTCCAACTGTACTACTACTGAGAAAAATCTGTCTGCACCATAAAATTCTTTTCCAGAATACTTTCAGTCAGGATGATGACATTCAGTAAAAGAAAAAGAAGCTTATGCTGTTGCAGAGGCCCTAAAGAATTGGGGACATTACTTGATAAGTCACTAAGACTATGTAGCATTCATGTACAACATTAGGATGATTAGAAGAATAAGAAATGAGAAAATAACCAAATGGAGAATTAAGCTTTCCTGTTTTTCATTTGATGTCATCTAACACCCTGCAAAGAAAATGCAGTGATTGACACCCTCTCAAAAGATCTCCTGAACCTATAGAGATCACTAGAATGCTAGTGTTTCGTAGTTGAAATCTACTGCATTCCTGTTATCAGACTTATGATCAAACCCTGGCAACCCTTTGAAGGATTTGAAAAATTTCAAGAGGTTGCTACCAAGCAAAACTGGAAATAGGTATTTTATAACAGTGATCAATGATTACTCTTGGTTTCCGATACTTATCAATTTTCAGGGTACCAGCATATATTCACACTAATTTAGGAACAGCCTTTACGTTGGGATAGTTGAAGCAATTCTTAATTAAGAGGAATGTAGCTGTGAGTCAAACCACATAGTAAAATCCTCAGGTTAATGATTTGTGTGAACATTATAATTGGATTAAATGGAAGATTAAAAAACTATCAGAATTATTATGTACAAGGACAAATGTGACTTGCCAGTGAGCAAGTTGATACTGGAAGCCAACCCGCACTGTTTGTCCAAGGGGGGGGGTGCAATCAAACTTTTCATTCAGAGAGTTGGCACCTGCTGGAAGAGTATTGAACTCATAAGAAAGTTCCCCTTCCTTTGAGCCCATAAACTTCCACACTGATATCACTGATGATATGCCAACTGTGGATTCTTCTGAGGAGTAAAACCCAGAAGATTGAAATGACTGATATCAACACCAAATCAGCTCAACCAAAGTGAGAGCATGCAATACTGACAACAGTGACTTACTCCCACACATTGAACCTCCTAATCCAAGTTGGATACAGAAAAAGAGTTAAGATACTTCTGGGTAACATCTCTTGCATGGTCTGAATTCCCTGACCAGGAACCACCACAACATTCTGGATAGATTTGCAAAAAGTCCAGTCCAGTCATTTAAATGACTACGCCACTTTCAATTGAATAAAATTGAGTGGGGGTGAATGTGGCAACCATTGTTGTCCGCTCTATAGCTGAGCTACTCTACTATAAAAAGTGATGATCAAACCTCCCATATGTGCAGTAGTTTAATTGCTTTGAATAAAGCTTCATTACAAGCTTAAAGTCTTGTTTTCTTTACAGATACATAGGGGTCATGTTAGGTATTCTCAGAGGAAAAGGAGTCAAATTACGTTACTAAATATAACTTAAATCTCCTGATTATTTTACAAGTACTGCAAATGTCTCCAAAATGTTGATAACAATTCAGATGTTAGAAAGAGAAGAAACAAATTTGTGCTGGGCATAAATTTTAAAATCATAAGGGAATAATTAATGACTGCTTAGAAGAGTTCATTCATAAAAAGCAACTGTGAAGACAAAAGGAAAAATATCCAAGGGCACAAAATTCCAAAAGAAATCTACATTGAATAAAGTTAGTCAATTCTGTAAAGGTTTCATGCAGTTATGAAAATAGTGTTGTGGTTGATAACAAAAACCTATATAAAACCAATTTCATTTCTAGACATGTGCTGTATGGAAAAGTTTTAGGCAAAAATATTTTCAGATCACTGAATAGTGTATATGAGTATCTGCTCATCTATAATAGTGCAGAGGAAAATATTTAAAATTCAATTAGGTTTCCAATAAGAAATAAAGTAACTTTAATGTAGGTATGTCCACTATTTCGGCATAAATTTTCTATATTAAAGTTTAAAATGAATTTTTTACAACGAAAAAACATTCTTGAAGATTTCATTTTAGCTTTAATTGAAAGTTTAATAATTAAATTTACGATTTCTATTAATTAAACAATTCTGGTGTATTTCAGATAGAAACTATATACATTTGATTGTCAAATTTAATTTTAAATTTTTCTTAAAAATGGCCATTTTCTTAATTTTAAGAAATTTGTAAACAAACACAAATTTATCGATTTTGAAAATATTTAAAAAAATTTCTGACACGTTATTTTAGTAAAATTAAAAAATTTAAAGTTAAAGTAATCTGATTTGAAAGAAATTTTTCTTACTTATAGCATAAAAAAATAATATACAACCAATTATTAACGATCGATCCTGTTAATCTGACCCAACTATTGATGGATTGTTGACTGACGAAGCGATGACAGCTACTACGGATTACCATAAATGACATAATTTTTAAAAGTCTGAGTTTTAAAAAAATTATTCTATTTGAGTATGACCCACACTAATCGAAATACAATACATAAAATAAAATTATTTAGTGAAATAGTAAATGAAAAAAAGAAAAATTACTTTAAAATTTAAAGTTTACACTTTTAAAGTTGAACGGAAAATAAAAAATATTGAAAAGGCCGCGTAAAGGAACAAAACCCTTAAATCACGTGACCTTGTAATAATACTGACAATTTCAGTATATCATACATGGAAATAAGGAATGTATTAAGTAAAAAAATACAACATAAAAAATTATTTTTAAAAAAAGTAGCTCAACTAAATTTATTAAACTTAGCAATTTTGGATTCGTCAATTTTTTTCTACTTAATTACTACATAATATCGAGGAGCCCTCCTAATACAGAGCTTTACACGATGTTAAACTATTATACATTATTATAATTAAAATTTCTTAAAAAACGAAAAAATTCTTGTAAAAATTAATTATTCATCAGAAAAAAATTATTTCTTCAGACAATAATGTCTTTAATATTACTTATTTACAAAAGCAATTAAAAGCTTTTCTAATTAAGTAATATCATAGTTTTATTGGTTTCATTATTTTTCAATTCAGACAAGATTTTCAGCTAAATAGCCCAAATTTGAAAAAAAAAAGTAGGTTATTTACCATCTCCAAAGACTCCTTCTTTTAACAAAAAAAAATAATTCAGGAGCCAAAAAGGTTTGGGGTGAAATTTCATGAAATGAAATAAGTGGGGGGTAACATATTTTTAAAAAAAAAAATTTTTTTACCAAAATTTTCTAAAAACAAAATATTGCAAAAATAATTTCATTCATTTGTGAATAAGTCCTGAAAATTTCATTAAGATCGGACAATTATTTGATTTTTACAAGAATTTCCAAACCAATGTGTGTTCAACGGGAAAAAAGCGCAAAAAAAAAAAACTATGTTATTTTTACGTCACCGCAATGACGTAAACAAAAGAAGACTTTAACCAAAATTTTGAACGTGTTAGAAAATAATCAAAAAATAATTAAAAAATACTTTTTTCTTTCATCTTAATAACACAAGCATTTTGACGATAATACTTTATTTTCTTTAAGTTTGTGGTATTTTTCATTTACGCTATGCTGTTTTTCCGCGAAAACAGTGGACATACTTACTTTAATGTAAATAAGTAACTTTAATGAGTAAATATTATTCAAAACAGATCTCTGTTTTGAATAATATTTACTCATTAAAGTTACTTAAATTATTGTTGCCAAAATTACAACTCAAATTCTCCAACAAAGTGTGTATATATAGATATATATATATATATATATATATATATATATATATATAAATGATATTGTATTATCTCAATTAATATTGCTTAAATGAAAATAATTTTTAAAATCCTTTTTAATCTTTCTTGATTAATAGTAATTGTAATTCATATTTATTTGAACAGTAAAATAAATTAGTTATCATAGTTCCATGTAAAAGTCCTTGCCCCAGAATATTTATCTTCTGCAAATCAAAAAGAAGCATTTACCCATCTTGCTTCAGTTTTTTTTTTTTTTTTACAGAATCAACAAATTTTAGAATCTCTAAATATCACATAAAAAGAAAGGTTAGATAAAAATACATTTTAGGTTTTAGTATAGCAGTCATTTTTAAAGTTGTCAGAGGAAATCATAAAAAATTATTTTCTAAAAATTAAAAAAAAAAAAGACTTCTATTTTTAAGTTTTTACTTATATTTCTTTAATTTTAGATACTAGTGAAAACAATAGTTAAGAGTGCATCATTTAAAAAAAATATTACAAATAATATTACTAAGTTTCCTGTTGAAGTTGAATTCTTACCTTATTGGATTCTTCATCTAATTTGCTCTTCATCATTTTATTTGATACAATCTTGTGTTCTGAGTGAAGCTTTTCTAACTGACCTTTCACTTTCTCAAGTTCATAGTTGGCTTGATTCAACTCTTTCTGGGTATCAGCAAGATCTTTTTTGAGAACTTTTATTTGCTGCTGAGAATATAGCAACTGCTCTTGAGACTTCTCCAATTCCAGCTGCCATTTGTCATCAGCATTCTAGAAGCAAAGAACATCAAGAGATATAAAAAGACTTAAAGAATACACTTTTTTTTAAAAAAGAAAATGTGCACATTATCAGAAAATCAAATCAAAGTAGTTTAATAAACTATTTATTTTCTTCCTGGGTTGAATTAAAATACTAGGAAAGAAATACATACAGAAATTAAAATATCACATTGAAGCAATAGAAAATCTGTAGACAAGGCAGACCTAGCAAAATTTGATTTTAGCAACTGATAGGTAAGAGAATGTAATTGAGGAAATAAAAAAAAAATATATAGTAGCAACAGTTCTTCAATGTTTTCTGACATTCTTCTACTCTAGTAAGAATACATATACAGATTGCAATAAAGTCAAAGGTTTAAAAACAATGTCATTAATATGAGTTATTCAATATCAGTATACATATGAAATCTACAAATATTCACTTTTGAAATAAATTACAGAACATTTTATAACATCACCATTTAGTGTCAAACAACTACTATTGGATATGCTAAAGAAATAAAGTTGAAATATTTGATGTAGTTTAACTGAATAGCATATTTTAACTTGATTACTATGTTGTACAGTTCCAGCAGATTCACTCAATTGAAGCAATTGATGTAGCTATTTTTCAAGAGTCATTTTATAATAGAGAAAATGTTTGAAATTTGATCTATATGCCAATAGAGAAACTAATCAGTAATTGTCCTGTTTAGACATTTCCACAATATATATATATATTTCAGACAAATGTTATTAAAATCAACTGTTAAATGTTACTAATTTTTTTTAATAAAATGTGTTAAATTAGTTTACAAACCAGTTTTTATAATATTTTATCTGTGAAAGCATTCACACTGATAATTAAGACCAGAGTTTTTGGTTGTGGGTTATATATATATATATATATATGTGTGTGTGTGTGTGTGTGCGTACGTGGTCATAATTTAATTATTTCACATGTTACATGATTGAAGTTTCCATAAATTTGATCTGATGATACAGACAAACCTTGTTGATTGATTTTCATAAAACTTGTTTGAATGGATTCTTACTGTCTAAGCATGTTATACAGCTCATATTACACCTAGTAATTAATCACAGGCCAAGTATTGTGTCAGAACAAAAGTTTGTAGCATTTTCTAAATGAATTTCAAAGAAAATATTTAAATATTTGTACAGACATTTATTCAAATACATATGCACAATTTTGTTCCATTACCTTTCACCATCTTTAAAGCATCTTTAAGATCCCATTCTCCCAGAAGTTAGCATCTTTCTGGGTGATCAACTGGTTTTTACAGGCTTCAAAGGTTAAGAGAATCTTGTAGGGATTGAAATAAATGTTAATTTGATGATATGAGGTCAAGTGAATACAGCAAATGTAGCAATACATCCCAGCCATAGCCGGTGCAAATTTCTGCTGGGTCCAGAAAGAGAAATGAAATCAGATATTGTCCTGATGTCAGGGGTCACTCATCCAATTGACCAATTTCAGGCATTTTTTTTTTCTTTGTTGCTGCCTTTAATTGGTTTGTGAACAGTAGTTGATTGATTTTAATGCCTGGTTTTATGGCAGGAGCTTGTAATATACAATGACCTACTCCCACAAGATATACATTATCACCTTGTTCAGACTTTTGAAGTGGCTAAAAATGGCTCATTTTGTTTCCCGCAGGACCATTTTGTAAACAATACAATATTCATTGCCTATGACTGTTCTTTTCAAAAATGGACAATTTTTGTTGCATTTAAGAGAATCACATGGGAATGTGGACCATTAATATTTTTCTGTTAAATAATGAGGCAATCTATATAAATAAAGTGCACATATGAACGTTCATTTTTCGATCTTGACAATAAATAACAGCTAGTAACTACTGTAGTTACACAATTAAAAATTACATAAATAACTGATTCAAAGTTAAATTTAAATATTGAACAGAGTGAAAGGTTTAAAAAAAAAAAAAAAAAATTCTTTATTAAAGGTTTAATTTTATTTTCACTTTTCATTGTAATTGCAATTGATATTGTCATAATTAAAACTTAAGCAGGGCATGTTGCTGATGTTTTTTTTTTCTTTTTCTAGCATGTGTACTGTGACGTAATTGAAATATTACATAGTTCAGGTTTCCTAATAGCTTTTAAGATTGACGTTTTGTGAAGGGATCATAAACAATGGTGATTTTAAGGGAAAATAAAAATATAAACAAACTACAGATATTGATTGTGCATACAAAGAAAGATGTTGAATTAAGGTGTTGAATAAAAATAAAATAATTTTAATATTTCTAAATTCTTATAACTTACTTACATAGGCTGCTGAAGGTAAAAGGCTTAAGGCCCAAAAATTCTCTGCAGGAGCCAACCTAAAGGCCACTTAAAGGGCAGTTTCTAGCCTAGTTGTAAATATTCATACATACAAGTGTTTTCTAATGCCTTACAATGAGATATGTGAGATATGTGGAATATCTCTGCAATGTCTTCTATCATGTGACCTGGATTATTTTTAAACCTTGTTTCAATTTGGTAAACATCATAGCAGGCTGGCTGCAACATTCTGTGGACATTTTGTCTTCTAGATCAAAATGTCCACTAAAAAAATACTCTCAACTATGGCACTATCTCAAACAGCATATATCTTTTTTTTTTTGTACTGTGTGCTTTCTTATTTTCCAGAAATAAAGGTACATCAAATAATGAAAATGTATTTAATTTTTCTCCATTTTCACTTTATTTTCAAAATAAAAATATTTAAAATTCAAAATCCAAACATGAATCATATAGAAATGTCTCTTTTCAGATTAAGTATGTGCTGTAAATTTTAGTAACAAGTGAAATGAAATCCAGTGTTCAAACGCTACTTATTGAAAATTGCTACAAACTTTTTCCCCAACCTAACACATATTTACACTCATATTTAGAAACAGGTTTTGTTAAATCTGTTCTTGGTTATCCAACTAATATAATAATGTAGCTGGTTACATTAGAAACTTACTTTGTTCTGAATGTTCATAAACAGTAAAGCCAATGATTCATTTTTAATCAACTTTCATAAACAATCGTTGCTCATGATTGCAATTCAATATCAAATTCTTAAAAGATCAAGAGATTATTTAATGTTGTTAATATTATAAAGCTGAACTATTTAAAGAACAGAGTCAAACCAAACTTATCCCAGAAACAAATAAAAACAACACAGATATAAATAATGATTTACAGAAAGAAAGTCTATTGCAGAAAATGTATACCAAAATAAAAATAGAATTATATTAACAAGTTTTTTTAATTTCCTTATTTAAATAGATGAATAGAAATTTAGCTCGAGTGACATCCATTATTGGATGAAACATGCAAATTGAATTCTTTGTAAGTGATGTTACCTTGGAAAAAAGACATTTCTGTTCAGCTACATCTCGTTCTTTTTTCATTTGATCTAACTGCTCTAAAAGTTTGGTTTTCATATTAGTAGCTTCTTCTTCCCATGACATCAACTCCTCTGTCAATGTTTTGACAAGTTCTTTGTTCGATTTGTCTTGCTGAAAAAAGAAAATTAATGAAAATTTAACAAAAGCTAGATAAAAATGTTAATGAAATAATGACTGCTTTACAAAATTAAGACCTATTAAAAGATCTTCATTAAAACTTAAATGGTTATTGGGGGGGGTTGCATCTTTTACATTTCCTTGTGCAAGATTACAAACTCAAATATTGAAGTGGTTACTTAGTTTTCCTTTTTTGTAAGTTTAATTTTTTTTATGGGATTTAATCTCTCCATTAGCATTGATGTTAATATCTATATTTAGACAGTGGCAAAAAATAACCAATTGCTAATTAATAGATTTGAAATCATATTGCAATTTTTATTTATCAACATTCTTATAGTGGAGATGATTAATATGAACAGGTTCTCTTTTTCATAGACCCTTTTTAACAACATTACCTTGAATCCCCCACCACAAAAAAAACCCAAATGGCTTCAAAACAATTCTAATAGAAAACATGACTGCATTCAGCTGATCAGCAATAGGCACATTTTTGTAAAAAGATACTTTAATGCTCTACTTTGACATCAGTAGTGGATTTCAGCAAGTTGATCAGCAACAATATAAGAAATTTAAGTGGCTTGAGTATGTATTGTCTACTTTTCTGAGAGAAAACAGATGCTGTGTTGGGCTCTTGCTTAAAATTTGAAATTCAAAAATATTTTTGGTTGGTTGGTTGGTTGTTGGATTTAACGGCATGTCAACTCCTATTTGGGTCAATTTATGCCGAAGCCTTATTAATTTATGAATTTAAGATGGTTATTTTGTATAAAAGGTTGAGAGGCTGTTGGGTTTCATAATCTGTGTTTTTTGGGATTGCTTTTTCTTGTGACTGTTTCTGATTGTGTATTTTAATATTTACATTCGTACATGCATATATATGTCTATAAGCACATACATATACACTATTTGAAAGGATTATATTTTATTGAGGATCTTTATTTCCCTGAGAAAACTGTATATATTTTCTGTGTCTGTATTTTTGAATATTTCTTTTAACCCTTTTCCATTGAGATATTTTTGTCTTGTTCCGGTTATGATTTTGCATTCCAATAGAATATGTTTAATTGTGATTAAGCTTCCACATTTACATTTTGGTGGATTTGTCTTTTTTAATATATAAGAATGGGTTAAGTATGTGTGTCCTATATGTATTCTGGTTATGACGACTTGTTTTTTCCGAGTATTTCCAATATTATTTCCCCATTTTTCTATTTTAGGTTTAATTTGAAATAGTTTATTTCCGGTTTGGTTTTTCCATGAATTTTGCCACTTGTTTCTTATGTATTTATTTATTTTAGATTTTAAGTCTGTATATGGAATTTGAAGATTTTCGTCTATTGTCATTTTTAAAGATGATTTAGCAGCAATATCTGCCCTATCTCCTCCTTGGATGCCGACATGGCTAGGAATCCAGCAGAAGATGATATTTTTGCTTTTTTCCATTGAATGTAGTTTATATAGAAGACTTTGTATTAATGGATTTTCCAGTCTTTTCCCTTTTAGGGATGTTAATACAGATAATGAATCTGAGAAAATAATGTAGTTTTCTCCTTTGTTTTTTGATATGAAATTTAGTGCTAGTTTTATTGCGTAGGCTTCTGCACTGAAAATAGATGCTTCATTTGGCAACCGTTTTTTGATAATTGTTTTTTTTATTATTGCTGCGCTGCTTGTTTTTTCTTCGTCTTTTGAGCCGTCCGTGTAAATACTTTCGTAGTTTTGATATTTTTCTTTTATTTTTGAGAATTTTTCAATGTATATTGTGGGGTGTGTTTTTGATTTTGATAATTTGTTTAAACTTAATATTATGTTTGGATTTTTGATTATCCATGGTGGTATGTTTGATTGGTTGGTTTTAAGTATTTGATTAGATTGTATATTATTTTCTTGGATGATTCCTTCTATTCGGAATCCTAATGTTTTGATTTTATTTGTGTTAAGATTAAATTTCTCTTTGTGATTTGGTGTAAGTACACAATCGTGTGTGGGGTTAGAAGGACAGGAAGAGAGTTTTAGATAGTATTGAGTTGCTAGTTTCTCCGTTCTTAGTTGTAATGGGGGTTCGTTTGCCTCTACATGTAGACTCTCTATAGGTGAGGTGGGATAGGCTCCTAGAGCTATCCGAAGGCCTTCATGGTGTATTGTGTTTATTGTTTTCAGATAAGACTTTCTAGTTGATTGGTAGACCATGCTGCCATAGTCCAGTTTGGAGCGGATCAATGTTCTATAAAGTTTAAGAAGGGTTTCTTTGCTAGCTCCCCATTCTGTATGGGCTACTGTTCGCAGTAGTTGGAGAGCTTTAAAACATTTTATTTTTAGGTAATTGATATGTGGTCTGAAGGTCAGTTTGCTGTCAAAGATCATTCCTAGAAATTTATATTGCTGAACTACTGGTATTTCTTCATTTCCTAGTTTTAGAGTTGGGTTATTGTGTAATTTTTTCATTTGGCAGAAGTGTACAGATTTTGTTTTTGTTTTTGATATTTTAAAACCGTTTTCGAGTGTCCATTTGTTTATTTGATGTAAGCATTGTTGAAGTTGTCTTTCTGCTGTGTTGAGGTTTCTCGATCTGTAATATATTGTAAAATCATCAACATAAAGGCTACAGTGTATTCCTGATTTGATGTTTTTTATTATGTCATTTATTTTTACTTTGAAAAGTGTAGGGGAGAGTACACTTCCCTGTGGTACTCCCTCTTCTTGCTTTTGATAATCAGAACGTGTAGCATCTATTTGTACTTGGAAGAGTCTATCTGTTAAAAATCCTTTTACAAAGTTTGGTAGTCGACCTCTTAATCCTAGTTTATGCAGATCTTTCATTATACCATGTTTCCAGGTTTGATCAAATGCTTTTTCTATATCAAAGAATATAGCTATTAGATGTTGTTTGTTTAAATTGGCCTCTCTTATGGCTGTTTCTAGTCTTATTATGTGATCTATTGTACTTCTTCCTTTATTATATCCGCATTGATATTTTGATATGTGTTTTCCTTCTTCTAGAAACCAACTCAATCTGGCGTTGACCATTCGCTCCATTGTCTTACATAGACAGCTTGTTAATGCTATTGGTCGGTAACTTTGTGGGTTGTTTCCCTCTCTTCCTTCTTTGAGTATGGGAATAATTACTGATTCTCTCCATATTTTGGGAAATTTCCCAGTAGTCCAAATATTGTTAAAAATATTCAAAAGGTATTTCAGCGATTCTTGTGGTAGTTGTTTAATAAATTCATAGTGGATTTGGTCTGGGCCTACTGCTGTATTATGGGATTTTTTTAAGGCTTCTATTAGTTCTGCTTCGGTGAATAGATTGTTGTAGGCTTCTGTATTTTTTGATGTAAAATTTAGTTGGTTATTTATATCTTTTTGTTTACACTTTTGTAGGTTTTGATTTTTGCTCATTTTAGAGTTTTCTGCAAATGTCTCTGCTAGTAGATTTGCTATCTCTTTTTTGCTAGTTACTTTAGTGTTGTCCTTTTTAAGATGTATTATTATTGGGTATATTTGATTTTTCCCAGCTATTTTTCTCATCATTTCCCATATTGTCTTGGTTTTGGAATGTGTATTTAGGCTATTTACATATTTTTTCCAACATTCCCTTTTTGCTTCTTTAACAGTTTTCCGTGCTACTGCTTTGAGTTTTTTCATTTCAATCAAATTTTGGGTTGTGGGTTCCTTTTTGAATTTTCGCAATGCTGCTTCCCGGTTTCTGACTGCTTTTTGGCAGTTTTTGTCAAACCAGGGTTTA
Source organism: Acanthosepion lycidas (assembly GCA_963932145.1). Classification (NCBI taxonomy): domain Eukaryota; kingdom Metazoa; phylum Mollusca; class Cephalopoda; order Sepiida; family Sepiidae; genus Acanthosepion; species Acanthosepion lycidas. Next base: position 64,738,941 of record OZ010590.1, on the reverse strand, counting down.
GTTTTTTTATAACTATTTTGCTTTTTTGGTATATTTTCTGAGGCAATGGTTATTAATGTTTTGGTAAAATATTCTATCGAGTTGTCTGTGTCTTTTGACTGTATCAGTAATTGTTTACATTTGTTTTTGAAACCCTCCCAGTTGGCTCTTTTCAGTTTCCATCTGACGGGGCCTATCTTTTCTTCCTTGGCCGGCTTTTGATTTTCTAGAATGATTGGGTAATGATCACTGCCACATGTGTCGCTATGTGTTTTCCATGTATAATCCATACAAATTTCTGGATCGCATATACTTAAGTCTATTGACGATTCTGTTCCATTGGAGGGATTAAGGTAGGTTGAGGATTTATGATTTAATAGACATAAGTTATGGGTGTTAATTATTTCTTCCATTATTTTACCTTTAGTATCTATTTTTTTGCTATTCCATATAGGATTATGACTGTTAAAGTCTCCTAGTAAGATTCTGGGTTTAGGGAGTTGCTCCATCAAGTTGTTTATTTCTGTTGTATTTATTGGTTCCTGTGAGGGTATATAGATGGAAAGAATTGTGATGGTTTTATCTAGTGTCACTTGTGTTGCTATTGCTTGTAATTTAGTTTTAATGTGTACTTTACTTTGCGGTATGTCATTTCTAATCAATATTGACACTCCTCCATTAGCTCTATGTCCTGTATTGTGGTTATAGTGGTATTGTTTATAATTTTTAATTTTTAAGTTGGCATTTTCTTGTAAAAAAGTTTCCTGTAAGCAGATGACAGCTGGATACAGTAGTGACATAAGTATGAGTAGGTCATTGTAATTAGATTTTATTCCACGACAGTTCCATTGCAGGATCTTATGTGCCATGATTATACTTTCATTTTTTGGGGGTAAAGTTACCTGCTAGGTTTATATCATTTGTCCTCTCTAGTTTTTTTCCATCTCTTGAGTTTTTAGAAGCTTTGTCTTCAACTGCTTGTGGTAACCTTCGGTCAGATTTTTGGTTTTGTTTTGAATTTTGTTTATTTTCTTTCTCTTCTATTTCCATATATTCCATAGGCTCAAATTTATTTTCATTTGATATATTGATTCTTGATTTTGAATTAGATCTTGATCGGGTGCTTTCTTGCTCTGTTGTCATTTTTTTTTCTTTTTGTTTATTTTTCATTTTCTTAGTTTGGGAAGAAGAGGGTTCGCTGGAGTTTTGTTCTATGTTTTCTTTCCAAAGTTTTTTGCCTTCTTCTGGGTTTATTCCATTTGATCTGGATTGTTGAGTTTTATTTTGATCCAATTTAAGTTCAATTAAAAAGGTTTTTAATTCTTCGAGGAAAGCTTTTAATTCTTTGCATAAATTTGTTATTTCAACTGAACCTTTTATTTTATCTTCATTGTTTATTTTATTTGCTTTTTGTGCCATGGAAGCATAGGTGTTTTCTTTTATGTTATTTTTAACTTCCTTTCGTGCTTCTATGAAAGATATATTTTTTTTGTATTTTATTCTAATTATTTCTTTCTCCTGTTTATATATACTGCATTGTTTTGAAAGAGCAGAGTGGTTTCCCAAACGGTTTGAGCATAGGCTCTCATTTGGGCAGTTCTCTTCTTTATGTTCAGGTTCTTTTTCATTACATTTTCCACATATTCTTTTATTTCTACAGGAATCTCTGTGATGCCCAAATTTGTGGCATCTATAGCATTGAAGAGGGTTTGGTACGTATTGTTCTACTTTTATACTTTCATATCCAATTTTAATTGTTGTTGGAATTTGGGGGGAGTTGAAAGTTATAATGTAGGTATTAGTTTGTATCTCTACTTCATTTTTCTTTATTGTTATTCGTTTGACATTTGTAACTCCTTGAGTTTGGAGTTCTGTTTTTATCTCCTCTAGAGTGCACAGGGAGAGCTCCTTGCTTTTTACTACTCCCTTTGAGAAATTTAGGGTTTGGTGTGGGTAGGCTTTTATTTCTATTTCTTGTAGTTTTTTTTGTCTTATTAATGTGTCCGCATATATCTTTTTTTCTACTTCTACTAGTAGTGTTCCATTTTGCAATTTTTTTACATTTTTTGGTATAATGATATTTGATATTGCTTTTTGTATTTTAAATGGTGAAATTTCTGTTAATGCTTTTTTGCTTATTGCTTCAAGTACAATAAATCGTGGAAAGTTTTCGCTGTCATTTTCTGTTTCAGAGTCGTTATCCACATGTGGTCTCTTGGAAGATTTCTTTTTTTCCATTGATTGTTTTTATTTTTTTTTCATCATTCTCGCTCCCTACCCACCGCGGAGTCCAGTATTGGGACATGACAAGGGGGAAGCCCATTCGCCTTGCCATGTCGGGGCTACGTGAATGGTATACTCTCTTTGGGAGGAGTCTATGAGCACGCGTGTTCCTTTGTTTCCGTTTTCCAAGTATTACGGCTGTGAAGGTTTAGCAAGTGTGTCAGATCCTTTTTTTCTCCCAAATTGATTGACCCTCAGCCACCGCCTTCCATCACATATTTAGGGTTAAGTGTTAGTTTTGGTTGGGAAGAGGAGTGTCAGTTATAGGTTTGGGATGGATTATATATGATGGGGCTTGACATGACCAGCCGATTGATCGGATCGGGCCCCTCCGACCGCCCGTCTAGCCCAGGTAAGGGCCAAAGTGGTGTGTTACAGGATTGTGACCGCTTTACACCTGGGTTACAACCTGCTCAACCACCAGGATCCCGTCCCCAGACATTACGGGTCGCCACCCACGGCCAACAGGTGGCCCCATTGAGGGACTTTTACCCTCTGCAGGGGGGCAGTCGGCGTATTCTAATGCCCCACCAACTGGGCCAATATTTTTGGACCATTCCTATTTGTGGGGAAAATAACTGCATTTGATTTTTATTTGGAAGCAAACAAAAGGTTTCTCTCCAAATTCCAAGAAGCAAATCTAAAGCATAACTTTGTGAATAAAAGTAGCAGTAGAATTGAATTTGAAGAGTTGACAAACATCTGCTGCGTGAACTCAGGTCAGCCAGGTCAAGGAGAGAAAAAAAAAAAAAAAAAAAAATCAACACAGAAGAAATTGACTACCAGACCAGAATTGAAAGGAACATCAAAGTCACTCCTACATCAAGGAAAATTCTTTGGCTGGTGTGATTGTTCTGTTCTTTGCTGCTACCACAAACTTTGCTTCAAATATTGTACCTATTTGAAAATTATTCAGAAGTATGTTTCATCTTCATTTATTTTTATGTTGTTTACCTTTTCTGAGAACCTTATGCAGCATTGTAATTTTTATTGTAGAAAAGGCATATTTCATTTGCATTGATTATTTTTACATACATGCTATTGGCCATTATTTGCCACACAAAGCACTTAATTTGTGTAATTCTTTCATTTTTTGTCTGTTAATAAATTTATCAGCTCGTGCTGTCTGTTATGTGCCCTTAAATGTTACCTCAAATGTTTATTTGAAGTATTTTTTGTAGGGTTTTTTTTACCAATAAAAAAAATCCTTTAACAACAAGCCACTAAGATTCCAAAGACTGACAAAAACCTGGAAAATCCTTTAAAATATTGGCCAATCACACTTACCAACTGTCTCTTGAATGGATGATTAATAATAGACTTATCTGGTACTTTGAAGTTAATAACAATTATAAACTTCCAGTTCAGTTTTAGAAAGAATAGAAGTGCAATAAACCAGCTGGTTTGACTGGAATCTTCTATTAGAAATGATTTTATTAAAAGAAGAACAGTTGACAGCAATGTTCTTTGACATCGTAAAAGCCAATAAAAACAAAATGAGTCTCAAAAGAATCTTTATTAATAACTTTCTAACAGTGTGTTTCCAATGCCCAAGTTGGCACTCCCCTTTCTGATTTGTATAACCAAAAAATGGTTGTACCACAATCAAGTATTTTACCAGTTACACTTTTTAATATTAAAATATCATTAAATGCCTGAATCCAGGAATTGACACTTCATTGTGGAGATTTCTTGATCTGCTATAGATTGAAAAATATCAACACAATCGAGTGCTAACTCTAACAATATCTCAATGAAATTAATAAATGGGCTACAGAAAATGGATTCAGATTCTCCATAACAAAAAGTCAGTTTGTACATGTCTGTCAACTCCAAAAGCTACACTACAACCCTGATTTATAACCTTATGTTCTGATAATCCCGTAGTAGACAAATATAAATTCTTGGGCATTATTTTTGACAGAAGATTATCTTGTATACCTTACATTAAATATCTGAACTAAGGAATTCAGATACTCAGAATGGTTGCCTGCACAGAATGGGGAGCTGATAGAGCCTATTGAAATTATAGTGATCATTGGTTAGTTCCAAACTGGATAGTAGTTGTTTTATTTATGGTGCTGCAAACAAGTTATATCTGAATGAACTTGATACAATTCAAGGGACTACAACTTATCTTAGAAGGTCTTTAGAAAGCCTGTATGCTAAACTGATAAAATGTCTGGCGCTAAAACATCAGAAATTAGTGCTACAATACTATACCAAACCTGTTAAAATAACCCTGTATTCAACAGTGTTTATCAACCACAATATAAATCTATTCAGCCAAAAAGAAAAAAAGCCATCAAACTTTTCAGAATTTGCATTAATGAATCACAAATAGACACTACTCTAACCACTGAATCTACTAGTTTTGAAAATCACCTTCGTTAACCAAATGGTCAAAAGTTTTATTAAACTGTACCAAACACCCTAAAACTAATACCAATCCATCTACCTTTTTAGAAAATATTGATATTTTACAGGAGCACCCAAACTATAAGCACATATATACTTAAGGCTCAAAAAATATTGATAAAATCAGATGTTCACCTGTTCTTGATGACATAGCAATCAAAAAATGCCCACTCGAAAAAAGTCACTATTTTTAGTGCTAAAGCTCTAACCATAGACTTGACTATAGGCATCATGACAGGCAATGAACCAGACAACTTCATAATTTTCTCAGATTCATTATCCGTACTTAAATCAATGAGAAACAAAAATACAAACAATCCCTTAATGGTTAAGTTACTAAACATGATCAATCCCATATGCATGAAAAACCAACTTGTCTTCTGTTGGGTATGTGGCCATACCAGTATCCATGGAAATGGAAAAGCTGACATGGTAGCAAAGGAATCACTAAAAATGAATATTTCAAATTTGAAATGGTATCATAATCTCAGACTTTCTTGGAAGAAAGAAATCATCCTATCAAGAATCAAAATAGGACACACAGGGATTATATCAAGATATTGCATAAGTGGAAAGAGAAGAAAAAGAATTTGGACATCCAATGAAATCAACATCATGGCAAATTCTATGAAAATGGTGACATTATAACACAGTTTAATGCAGAGAGAAAATGTTCTCATAAAGGTTTCCAAATCAGTTTATATAAAGTACTGCAATAAAAGAGGGTACAAAAAGTTCTTGTCATAACCAGGGAGGAAATTAAAATAAAGGCCATGAAATAAATAAGCTATTCTACACATTCACCTAGCACAACATCAACATGTACTTGACACATTTCTCAAGTTTTTGTTTTGTTTTGTTAAATCTTTGACAAAAAAAAAAAAAAAAAAAAAATGGTCCTTATGTTTGAACATTGAAATATTGTTCTGCTGCTGTAATCACTTCCAAATCATTTGAAAATGTTCAGTTTTCAAACTCTTTTCAAGGTTTGGAAACAAGTAATAAAACAAGATCTGATAAGAATGATGGTTAGCTTTATGCATTCAAAACAGAAATTCTTCCAAACATCCATCATCTTATCAGCCTTATGAGCAGGTGCATTGTTCTACAAAAAGAGAACAACATTTCTCTTTTATTTTTTAAATTTTTTTTTCAATGTCTCTTAATTGATTCAACAAGTTAGAACAATATTCTGTATTAACTGTTTGGTCCTTCTGAAGATATTTTGATTACTATCTTTCTTATCACCCAAAAACTATGGCCATGACAATTCCAACTAACTTCTGGGTTCTTAATTTCTTCAACATGGAGAATCAAAGTGCTGTACTGCATAGACTGTTGTAGAGCTTCTGGATCATAGTAGTGTAACCATATTATCATCAACAGTGACAAGTTGTTCCCAAAACAAATTTCTTTCCTAGATTACCGAAATTGTTGCAAAATCAACTTAGTTGTTTAAACAATATTCTTCTGGGTAAGTATTCAAACATTTTAGTACCTTTTTTGGCTGACAGCTTCTTCATGCACAAGTGCTCATGAATTATACACCAAACACATTTCCTGGATATTTCTAGTGTTTCAGCAATTCTTCTGGCCAAAACTAAATTAACATGATCAACAATTTCAGGAGTTAACACCATTGAAGACATCCCAGATTGTACTGCATCTGGAGTCTAACTGACCAGTTACTCAGTGATTGCATCATGCACTCAGATTTCCTTTGGAGCATTTTCCTGCAAAAACAGGCACCTCATACTGCTTGAAGTTTAACATGTTAGCATTTCATGTTTTCCATTGACATGGTTTAGCCACAGATTTGAAAATTAACATTTTATAATGTACATGACAAAATAATGCTCACATTTTGGGAAGTGGGTTATGCTGAAAACTTTTCATCACTAATTCATAATATTGCTTGATAAGAGGTTAGAATTTTATTTCTACTAAAAATGAACATCTTCCTGAATGCACAGCATGTTAGGATGCATATTTTGTAAAGCATTCTAACCAATCTTGGTGACTAAGCACCTATACATCAATGATTTTATGACATGACTGCCTAGAGGACCTTTTCAAAAAGATAAATCCTTGTATACTTGAAGGAGGTCGGTCTATACAACAATTTATAGCATGAAATATCTGTTCTAACTGATGAGTGATGCAACCAATAACCCAAAGGATTGTTTATAATCAATATATTTAATTTAAAAGAATAACCTTTTAAAAATCTTAAATACCCAACAGAAATGATATGCTGTGAAAACAGAATAATCAATCAACTGATAGTCATCTTATATGGCTTGCATTTATATCTTTGAACTTTAATATATATGTATATATTTTGTAGAAAAATATTAAGAGTATTAGGAGTTAGTGCACATTAAATTCGTAATACAAGCTCAGACTAGATTCAGAAAGACTAACTTTCCATAGTCTTTTGAGATTTTTATGTAGTTCCCAATGTTTTGCAAAATGTATAAAAGTAACAAAATATCGTCAAGGAAAAAAAAAAAAAAAAGATTAATTTTAATTCAATCAGGTATAGGATAATGCAATCTACCCCAAGTAATATTTCAAATACCTAATTTATGTGTGTTTGTATATATATATATTGATACTCCTTGAAGAGTGGATGAATAGGTCAGTCTATGAAAATCTGGATGTTGAAGGTAATATAAATCAGCTAAGTGACAAATTTTACTAAACAAGTTTCATATATATATATATATATATATAAAAACAAGTCTCAAAAATCTGAATATTTTTGTTTAGCTTTATATGTAGAGAGTTATTGATAACTCAGTTTTGAAATTGGACAAATCAAGATTAAAGAAAAAAACACTAAAAATACATACACAGGTTAAATACATAGAAAAATATTCTGTTAAGATAGAAAATTAAGTAAACATGAACAGAATTTTTTGGGATTTATCATCTAGTCTGCTTAATAGTACACAAATTAACAGATTATTTATCAAGAGATTTAAATCATCTTCAAAAAATAAAATTTATTAAAACCAACTTGGTTAGATGTTACTTACAGCAGGAAGTAACCGTTAACCTGAATTATTAAGCAATATTATAAAATTTGGAAAAATAAGAATTTGAACTCAGTTTGTACATTCTCCTTTCTATGCTGTTAACTGTTTGGTCAACTTTAAATTATTTTATTATTTAATAAATCTAATTAAAATGAAAATACTTACTTTTAAAATTTCTGCTTTGAGAGTTTCAATATTTTTCTGGTACTCTTGAATCAGTTGCTCCAATGTGGTGACACGGGCTTCAAGGAGAGACTTGTCTTGTTCAAGGGACTGGATTTTTTCATAATTCAGTCTTTCATATAAGAGACAAAAATAATAATAAATCTTCATGTATACATTCTGTTATGTAACATTTTCATTTTGCTGGAGTATTCAATTCAAGTAACACCACAAGATTATTAAACTCAATTTATGTTATTTTCTATTTGTAATATTTTCATGATATAACAAAATAATTTACAAATATTGAAACAAGTTTGGATCATGTAAATGAATCTAATTACTCACCCATGTAAAGCATCATCCGGAGCTCTTTTACTCAAGTGACTTACACTTATGGTACATGGTTGTAGTTCAACTGGCTACAAAAGAGAAAAATCTCTTCCAAAAATTTTGCCAGAAAATCAGACAAAAAAAAACAAAACAAAACATACTTCTTTTATTCAGATATTTCAATTAATGTAATCATCAAGCCATACATCATTTTTTCAACACAAAACAAGACATACCTTGACTTTTGCCAATGTCTTCTGTCTTTCTAATTCATTTTCCAATTCCTGAAAGAGTTTTACAGTAATGTCAAATGACAGAATTGAAAAAAACAGCACATAAAAGTCAATCTAAGTAATACATGCTGTCTGGAGAAATTAAGTACAGAGCCACAGCCCTCACCTTAGTAGGTTTTACTATTTGTATAATTCCATACCAAATAAGTATTTTTTTACAGAGTCAGGCTGCTAAGCCTCAAAGTTTGCCATATTAAAACTAGATAGCATGCATGCAGTCATTATTCTATGCTATATCTAACTTTGTCCCCATTTGAGATAATAGAAGTCTAGAAAAATAAACAAAACATTTTATTTATTATTTTAATACTGTCATGTCAGAGATGAGTTTAAATTTTCAAAATGCATTGATAACCACACAGTGACAGTCAATCTGAGACTATTACACCAACTTGTTTCTTTGACAAATAATGTAAATAAAGCCAAATAAATATTTCCCCTCCACTCAAAATAATCTCCTGAATTGTACATAAAATTATATTTTTACAGAGTATTTTAAACATATTGTAAATATACTTTAAAACTTAAAGAAATTAAAAATCAGAAATTATTTAAGCAGATAAATAAAAAATATGCAAAAGTATTTTTAGTATGATGACAGTAATAAGGAATGACTGCTTGCAAAATCTGTAACATTAATTTTTATCAGAATTTTTAAGTTGGTTATAATTATAGTATTTTAATAACACCTTTGTCCATTAGAAATAAAAATAAAAAAAAATCATGTAATTTCAAAATGAGATTTAGCCTTCTGCTATTCCTTGTTTCTTTCATTGAATCTATTTACTAAGAATAAAAATTGTGCACATAGAGCTAAAAAGTTCAATGCTGTTGATTAATGGACTTACTTTTATTCTCTCTTTTTGTAGACGATCTTGTCTTCGAGTGTCATTCTTTTCTGAAGAAAACTTTTCAGCATCTTGTTGAAGATCCTGATACACATAAAAATAAACAAGAAAAATCCAAAACATCAACTGATATAAATTATCTAAATTAAAATTCGAATCAAGGATGTAAGCATTAGTAAAAGTAGATAATCTTGCAAATCATCTCTTAATTATTTATGTCGGAAAACCTTTTTTAGAAGCTATTTGCTCATTTTCTAAAATTTTCCAGTGACCTTCATGTTTCTTCCAATTCTTTTAAATACTATTTTCATATTGTTAAATAACATTTACAAAAAAAACAAAAAAACACAAAAAAAAGGCTTATTTATTTGATATAGTAAACTTATATTAAAAATGAATTATAAATACAAAGATTAAAATATTAAAATAAATGTTATGCCACTACTGAATGATATATACCAAATGGGTTTTTTTTTGTTTGTTATTTGATAGCAGATATTAGTTGAAAAATTAATCCTGAAGATTATATTTAAAAGAATTTTTTTTTGTTCCATTATTACAGTACAGGACCTATATTGTTTTATTTCCTTTGTTCATTTTCTTCCTTTAGGTACATTTTGGGTCAATCATTGGTTTACCACTTCTTTAGCCCTTAGAAAGTGCCAGTTCCATCAGAATAAGTAACTAGTTTTTCTGTCCTTCACAAGAGGAAGAAAGTGTAGAGAAAAGAAAGAAAAGAGAAAAGAAAGTGTAGAGAAAAGAAAGTGTAGAGAAAAGAAAGTGTAGAGAAAAGAAAGTGTAGAGAAAAGAAAGTGTAGAGAAAAGAAAGTGTAGAGAAAAGAAAGAAAAGAGAAAAGAAAGAAAAGAGAAAAGAAAGAGAAAAGAAAGAGAAGAGAAAAGAAAGAGAGAGAGAGAAAGAGAGAGAGAAAGAGAGAGAGAAAGAGAGAGAGAAAGAAAAGAGAGAGAGAAAGAAAAGAGAGAGAGAAAGAAGAGAGAGAGAGAAAGAAGAGAGAGAGAGAAAGAAGAGAGAGAGAGAAAGAAGAGAGAGAGAAAGGAGAGAGAGAGAAAGGAGAGAGAGAGAAAGGAGAGAGAGAGAAAGAAGAGAGAGAGAGAAAGAAGAGAGAGAGAGAAAAGAAAGAGAAAGAAAAGAAAGAGAAAGAAAAGAAAGAGAAAGAAAAGAAAGAGAAAGAAAAGAAAGAGAAAGAAAAGAAAGAGAAAGAAAAGAAAGAGAAAGAAAAGAAAGAAAAGAAAGAAAAGAAAAGAAAGAAAAGAAAAGAAAGAAAAGAAAAGAAAGAAAAGAAAAGAAAGAAAAAAAAGAAAGAAAAGAAAAGAAAGAAAAAAAAAGAAAGAAAAGAAAAGAAAGAAAAAAAAAGAAAGAAAGAAAAAGAAAAAGAAAGAAAAAAAAGAAAAGAAAGAAAAAAAAGAAAAGAAAGAAAAAAAAGAAAAGAAAGAAAAAAAAGAAAAGAAAGAAAAAAAAGAAAAGAAAGAAAAAAAAGAAAAGAAAGAAAAAAAAGAAAGAAAAAAAAGAAAGAAAAAAAAGAAAGAAAAAAAAGAAAGAAAAAAAAGAAAGAAAAAAAAGAAAGAAAAAAAAGAAAGAAAAAAAAGAAAGAAAAAAAAGAAAGAAAAAAAAGAAAGAAAAAAAAAAAAAAAAACAGAGAGAAAGAATGTGTATATCTCTGTTACAGCCGGACCGGGTGTGAAATTGGATTTGTGTAAAGAAAAAGAAAGAAAAGAGGAAACGTGAGAGAGAAAAGAAAGGACAAATGAGTAAAAGAGAGAACTGAATATAAAGATAAGTAACTATATATTTTGGACTCGTGTTAGAAAGATACACATGCATACATAAATATTATGTTCTCATATACACCTTTCCACATGTCAAAATAGAAATATGTAAATCCTATCCCATGTCTTTTGGTTATGCGTTGATTTCTGCATTCGTAGTTATTCATACTTATATTTTTTTATGCATTCGGGTTCGGCTGAATCCACTTGGATTTAGGCAGATTTTGGTATCCCAACATAAGTCTTGAGATCTGGTCGTCGACTAGGGCATATGACAATATAATATATATATATATATATATATATATATATATATATATATAATATAATATATAATATATATTATATAATATATATTTTGACATTTCGATGGGTTCTCTGGATTCTGCTGAAGCTTCTGACCTGGTTGGATTATTTCTGTTGTATAATTTAAGTGCCTTTGATTGTCTAGATTCTAATAGTGTAGGATTGTATAGAGATGATGGTTTATCAGTTGTTAAAAACTCCACTAAAATTAAGGTAGACCGTATTAGGAAAATGATTCATAGGGTATTTAAGGATTTAGGTCTTAGGACAATAGTCACTACTAATGTTAAACAAGTAGATTTTCTAGACGTCACCCTAAACCTTGCTAGCAACCCTTTCCAACCATATGTGAAGGTTAATTCCAACCCGATATACATTCATCCAAATTCCAACCATCCCCCTTCAGTTATCAAACACATACCCTCTTCCATTGGATTTAGAATTAGCACTAACTCTTCTAACAAAGATGTTTTTAATAAACATTGTGACTTTTACAATTCTGCACTCAAAAATAGTGGATACAAAGATATCACTATTCAATATAAAAACCCTGTTAACTACAACCATAATAAGAAAAGAAGATCTAGAAAGATCATCTGGTTCACTCCCCCTTTCAATATAATGATTAAATCTAAATTAGGACGTATGTTTCTAAACCTCATCAAGAAACATTTCCCTAACCCTGAAACTAACCCACTTAGTAAAATATTTAATCCTAATACCCTTAAATTAAGCTATAGTTGTGCAGATAACCTAGAGAAAATAATTAAAAAACATAACAAATGAGTCTTTAACAAGTATAGGGACTCAAAAAGCTTGATTACTCAAAATGTTACTAACAGAAATACTAAATACTAAATATAATAACACAAATAATAATTTATGTAATTGTAGGTATCCTAATAATTGTCCACTACAAAATAACTGTGGAATTAGTTCTGTAGACTATCTTAGTACAATCTCAACTATTGAGAATCCAAATATAAAGAAGTTTTACATTGGTAGCACAATGAATACATTCAAAGAACGCTGGCGGGGGCATATGCAATCTTAATAACAGGGACTATAGGTATATGACTTCATTGTCCAAGTACTTTTGGAATCTAAAAGAAAAGAACAAAACACCTACGGTTAAATGGACATTGATTAAGAAAGCCCGAACATATAACTCCCTATATTCCCCATGTTACCTGTGTCTTAACGAAAAATTTGAAATTATTAGATTTAAAAACAAGGCTGATCTCTTAAATCAAAGATATGAACTAACGGTTAATTGTAAACACCGTTATAACTTATTATAGGGGTCGTATACTTTAAATGATAATGATATGTAGCTGTAAGTTTAATAGATTATAACTTTTATTGCCTGATGGTCAATCTGACGATATGAATGTGTATTGTATAACTACATAATGCTATTCATTTTTCTATATGTGTATGTATATATATATATATATATATATATATATATTTGTGTGTAGTTATGTGTGTTTGTACTGCAGAATGTGTATGTTTGTATATTAGTGTATTAATATGTTGCTAAGTTTTGTGTATATATATATATATGTGTGTGTGTGTATATGTATATATATATATATGTGTGTGTGTGTGTGTGTATGTGCGCACATATATATATATATATATATATATATAAAGTAAGAAGGTAAAAAGGAGGAGAAGAAGAGGTTAAAAATATTGGTGTATATGTGTATGTATTTGTAGATGTGGGTATGTGTGTGTGTGTATATATGTGGGTATGTATCCGTATATGTATGTATATATGTATATATTATAGTGTATATATGTAAGTGTCTGTATGTTTATGTAGTTGTGTGTATATATATATATATATATACACATGTATGTATGTGTAAGTATATGTATATATATGTGTGTGTGTGTATATATATATATATGTGTGTGTGTGTGTGTGTGTGCATGTGTATGTAGGTATATATATATATATATATTGTTATATTGTGTACCTAAATTTATTTACGTATATTTATGTTGGTATGAATGTGTTTTTATATATGTATGTTAGGATATGTGTATTTTTGTGTTTGCATGTATATGGATGTATGTGTATGTATGTATGTTTATATATGTTTTTGGTTAAATGGTGTCGTATTTATGTATATGTACGTATATATGTGTATTTGTTATTATAGATTGGTATTTTTATGTATATATTTATGTGTTTATATATTTATGTATATGTGTATGCATATATATATATATATGTGTGTGTGTGTGTGTTTACTTATGTAGGTTTACAGTTGTATATATGTATGTTGACACCTATTGTATATGAAATTGTTTATGTGTACGTGTAGGTAGGGAAACTTGGGTATGTCATTACGGCCACATGGGTTAGTATATGTGTGTATGTATGTTTATATTTGTGTATTGCTGTGTGTATATATGTATTTATATGTGAGTATCTGTACACATATATGTCTGTATATTTGTGGGTATATATGTGTATATATGTATGTATGTGTACTTAATATCATAGAGATATATACGTATGTATATGTTTATGTATGTATGTGTAGGTATTTCGGTGTGTATGTATGTATATTTATGTATGTGTGTGTATATGTATATATATATGTGTGTGTGTATACACATATATGTATATGAGGTGGACATCGTAGTTACCTATGGGTGTTGACTTTAATGTCCGGTTTTATATTTACATACACTATTTTAATATATTAAATAATATTATTTTTAATCATTTTTATCTTTGTATATTTACTCACTTAAGTTATATTTCAATAGGTTGTTAACATTCGTGTAATGACACTTTTCGTCTTGGCAAGGCCGAATTTAATGCTTATAAACTTCAAAGGACGAATATTTTCTATGAAAATTTCTCGGACATTCAGGCCGGTAAATGTTATTTAATACTGTTTATTATAAACAGAGCATTTACTTAAATACTTGTATCTATAAAAAAGAACATTAAACATAAAAAATGTCTAATAAATAAATTGTCGGACTTTGTCCATTTCTTAATATATATATATATATATATATATATATATAATATATATAATATAGGTATCTCCATTAGGTCACATGTATAAAAAAAAAAAAAAAAAAAAAAAAAAAAAAAAAAATCGGCATATCACGATGGAAAAAGACTCATAAATCAACGAAAACAAAGTTTTGTTTAAATATGTTGTTATTAATTGAAAGCTAAAGCATTAAATTTATTATTTACAGTAAGTAACATATTCTGGTGTCTTTCAGATAGAAATTATATAGATTGGAATGTCAAATATATGCTCGATTTTTGTTTAATTTTCTTAAAAGCGGCCATTTTCTTAAATTTTCTTCAATTTTAAGAAATTTGTAAACAAACAAAATTTTTAATTTAAACTTCTTCCTAAAATAAATTTATATATTTTTGACACGTTATTTGAGTAAAATTAGAAAATTTAAAGTTAAATTAATCTGATATGAAACAAACAGTACTTGTAGCTTAAAAAATTTGTATCCAAACATTTCTTAACAATGTGTCTGAATTTTTTGCATGTCTTTCCTCACGTTCGCAAATGACGAGGTGATGACAGACAACTATGGATGATCAAAATTGACAATTTCTTAAAAGTAGGCAAATGTGGTTTTTGTATATGAACAAAATGACAACATACCAGGTTAATGCA
The DNA here is from genome assembly GCA_963932145.1 of Acanthosepion lycidas. Taxonomy (NCBI): domain Eukaryota; kingdom Metazoa; phylum Mollusca; class Cephalopoda; order Sepiida; family Sepiidae; genus Acanthosepion; species Acanthosepion lycidas. The sequence continues at coordinate 64,723,816 of OZ010590.1, read as the reverse complement.
ATGTGTTTCATTTTATGGCATTAAATGCAATAGAAAAAAAGAAACAAAAAAAAAGAAACAAAAAAAAAAGAAACAAAAAAAAAAGAAACAAAAAAAAAAGAAACAAAAAAAAAAGAAACAAAAAAAAAAGAAACAAAAAAAAAGAAACAAAAAAAAAGAAACAAAAAAAAAGAAACAAAAAAAAAAGAAACAAAACAAAAAGAAACAAAACAAAAAAAAGAAACAAACAAAAAAACAAGAAACAAACAAAAAAACAAGAAACAAACAAAAAAACAAGAAACAAACAAAAAAACAAGAAACAAACAAAAAAAAACAAACAAAAAACAAAAAACAAAAAAAACAACCAACCTCTAATTGCCTCTGCAATTGCTTGGATTTTCGCTCCAGTCTCTGTTTCTCTATGTTGTCCAATTCAAGTTTCTGCTCCAATTCCTAGAGAAAGAAATCATTCAAAACTTAAACCAGATTCATTAAGTAATCAATGCAAATTGTAATGTAAGATTCCATGTCTATCATTTATGAAAAAAAAAATAAACAAACTATTTAATATATTTTACACAAAAGATCTAATAAGCACCTGAAATTATCAGTAAAGATAAATTCTTTGTACTAAATTTCTAAAACAGAAACATGATGGAAAAATGAAAAATTGAAAATATATTACAATATCTTAGAATTTTCTCTCAGAAGACAGTTCACATTTATGTAGAATCTTCATTATAATTAATATCAATGCAAAACATTTCTACACAGTTCCTATCAGAGATATGTAAAAGCATTTTACCAAATTCTTATTTACTGAAAATCTACTCCAATATATAATTCAAAACGGTATCCATTACTAGGAAAATAGCTGACCTGAAAGTGTCAAATTATTTTTATATTAGCTGGTTATATTTTACAAAACTGTTGAAAAAGAAAAGGTAGTTTTAATTAAAAACATAAACAAAAAATATTTTATTGTAATTATAACATTACTCAGCAATTTAAATCATACAAAAGAAATACATGCATTAACTGTTAAAAGATTTCTCTTTCAACAAGACACTGAATGCAAAATACATTTTCACAAGCACAACTTGGACAGTAAGCACATCCAAATATCAGGCAGAAACAAGACATTAACAAAATAAAAATATTAGAAAGTGGTTAATTGAAGAGTCAGATAGCTTAAAACAGGGATTATATCAAGATATTGCATAAGTGGAAAGAGAAGAAAAAGAATTTGGACATCCAATGAAATCAACATCATGGCAAATTCTATGAAAATGGTGACATTATAACACAGTTTAATGCAGAGAGAAAATGTTCTCATAAAGGTTTCCAAATCAGTTTATATAAAGTACTGCAATAAAAGAGGGTACAAAAAGTTCTTGTCATAACCAGGGAGGAAATTAAAATAAAGGCCATGAAATAAATAAGCTATTCTACACATTCACCTAGCACAACATCAACATGTACTTGACACATTTCTCAAGTTTTTGTTTTGTTTTGTTAAATCTTTGACAAAAAAAAAAAAAAAAAAAAAAAAAAAAAAATGGTCCTTATGTTTGAACATTGAAATATTGTTCTGCTGCTGTAATCACCTCCAAATCATTTGAAAATGTTCAGTTTTCAAACTCTTTTCAAGGTTTGGAAACAAGTAATAAAACAAGATCTGATAAGAATGATGGTTAGCTTTATGCATTCAAAACAGAAATTCTTCCAAACATCCATCATCTTATCAGCCTTATGAGCAGGTGCATTGTTCTACAAAAAGAGAACAACATTTCTCTTTTATTTTTTAAATTTTTTTTTCAATGTCTCTTAATTGATTCAACAAGTTAGAACAATATTCTGTATTAACTGTTTGGTCCTTCTGAAGATATTTTGATTACTATCTTTCTTATCACCCAAAAACTATGGCCATGACAATTCCAACTTCTGGGTTCTTAATTTCTTCAACATGGAGAATCAAAGTGCTGTACTGCATAGACTGTTGTAGAGCTTCTGGATCATAGTAGTGTAACCATATTATCATCAACAGTGACAAGTTGTTCCCAAAACAAATTTCTTTCCTAGATTACCGAAATTGTTGCAAAATCAACTTATTTGTTTAAACAATATTCTTCTGGGTAAGTATTCAAACATTTTAGTACCTTCTTTGGCTGACAGCTTCTTCATGCCCAAGTGCTCATGAATTATACACCAAACACATTTCCTGGATATTTCTAGTGTTTCAGCAATTCTTCTGGCCAAAACTAAATTAACATGATCAACAATTTCAGGAGTTAACACCATTGAAGACATCCCAGATTGTACTGCATCTGGAGTCTAACTGACCAGTTACTCGGTGATTGCATCATGCACTCAGATTTCTTTTGGAGCATTTTCCTGCAAAAACAGGCACCTCATACTGCTTGAAGTTTTACTTTTCTTTTGTCCATGGAAAAAACCTGGAAATGTTGATGACCCCAGTATCTAAAATTTGTGCTAAAGCCAAAGTAGAGTAATTTTCTGATGACTTTTATACAAAAGAAAACATTATTTTGCAAATTCTATATCCAAAGTGACAACATTTTTAGGGTTGACACAATCAAAAGATCACATCAAATGAAAAACTCATTTGACAAAAAGGTCTTCAAAAAATGTTGGCTCAACTGAAACAAGACATTCATAACTGTGTTGAAGAGGAAAGAAGTAGGAGATGATTTTGTCCTTAATTTTGTGAAAATGTACACCTTGTCTGACATTCCCTTACACAAAATTGACAAAATGAGGCCATTCATATTAAAACATTGTAAAGAAGGTGGTGCTATTCAAAGTGTCAATTGTGTTGGGCAACTTTATCTATCAAAATTGTTTGCTTGTCACTTTGTTGCCCTGAAAGTCAAGCTTGCCAATCAGTCAGCATCATAACAGAAGAAACAACTATCATGACCACAGCATTTTGAATGTAATTGCAAGCATTTGTGGGGAGTCATTTCTCATTGGTGTTGTAATTTTGCGAGAATGCAATCATCAAACTGTAAGTCAGACATGAATCCGAGCTGTAACTCATGTGGATATTGCATTTGAGAATATAATTGCCTTTGTAACAGATTCTACAGGCTATTGCAAAAAAGCTTATAAGGAAATGTTGTTAAATGTTTTTTTGTTAACAATTGCCATATGTTGGGCTTCGCATATATTTTAAATCTTGGTGGTTTTGGATCCACTTTTAAATGATCAGTTGCCTTTCTTTTTCTCCTGGATCAGCGTACCTCAGGTAAAATCATTGCAGGCATTGTTAGATCAAATGTATCAAAAATCACCTCCATCGGCATTTCTTCCGTGGAACCGCTGTCAACCAAGTTTGAAGAGCATCGTCTGATCTGGTTAATGTGCTGTCTGCACGTGAATTTTTCGCCTTTCACCAAGTACATCATATAGCCAATCCGCTTTTCTATTTTTTGGTACCTCCATAGTGTTACCAGAAACAACCTTCCACTTTGAGCTTCTTAATGATGGGGTCACAATTTCTGTAGGTTCTTCTTGTGGTTCTATTTGTTCAGCCTCTAGCTTCCCTTTTGTTGATCTTGTGCTTCTTAACATTTTCGGTGGTGACTTCAGTTGACTTAAATCATTTAATAATACTGCATGTCCTTGGCTGCGGGTAACTCGCTCCCCAGTTTTTCTCAGTGTTGGCTTCATCTTTACTTTCTGGGGCTTTTTTTTCACGTATACAGTCAGTGTTGCCCATTCACTATACTCAACTTTTTTTAAGTACTGGTTTTCTCTAATCTGTCCAATTCTTTATCTATCTGTTCAATAGAGGCAAACAGCACATTCCTTTTCTTTTTAAATACCACCTGAGCATTTTCTTTTAGCTGGAATTTTGCCTCCATCTTGGTACACGTTCTCAACCCTGGAGAAAAAACAGTAGGAAATGTTTTAAGTTTTTTGGGCTTCGGTGTTTAAACTTTCCACCTTGTAACAGAAGGAATTTATCGGTAGATCCCATAATTGGAATTCTGTTATCCAATTCGTACCAAGTAAGTTTGTGGTATTTTCTATGACAAATAGTTCAGCTTTTCATGTTTTTTTTATTTAACGTGACGTTTGTAACAAATAATAAATTGTTTTTTTTTCTCCCATCACTAACCTCGCAATTTTCTTTGTCTTCATTAAAGTTGGTTTCCCCAACTTCTTCCACGTATGCAAATTTATGATAGATAGATAGATCTGAGCCAGTGTCGAGTTGCATTTTTATATTTTTATTACTTATTTTGACAGTAACAAATTTTCTGGTTATTCCATCTTTTACCACGTTGGACTTTAATTTTCTTATTTTATTGTCTTTATTTTTTGACCTGCAATGCGTGCTTTTATGACCAACTCTTTTACAGTTGAAACATTTTTTATTCCTAAAATCACAATATCTGTACCAGTGTAGTTCACCGCAAGCAAAACATGGCTTCGGGAGGTTTTGTTTATTTTTCTCTGGTATTTCACTTTTTGCTTGATAATCTGCAATTTTAGAATTCTTTTTGGTAGACTGACTTTCTTCTTTGTAGCGTATTTTCCTTACATGCAAAATGCCAGACTGTTCTATCTTTGTCGAATCTTTCTTTACGCTAACATATCTTGTGCAGTCTTCTGCCAATTTCTGTACTGTAATACTTAGATTGCTTTCCAATTTTGCCAGTACTATTTTCTCAACTCTGCGTCTAATTCCAATACCAGCCCCTGAACAAACACCAAGCACTTAAAATTGTCTGCACTTAACTCTGCCAGTTTGAATTCTTCACAATGCTTATTCACATTGGCTGCGTACGTTAGTCTTGTTCGTCATCTTTCATCAGATTCAAACATTTCCACCTCTTGTGAAACAAAGATGTCTTTTTACTAAATAATTCACTTTAACGCCTCAGTAAATGTCAACTCACTAGTTTTTTTTTTTTGGTAAAATGTAGTTTACCAGTTTGTTATGCTCAGCAGTTCCTAATTTGCTTAAAAGAAGTATAACCTTCTTTCCTTCAGACCACGAGTGGCAGTTCTCGTTATACACGTCCATATATTTTTTATAATACTCCTCAAAAGTTATCTCTTCATCCAGACTGTACATGAATATTTCAATTGAATTCCATATTGTATTCTCTGGGAAAGAATCATTTTGTAGATTTTTCTCTTTCCTCTTCTCACTTATTTCCAGAATTTTGTTTTGAAACTCCCTCTGCATCTGTTCCATTTTTTGTTGGAATTGCATTTGTCTATTGAAAGTTTCCTCCTGTAGCGGCATCTGGAATGTTTTTTGTTGCTCTAATATTGTCATCTGTTGTTCTGACTGGAACTTAAAGAATTCCCGGAATATATTTTTGCATTCCTCCATCTTCGCAAAAAATTTACACAATAGCTAACTACTGTTAGGGCGGGGGGGGGGGGGTCCTATGAATTTGCAATTCGTGACCTAATTGAGCAAACTGTATTATCAGGGAGAAAAAAATTTCTTTTCTCAGTTGAGAATATGACAGATTTTTTCATCACTAAGTTGATGTCTCGGCTTGTGAAAAACTTTGCCAAGTTTTTTTTTTTTTTTTTTTTTTTTTTTTTAAGTGTGAATCCAACGCTTTTGTTGCCAAAGTTAATGTGGCGAGTGAATTTTTTTTCTTCCTCCAAATGAGTGCGAATCCTCATCGCCAAAGTTATTGTGGCGAGTGAATTTTTTCTTCCTCCAAATGAGTGCGAATTCTCGTTGCCAAAGTTATTGTAGCAAGTGAATTTTTTCTTCCTCCGTATGAGTGCAAATCCTCGTCACCAAAGTTTTTGTGGAGTTATTTCACAGTGGAGGCTTGTGTTTGTACTAAATCGGTCCTAAATAGTTTGATCTACAAAACGTTAGGAACTTGATATAATAGGTATTACGCAGAGTAATCTTCTTGTGGTCGCTGGCTACTTTCATATTCGACTAAATGATGTTGACCACTGTCGTCCGACATCGACTGACCCTTGTTTCTCTTACTACTCTTACTTATATTAGGTGGGAGAGTCTATTTACTATAGAATAGGTCTGTTTCACCATAACACACAGAGAGAGAGAATTATTTCAAATTTCCAAGAATTTTTCAGCACATCTTTTTCTAAACTGAATAAATACCTGGACACCCACTGTGTGTAACTTTTACAAGGCAACTCACCTGTTTGATCCTAGACAGCTACCCTATATAGGCCATGATTTAGACAGTTTTGCAAACATCAAGGACTTACAATGTCGTCCTACTGATCTTCTTGAAGAATTCCAAATGTATGTGAATTATCAAGATGATGTAACAAATCCTTTTAATATCCCATCATTTTGGAATGCAAATAAGAGCAGATTTCCTCTTTTAGAACAGATTGCCAATAAGGTCATATGGATGCCTGTTACCAGAATAGATGCTGAATGTTCATTTTCTCAATAAAAATTTACTCAATAAACGTGAAAGTCCTGAGATCACCAAGCAACTCACAGTATATTACAATGGAGATTTAGAGAAGAGATTTGAAAATTAAATATTTCCTAAATTAAGAAATTAAGCAGCATTTCAACTTGGGATAAGTTGTTTTATTCAAATTTTGAATTAATATGTCTAATTTGTTTTTTAATATTTTGTTACAAAGATTAGTTATGTTTTGATTACTGTTTTATAAAATTTTAATCAAAATGTTTGACTTTATTCAGATATGTATTATTGAGATTAAAGTTATTTGCTGTTGATACCTTAAATGTAGTTTTTATATTATGAATCAATAATTAAAAATCAATCTAAATACTTTTGCTTAAAAAAACAAAAACAATTTGGGTTTTGAATGTTTTCTTAAAGAAGGAAATTCTGATTAAAAGTTCGGCCTCAAAGATATGCACTGACATTCCATTGTTTTATTGTCTAGTCATGTTACATTTTTTTATTTTTACATATTTATTTTTGGACTTGCCTTTTAACACTTAAAAAAAATATTTGTAGATATTTGCTATTTATTTATATGCAATAAAACTTTGAATTGTGTTTTTATTTTCAGTTTTAATAATAATTATAGCAGATTGCATTGCAATTTTTTCATAAAATGGAAAAAAATGAAATTTACCAAAAGTGGAAACAGAATCAAGGAAAATTTGAAATGGAAAATTGGGGGCCCTATACCTGCAAATCCAACTTGACATGAATTTTCCAGTTGTTGAATGAGTGAGTGGTGTAATGGATAGCAGCTTGGGATGAGAAATCGGAGAGCAGAGATCAAATTCCAGTAAATCTTTAGAAATGTTTATATTTAAGATTATATTTATTATTCCAGACAATAGAGATAATGCATAAAGTAAATATAACCTTCAGAGTTGTTGCTTATCTTTAGCAAAATAAGGCCCCACTGCTAGTCATTATATCTAATACTGGATCTGGTGATTCCAATGCTATCAAAATGTTAACACCCAATGATAACATCTTACAACAAAAATACATTCTATTGGAGTAACAATTTTTTTTAAAAATTCATTTCAGTACAGGTCAAATCAAATGATCATTGATAAACATGCAAAACTGATCAAGATTTAAAAAAAATGTAGCTGTGGACAAAAGATCAAAAAGTGAACTGTTGAATGCAGCAAATAAATGCATTAAGCAATGTGAACAGGAATGATAAATTACAAATATGTCTAGAAATGCAAACAATGAGAGTGCAGTATTTTGGTAAGTGAACAAGTGCTGTGATGAATAAAATCCAAAATAGAAATGACAAGAAAAGAAAAAGCAAATAAGAAAACGGTTAATTGAAGACATTTGATAAAGTCTATTTTGTGAGGTGAGGTGTAGCAAAATAGGAATAAATATCAATATTCAAAATGTTACTATTTTGAAAAAAGGATTTTTAAAGATTTTAATATTTAAATATCTTAATTTTATAGTTTAAACACCACAGTATTAAAAATAAAAAAGTACGAATCAAATTTACAAGAAAAATTCTTAAATTTATGATTTTTGTATTTTAACATTCTAGCAACTGTTTTTATAAATTCAAATGACAATTTCTAACAAATGAAAAACTATAAAGTTTGATGACAAAAGAATTTTATTTGATATTGTTGAGTTTTGTAGCTATGAGAGAGAGTCTCAGAACAAAAAGCTTAGAAATTTTGTCATGTCTTAAAAAAAAAAAAAAAAAAAAAGAAAAAAAAGAGATCTCTTTTCTGTAAATGGTAACTTTTGAGCACTGACCAATGGTGTGTGCAGATGGTTAAATATTTTGAGATATTCAGACTATCATCCTCATCTCATTCTAGCTTTCAAAAAAACAAAAAAAATAAAAACAGTTAGGAATGAAAATATGTGTATGTACACAGAAGACCTTATACAGGCTGAAAAACAAACCACCATGAAGGATCTAAGCCTCTGTTTCTAGCATTTTATAATTTTGTGTCTGAATTTGTTTAATTTTTATGCCTATTCACTTCCAACAGTTTATAAAACTTTGGCAAAAAGGAATTCAAAAATACATGTACAAATATTATGCTCAATGTTTCAGTACTTAAATCAGGTTTTAAATAAAAATCAACAATAAGGATAATAGCCATAAAATATCAAAATCCTTCCAAGACAAATGTAAGGCAAACTAGTAGAAGATATAAGCAGCAGAAAAGAAAGATCCCATAACCGTTTTAAATAGGGTGCTGTGATCTTTAGATAGAAAACAAAGCCTGGTAGACTTGATGCAAGATATCAAAAAATAATTTTGGTGATATTTACTAGCTTTTACAACTTCCAAATCCAAGATAAAAATAACCACCAAAATAACTTTTCAATAATTTTATATATTATTTTCTTGCTGAGTACTTTTGAAATTTGATACATTTGTTTTCAAGAATTGTCTGTTTACATAACCATTTTTGGTTAATTCTGGCATTCTCATGTTTGATAAAAACAATTTCAAGTCACTCAAAGTGACAGCATATAAATGATCAAACTTGGGGGAAAAAAAAAAAAAAAATTTACTTTGACAATTTATATGTGGCCTGAATTTGGTTCCATCAAAGGTGAGAACGCTGGAATTAAAAAAATAATTGTGTAAATAAATATATATATATATATATATATATATATATATATATATATAAATAAAAGAAAAACAATTTTGATAGGACCTATCTCAAGAAGCTCAGGATAAAAAAGTCATGACACAAAATACTCCCAAAGAAATTTGATAATTTCTTGATTTATACGAGTTAGGATTTCCATTTGACATACTTTAAAAACTAACTTCCCGTGTACAAAATTTAATTTTTAATATTCTCAAACATTTTGTTCATGCAATAAGACTACCTTTATCTGCAGAGTACATGTTTTAAATGTCAATGAAAATATTTTAGCTCATGTCATTTGGATGACAGATAGAGTCAACAAAATCTGCAAATTTTTGTGAGTTTACCATTTTAATAATAGTTCACTTCAAGAACTCACTTGTTATCAGCAAAATTTATAGAAAATTCAACATTGAGATATAATCAAATGATATGAACATAGGTTATTAAACCAGAATTTTTAAAAAATTCTTTCAATAGAAAGTTTTTCAAGAAATATTGAAAAACAAAAATATTTTATCTTGTTTAATGCTTAAATTTGGAGAAAAAAAACTCTTCAATCAAGATAGTATATGTTTGAAATATTTAGAGTAAAACAGACTGTCTAATATGTTTAAAGAGGAGCTATAGTGTATTTAACAGGTTCAAAATTCAATATTCAATACTTGTGTAATTATCTGAAGATTATCTCATTTTCAGTGTGAATTCACCTTTGATAAAGAAATTTTATTTGGACAAATATTTTGAGAACTTAGAATGAAGAATGTAAACATTTACAAGAACTGAGCATTCCTCAGGAGATGGAATAAAATATTTTGGGAGCTCTACAAGAGTAAAAAAAAAAAAATAAAAAATTGGGAATCATCACCAGCATTGATTTCCTCAACTCAAAAATGTAAAGAATACAAAAGGACCAAATACTGACAATCTAAAAGAGGGCATTAAAAAAAAAAGTTCAATATGAATGTAAATTAAGTATATTGAAGAAAAATTGGTCATTGCCTAGACATACAATACATAAGAACAAAAATCTGAAAGAAAAAAACAATGAAATTTGCTAAAATGAATCTTGCCATGTGCTGATTTTATAAACAATGAAAATTGAGAGCTCTTCATGGACAAAACAAACATTCTTACTATACTATTTGACACCAAGCTAGCTGGAGAGAACATTAAGTGAAGTTATGGTATAAAGAATATTAGTTAGGGCTTATTATTGCAATATGTTTGATTTGCATTTTTTTCTTTTACATGCTTGTTTTTGAAATTTTCTGGTCTTCTTCAGACTATGGCTATTAAAATGCATGAATATCACTGAGCCAAAAAAGATTGTGGACATTTCTTGAACAAATAGCAGCAACTGCTTCTTTTCTTCAATAATATCACTAAGTTCTATATAGCTGGAGTGAGGTTTTTCTAAGTTAGGATTTGCTTGAAGGCAGACAAGTAAATTTTCAGAAATTTCTCATGAATGATAGAGTGCACTTGATAGTGGAACAAGCTGGTTCTGTACTGATAACAACTGATGGAAAACAAAATTTTGTCAACTACCCAGACAAATGAGACTGTACTAAATCGAGTATACAGTTTAGGAATTAGAATTGTATTAGCATGTCTTATGTTTTTTAGATATGTGCATAGTGTATTTATGTTCAACATTAATAATAGCACATTTTGCTCAAAGAAAATTTTAATGATAATGGGAAATCACGGAATATAAAATACTTTGTATTTGAAATATTCAGAAATGTTCGAGACAATAGGCACTTGTGCATCAAGCTAGTCTACAATTGTATAAACCCAGTAGGTAGTTACTTATAGTTTGGATTGACCCAGTTTTGTTACCTCAATTCCATCTGAGGGCACCACTTGAGAGAACCCCTCTCACCGTTCTCATTGCAGCCAGGTTCTTTAATAAGAGTAAGGATAAAGATGTGAATGCAAAAAGTATTTTAAGGAACAACTGGTATTCTATTCTTTCATATTCTGCCAGCATGTTGCTTATTAAATCAGCCCAGTTTTCAGCTCTATGAAACCAAGAATGTTCTGTACAACTAACATGAATAAATGCCATGCTACCAGCTAAAGTGTATTCAGTTTAACTTGCTATTAGACATCAATTTTCTGATCTCTGATCCAGTGAAAATGTCTACTTTCAGTTTTGAGTCACTTTTCTCTGTATTTAATTTTCTTTTTAGGTATTAGAATACACAACCATTGTATGCCACTGATTTTATTAACTTCTTCATGTGACCAAGTGTAATGTGAAGGGATGGAAGATCTTTTGCAGGTTCTGCCAGTGGTATAAATTGTACCAACTGTATTCATCTCTTTTCAACCAATCTTTTACAAATGTACAGATTGCTGTCATCTCATGTTTCAGACACAAGCAGCACATATTTTTGTATATGCCAGCTGCAATCACAGGCTGAAAGACATCAACTTTAGATCACCAGATATTCCGTATATAAACCGAGTAATGACAACCTTTGACCCAGGTTTTTTAAATTCATGTAGGTCAGTCAACTGGAATACAGTTTTGGATTTTTTTTTTCATTGAGAAACCACAAATATTAACCGTGCAAAAGTAATAGATTATTGGTTAGCTTATATAATACCATTGATAGAGCAAAATGTATTTAATTCAGTTTGCCATTCAATCACTGTAAGCCTCAAGTCATAGATGATGCAGCATATTTAAATGCCCAACTTTTCAAGCTGGAAATAATATTTGTAGGTTCTTTAATTTGGTCCCATTGTTCTTCTGTTGGTAATACAGAGTAGACTTCAAAAAGACATAACTGATTTATCTGAGTGATTCACACAGCCTCCCTTGTTCATGATTTAACACATTTAATATATCACAAAAGCTATGCAGTTCATATGATGACAATACAAACACAAAATTAACAAAAACAAATTAAAGCACAGCAGCAAGACAGTAATTTACATTATTCGGACTATTGTCCTCATCTTTGTCGCCATATTTATTACAACGTTTCGGCCATTATACGCTCCGGCATCCTTCAGGTGGTTGGAATGTCAAACTGAACCCTTTATATTCGCTCACTGGGGTAGACTGTTCTAGTTCCACATGCCATATTTTTAATGGATGTCAGTTATCAGTTATCTCCTGTTAATTTCCCTCCGAAATTTCTCCACTGCCTTAACCGAGTATTGAACTCACACTCTTTGGGTCCTGTCACTGGATCTAACTAACACCTTTATCCACTGTGCCACATGTCCTTGAAGAAGGCCGGAGCATACAACGGCTGAAACATTGTAATAAATATGGCGAAAAAGATGAGGACAATAGTCTGAATAATGTAAATAATGTACATAATACCTCATCTCAGAAATATAGACAGATACAGCAAGACAGTAATATTACACACTATATTAATAATTACAGTAATGGGGGATTTTGCTGAGAGTTAAATGTTTTGCTGGAAATAATTTTTCCTTCAAAAATTGGTTACGAATCAATGTAGGCAAGCAGATTTGGTAAACAGTTTTTTGTTTTTTTTTTATTTTCCTGCAGAGCCCAATTTCTTTAATGAAATTTATGATGTTACTTGGATTGGTATTTTCAAATCAGTCCTTTAAGTTATCCAATTTGTAGAGTTTGATTTGGGTTTGCTGGAAGTTACAGCAAATTTAGTAAAATGTTTTTGACTGTATATGGTTCCTGGCATGGGACACATTGGCAGTTCTTCATTTTTTAGTAGATATTGATGGGTTATGTATGTGTGTCCTATACAGAGTCTGGCTATAACCATCACCTATCTTATCGTTCTGATAGGTGATGGTTATAGCCAGACTCTGTATAGGTCACAATACATATCCCATCAATATATACTAAAAAATGAAGAAACTTGCCAATGTGTCCATGCCAGGAACCATATACAGTCAAAACATTTTACTAAATTTGCTGTAACTTCCAGCAAACCCAAATCAACACTCTACCAAATTGGTCTATTTCTCATTAATAGGATCAGGAATGATTGAAATACCAATCCAAGTAACATCATAAATTTCATTAAAGAAATTGGGCTCTGCAGGAAAATAAAAAAAAACAAAACTTACAGATGAAAATGTGACAATTCATTCTAGACACACACACTAAAATGAAAATCCTAATTATTCAAAGGTTTGTAGAATGATGGTACTGATTGGGAAGCTTAAATTTCCATCTTGTTCTTAAATAACTCTGTGTGTGTGTGTGTGTGTGTGTGTGTGTGTGTGTGTGTGTGTGTGTATATATATATATATATATATATATATATATATATGAATTGGGATCAAACACAGCTTAAATATGGATCGGAATCTGACAATGATGGGATAAAGAACAGGAAATGTTTATAAATCTAACAGGTTTCACTTTTATTAAAGCTTCATCAAAAAATGAGATATAGAGTAAAAGAAATTCTGGTATTTTTTTCTGTGTTGTTTGATTTTCATTAGTTAATCTGACTTCACATGCATTTGACTTGTCAAGTAGAGTTTGTGTGCATAAGTGTATCATTATATATTAGTTTACCTACTGTACACTGATATGATAAAAGTAATGCGATAACAGTATGTGAAGGTAATGGTAGATGGTGATACCATAATTTGACATAATAGAAAAACCAAGTCATAGCAAGGCAACATGAATTATTGGTGATGGAACAGGGCATGACAGTGGGCGCAAGATAGGATGTTCCATTTTTACATTTATGGAGACATCTGGGTATAGTGCTACATGTGTAACGAAAATACCTGATGGAAATCATTACTGCTCCTTGTGAATAGCAGTGACCCACCACAGATCCTTAATGATCGTGACTACAAGCATGATAACGTATGAACAACTTTGGCTCAAATCATATCCACATTCAATATAGGTGATACCAGACACAAACTAGTAGGTCAGTTCAGTGTTCTTTAGCTTTAGTGTGGGGAGTGTTCAAACGGTAGGAAATAGGTAGAATCAAGTTACTGACTAGTGATGCTATGTTACCACTGCTTTATGAACACATACTCCTAATTTATGGACTTCATGTACTAACAACAATTAGTGATTCCACTAGGGTAATGTATTAGGTCAACAAGGCCCTAGTTCTCCAAAACTAGTTTAAAGAGCTTTCTGGAGACTCCTGATAAATTGTATAACGATGACATTTGCCAGATATGAGCCCAAATGAACATCTATGATATGCTGGATTCTGCAAGTATCAGAGAACAGCCATTGAGACCAAAATTGCTGCTGTTGCTAGGAGTTTTACATATCAGGCACCTATCCCATGACTTGGCACATCAGTGTAAATGAGTTTCTTGAAATATAAAGGTTTTTTTTTTTGGGGGGGGGTTCCATTAATTTGGCTTTTTTTATGATGTCTTTAGAATCTTTTCTATTCTGCTAACAAACAACTTTTATACAAGAAATAAAATTTCTAAACATTCTGTGAGAAACAGTTATCTAAGGAAAACCTCAAATATTAAAAGAAGACCAGAAAGGTAAACTAGAATTAAAAAAGTAATAAAAAATTCAAACAGAAGCAATAATAAAAAAAAAAATACAATTGATGGTTGCATAGTATTAGTAACATCGAGGAAGAGGAAGAAGAGCAAGGCATATTTTGCAGATATACCCCTCCCCCTTAGATTGTTGGAATTTAACTAATGGTGTGGCTCTGAGGATTAGAGTCAGTTCCTACCCCTACTGACCTCACTCACTCACCATTATCCTCTCCCTGCGTTCCTTGTCTCGTTTTCTCACTTCTGCCTTATCTGCTTTCAACCTCTCAATTTCAAGTTCTTTGCTCTGGAGAAATCAGGCATTTATAGCAGTAAGTACCAAGAAATGCACAGTATGTGGACAACACACAGTGAGTTTCCATTCAGGTCCTTTCTATATTAAATGGAAACATGATAAACTTTTCTGCTTTTAGCTGACCAATTTTAATTCTGTAATTTTATTTTTTAAATTAGAATTTGATTTAAAAGGATTTGTTTTTATTTTCTGTAAATGCATTTTTTTTTCATAACCAGGCAAAATAATGATTTATAGTTTTGTTCACTAGCTGATTGTTGTCTCCATACTGTGCTAATAATGAAGCAGTAATAATGAAAATATACAAATTTGATTAAAAATAGTTAAAATAAATAAAAGCCTACAAATAAGCAGCCTTCAAGGTTTCATTTTCAGTGGCAAACACTTCCCATTTCTAAGGGCATAACAAAGGTATTACAATTATAATAACGAGGAGGAAATATCAATTTTAAAACAAGTAAAATATTTTAAATTGACACAAGAGAAATTGTGATCAATTCAGGTGAAAAGAAATATGCCATTTTTAATTTCATCATTTTATATGCTTACAAAGCATGATGAAATGGAAATGAATTGGAAAAATCTCCATGAATAAAAAAGAAGGAACCAAAACATTTAAAATTTCAAAATGATAACCTTGAATACTTTCTCAATTTTAAACATTTTTTCATACCAACAAAAATGAATATCACACTTGGCAACAAAGAAAAGAAACAATTAACATAAAATATTCCTTAGAAGTTTTTTGGAGGCTAAACTTAGTGCATTAACTGATTTTTTTAATTACTCGTTAAAGTAAATGTTGTATACAATTTCCCCACTGAAAATATGTAAAATGTTAGCTGCAATCAATTAAGCACAAGCTAAAACATTAATGAGATCAATTTTTTTTAAATATAAAATTATTTTAAGATGTTATTTAAATCTGCCCCAAACCAATAGAATTTGAAAGCTTAGTATAGATGGCAAAAAAATTATTTGTTAGTTTAACCATAATATAAGAGGCCTTTATTATTTCTGATATTATTATTTGATACCCTTATAGAATTCGAAAGAGACATCACCAAAAGAATTGTTCCATTTAATCATAATTTACCTATGTAACAATTTGTTATTTATGATCAATTATTGGTTCAGAAAACTTCACATCAAAATGTTTAAATTCATAAAGACTAAGTGAAGCAGATGGAAAAACAAGTTCTAAATACCTCCCAATCTGATAAAGGAAAACATTTTTTTAGACTCATCATTTGTAACAAAATAATAGAATTTAAGGTTAAAAACCTACTTAATAGTAAGAATCAATAGTTTTAGCAACCATGCATCAGCATGCCAGGATTAAGTTACACTTCACACATGACTGCTGTAATGGTAGATTATTACAAAAGTTTTTAATTGTAGTTTTGTAGATTATATTCAACTTCAGCTAATATCTCATTACCCTAGTTTGAGAGAATTTAAAAAGGCCTCTAATAAATGGTATAAACTGAAAATTAGCCAAAAATGTTAGAAAAATAATAATGTTTGGGTAAAATTCTTTGATGGTAAATGAATATAGAATAAGTTTTTAAAAATGATGAAAATAAAATTTTTGAAATTCTTTTAACAGATTCTGAAAATATAAACACTAAATCATGATTAAGTGCATAAAAAAGTAATAATTTTTAGAAATCAGGATTAAATTCTTATAATAAAAAAAGAATGCATAACAAGGTTTGTTTAAAAAAAACAAAAAAAAATTAATCATTAATTAGATTGTGTGGCATTCCAGATTGCTGTGTTAGAATTTCTAACTGAACAAACAAAAAAAAAATCCAAATTAGTCAATTTAGTGCTTAATAGATTCCAAATTCTTCAAAAGTTGATATTATATTCAAATGTTAATCTAGGATCATTTTTTTTTTTTTTTTTTGCATACTGAAGTTTAGTTAAGGAATGTTAAAAAAACAAATTGATTACAGTCATAAGAGGAGCGCATGACATGTATATTTCTCCAGTGATTATACAACAATGCAATAACAATATGAGAAAGTACATGTTTTTAACAATATTTTTCAATGCTATTAATAACAGAAAATATTACTACCATTGAATGGGCAACTGATTTAAACTAAATGTTTGCCTACACTGAAAGAATGCACCAGAAAGAATTATCCTGTCGAAAAATATTAATGCTATCTTAGAAGACATTTTCAATGATGTAGTATAGGATCCAATGTTTTCTAGTAGAATGTCACCAAAGAAAAAAAAATCATACTGCCTCCAAAAAAAAAAAAAAAAAAAAAAAAAAAAGTTACTCTCATTAAAAAAGAGAAAATATTTTTTCAAATATTTTCACATCTATAGCTTTCCTTTTATATGCAATTAGTAACACTGAATTCATTAAGAAAGAGTGAGAAATTATTGTATACTATATGTTCAAATACAATTTTTTTTCTTTAAATACGTTTATATAGTTGTAGAAAAAAAAATTGAATATCTAAAATTAAACTTGTCCAAAAGTGAAGAGAAAAATTCAAACAAGAATATTAAACATTAAGAAAATGATTTACAATGTAAATTCACTGAAATTATTCTAGATTTGGGAATAATTGAATAAATACTCCATACATAAGTACATGCTTGAAGGAAGGAAATCATGAAATTTAATATGCAATCATTTTAATAATTAAAACATGAGAATGCAAAGAAGATGGCAGGTATGTATTTATGGATTTAGAGAGAAAAAAAAAGCAAAAATGTTAGAAAAGGTCTAACCTCAATCCTGGTTTTCAAATGACGTTCATGTGATTCCTTCAGTTTTTCTTTAGAAGAATATGCTCTAACTTCATCTTTTAATTGCTGGAAAAAAAGGTGAAAATTTGTTATTGAAAGCTGAAAATACATGTGTAACAATGGCTAATTTATTATCTGAACATAATTTCAAATCTTATCAAAAATCTACTAATTCGTTTCCAATTTTGTTTTTTTCTCTTTCATTCAAAGAGTATAAGTAGCCAGAGTTTGGGGACAAAAAGATAAGGTAAAACTAGCAAGAAAATATTTAATCTATAAAATAAGACAAGGTTATTTAATGAGTTTTAGTTTGGCATAGAATCACAAATGTAGAGCATCAAGGAATAATAAAACTCATTACAAGAGGACACTGAAAAGTTCTTGACCCACTTTCTAAAGTGGGATTTTTATAGTGGGAAAGAGTGTTCAATGATGTTGTATAGGATCCAGTGTTTCCCAGCAGAATGTCACTGGAAAAAAAAAAAAAAAAAAATCATGCTGCCTCCACAAGCTTGTTGTTCCCCGTCCTCACTGTGCATCGTAGTGTCATCACTTTCCTAAGAGAATGATATACATGTACCCTGTTATCCACCTTATTACAAAGAAATGAAATTCATCAGACCAAGTAAACTTGATACATGGTCAAGTTCCAAAAAGTTCATGCCTATTGAAGACACTCTCAGAAGTGAACATTAAGTACTGACTAGCCTACAGCTATGCAGCCCAATACAAAACAAGGGTCAATGTATTATGTTATTCTTTCCTTCATGTTGCAATATGTGCAACAATAACCATTCTGGTGACTCATACTTAGCAGAAAAACCTATTCATATCTTACATTAAGTATTGGCCCCGATTCTCAGGGCTTTGTTGCAAGGTGTGGGTATTTATTTCCTCAGACCAATGTAGATAAGTACTTACAACTGAATGGGAATGTGACCACCCAGAAAAAGCTATGAACCAACTTAGCATTTGGGTCATAATTGACCTTTGTCAAAAACATTCTTCTATCCCATAACTGCAACATTCAGCACATTAAATTGAAGTACTCAAGACCAGCTTACCTACTTATATACCTCTGACTATAACATGTACAGTACAGCTATTATAAATCTGCTGTCATTCTTGGTTCTTAGTGTAAATTAAAATTTGAGAGAAGCAATGAATAGTATTTACCTTTAATTTTTCTTCAAGTTGTTGCTCATTTATCTCAGCTTGCTTGTCTTTCTTCTCTACCTGTTTTTCAAGATCCTGGAACAACATTGTTCATTTAAAGTGAAAAACCAAAACAATTTCTAATCAAATGTATTTTCATGTAGAAAATAAAAATTACCAGCCAATCACATACATGACACACCAAAACTAATGTTTTGCAGCAAGGTTATAAAAAAAAAATGAAAAAAATTAATATTGAATTTTTTTTTTTAACAATGATTTGTTTTATTTACAATGTAAAAAAAAAAATTACCTGATCAAAAATCTTAAATGATAACTTACTTTTATTTTGTCTTGAAGCTGGACAATTTTATTTTCTGTTTGCTGTTTGGTCAGTTCATCATTGGTCAGTTGGCTCTCAAGATTCTGAAAGGCAAAATGAATAAGAAATTATTTGTTTTCCTCAAGTACTTCAGAGAAAAAAATCTTATAAGTCTAAAAACAGTTTTAATATAGGTAGTAATACTGAGTAACATTTCTTGTCTCTTTCACTTTGCAGTTCTTAACTTTACAGAAAATACAAGGTTATTCTACCTTCTATCTAAAATCAGAATGTGAAACGTATCCTCTTATAACATTAATATTTTAATCATTAAAATAAATCTTTTGTTAAGAGGAATTGCTTAAATTTTTATAAAATATGTAATGAAAGCATCAAATGTTTATTTGTGTCTGGAATATCCTAAAAATAATTTGTACCTTTGTTCACAGTAATTGAAGAAGTTGGTACAAATTATATTTCCATTTTATAATGCAAGGGGAATAAGAGTTGCATCAAGCAGACTATTTATATAATATAGGAATTTTACAAGACCTATGTTAAATTTGTACTACGGTTTTAAGACACCCAAACAACCATTTCTTTATCATCAATTTCCCTGGATAGACTTTATTCTAAACCAATTCAAATTATTCTGCTTGTTGCTACTTCTTTCTTCTTTGCTTTGAGAATTTCTTCCTAAAATGTCAATTTAAAAAAAAAAAATTGAAAAAAAAGAAAAAAAAAAAGAATCCAATATTTGTTTTGGTTAACCACAGGTTACAAAGATTTTTATAACCAATGAAGGCTTTATAATTAAAAATAGTGTCAAATTTGAGATTATAGCTTGGAAAACTGTTTTTAATAGTAAAAATTATTTTAAAGATCTACTCTTGCTGCAGCTAATTCAATTGGGATTAGCATTGACAAGTATAGATTTTAATCCAGCAGTGAGAAAAAAGGCAATTAGAACTATTCAAATAAAAAAAAAAAAACTCTTTTACTGTACTATGGTTTATAAGAATATAGTTGTAGTAAAAGAGATAATCACCTACCCGAAAAAAAGAGTTCATGTTTTGTGTGCAATCTACTGAAGAAAAAATACTGAAAGTAGTTAGCAAAAATCTGCAACCTTAAGTGTCAGAATCTATGCTAATGCTCTTTCCTCTACTGAATGGTGTGGCCAATCAGAAAAATTGCACAGTGAATAAAAACCATTGTAGGATTTTTCTGAGCTTGGTGGACGAACATGATGTAAATTAAAGTAAATTAAAAGTATCAAACATTTTTGAGAAGTTACAAAATATAAAAAAATGTAAGTTAATTTGTTTTAAACTATACACACACACACACACATATATATTGTACATTGAGTGATGGTGCTAATAGTGTTCGATATATAATAAGAGATTAATTTATATTAATAACAGATATACATTTCAATCAGCACATGACAATTGCATTGTGTATGAAACTCAGGTGTATGAACAGTGAATATGTGAAAATATATAATTTGGAGTTTATCACTTAGCCGAGTGGTGTTGGTTCAGTCATGCCTACTTCAAGAGAAGACAACAAGCCCTGAAGAGTGAACATGTTACCTTGATGTGATCACGAAACGAAACTATGTAGTAGGCATGACTAACTCAACACCATTCAGCTAAGTGATAAATTAATGCTCTATCCTAACTTCTGATGTCAAGCACTTTGACAAAAACCTGCCTACCCAAAAGGCTTTTCCACCCAGGAAAAAAAAAAAAAAAAAAAAAAATTAGCAATTCTAGTACTTAATACTATATATATATATATATATATATATAAATAAAATTTAAAAAAAGGGTCCATGTATACTTCTTATATGTAAAGAAGATAGGTTAGTTAATAAAACAAGGACAAATGATAATCAGTATGATAAACATTTATTAAATATTAATTATTAACCATATGATAGAAATAAAGCACAGAGAGAAAGGTTTTTAAGTTCGGAATTTTTGTACATGCCTGTGTCCTTCGTTAACTGACCGAGGAATAAACAGAGAAATGGGAATTACTCACTGACGGATGTTTTTGTAGATGGTGTATTTTCAGGTAGAAATTGTATTGTTTACAAAAACCTGATCTCTGTCTGATTCTCCTCACACCATTACCATGTCTAGACATGGACACTTCCTATATACTCTCCTTTCCCACCTCCTCCTCTCTCTCTCTTACTTGTCTTCTATCTATTCTGTTTGTTTCTCTCTCTTTTTTTCATTTTTTTCTTTTACTTCTTCCTGGCTTTTAAAATTAGCCTTAGCTAGTTTTATTTTGATTTTCTTGTTAACCTGATGGATTTGAAAGGTGAAATGATGATCATCAATATTATGGAGTAATCCTAATTCCTATTGTTTATTATATATATATATATATATATATATATATATATATATATATATAGAGATATACACACACACACACACACACCTTTTCCTCAAGATATACTTCCAAATGAATTTACAAATAAAAGCTAACATAAAATAGGCAGAACCAATATAATTTGTATGGTATAAATGCTGTAATTGATTAGAAAAAACAATTAAAATTCTTTACTAATTTTATAGCCATCAAAACTCATGAATAAAAAAAAAAATTAAAAAATGTGAACACACATATAATGAAATCATTGAAAAAAAATTAGCAGTGACATTGCTCCCCTACCAACCAGGAGTGATAAACAACACCGACCTTCAGTCATCATTCCAACACTGTTGGCAATTGACTGCTGCCAGTTTTGTTTGTATAAACTATTTCAGTACTTCATGAAAAATGTCTGAAAAACTGATTTGAAAGTGATTTTTAAAGCAAGTTTGACAGCTATAATGTTCATAGCTGAATGGATTGGAAAAATTGAATTGGTGTTCAATCTGTGTGACAAAGAAACTTCACATGTTAATAGGAGTAGATAGGCTCAACTATGATTCAGTCTGCACTACTTCCAGTAGAGGTTCATTCCTTATTCCTTGTCCAGGATATGGTTTACTGTTTCTTTCTTTCTCTTACCAGGGCCACAATAATTAAGTGTTAACTTTTTGGTGATCAGACTAACAAGTCGCTGTGACTTTCCCTTATGATGGTACTAGGTTAGCAGTTTGCTGGCCGCTTCTTCTAACTGCTTGTTAAGAGCCTAAACTCTTTGGTGGTATTTAGAGAGGCCGCTCTGATCATCAGTCGCATAATATCAGGATATCTGTAGTGCCATGTCATGCATAGGTAGGTGTCCTTGCATGTATTTCCATTGGGCAACCCTGAGGCCACATTATGGTCTGTTCTCAGCCTTGCACTGGCTGGTTTGTATTTCCAATGATGAAAGATGGTGACAATTATTATAGTGGTCTTTGTTCTCCCTTAAAATAAATCTCATGGAAAACAAAAAAGGAAATACAACTAAACCAGTAAACACAAAAAAAAAAAAAAAAAAAAAAAAAAAATCGCCTACCCACCTCAACCTCTCTTTCTCCAATATTTGGGGTATCCATTCCAACTTCTATAGTATAGAATGTTTTTCTATCGGAATGATCACCTGATATTTGCCCTTTATTGAGGTTTTTTCCTGGGTCAAAGTTGGCATGGAAGCTTTCATTCCTCTCCCAGAAAAAACAGGTGATACCTGAACTCTCTCTAAGATTCAAACCAGATTGCTCAGCTGCTATAGCACACAGGAACCACTATTTTTGGCATGACCACTCTCATCATAACAGGCACTTATTTGTTACTGCTCGTAATAAATGTAAGCGAATCATCAAAGTCCTTGTTTGCTGAGAGAACGAGACACCACATAGCCCCCCCCACAACTTTGGCTCTCATGATTACTAGCAGCTCTGTAATAGGGTATTAAATAAGTGCAAGGTTTCTATTCCTCCCCTCTTCAATCGATTTGAGATGTTATTATCCTCTGGAGTATCCCTGCCTAACTTCCCACTTAAAATGATTCTCTGTTGAGTGATATACATATAATCCTTTCCATAGTTTCTGCTATCATCTCTAACCTAGATCCCCACAAAGTATGTGAACCCAATGGTATCCCTGTAATAGTCATTAAGAAGTATGCTCCTGAACTGGCCCTTATTCTTTCTAATCTATACAAAAATTGACTCACTGGTGTTTTGATTGGTGAAAGTCATTGTCTGTTGTTCCAGTTTTTAAGAACTCTGGTGAACCATCCAACCCTTCCAGCCATCAGCCTATTAGCTTTCTACCACTTTTGGGGACACTCCTAGAGGTCCTAATCAATGTGAAATTGGTTCAGCATCTCTTATCACAGAGGCTTTTTTAAAACAACCAATATGGCTTCCATTTCTCCAGGTCAACTGCCGGTGTACTGACAATAATTGTGGAAAGAGTCTATCAAACTCTAGATAAAAATGGTGACACCCGGGCTGTAACTTTGGAAATCTCAAAAGCCTTTGACAGGGTTTGGCATACAGGTCTTCTCCACAAGCTGAAAAGTTATGGCATCTCCGGACACATTTTTGAACTAATTCAGTCTTTTCAATCAAACTGAGAAATGAAAGTTATCCTAAACGGCCACTTGTCTACATGCTTTCGTACTAACATGAATGTCTCTCAGGGCTCTATCCTTGGTCCAACTCTGTTTTTAATTTTTTTTTCAGCAAAAGAGATCACTTACTTGAAAGAGAGAGAAGCTGCAATCATGAATAAGGATTAATTAGAGAAGCTTGAGCCTTTTGAGGTCATGAATTAAGTCAGATTTCTTGGGAAATTAAATAAATGAAAAATACAATAGGACTAATCATCTCTCCAAGCAAGAAGTGTTGATTGTTTTTTTGTTTTTTTTTAAATACAGACATCCATACACAACATTACTGGGGAGAGAGAGAGAGAGGAAAAAAAAAAAAAAAAAGTTGTATTTTAATATTAATCCCCTCATAGCAACCCCCTCCCAATTTAGAGCACATTTTTCTATTTCCATTCTATTTAAGATATAAAAAATGTAAATAATTTCATAAAAAAAACTTAAAATACTATATAAATTTCATATAAAAATAAAACAAGTAACAAATTAAAATTAAAGTGTAATGAATCAATAATAAAGATCAATAAAATACTATAAAATTTTTTAAGCGGTACCTATAATAAATTAAAGTTTTATTATTTATCTAACATTTTTTCAATAAGCATCTTTGTAAGTAAAGCTAATATTCAATAAAGCATTAGATTGCTTAAAATAGTTTAACTTTTTATGATATAAAAAAAATAATTCATGTAGTAATGAAGTAATTCAATTTTAAATACACCAAAGTATTTTCCTTATTGGCAATATTAAATTTAATCTATTATATTGGAATGAAAAATTAAAATAAAAGCTTCAAAAAATATTTTTCATTTTTTTTAAATACATTTTAAAATTAGGGATATGTTTTATTTTTTATGTACATTCATAAAAGCTATTGAATTGCCTGGCAAGACATGAGGCGAAACATGACATATACAAACTGTTATATATTGTGTGGGTGAGAGTAGCTCAAAGCCAATGCACTTCAGAATTTGAACTGAGAAGGGTCATTAGAATTTATCAATTTGATGTAATGTTAAGGATGTTCAACTCTTCAAATTCAATCAATGTATTCGAGGATATTTATTATATTCTCTGTGCGTAAAGATATCATCCTGTTGACTCAAACAACATTTCTTGAAACTCCAAAAGTGTATGATATAGTTTGCAATAAAGGGATCATCAGACAAAGAAGTGTAACCTATCTAGTTGACACTGTAACATTAAATGTTCCTTGGCCCATTTTCAATAATGAAAGAAATGAAAATGACTGCACCCTGTAAATAATGACTTACTGGATAGCAGAAATTTCTTTTTCTCTCTTTGGTCATCAAAAAGAAAACTCACTTTTATTTTGTCCATTAAACGTCGTTCTTTACCCTCTAAAGAGGATTTGGCTGAATGCTCTTTTTCCAGCATGCTTTCCAGTTCCTGGAGAAAAAAAAAATTATTACAATAATTATAAATTAGTTGCAATTTAAAATTTCCAAATTTAATGCTAAAATGCTAGGGAAATGTCCAGATGAATTTGTCACAACTGAAACCTAAAACTGTTAATGTTTCTTGAAGTGTTAAGGAACTATTTTTATTATTTTTTTTATTTTTATTAATTTTGAATGAATACAAGATTTTATTATTCAGTCCTGTGATTCTGTCAGATTGTTCAAAGTGAGAGAGAGAGAGAGAGAGAGATGGGGGAGGGATCCAATTTTATACAATGAATTTCAGAGGAGAAATAAAAACCTTGCCCCAAATAAGCAAACTTACCTTTATTCTCTCTTGTTGACGACGTTCTTTGTTTTCAGCCAGTTTTCTCTCAGATGATTCTTTTTCTATCTGGATCTCCAGGTGCTTAAATAAAAAAAAAAACATTCCATTTAGCAAATGGCTAAAACAAATGAGGACCAATACATTAAGCCCTACAGTAGAAACAAGCCCATATCATGGTCAGGTGATTTTGAAAAGCTTACCCACAATGTTTTTTTTTCTATTTTATACATAAACATACACACAAAAAAAAAAAAATTTTCCAAAATAGAGAATATCAACTTGGAAGGTGCATAGCAAGTAATGAAACTAATCAATAATCTTCTTAAAATAAAAATAAAACAGCCCATTTTGCCATCTCACCAGATAACATCAAAACAGTTTGAAATAAAGAAAAATCAAAACAAGCCTTTCTATTTTCTCCCATTATTGATGCTTTCCATTGTTTCATAAGAAACTTCATATGCCCAACTATAGTTGCTTAAATCTGAATTTGCATTGAACTGCTTATAATAACTTAGGTACCTCCATGAGATCGCTAAAAAAGAGCATAGCATGATGAAAAAGACACCAAACTTGATGAAAATAAAATTTTATTGTCTAAATGTTTATGTAATTATTAAGAGGAAAGACCAAAGTTTTTTTTCATTATTTTAAAAAAATTTTCCTTCTTTTTAGAACATTCTAAATTTTGATTAAAACAAAAAAAAACCTTGTTTCTCTTTGTATCACCAGAACTAGTAAAATAACATACAATTTTTAGCACATATTTTTTTTGTATGACAGACATTAATTTGGAAAATCTTGCAAAAATAAAAATAATTGTCGGATATTAATGAAACTTTCAGAAACTATTCACTCATGATGGAAATTATTATAAATGTTTTTTTTTATAATAAAGTCATAGCAGAAATATTTTTTTATATTTATTACCCCCCACAATAATTAATTTTATGAAAACTCTAAAAATTCAATCACAACTAGTTTAGTGATTATATTAGTTAAAACCACAAGGCTTTTGAGGAAAGCAAATCATGTTTTTTTTTTGTTTATTTTTTTAATTGGACCTCCTCGCTTTGTCCAATCTGAAGACCCACAGTAATTAAGTAATGTAATTTTGTGTTCGTAAAAAAAAACATTAAAATGGCTGTAATTAAAAAGTACGGAAGGTCACAAGCAATAAAATGTCACATGGCTTGAGTGTAAGCATTCTCCGCTGAATATCAATTTCATTATTGCAAATTCTTAATGCGAAACACATGTTGAGCATTTTGAATTAGCATTTTCACTAATTAAAAAAATTTGAACACCATACTTAGCTATTTTCAGTAGTAACCTTACTACATTTTTAAAAGTACCATTTATTTCATTTACATATTTATTTGCAATTTCAGTTTTGTGAAGTTGTTTTACAGTTTTCAGTGAGTCATCTAATTTCAATTTTTTCATTACCAGGCTTCATTTTCACACTGTAATTAAAGTCAGTGCCATTTGATTTGTTTTTAATTTTTTTTTTATAGCTACTTTTTTCAATATATTTTTTGAATTTGATAATTGTCTTCATTGAGATTTTAATTCATTTCATTTACATATTTTTTCTTATAAGAAATAGCAAAGAAAACATTCCCCACCAAGTACTGATTTTTTTGTCATCATCCATTTATTTATCAAAATACCACCATAAATTTTTATGCATTCCTTTTTCCTTTTTTGTTTCAATGAATATTTACAGTGCTTTGTGATTCATACTTCGCTCCTTATTAGTTTCTGTTTCAATTCTAGAATTGAAAAGCAATGATGACATTGTTTCTTCATTCATTTTGTTCAAATATTAATTATTAATCTCAGTTATAACATTTTTCAGAAATGAAATATCAAAATTAATAATAAAATGAATGGAAACACAAATAACACAGTAAAATGTAATAAATTACATAAAATTATAGTATTTTGTGTATACTTTTGATAAAATTTCATAAGAAGGTACCTATAAATTAGTTAGATACCTTTTTTATGAAATTTAATCTCACTCTCAACAGTCTTATTTTAATTCCTTTATAATATATTTGCCATAAAGCATCGTAAATGTAAAGGTGAAAGCCAAGTACAAAAAAAAGAAAAAAAAAAAAAAAAGAGCGCCAAAAGTTTTCCTTAAAAATAATGAGGTAAATAATTTGTTCATTTAAATCTAAATAATTTCACTTCTCTCCTTCCGTAGAAAAGCTTATTCACATAAGCTGTCAATACGCAATGAAATTGTCATAACCTGCTTTGTTTTATTTTCAAACTACATCTTTTTGGCCTAGAAATTAAGTAATACTTGTTTCAAAATATTTTAAATATACATTATAATTTCTGATTCTCTTAAAATAAGTTTTGAAAAAAATATAATTGACTTTTAAAAGAATTTCAAACTGAGATTTTCATTTTTTTATGATTACCTGTCAATTTTTCTGACTAAAAAAAAAAAAAAAAAAAAGAAAAAAGAAAAAAAAAGATTTTTGATGAAACTTTTGGACATGCTAGGAACAGTTAAAAAATGTAAAAAAATACACCAAAAATACTTTGATCTTTCCTATAATATTAAACATTTAGATGATAAAGTTTTGTTTTTGTCAAGTTTGGTGTCTTTTCTGTCATACTATGCTCTTTTTTAGCGATCTCATAACTTATCATTGGCTTTTTGCTCTTCCAAACTAACTGCACAAGAAAAACATTTTTTGACAAACAATACAATATATTCAGTGATATGTCCTAATAAATTTTCATGAAAATGAAAAAGTAAATGAAAAATGAATTTAAAAAGTAACTGATAATTAACATTCTAAAATTTAATATTACTTTTTAATTTTTAGATAACAAATCAGTTTTTGTAAATTACTTCATTTAAAATCATATTAGACTAATCAATTCCCAGTAAACAAATTTAAAGCACAAATGTTAAGTTTATATATTGTTCAATATTTAATTTTAATATCATGATCAATTACCTACAGGTAGTTTGCTATTATTGGCTGCAAAAACATAATCCAAAACTAAAACATTAAAATAACATTTCAGTTTATATTTTTCCAATATTGAAAGACACATAATTTAGATAAGTGTTCGAGTTACCTTTCACAAAATAATAAACAAAAGTACCTTTATTTTCTCTAAATGCCTACGTTCTTTGTTTTCGAGTTGTTTCTTTGTGGCTAAAGCATCATCCAGCTTAGTTTCCAATCCCTAGAGTAAATTGTTTATCAAGAGGGAGAAACAAAAGACAAAAGCTTTTTAAAAAGTTTGTAAAAATAAATATAATTAAATAAAAAATATAAACAAAAAGTTATCAAAACAAAGAGCATTGAGAGTAAGAAATCATGCAAAAAATACAATAGAATACTAAGATTAAATAAATATATGAAAAACGAATAACTTTCAAAACATTTTGATTTAAGAGGTTTTTTTTTATTATAATACTTGGATTAGAAGTAATACCTTAGCAAGAGAGATTAATGGTATTATTTGAAAAACAATGCAATATTTCCTGTAGACAAAATTTTGGAAAGATTCATGTATTAATCAGTTTAAGATTATATTATCATCATAGACTGCAAGAATAAAAACAGAAAGAAAAAAAAAATTAATTTAAAAATTTCTGTATACCTTAGAGGTTTCCTGTAGTCGCCTTTCTTTATTCTCTGCAGTTTTTCTTTCAGAACATTCTTTGTCCAGTTCATGTTCAAGTGACTAAAATGAAAATGCAAGAAGTTTTCATTACAACTAGCAGAAATTTAGTCTCTAATACAGAGCCTTAGGTGAAGGGAAATGGAAAAAGACAATGAATTGGGAGAATCCCTTGATTACAGCTATGAGTATGTCCACAACTAAACTCAGAAGTAGTAGACTGTCTTTGGCCAGAGCAAAGAGAACTAAACAATTCACTTCAATATTTTATTTAAATTAAAATTTAATGGACTTGCCATTGGCAGATTTTGATTATTTTATGCTTGCAATTTATTTTATGCTTACAAAATTGTGACTAAACTCAAAACACAAAGTAAATGTGTTTTTTGAACATTTTCAAAATTGGCCCAGATATTCATTGGATTTATGCTGAGAGACAACTTGAGAATTGCCTAAAAACCTCTCGACTGTACGACAACAAAACCTCTCGACTGTACAAGATCTATAAAAAGATGCACTGCTTCTTGTTTAAATAACCATTGGTGAATATTGAAAAAAGTCTATTACAAAATGGATACATATTTTTTTGAATTAATATTCTTGATGCATTTCAAAACCTTCCAACAACCTGTACTACTATTACTCCCTTCCATATAAGTGAAAATGCTTCATATTTGATAGTGGGCTGCAGACAGTTTAAACTAAAGTTTTCATGATACTTTCTACACACGGTACTTCACAGCTATTTGAGAACTGACCAACTGAGGATTTATCTGAAAAGAAGACAGTGGGCCAAAATTGCAAATCTGTTTATAATTGCTTTCTCTGCTGAATAAAGAAATAGCTTTCTTCTGGTAGACAATGATTTTTTTCACAATGATTTGGAGATATACTTCTGTATCTGCTGTTGCACGGCCACAGAGAAGTTCACTTCCTCAGTCCATTACATGAAAAAATCTTTCTGACAGCCCAAAGAGTACAATTCATTAATGAAGTAAAATCAGTCACTAAGCGTTTCTGTGCAACACTCACTGATTGCTTTTATTTCATTAATAAATTATACTCTTTCTGTTCAAATGAAGTAGAATTTCTAATTTTAATGCTACTTTGTTTTAGAATTGGCCAAAAATGGTGCCACTCTGAAATTAAATGTACCTAGAGTGCAACCTACTGTGACATTATTAAATGATTATTTCTTTGGTTTTAATAGTAAATTGAGTAATTACCATAGAGTATCTTTATTAAACATCAGATATGATTTAAGATTATGCTAGCTTCTATCAAATCTGTATATTTATTGACAAGACCAGAAAAGGATAATGCAAGAAAAAACTGCCAACTTCACCAATTGTATGAGAAATTCTGCAGTAAAACTACTTGAATAGAGAAAGTTTATACTTCATTGATCTAAAGAAAATTCATAAACTGCTAATAAATGCAAAGAGTGATGGGATCTGCAGGAAGATTGCAAATGTTGACTAGTTATGGCCTTTCATTCCATCCCACACTCACCTTGACTTTGTCAAGAAGCCTCTGTTCTTTACTCTCCAATAATTTCTTGCATGAAATTGCCTGTTCTAAATCACTCTCCAATTTCTAAAAAAAAAAAAAAAAAAAAAATTATTGAAATGGGTATTAATAATCATGGAATCAATTGTCTGCAAGAAGAGTCTGAAAAGTTTGTGTTTAATGAAACAGTTTTTAAGCAAAAAATCGTAAGTGATGAAACTTTTATTAAGGATTAATGCTGAAAACATAAGAGGCAGCAGAACTTCATTTTTTTTTAGTCAACACTTTTAGGTATACTTGGGACATTGGCCAAATTTGAAGGTACCATTAAGGATATAGTTATACCTGTAGTTATAGCAAAGACAAATATTATCTTTCAATACAGTTTTGAATTTTTTCTAAATCTGAAATGATTCAAGTTTTGGTTTGTTGAATATTGCCAATTTTTCCTGGTTTGTGAGCATGTTACTTCAGTCAGCTCATCAGTCTTCATAAGTATTTATGCTTAAAATATTAGGTTGGTGCAAAAATAAAGACGTAATAATGTCGTTTTTTGACGTTAAAAAATACGTCAAAAAACGACATTATTACTTCATTATTTTTGCACCAACCTAATATGTAACAAGAGAAGCATATTAAACCTCAAGTTTAATAAAAATAATGATCTTTTTAATATTGAAATTTTAAAAGTTATTACATTAAAAGCAGCACAAATGAGACACTAATGCCATAACAAATTTTGAGAATTCTCAGCAGAATATTATAAAGATTTAAGATAAATTTGAGTCAACTTTGACTCTTAAAATGATGAAAACACATTAATAACATGAACTAGCAGAGTAGAAATATATTAAGCTGATATATTTTTTAAAAAACTCAATCCTCTCCATTTCAGCAGGTTTCACAATTGCATCTTTCAAAGGACACACCCGTTTTTGTATGTGTACATTTAATTTTTGCCATATACTATCTCATACTGCAATGGAATTTTTAATTATGCTTTGACACTGCTTATGTGTTATTACTTCACTTCATATCTGAGCTATGAATAGATGGATTGATTTTAAGGCAAATAAAAAATAAAAAGTCCTACAGTGACATTATAAAGAAATTTGACCTCTTACTGTTACTGTGAATCTTTACATTCTTATTTCCTAGATAAGCTCATGAATATGCAAAATTTGAATCTTGTAATAATTTCAGAGATTCCTGGTGGCAGCAAAACAAAAGAATGCTAATAACATGGGATTACAGTGGGATATTCTTGATAAGAATGGTGCTAGTACAATTGGCAATGTTATGAGAGAATTTTTCACATCCAGGAAAGATCATCAACTCAGAGCTTTTTACATAATTATAAAAATGTTTGTTTTTTGTTTTTGCCTTTAATTCATTTCACCCCAAGCAAAGCAAACATTGGAGACAGAGAGTGGACAATAAAGGAATAGGATTCAAGGCTTGAATTGATTGAATTTGTCAACATTGTAGTTGTAATTTCAAGGTTAGGTAGATTTTTACTTGGTATTTGATTAAACCTTTAAAATTACTATCTGGAGTTTTTGAGAGTGTAATATGCCAAAGTCTGCTAAATGCTCTTGAGGATCCACTGAACAGTCCTGGTAGAAAGTAAATTTCTAATTTTCATTATTTATAACAGGACACTTAATATTCCATTAACAGGTTGATGTATAAAGTGGCAGAAAAATAAGTTGTTTCCAAAATAAGTACAATTAAAAAAAAAAGAAAAAAGTCAATCTTATTTAAATAAATTCTTTCACTTTTATTGAATGAATGAACAAGATTTAAGCAAAAATGAGTAAATCTTACCTGTAATTTTTCTATCATTTGTTTTTCATTACTTTCTAAGATCTTCCTCCCAACATTAATATGATCCAATTCTGTGCCCAATGTCTAGAAAACAAGGTCCATCATTAAATGAGAAACAAGAAAACCATTAAAATATAAGTAATTTATACAGAAAATTAATACTTTCATTATTGTTAATTACATAGTCAACTAATAAGCGAGACATAAAAACATAAGTACTAATATACAAAATATTAAAATAGTATTTTCAACTTCAACAGCTAACAGTTTCATCTTTGCCATGTTTTTATGTGGAAGCATAACAGCTAAGAGAGAAAGGAGGATCAGTGAACAGAATAAAAATTTCTGTGTTAATTTTTGTACTAATGCCTTTGGGAAAGGCATTGGAGCAAAAATTCATTTCTTCAGTCCATTATGAATTAAATAATAGTAGATTGGCCTTTTTAAAACCTTAGATGGTTCAACCATTTTAGAAGAACTCTGTATTGAAAACCATGAAGAAGGCAATGAAAAAGCAATTTCACTATCTTTCCCAAGAAATCATGGCAATTCACAGGTAATATTAAGAAAAAGGAATCAATAAAAGAGGAACTGTCTACATCACAAAGAGACATGGCATTAAGAATAATACATGTGTACACACACACACACAACTCTAGGAAATATATTAACCTTTAGTTCATCCTGGAGACGTTGTTCCTTGCTTTCAAGTAATTTGTTATCAACATTCTCCTGGTCCAACTGATTTTCCAATTCCTGTGACAAAAGGATAAGAGTAAAATTTCACGATATTTTTAATACTTAGAAAAAGAAAATATTTATACTTTCAGATTAGCTAAACAATTAGCTATATATTTGAACTTTAAAAATTTCTTGTAGTCTTTTTTTTTTTTTTTCTTTTTTTTATTTGTAAATAAAACATTACCATCATTATAAATGTGATATTGAAACCTTAAAGAGTACAGTTTTCCTCTTCATATGTATATCTGATATATTTGAACAGTAAATATTTGTTCAAATAGGTTTCATTAAATAAAAGTTAAATTGTGCCTATTATATTAAAATATTTTTCTCTAATTTATTTTATTTAAAATAGAAGTCCATCACAGGATTTGAATTCTGTAGTTAGTTTTCAGTTCAAAACACTTAACGGACATGAACTGAAGACAGTTCCTTGATAATTACAGTCTTAACATGGTAATTAATCAAGCGAATAGAGGAAAATATTTTAAAAACAGGCACAATTTGTCTATTAAAAAAAAAACATTTTGAAAATCGCTTTTTACAAGCATTTCAAGTTTAAATGAAAAAGTTGCACAAAGCTTCTTAGTCATAAATTATGAATGAATAAAGCAGCCTTTTTTATTCCTATGAGTAGCAACAGGGAGATGGCTGACCAATTTTACTTGTTCACCACCACCCCACTTCATATTACCTTTATTCTTGTGAGCAGCTGTTGTTCAGTTAACTTTTTCCCTGCTTCCCCTTCCTCCAACATTTTCTCCAGTTCCTGCGGGGAAAAATTAGTAAAATCATGTTCCTGCTTATGCTTAATAAGTCGCATAAAATAAAATGAAACTTTAAGGAGTTTAAATGAAAAAAAAAAAAAAAAAAAAAAAAAAAAACTTTCAGCCACAATAACTTACAAAGGCAAGAACTGTTGCAATTTCTGTATCTATGTTTTAGATTGTATTTAAATAAAATAAAAAAATAAAACACTGATTTGGTTTGGTTATTTTATCAGCACATCAACTTTCTTAAACATTGTTGAAAGCAATCTAATGTGTGAGTATGTTTATATATATACATACACACACACAAATTGATTTCTTTAAAGCAAAACAATATTTCAAACAAGAAGTTAAATCTGAATAAACTTACTCTTATTTTCTCCATTTGTTGCTCTTCTCTGCTTTCAAAGAACTGACGGTTTGCATTTTCTTTATCCACTTGTCTTTGGGTTTCCTGAAACAAAGATTTGCATTTATTGCCATGAAAGGAAAAATGTAAACTGTAGACACAAACATTAAAAATTCTTTAGATCATACTTTACAGCTACAAATTCAATAAAAACAGATAGATTCCTCAAAATTGTAAAGTGAAAAATAACTAAGTATTTGCAGAGTTTAATAAGGTTTTATAATGCTGGTTTTATTCTTTCAAATATCTTTGTAGTAATTAGATCAAATATAACATCTGGCATGTTAATGCAAACATAAGATTCACAATTGTAGAAATTAAAAATTATCTCACCTTTAACTTATTTTGGAGTTCCTGATTTTCAGCATCATAAACTGTTTTGAGATTATCTCTTAAAGTCTGGAGTTGAGAGGAAAAAAATGCAGTAGAATAAAATTAATATAAATTGAAAGCCTGGATGACAAATTTAGTTTTTTTTAAAAAGAAAAAAAATCATCCATTAATGTTATATAGAGGTAGGGTAAATTTCATTTTGCTCCAATTCAAATTGTGTAAAAAAAAAAAAAAAAAAAAAAAAAAATTAAATTTACTTTGGGTAGTTCTTTACAATAAAGCTATTGAGATTAAACAGCTCTTCTCAAAAGCTTATAAAGCTTTTGAGAAAAACCGTTTCAATTGTAAAAAATGAATAATTTCAATAAGCAAATTTTTATTTTAAAATCTCTCAATGAAACCTGACATTTTTATAATCAATCCAAACTGAAACGTTGATTAACACAAGGAATTATATTTCTTTTAAAATTATAACCAAGGTAAAAATATGCACTATGTAAGAAGCAATTGTATCACAACTTATATAATTTTGCACCACTTTCATTGTTTAGATGTAATGCTGTGGCTGAAAGCATTTTCTTACTGAAAACTAGAATAATCATTTCCAAGCATTTGAATTCTCATGTCATTAACTTTTAAATGAAGGAATAAAGACTAAAGTAACTCCTGCATAAACTAGGATATTACTTCCTCAATCTTACTGATGCCATTTTCAATATTCTCTTAAAACATTTTGATTAATCTGTGAAAAATGAATTTTTTTATAAAAGTGATAAACAGAAAAATACTCTTAATTATCCTTAGTTTACTCTAACATTGGGAACCCATTAAAAATTGAACTCTCTAAACTAGTGAAGAATTCAAAACAATGTTACTAACCATCACTAGAACAGATGTCACCCTTACTTACATTGTAAGAATTCATAATAAATTAAACATTTCAATAAACAGTAGTCACTACAACAAAATGACTAACAAGATCCAAAGTCAATGTGTACTAATAATTAGAAGGCATTTATTTTAATGCTTGTTCTTATTCACTATACATGTTAAAATAATCTTTATCTTGTAGATAGTCAACTTATTCTGTACATTTCCTAATGATTAATAAGTTTCCATATCTGGTAAATTCAGTGTAATTCCCAAAGAATGAAAAGCATAAAAATACTTGACATGACAGTATTAACAATATGGATGAGGGGGGGGGGGTGAGCATGAGAGGAATCTCCACCGATCCAAATTGAGAAAGTTCTTCCTTACCTTGATCTGATTGCGTAATTTCTTTACTTCATCCTGGTAGGTATTCACTTGCTGCAATAAGCTACATTTGAGTTCAGCACTGGATTTCTCCCATTGCTTCAGCTCTTGCAGTTCCTCCTCTAAATACTACAAGCGAGAAAACGGTGGACAGAGTTAAAAGGGAGATACAGAATGTGTATTTGTAAAACTGGCACAATATTACAGATTTGGAATGCTCAGCAAAATTGAGCACTCACTCAAAAGCTTGTGATTGAGAGACCAATGTCAGATGTAAATAGGATAGGACTTTTTCTCTCGTTACACAAGAAAGAGAAAAGTTATCTCTATATTAGCTTGCTACTTTTCTTTCTTTTGTACAAAATGAGAATCAAGGTGAAGACCTACTTTTTAGTAAACTATTAGTGGTCCTAATCAACTGATCTGATTAAACATCTCACATCACAAGGTGTTCTTTCAGACAAGCAGTACAACTTTTGTTTCTTTATGTCAACTGCTGATGTACTAAAGATTATTGCTGAGAGTCAAGCTTTAGATAAAACTCTGGCTGTTGCTTTGGACATTTGACAGCATTTGTCATAGAAGCCTTCTTCATAAGTTCAAAGGCTATAGTATTTCCAGACCAATTTTTGAACTAATTCAATTGTTCTTATTAAATTGCAAAATGAAATTTGTCCCGAACAGCCACTCTTCTAGGTCTTTTTGTAATAATGTAGGTGTCCCCCTGGGCTCTATCCTTAGACCTACTTTGTTATTAATTTTTATCAATGACCTTCCTCATGACAACCATTTACTCCTATCTTGATAGTAAGTGTGATCAGTTTGATACGGTCAAACTGGAAGCTGATCTCAAGAATGATCTAGTCTGTTAACTGGGGCAAGGAATGGATTGTTAATTTTAACGTCCCCAAAACAAAACTTTTCTATCACTTGAAAGACATCTTGCTTCTTATCAGCATGGCTGATATTAACCTCCATGAGAGTGACTTGTTGCACCCTCTTGGTCTTGCATTCTTGGCTGACACGAAGTGGAAAGATTATACTAAATCCATTGCTAGGTCTGCTGTTAAGAAAGTTGGTTCATTGTGTTGTGCTAGACAATTATTCTCTCCTGAATCTACATTTAGTTTTAAGCCTACCATTCATTCTTGCTTTAAATATTGCTGCCACATATGGTCTGATGTTCTTGAAGTATATCTAGACAATATTGATAAAATCTAAAGAAGAATCAACAATATTATTGGCCCCCAGTGTTTCCACAGATCTGTGTAAAATAAATTCCAGGACTTTTCAAGGATTTTTCCTGGACTTTAGGAAGTTTCAAGGACTGAACCTGGCGCACATGTCCACGCACATTTCAAAAACAAACTTTGTGATTTATCTTTTAATAGTTTGACAGATGAGATGTTCAAAGCTACAGCTGGTTCTAATAATTCAGGTCACATGGATCAGTTGAAAGCAGTGAATAAATACAAGTGTTGAAAGGTAAAACACAACTGAATGCAGATCTGGTTATGTTACACATTTTGGAGTTCTACTAGACTTTAAAATTTTGAATTACACATTTTAATTCTTACTGCTACACATTTCAGCTATCGAGACTAATCATGGTTTGTGAATGTCACAAAAATTCTTAACTGTTGCACATTTCCTGAGAAGTATAATGATTTTAATGAACAGAACTACAAATAGAAATCTTCACAAAAACACTACACATTTTAGTTACTCCTGCTACACATGGCTTTTGTTGCACATGACACAGAATACAATGATGGTAAGATTTTTTCAGTTCATATAGTTTAGCATTCAGTTCCTCTTCCAATTTAGATATCTCTATAGATTTGTCCTTTGCATGGCATTGTACTTTGCAATAAGTTCTAAGTGTGCTCAGCTTTCTCCACATAGCTGACTTGAGCAAATCAAATGTGCAATTTTCATGCTCATGTTTTTTGGTCTTCAGTTCTTAAAATTTCCATAAGAATGGATTTCTGTTTTTGTCTAGCTGCTTTTTCCTGCCATTTTTTCTTCTCAGCCTCAAAGTATTGGTTGTATGCTATTATGGCACTGGAAGCACTACAAAGAGCTTTAGCCATGAGAACATTCCCAGCACCTCCGACTGTGGCCATATAGTCCATTATGTGTGATCAGAGTCAGTTGTTTCATATTGTCAGTGGAAGTTTCCTTATTGACTGTGAAACCTCTCTCCACTGAGACTTGAGAAAGTACCAGCAATTCACAAACAACTTTCCACGTTTTTCTTATATTCTTTGTTGGTAGACAAAAGAACTATAAAACAAAGTGTCCAGACAGTCTTTATGCTTGCTGAAATTCTTGACAGCAATATCTCCAGCAGTCTCCTCTTCAAACTCTTTGTACTGACTGAGGATGTCATCACACTCAGATTTGCCAACTTGTTTTCTGTCCATCATGTGGAAAAGACATCTTTTTAGATTGTCTTCTGCGGCAGGTTTTTTTTTTTCTTCACAAATTCATCCAGGGTTCAGCAATGTAAGTGACCTTATAAGAAGGTATGTAAGAGGAGACTTTGCCAGAAGTTTCTCAATGATTTTGATGAACATTGTCCTTGTTGCAATTCTGCATGCAAACAAATCTTTTGTTGACACATTTCCTTTTTTGAATAAAATTTGCATAGCCCTATCTGTCAGAAATCCACACACAATCTTTGCAACATCTTTATGCATGTTTTGATTTGGCAAAGTTCTTACAAATTCATTCATTTTGGAAAATGTAATTATCTTTTTAGTGTGCTCTTCCTTTGTAAATATTAATTTCATGACCATGCTAAACAGGTCATTTTCAAGGAACGTGTAAGCGTTCTGAAAGCAAAAGAAATATTTGTTGCAGATTAATTCCACAACGCAGAGAACAAATGACTGTAAGTTCAGAATCGAATATCGGGTGCAGAAAGAAATGCCGAAAACTTGATTCACAGGTACTATCTCAAATCCCAATGCACGTAACCAGTCAGAAAAGTAACTCGCTCGTTGACGAACGCAGTAGCCAAAATACATCAGTTTATCTTCTCGATTCGAGAACACCAACTGCTTTTATCGGCCGAGCAGTTTTTTCATTTGTCAACAACTGGGAGAGGACACCAAGTATTTTGCATAACAAAATACTTTTATAGAGACTCCTGCGATGGACTTGTTTTTAATCTAAAT
Organism: Acanthosepion lycidas; assembly: GCA_963932145.1. Taxonomy (NCBI): domain Eukaryota; kingdom Metazoa; phylum Mollusca; class Cephalopoda; order Sepiida; family Sepiidae; genus Acanthosepion; species Acanthosepion lycidas. The sequence goes on along the minus strand of OZ010590.1, from coordinate 64,684,669 downwards.
ATTCCGTCTTCAGCATGTCATGTGGAATACGTGCCCTGTTTTTTGGTAAGTAATTTTCTTTTCCATCATAGGATACACAGGATGCACTGTCGGTTGGTTTGATGAGGTAAGTCGTCATTTTCTTCGCTATAGGAAGGAAGCAATGTTTTATTGCTCTAATATTTTATCAGAAACGGTTCAATGTCTTTTGAAACAGACACAAAAATTCTGCAATTTCACTGGAAAAAAAACAAAACGTTATTCCCATTTGACAGCACTGCAGAGAAAGACATGTCTATATATATATATATATATATATATATATATATATATATATATAGATAAAATTTAGACATTTTAATCCTTTCAAGTCAATAAATTAATTTCCTCATGGCTGCAGAAATTAATTTGTTGACTGGAAAGGACTAAAACTAAAATAAATATGCATAATACCTCTACATTATTTAACCAAACCTGCTTGAATGAAAATAAGCTGCATATATATATATATATATATATATATATATATATATATATATATATATATGTATATAAAAATATAAATAACATGGATGGGGATGTTTTTTTAATTTCTGAACATGGAAGCACATTGTGGTTGTGTTCATATTATTGAAAGTTGGTTTGGTTTGGTGTGCTGTGTTTTACAGCATATCAACCTCAATGGGTTATTTAATGCTGACAACAGGGTAATATTTTGTTTTGTCAAAAATCAATTTCTGGTAATATTTTTTCCTCAAAAATGTTTAGCTGGTAATATTATTTTAAAACATGTATTGCTGGTAATAATTTTTTTTTTTCCTCTTCTCTCTTCTCCCCTCCCCACCAAAAAAAAAACGTATTGCTGGTAATAGTTTTCTTAAAAATATATTGCTGGTAATAGTTTTTTTTCTTCAAAAATTTATTTCTGGTAATAATCTTTTACAAAGTATTTCTGATATTAAAACCTATTTTTATATTTTTATAATGCTTTTTACTTCAGTTTCAGGGTTAACTATTTGCCCATAGCTGGGACCCTAACAGGTGCTACCACCCCAGGTCAGGGTGGACCTGGGAACACCAGCAATTAAGAGGTGGTTCCATGCTCCAAAAACCTCCTGAGCAGAAGCCTTGCTGTTGGACGTAGTTTGTCATACCCAGGACGTGGATGTAGTTTATCGTTGTACCAAGGATGCGGATGTAGTCTCAGTTTTGGAGTTAACTATTTGCCCATAGCTGGGACCCTAACAGGTGCTACCACCCTGGATTAGGGTGGATCTGGGAACACCAGAAATTAAGAGGTGGTTCCACGCTCCTCAAAACCTCCTGAACAGAGGCCTTGCTGTTGAATGTAGTTTATTGTCTTACCCAGGACGCAGATGCAGTTTATCATCATACCCAGGACAGTTATTGAAAGTTAGCTTACAGTTTTTACACACTATGTCCAAAAATGAAATCATTTGTACAAATGCAAGAAAAATTTAATAAAAAGCTTAAACACAGTGCTTTTTCAGCAGTCTTCAACGAAACTTGTATAAAAAGGGAAATACTTCCTCTCTCCCTTATATATATGTGTGTATATGTGTGTGTGTATGAATGAAAGAGACGTGTGTAAAGACATTACCTTTATCTTAGACTCCAAGGCTTCTTCTTGGTCTTTCCATGACTTTTCTTGGTCATCAGCTTTATCAAGCAGACTCTGAAAAAGAAAGTAAACTGAATAATCATATTAGTCAACTTAACAGATGAGTAGCTTTTGTTTATTTTTTTTTTGTTATTGTCTTGTGATGTCATTAAGCCATATCATATATTAGTGAATCAAATCATCAGCTGACAGTGAAGGTCATCTAATTGAAAGCCATATTGTAATCCTTTCAGCTTTTTCACAAGTCCATTCAATCTGGCTTGAGTTTATATTTTTCATATCTACTGTTGACCACCTAGAAAAGAAAACTCTTCAGTGACAACCAGTATAGATTTTGGTTGGCTTGATCCGCTGCTGACGTCCTAACTACAATCACTCACAGAATCAGTGAGGCTGTTGATGACAAACACACCTTAAGGACTATAGCACTAGATATTGCAAAGGCCTTCAACATGATGTGGCACAAAGGCTTACTACACAAGCTCTCTAGTTATGGAATCATTGGAAAGGTCTTCTCAATCATAAAAGCCTCCCTAACAGGTAGATCCCTGAAGGTAGTTATCAATGGCCAGTCCACCAGAGCCTTTTTTTGATGTACATAAATGGTCTGCCAAAGAATATACTCAGATCATTTGTAAACATCTATGCCAATGATATATGTGCACCTCTAAAACTCTCAATGGTCAGAGATTGGCAGCTGATCTCTCTTCTGATCTTTCACAAATAAAATTGAGTAAAAACTGGCCAGTTATATGCAATTCCTCAAAGACCAAGCTAGTTATATTCTATCATTCTATCATCACCAATATGACCACGAAATACTACTAATCAGGATGAACAGAAGTCTTCTCAGGGAAGCACTGTACCTTGAAAGACTGTTGGACTCACAATCAACCTCAAGTGTAACTTGTACATATGATCCATTGCTAAGGATGCAGGTAAAAATGGTCAGCTCTCTATACTGCTCCAGTAAGTACCCGACTCCTGTTATCCTCTACAAGAGCCAGATCAGGCCAAAAATTGAGTTCTGTTGTCATTTGGGTAGGAGCTGCCCAGACTTCACTCTCCAGCCTTGAGTTCAAAAGTGTCTAAAAGCCCTTGTGTGTGACAAATCATTCTCTACCCCATCTCCCACAGGTAGGATGTAGCAAGCTGCTCTACTGCTACTTCCATGGAAAGTGCTTGAACAAACTATTAGGTTGGTGCAAAAATAATTTCGTTTTCTAACATATGTTACTATGTGAGAAAACGAAATTATTTTTGCACCAACCTAATACATTCCCTGGTCCCTCCAAGTCAAACGTTCATGGAAAGAACACACCATGCTACTTGCATAGTAGCAAACTACCCAGATTCCCACTGTGTTTTATCAGTGGGAAGTAAGTTCCACTTGAGTAACTTACTCCCACAAACTACTGCCCTGTGGAACTGACTCCCAACTGGAAGTTTCCCTGTTCACTACAATCTTAAAACACACAAATGGCCTCCAAACGTAACCCTCTACCTCAAGTGGACCCTGGACCTTGTAAAGGATAAACCTCGCTGTAAAAAAAAAACAAAAAAAAAACAACAAAAACAAAAAAAAAACAACAAAAACAAAAAAAAACAACAAAAAAAAAAACAAAAAAAAAAACAACAAAAAAAACAACAACAAAAAAAAAACAACAACAAAAAAAAAAAAACAACAACAAAAAAAACAACAACAAAAAAAACAACAAAAAAAACAACAAAAAAAAACAACAAAAAAAAAACAACAAAAAAAAAACAACAAAAAAACAACAAAAAAAAAACAACAAAAAAAAAACAACAAAAAAAAAACAAAAAAAAAAACAACAAAAAAAAAAAAAAACAACAAAAAAAAACAACACTTACTGCCAACCACAACATTTGTGAGGCACAGACAAAGGATGTAGACTAAAATATCTGTTTACTTGGTTAAATACTTTTAGAAAAACATTTAACTGATAGACTCATGTAGCTGTTAGGAAGGATGTAAGAAGATCCTTAAACAAAGTTGGTTATAACAAAGGCACCTCATGATGAAGTAATGGCCAATAACTTAGTATTACAGATCACTACTACAATAGTAAGTTTGATCATCACTGGATGTTATACTTTACAATAATTAGATCCCCTGATCCAATTTTCATTTCATGTCAAATTTGAGCATCACATCCGGGCCACAAAACAAATCCCTACAATTAATACAATAGCCAATCACAAACATTCCCCCCCACGCACACAAAAAAAAAAACTTCATAATAACCAACACAATTGGAGGCTGAAAGGCCACTAGTCATCATTCAGGCACACTGTTGCTGTCACCGCCATGACACACCCCAATCCCAAATACCTTAACTATCTACTCCAGGCCCCCTTCATTGTGATCACCACTGTAACCCCATTCAGCCAGAATCCAACAGACATTCCACTCGATCAATCAACCTGTGATATTGACTAACAAACCAAAGAAATCAGTCAACTCCTGGCCCTACCAATAACACCATTACACCTAATCACCTTCCTTACTAACAGCAACTAAGGAACCACATATGAAAAATTTTTGCCACAACTATGTACATATTCTGAATTTTGACCAATACACATTATTGTGTTCCTTTGCAACCAAATAGTCATCATAACATATATAACCTTGTGTAAAAATCAGTCAAGCTCATTAAATCTCTTAAATCCAAGAGTTTGTGTGAATGTGCGTAAGAAAATGTTTGCCTTGAATTTATGAGTTGTTGTCAGGAGAGGAAATGGTCTCCACCAAAAAGTAAAATGTTTTTTCTAGCTTCACAACCTGCTGTGAACAGAGAAATAAGAGTAAATGAAGAATACAATATTGCAGACAGCAAAGCTGTTTGAAATTAGAATATGGAAAGAATATAAACAATATTGAAGCCTGATAAAAAAAAAAAAAAAAAAAAAAAAAACATATGAACAAAAAGCCATAGTCATTATCATTTAAAGAATTTTGTAATTTTTGTTGTTTTTAAGCAGAGTATACCTGAAAAAGATGTAAAAGAGATCAAAAGATACACCAAGGGAATAATACAAAATGACAGTGAGATCAATTGTCTGAAATCTCTGAACAAAAGAAATTGAAAAATGAAGAGGGAATTAAAAATGATATTTACCTTAATCATGTCTTGTTGCTGTTGTATTTTTTCTTTGCTCATAGATAATTGTTCTTTGAGAGATGCTGAAGAATCAGTCAGCAATTTTTCATTCATCTTCTGACGCTAAGTAATAGAAAAAAAAAAAAAAAAAAAAGAAAAAAGTAATATCAACACTTTAAATACAGGGTAAATATCAATACAGGGTAAATAAAAGGTTCAAGTATTTATGTGGCACAGGATACAGAACAACTGGTCACTGTTAAAGAGATTTAAGCAAAACTAACAAAGAAAGAATTTCCAGTAGAGTTTAGACATGAAGCAGCCTTTGCATATCTGTATTAGATAAGCAATTTCTAAAACAGAATTGGCCAATGAAATTGTAAATTCAGCCTCTAAATCAATTAGAAGTATTTTCCAGTTGAACTGGGAAAATATTTGAGATTTTAAAAATTCTAAAAGGTTACAATAGACAGTTTTTCAAGATTTCAAAAGCAAGCATAGGTAATTTCATCTAAAAAAAAGGGTTAGATGCTCCAATTTTCAAATATACTCACTGTAAGTTCATCTTCAAGCCTTTTCTCCACTTGTTTTCGTAATCTACTTTCTGTCTCATATTTTTCAACCAAGTTCTTTGGATGAAAGCAAAATAAACAAAATTCAAAAGAACAAAAATAAGAGGAATGATTTGGAATTTTAAATATCATCATGGAGGAAAGAGACAATTTTTATCAGAGTTTTGAGATGTGGCATTATTATAGGATTTGCTTTGGACCAATATGCTCATTTTGGTGGCTATACTCAACATTTCAGACATTGTAACTTTCAGCATCTGTCTTTGTAACATTAGAAATTCAAAGCGAACACTTTATTCAATCTACAGGGTAGTTTGTTCACATTCTGCTTTCCATGCTTAAACAGTATTTCATATCATTTAATTCACTTTTATGTAATATTGCTAAGCATGGAAGATTATTTGGATTGAATAAAAGATTTGGTTCGAAATTACAAATTATACAGATGGACACCTAATGAAAGCTGAAGAGTACAAAAGTCAAAATGTTGTGAATATAACCAAGATGAATGTGTTGATCTAAATAGTCAAGTGCAAGAGAAAGTAATCTTGTCATAATCTTGTTGATAAAGAGACATATTTAACATTTCCTTTTTTCCAAAAATACATGCAAAAATGTTTGCATCAAGGATGTATTTAGAAGAATTTTATTTATGAATTAACTTTAAAATAACTAAAACTTTTTTCCATTTTTTGGCAAGTTCAGAAAATAATGAAAATTCAACATTAAAACAACAAATAAGAATACAGTAACATTTAATTTTTTAAAGAAAAAAAAAAAAAAACCAAAAAGAGAAAAAAACAAAAAAAAACAAAAAAAACGAGAAAAAAAACAAAAAAAAAGAGAAAAAAAACAAAAAAAAAGAGAAAAAAACAAAAAAAAAAAAGAGAAAAAAAACAAAAAAAAAGAGAAACCCCCCCCCCCAAAAAAAGAGAAAAAAAAACCCAAAAGAGAGAAAAAAAAACCAAAAGAAAAAAAAAAGAGGGGGGGGGGGGGAGAAAAAAAAAAAAGAAATAAAAAAAAAAAACCAAAAGAAAAAAAAAAAAAAAAAAAAAAGAAATAAAAAAACAAAAAAGAGCATCTTCCCGACTTTTGGTTAACATTAAAATCTGATACGTTTAGCACAGCATCTATATATTAGGTTGGTGCAAAAATAATGTCGTTTTCTCACATGTTACTTTATATATGATTTCTGAATTAATTCATTGATATATATAGCCATGTTAGATATCATTTTGAAGCGCGTTTTTCGCTCTATCGAATAGTGTTATTCGTTACCGTTCTCAATCTCTTCATTCATTTTTTTGCAGGCTTTTCGACAGCATGGACAAAATTCAAATCCACACGATTTTCTTGTTCTAGTTCAAACTAGGCCGAAAAGCTTGTGATATCAATGATGCGTTTGGCCCAGGAACCACTAACGAACGTGTGGCACAACGGTGGTTCAAGAAATTTTGCAATGGTGACGAGAGCCTCGAAGATGAAGACAGTTGCGGCTGGCCAACTGCGGTTGATAACGAACATTTGAAAGCCTTAATTGAAGCTGATCCTCGCAAAACCACACGAGAAGTTGCTGTTGAACTTGAGGTCGACCACTCAACAGTCGTTCGCCATTTAAAGCAAATAGGGAAGTCAAAAATGTTGGATAAATGGGTGAACAATAAAAAAAAAAAAAAAAAAAAAAAAAAAAAAAAAACGTCAAAAACGACATTATTTTTGCACCAACCTAATAAAACATCTTTAAGTTTTCATTTTTTTAGCTGTATTAATCTTAATACAAATTACTACAAAATTGAATGCAAAAGTAGAAATACCTACATGCTCAGTATAGGCATCAGTTTGGTACTTTCTGCCATCCTGACAGAAATGACATTTTTTATTCAACAACTGTTCATTCAATTCCTAGAGAAAAAATATAAACAAAGTAAAATTCTAAAATTACTACATATAAGAGTGGATCAATAAATTTGTAGTCTGACATAGCTCTTAGCTGAATTTTGATGTGTAATTTTCCAACTATGATTAAATGGAAGATGCATTGATAAAGATGATATGTTGTTAAAATAAATGTTTTTTTTCCTTATTATTTCAGAATGTAAGACACACTGGTGTATAAGACCCAACCTTATTTTGAAGACAAAATTTTGGAAAAAAAATACTACAGTTGTATTTGAAAATTTTTTTTACTGAACAAAAATTCAATTTGGTACTTTAAAATTGTGCAGAGCTAACAATAGAAAAATAAAGTACCATAAATCATAAAAAATGTTTTCTGATATTTAATTTGGCTTAAACCTGCAGATTCCTCATTGCTTTATCACTTGGAAAGGAATTAGACATTTCATTAGTGAACCCAATATTATGAACAAAGAGAATCTCATCCTTGGTCCTATCTATTCTCATAACCAGGCCTTTGTATTTCATGAACTGATAACATGACAATGTATGATCAGTAAAATCTAAACTTATCACATTGAATCCTCTTTACTTTTATAGAAATGGCTAGTCCATGCCATATGTAATTCACAACCCATTCATGGTTTATTTTTGAGATCTTGCCATTTTGTTTTTTCTTTTCCCTTGGAAATTGTGTTTATCACTTTTATTCATTTTTCCAATGTATGAGAGGAGAATAGACTTTCACACTGACAGCAGAGTGATTGTTGCAAATAGTAAGGGTGGGGATTATATCCAAGTGGCAATTATTCTAAATTTGTCTTGAGCAACTATAGCAATGGAATGCCAGGAATAAAATGAATTGAGAGCAAAAACTAGTGGTACTGTGCAAACTGCAGGTGCCCACAAGTGACACAAAATATCCCATTACAACTCTAACACCTAATAAATTTCATTTTGGATTCAGAGTTCTTAAACTCTAGTACCTCAAATTTCATCTATGACATGTTACATAACTACCATTAGTGATGCAAATGGAGGAATTATACATTATTGGGTAGCTGTTTAACATTTTGGGACTCGAGTTTAATTACAATTCTTCAAAACCACAGCAATACTTTAAAACATTAAAAGAGCAAGTTGATCACAAAGCTCTTGGATATATAGTAATATATCTTATGAATGCAGTAATAAATATGACGTTTAACCCCCCCGCCCCCCCGATTAACTGTAAAAATGTAATGTTAACTGAATACAATACAAAACAAAATACTGACCTTTTTATGAACTTTAAATTATGAATGGCTTTGAAAACTTTTGGGTATAAAAATATTTACATTTTCTACTTACTTTAATGAGATCCTGTAAATCAGTTATATGTCTCTCTTTTGTGTCAATCTGTTGTTTCCATATTTCCTCTACATTCTGCAATCTGGTTAAATCCGTTCTTTGATCTTCTAATGATTTTCTCTTTTCCTGATTAAGAATAATCATAGAAAGAAATTAACAAAAAAGCAACAAAAAACAACTAAAACTGAAGAGCCTTTTTATGCATATAAAAAAAAAAAAAAATTACTATATTTTTTGGTTTTTAAATTAAACAGGAAATGAAATCTTAAGAGCAGATAATAATTGTCAATTATTTATTAGAGCAACTTACTTTCTCTATTCATTAAGGAAAAAATTCTACTTACTTTGTCAAGTTGGTTCTGAAGAGTCTTTAGCTGTTCATGACTGTCCATCATTTTCTTCTGGCACTGAGCAATCACATGATCTTTCTTTATGAGTTGCTGCATCATTTTGCCATTTTGGCCTTCAAGAACTTTTATTATCTGCTTCAGTTCATCAATTTTGGCACTAAACAGTTTTTCAAAAACAATTTTTTTAAAATATTTATCAAATGCTTGTTCATAGCAAAAACATTTTCATATAAGATCAGGATAGTCTTTTCTAAAAAACAAAGGGATGCATTTCCCAACAAATTTTCTTAAAAAGTTTGCAAAAACTCATTTAAACTGTCAATACTGTTGTGTTTGATAAGGATTCTTTTGTTATAAGTAAATATGAAGGAGTTCTTAAATTGGATCTTATACTTTTAAAAATGTTAGGTTTTAAGAAAGCAAATTCAAAGGAAGCTCACAACTACACACCAACTTTAAGGAAGACATTTCAGTTTTATTACATAAAACTTATTAAATTAATTTACATTTCAAAGGACATTATTTTATTCAGTTTCTAGTGCCTTTAAATTTGTTGCTTAAAAATTTTGTACTTTAAAATATTATCAAAAAAAAAAAAAAAAAAAAAAGGTTGTTAAGAACTTCTTGAAAATTATGTCATCAAAATACAAAATGCTGTGCAAAACATCTGCCTACCTAATTGAAAAACATTTTTTTAAAGGTCTAGAAAAAGGAGAAAAAAAACTCACTGTGTGACAGTACATTTGATCTCCTCTGCTTCTTTTGTGAAGGTATTGATATCATTCAAAAGTGACACACCTTGTTCATGAACAATTCGTTTGGTTTCCAATTCTTCTTCAAGTCGTTTAAGTAGCATCTACAAAATAAAATAGTTGAAATATTTTGCTATGTGTGAGAAAATCCAGTTAAGTCCTAAATAAAGATAATTATCTTGTGAAATTGGCAATTATCATAAAAGATGTAAGAGATTTTAAATTTTTTTTTTTTTTTTTTTTTAAATGAAAATTCTTTAGGTATATAACCTTTTGTTTTTTAAAAGTGAATAAAAGACACTTTAAAAATAATACTTTTCTCATGGAAGGGGAGCTAATTATTAAATATGTGTGCATAAATACGATCACCTTGATATTCATCCACCTTCCAACCATTTCCTAATATGTTACTGCTTTAATTGATGACTGCCATAATATGAGCATAACAGTCAGACTTGGACTTTTGCAGGCACAGTCCTGGTACAGAGGTGTGTGTATATTCTCATAAAGATAAAAGTCTTATTAGGAGGTACAAAATTTATTTAAAGTGAAGATGAGGAGAAAGAAAAAAGAATGAGAAAGAAAAAAGAATGAGAAAGAAAAAAGAATGAGAAAGAAAAAAGAATGAGAAAGAAAAAAGAATGAGAAAGAAAAAAGAATGAGAAAGAAAAAAGAATGAGAAAGAAAAAAGAATGAGAAAGAAAAAAGAATGAGAAAGAAAAAAGAATGAGAAAGAAAAAAGAATGAGAAAGAAAAAAGAATGAGAAAGAAAAAAGAATGAGAAAGAAAAAAGAATGAGAAAGAAAAAAGAATGAGAAAGAAAAAAGAATGAGAAAGAAAAAAGAATGAGAAAGAAAAAAGAATGAGAAAGAAAAAAGAATGAGAAAGAAAAAAGAATGAGAAAGAAAAAAGAATGAGAAAGAAAAAAGAATGAGAAAGAAAAAAGAATGAGAAAGAAAAAAGAATGAGAAAGAAAAAAGAATGAGAAAGAAAAAAGAATGAGAAAGAAAAAAGAATGAGAAAGAAAAAAGAATGAGAAAGAAAAAAGAATGAGAAAGAAAAAAGAATGAGAAAGAAAAAAGAATGAGAAAGAAAAAAGAATGAGAAAGAAAAAAGAATGAGAAAGAAAAAAGAATGAGAAAGAAAAAAGAATGAGAAAGAAAAAAGAATGAGAAAGAAAAAAGAATGAGAAAGAAAAAAGAATGAGAAAGAAAAAAGAATGAGAAAGAAAAAAGAATGAGAAAGAAAAAAGAATGAGAAAGAAAAAAGAATGAGAAAGAAAAAAGAATGAGAAAGAAAAAAGAATGAGAAAGAAAAAAGAATGAGAAAGAAAAAAGAATGAGAAAGAAAAAAGAATGAGAAAGAAAAAAGAATGAGAAAGAAAAAAGAATGAGAAAGAAAAAAGAATGAGAAAGAAAAAAGAATGAGAAAGAAAAAAGAATGAGAAAGAAAAAAGAATGAGAAAGAAAAAAGAATGAGAAAGAAAAAAGAATGAGAAAGAAAAAAGAATGAGAAAGAAAAAAGAATGAGAAAGAAAAAAGAATGAGAAAGAAAAAAGAATGAGAAAGAAAAAAGAATGAGAAAGAAAAAAGAATGAGAAAGAAAAAAGAATGAGAAAGAAAAAAGAAGAAAAAATGAGAAAGAAAAAAGAAGAAAAAATGAGAAAGAAAAATAAATAAATAAATAAACAGAAAAAATACTAAAGATGAGCTAACCATCTATTGCTCCTCACTAGTCAGAACTCAATTGAAGGAACTAAGATATTGTGAATACCAACTAAAATAAACATGAGGAATGAAAATACACATGTATTAATATGACACAGGTGTGTGTGTGTGTGTATATATATATATATATATATATATATATATATATGAATGACAGAGCACACTTAGCACTAACAACCAATCCATTTTGCATAAGGATGGTTATTTTGATTTAAGATAATTTATCTCAAGCACTTTCAAGTGATAGTTGGAATGTGATTGGCTCAAAACTGAGAGCATATCTTCATGGAAGGATGATGCACATGCCCAATTTTTAAGATGTTCCCAGATTGCTAAATTAGATGTAATGGAACACATATTTTGAAATAGATTTTTAGCATCGGTCAAGAAGAGAACAGGTGTGAATTAGCAGAAAAATAACATTGTCTGACACATGATAGACCTAATATGTAAATCTCATACCAATCTAAGATATGTAAAACATTTTTTTTGTAAGCATTTAAAGTGTGTGTGTGTATAAATAATTAGAAATTTACCGAAGATTTTTCTGTGCACATGTTGAGATCCTCTGTAAGGGTTTGCTTATCTTCCAGTAGTCTAACAATCTGCTGCTCCTTTCTATCACACAAAAGCTTTATTTCCTCTAGCTCTGTTCGCAGTAAGCTCTCTGTTGACCCAGACTCTTTAGATTGGCCTGATGATTTTTGGTGGTCTGTGACATTGACAGTTAATGTTAGTTTGACATTGGATGACTTGCCATCATCTGTACTCTCATACTCCGATTCTGACGAGGTTGTACCCGAGGGTGTAGTTTCCCTATATAAAGAAATTAAAATTTTTATTAAAAGCAAAAAGGGGAGACTTTGCCAAAAGTTTCTCAATGATTGGGATGAACATTGTCTTTCTTGCAATTATGCATGCATCTTTTGTTGACATTTCCTTTTTGGATAAATTTTGCATAGCCTTATCTTTGTAGTATCTTTATGTATGTTTGGGTTTAACAAAATTCTTACAAATTCATTCAGTTTGGAAAATCTTTTTAGTGTGCTCTTCCTTTACAAATCTTAACAGTTTAACGATCATGTTAAAAAGATCATATGCAAGGAAAGGAAGCAAAAGTTTATCACAATTTTCTCAGAAACAGTTCAATGTCTTCCAAAAACAGATAAAAATCTGCAGTTTCACTGGAAATAAAACATCATTCCCATTTGACAGCACTGCAGAGAAGGATTTGGTTGGAGGACATTTTTCTGGGTTTTTTTTTTAAATTAAGTTCACAAATTTGATGATATCTGGCCAAATGTCTATGAGTCATTCACATGTTTGAACATTTTCTAACCATTTATGCTAGAAATACAAAAGTGAAGTGATGAGGTTGCCAGATTTAACTTTTAATTATATTAAAAGTTAAAGCAAGCAAGTTTTAATTAGGTACAGCCAAAAATTCGATATACCTAAGGTTTAAATGTATTTTCATAAATGAAAAATCTTTCTTGAAAAAAGCTAAAAGATTAAATTTTGTAATTCCAGAAAGCAAAATACTGTGGTATTTCAAATAGAAATTTGAATGACTTTTAGTCAATTCATTTTTTTTTTTTTTCTTCTTCAGAAAAACCAATAGAAATGGTCATTTTTTTTGTTTTTTTACAGATTGTAAACAAAACTTAATTCCTGGGTTAAAAATCTTTCAAAAATAAAATATATATTTCTGAAACATTATTTGCATAGAATTAGCAAATTTAAAGTTAAATTAATCTGTTCTGAAACAAATATTACTTGACCTAAATTTACGAATTCTAAGTAAAATACTTGGTTTTTGTTTTTTTAACTACCAGGTAGTTTTTTTAAAATTAACAAAATACTTTTAATATTTTTTTTTATTTTTTTTAGGTACTTAACCTTATGGTTGAAGATGCTTTCTGAAAATATAATAAAATTTAGAATACTATAAAAATTTCTTAAATTAATAACATTTTATAAATAATTGACTTACCTCTAATTTTTAATCCTTTCTACCATGCTCAAAATTTTGGCTAATTTTTTTTGTTCATCAGCAGCGAACACATTTTGAAATTTTTTTTTGTTTCAGATCAGATTAATTTAAAGTTTGCTAATTTTCCTCAACATTCAAAAAAAAATATATTGTATTAAGAAAATTTTTAAAAACAAGAATTAACTTTTGTTTACAAAAAAATGGCAAGATTTTTTTTTTTTTTACTGACAAAAAAAATAAATAAATAAATAAAATCTAATATATAATTTGTTTGAAATACACTAGAGTATTTTGCTTACTGGAAATAGTAAAAATTTATTTTTTTAATATTTTAGCTTTCGATTAAAGTTAAAATGAAAGCTTCAAGAAAGCTTTTTGTTTTAAATTCATTTTTAAAACTTAGGTATCAAGAAGTAGTGAAGGTACCTACCCCAATTGAAAATAAAATGAGAAAAGAAACTAATTTCAAATGGAAATGTAAAAGCATAAAAATAATTAAACTAAACATTAAGTTTAAAATGAAATAAAGGGTTACCTTTCAAACGTCTTTATATCAAAATATAACTCACAAAAAAGAATAAAGAAACTTAAAAAAAACTAAATAAAAACAAATTATTTTTCTTAACTAAGAACAAAAAGGTTTATGAGCATGGTGGGGGGCAACCCTTGAAAATCATAACCTAACAACAATGCTGCATCTGAAACAGCATACCAAAGAACATTTAGACACACAAAAATATTTTTAATTGTAAAAAATTTTAATTTAATTTTTTTAATTTTAATTATAATAATTTATAAAGTTTCAAATCTTTCAAATTTCTGTATTACTATGATTGCATTAGATGATATTGTTATTAAGTGAAAACTATATTTACTAATCAAAAATTGAAAAGCTTAATACAAATCACACACTAACTTTTCAAAGATTAAGATTACTGAATACTTAAAAATGTAAAAACGGTGTTCACGTCCTTTTCTTAAATTATGTTTTTCAGATAAAGTCTCCACAGAACAAGAATGGCTACTATCAGTTAAAAAACACTGCTACTGTTTACTTCAAAAATAAATTTCTACAGTATTTTAAGCTTAAAGTAAATAATATTTGTTTCAAATCAGATTAATTATACTTTAAATCAGCTAATATCCCTCAAATAAAACTTCAGAAAAGCATTTTTTATTTTTGGAAGATTTTTTTTTTTTTTAATTATTACATTATGATGAAAAATGACTAAAATAAGGGTACTATCAGCTATTTTAGAAAATAAATAAATAAATAGATTCCAATCAATATAATTTCTGTTTGAAATACAAAGTATTTTGTTTACTAGAAAGTAAATTTAATCCCTTTAGCTTTAATTGAAAGCTAAAATGAAATCTACAAGAAAGCTTCATTTTTTTCATTTTATACCTTAGGTATTGCAAATTAGTGGAGGTCCCTACATAACACTTTCTACATTTCCCAAAATCATGTAGGCTCAGATGTGACAAATGAAATAACTACTTGTAACAATCTATAGTACTATGATAATTTGTGCATGTGTACATGTTTGGACATCATGGCCAAATAAGGAGGGCCCCAAAGCCTCAGCCAATAACACAAGCTAGTTGACTTGGGAAATCATTCAAAGTCACCAGAAGTCATGAAAAGTATAGCAGGCTGTTTCTAACAAAATCAAACAAAATGTGTAATTTTGATATGAGATAACTTTTTTTTTTTAACCTAAAATATGGTCAAATTCAACTGTCATGGTCATTGATGACAAGTAATTTGTGTCCTTTATGATTTATATTGCAACCAAATAATTACATACTAGGAGGTAAACTGTTATGTAAAAGTAACTTTGGTAGAAAAAGAGAAGATATGTGATGCTAACTTGCTTTGAAGGTCACTTGAAATTAAGTTGGCATTAACATTTTTTTCAGCCCAATGAAAAATTTTAAAATGGTTATATTTTTTTATCCTAAATATTGTACAATCCTGAAAAACATTTTCAGACATAAATTCTAAAGTTTTCAGGATTTAACTTACTTTCAGTATTTTCAATAAAAATAAAAAAGCCCAAAATTACAGTAACTATCAGTGAACAAGAATGACATAATTACTTCAAAGAATAATGGTTTGGTTTAACGGCATATCAACCTCAAAGGTTTATTTAATACCAACAAGATTTTTCAGATAGGTTCGCATAAAGAGAGTATGTATTCTCTTGTAAAGAACCATTTTGTAGATCAGGTTTCATTGACTTATTTTGTAAAGGGGGATTTTGTCAAGAGTCAAATGTATTGCTGGTAATAATTTTTCCCCTCAAAAATTGGTTGTAAAACAATGTAGGTAAGCAGATTTGGTAAAGAGTTTGTTTTTTTTTTTGTATTTTCCTGCAGAGCCCAATTTCTTTAATGAAATTTATGATGTTACTTGGATTGGTATTTTCAAATAGATCCTTTAAGTAGGTATGTTCATGAGATCGCTAAAAAAAGCGCATAGTCTGATGAAAAAGACGTCAAACTCGACGAAAACAAAATTTTATCGCCAAAATGTTTACGTTACTATTAAGAGTAAAGAACAAAGTAATTTTTAATTATTTTTAAAAATTTTTCTGTCTTTATTACAACATTCTAACTTTCCATTGAAAAACTTGTTTCTCGTCATCACCGGAAGTTCCGTAAAAATAACATAGCAAATTTTTTGTCCATTTTTTTCTTATGACACACATTAATTTTGAAAATCTTGCAAAAATAGAAATAATTGTCAGATTTTAATGAAACTTCCAGAAACTATTCAGGAATGATGGAAATTATTATAAATATGTTATTTTTTTAAAAAGTCATTATAAAAATATATTTTTTATATATATATTACACCCCCATAAATAAATTAATAAAAAAACTATAAAAGTTTATGGACGAAGCACGCTGGTCATTATTAGTTACAAACACAAGGCTTTGAGGAAAGTAAATCATGTTTTATTTTTTTTTAAAACCGACCTCGTAAACCGAAATTCAGCTCTGAATTGTAACATACAAAGCCCAATAAAACAAAGATACTATTTAGTTTTAAATATTTTTAGTTGCTTGTATTTGTTTTTATCAATATGCATAATATTGTCTGAAAGCAAAAAACATTTTCGATGAAAAATGAATTTTTAAATGAATTAATTGTTATTTCACAAATTATTTTTATCATTTTTACATAAAGTTACTAAAAGTCGTTAAATATTCTAAAATTATCTGTACCGCTGAATCTTTAATATAATGTTTCTTTTGGGTACCTGTATCTCTATAGATTATAAATAGCACAAGGTTTTTACTATCAACGAAACACCAATGAGAATAATTTTACTGTTTCTTGACCTCAGTGTCACTAAAAAAAGGTTAAAAATCAAATGTACGGAGGCCCGGTAGTAACATGATACTATAAAAACATCACGTGACCTAATTCTGTATATAAATGCTGTACAGCACTGTTAACGACCTTTCCAATTTTTTATTTACGATTGTCAAAACACGTGTGGAGTTTTACTTAAAAAAAAAAAAAAAAATTGAACTACATCCAATATACGACGAAGAAGCAGCAGATAATTTGATCTCTTTGTGTCTTACTTAATTTTTTTTATAGTACTATGCTTTTCCATGAAGTATAGTAAAGGTAAGTACAAAAAAAATAAAATAAATGGGCACTGATACTTTTCCTTAATGACTTGGGTGCTTCAACATTGAATTTCTAGAGCTTTCATTAAATTATTTAGGTTGGGGGTTATATATATATATAAATAAATAAATAAATAATTACTTTAAAAAAAATAATAATAATTATAATAATTTCCATCATTCCTGAATAGTTTCTGAAAGTTTCATTAAAATCAGACAATTATATCTATTTTTGCAAGATTTTCAAAAATAATGTCTGTTAAAAAAAAAAAAAAGTTCGCCATGTTAGTTCTGATGTTGACAAGAAATAAGATTTAAAAAAAAAAAAAAAAAAAAAAAAAAAAAAGACGCTTCTAAAGACATTTTTTTAAAATAATTAAAAATTACTTTGTTTTTCCCCTTCTTAATAGTAACATGAACATTTTGGTGATAAAATTCTGCTTTAGGCAAGTTTAAGGCCGTTTTTTATGCCCACTTAAAAATAACTAGGACAGTTCTTAACGTAAACTGTCACATATGACCTTCCGTACTATAAATTTCCTCCCGTAACACATCATTGCGTGACGAGATAACTCGCACGTCACTCGTCAATCAACACCGCAGTTCAGACCGGTTTACTTCTAATTTTAAATTACATTTTTCCAGCGCAGAAAGTAAGTAATCTTTGTTTTAAAATATATTAAATAGACTTTATAGTTTCTAATTTTCTTAAAATTATTTTTAAAAAAGTCATAATTGCTTTTTTCAATGAATTTTAAATGGCGATATTTATTTTGTAAAAAAAGTGAAAAAAAATGGCTGATGATTGATTGGCTGTCAATTTTGCTGATTCAAAAATAAACAAGATTTTTAACGAAAATTTTGGACGTGCTAGAAATTATTAAAAAATCTATAAAAATATTCAAAAAATACTTTGATCATTCCTCTTGATAATAACATTAACATTTAGACGATAAAAAATTATTTTAATCAAGTTTAAGGCCTTTTTTATGCATGGTATGCTATTTTTTTAGAGATCTCATGAACATACCTACTTTAAGTTATCCAATTTGTAGAGTTTTTTTTTTTATTATTCCAGGTTTGCTAGAATTTACAGCAATTTAGTAGAATGTGTTTAATGGTATATGATTCCTGGCATGGGACACATATTGGCAGTCCCTCAATTTGGTGGAGATGTTGGTGGGGTAAGTATGTGCGCCCTATATGAAGTCTGGCTAGAACAACCTCCTCTCTTTATCTTTCTGTAACTTTCTTGATGGTTGGTGGATGTTGAATAGTTTGTTGTTTACACAGTTGTTACATAATTGCTGCCATTTTTCTTTAATGGTCCTGTTTATGGTGGGTCAGAAGTCAGTGTGCGGCACCTTTACATTTACTAGGGCCATGTTTAGTGATTCCTTTGCCATTTTGTTGGCTTTTCCATTTCCTTGTATACCAATATTGCTCGGTATCCAGCATAGGACTATTACAGCATCTTTTTCCTTATAGAGTCAATCCTATTTAATAATTTATTTAGGAAGGAGTTTCCCATGTTTGTATTCTTCAGAGCTGTGAGTACAGATAGTGAATCTGAGATGATGATAAATCTGACTCACTGGACTCTATAATATCTAAAGCCAAGTGTATGACTGAGGCTTTGTCATGCAATCTTCTCTGCATTATGTTGTTAAGGATAGCAGAGCATCCAACCCTCTCTCCAAGATTTTAGAGCCATCAGTGTATATATGCTTACGATTTCGGTGAGCTTGTAGAACATTATTGATTTCTTCCATGTAATCAGATAAGTTAGAATTAATTTTAGGCTATTTAGTAAGGTTTAGCAGAATCATAAAGTATTTCATTAACCAGGGTGATTTTTTTTTTTTTTGAGTTGGTGGTTTTAAGAATTAGTGTTGGATTTATTTGTGTTTCATGTAAAGGCCAAAAGGTTTCATAGCATTTTCTTTTTTTATCAAATAGATTTTTTTGTGTTTATCAAATAGATTTTTGTATTTTTGAAGGTACAGTGGTGTGCAAGGTTAGTTGGGCAGGATTCGAGTTTTATATTATTTTAATAGTGTAATGCCAGTTGTCCTCGTCTCAATTTTAATGGTACCTCATGAGCTTCAGCATATAAACTTTCTATGGGTGATGGTGTTGAAGGCACCCAGAGCCAGTCTTAACCCTGCATGGTGAATGGGAGTCAAGGGTTTTTAGGTAGGATTTCCAGGTCAATCCATATATAAAACATTTGTAGTCAAATTTATTTAGAGTTCTATATAATTTTAGGAGTGATATGCAATCTGCTCCCCAGTTGATGTTAGCTATGACCAGTAGTAATTGTAATGCTTTGCAGAATTTCTGTTTTATGTATAATAATATTTAACATGGTGTACGGACGAAAAGGATTAAACGGACAAAAAGGGTTAAAACAAAACGATTTTAAATTTTTGTCAGAAAGAGAATTATTTTCCTAGGATATGGGAATAGATGTACGAATTTTGTTGAAAAAGTTAAACAATGTGATACAGCAAACAGGTGCAGGATCAGAGGCCAGCTGTTAAGGTCGGCTGTTGACAGATGTCTGGCTTGTCTACGTGCTGAGAGGTTGTCAGCCAAAATTTCCAGAGAAAAAAAATTATAATTGTAAACAGAATAAAGGCAGGAGATGATGTCAGAAAGGCTGACATCATATGATGGCTCCTCCTGAAGGAGGAGGGGGATCTTCCAAAATTGGAAATGTGAAATAGAAAACGAAAGAAAAAGACTGGTTGAATTTTGGGAGATTTGCATAAACCCACCTATTTGCCCGTACCACACCAGTTGAAAGGGACACCCATAAATACAAGTGCCCATGTGGGCCAAAGTTAGTTGGAGTTGGATTTGGAGAGAGTTGGGGTCCGTTAGTCGGAGAAGTTGAAGCCAGCCAGTCGCAGTTGCCGCTGCAGTCACTGTGAGGTTGCAAGTGGGAGAAAGAGATTTCTGATACAATGCTGCTTGCCAACCTAATGATAAGAATAATAATAATTATCTGCTGAAGAAGAAAAACTCCAACAAAATCCTTGTGCCATCCATGGAAGTACAAACAATAGTACTTGAAATTAAAACCAGTTGTCGCTAAAGAAAAACCGACAATAAACCTTGTACCGTCCATGAAAGTACAAATCACAGTATTTGAAGATAAATCCAGTTGTCAAGTCTGGTCACTCTTCAAGGAAGCTACACGCAATTTTCGTTCCGTTGACAATTATTAAAACGGGTTGGGAAAAGAAGAAACAGATCAAAGAAAAGAACTGTAGATATTTTTTTTTGTTATTCTGATATAAAGATCATATCATGACTTATTCAAGCGTCGTCCATTTTATTTTTCCATTTTGTATGCACATGTTCAACTCCTTGGTTTAACGCAGTTAAGATAGCCCAGTGGAAATTCGGCTTGACCCTCTTAAGATCAAAATCACAATGTGGGTAAGAGAGGTCACAGTTGAAGAGGTTTGAGTTCAGTTTATATTTTTCTTCTGTATCATGCCTAACATTTTAGAATTGCTGTTTGTAATTTTCGCTAGAGGAATTTTTTTTAAAGGTTTCAGCAAGTAGATTTGCTATATCCTTTTTGCTTGTTATTTTTGTTATTTTGGGAAAGGTGATTTAGAGGTGGTGATAGATTCTTGCCTGTGATTGTCCTTATATTCCAGACTTTTTTTTTTGGTTTCATATTGGAGTTTATTTTATTTATGTAATTTCTCCAGGATTTTCTTTGATGGCTCTATGTGCTATTGCTCTTTTTTGTTTGAATAGATTTAAATTATGGATTGTAGGTGGAGTATTAAATTTTTGTAGTGCTGTGCTACGTAATCTTATTGCCTTTTGCAATCTTTGTTGAACCTTGATCTTTGATATTTGACTCAATGCTTTTTGGTATACATTTTCCCACAATTGCTATTAATGTTTCAGAGAAATGTTCAATAAATTTTTTATTGTCTTTTTTTTTTGGTAAGTTTTTGACAGTATTGGTTTTTATATTCCTTCCAATCCACTTTGTTTAGTTTCCATTGATGGATATGGTTTTCAATTGGTTCTGAACTCTTCAGTATAATTGGGTAGTGATCACTGCCGCATGAATTGTCGAGAACTTGCCAATTGTAATCCATAAAAATAGAGGGGTCAAACAGTGATAGGTCAATAGCTGAGTATGTACCTGATGCAGGATGAGTTTTTTTTTTTTTTTTTTTTTTTCAGTTTGGACATAATGGAAGCCTTTCACAGGGTGACTCTTCATGATCAGATTCAAATTCCCCTCATCGTCAACAGACTGATGCTCTTGTACATTGATTTTGTAGATGACCAAATTTCTGGCATTTGTGACATCTACAGGGATTAGGAATGTATGGCTACCTTGGCTATTATGTATCCTACCTTTATTCCTTTTGGTAGAGCAGGTTCATTGAATGTTAAAATGTATGTGTTTGTGTTTACTGATGGGTAATTTCTTTTTATGTGTATTTTTTGATGTCTGTTATGCCTTGCTTTTTTAGGGTGTCATCATTTTTAATTTCTTCCAGTGAACAGAGTGACAGTTCTGAGCATTTTATTACTACTCCCTTAGATGAATTAAGAAATGGAATTTGCCTTTACTTTCATGTCATTTATTTACTTGATTTTTTAGTATATTTTCTGCATCTTTTTTGATTTTTACTTGAATTAGAAGTGTGTTATTTTTCTTTATTGATTTTGGTTCTACCATGGCATATATAACCTTTTGCAACACAAAAGGTGACACTTATTTCACTATCTAATGATTCCATGACTATGAAAATTGTTTGATATTTCAGTGTCACTTTCTGTTTCACAGTTTTTATATTGTCTCTTGGTTTATTTATAAGAGTTAACTATATAATTTTGTTTTTGTATTCACCGTATGTGCTCCCCACCTACCTCAAAGTTCCTTCTTAAAAGATGCTGTCAGGGGGGAATAATCCCATTCGCCCTGATCCGCCAGAGCTACACAGACAGTATAGTCATGCTGAAAGTGGATGAGAGCACCCATATTCTCCCACCATATTTACCCAAGTATAGTATGGTGTAAGGATTTGCAGCCATTATCTTTCATCCGAACTAGCCCTTGCCACTATGTGATTAGCTGAGTGGATTGGATTGGGCCATTCCATCCCCCTGTCTATCTCAAGTAGGGACCAAAGTGACATATTGTGGAAATTCTTGGTCATTTTGTTACCAGATCAGGAATCAGTCGCCAGGACTGTCCCTGGGCATCACAAGTTGCTACCCATGGCAAACTGGTGGTCCCATCGAAGGGAATTTATAGTTTTTGGGAATCAATTTTTGTGAATGTGCATTTCATATATTGAAATTTTAAAGGTATTTTGTATGTATAGGTAGTTTAGGTATAGTGCTTTGTGTAAATAGTTTGCAGATTATGATTTTTTATTAGTTGTTTAAATGTGTCTCTTTAATTTCAATAGATTGTTTGTATGGAGAAACTATATTATTTTCCTGAAGGCACCATCCTAGTCATAAACAGATAGGTTGTAGATTTATCATAAGATGACAGCATGTAGGTGAAGTTTTCCTCATATAAACAATTAGATTCTAATCAATCTTGTTTACTATAGTATGCCTGGTAGTATTTTAATCTCCTATACAAGATGTGAGTGAAACTGTTTTGTGAAAAACACAGATTGGAGTATTAGTAATTTCTCTTAGGAAAATTTATTGTGGGTAATTTTTATTTTTTTAAGATGCATTGCTGGTAACTTTTTAATCACAAATATGTATTTCTGACACCTTCACTATAAAAATGTATTTCTACTCTTTTGTAGTGTTTTGACCTCAGATTGGGGTCAAACTATTTACCCATAACGGGAACCCTAACAGGTGTTACCATCCAGTTCATTACACTCTTAAAACCTCTCGATGAGAAGCCTTGCTGCTGAATGTAGTTTATTGTCATGCCCAGGACAGACTTCAAGGAATAAAGAAATAAAAACCCAAAGCTGTTGCAACAGATTTCTGGCAGATTCAGTTGTACGTGTCAGGTTATCCAGTTTCAAACACTTTGAAGCTGTTTAGAAGTTAAGCGAGCTGCTTTGGTATTCCTCCCTACAAACACCAACTAAAAGTTGGAATACCCATTATGATTCTCAGAAATCTCAACTTTTCAAAGTTATGAAATGAAACTCACAGAGCTATCTCGCAGCTTTCCCCACATGTCATCAAGGTATCTATCCTAATTAAGGTAGGAAAAAGTAGTGGATAGTTTATTTATTCCAAGGATTCCCATAGATTTGCCATTTGAATTTAAAGGGGTTCAATTTCTAGTGACATTCAGCTTTAATAGACAAGGAACATGGACAATA
This sequence comes from Acanthosepion lycidas, assembly GCA_963932145.1. Classification (NCBI taxonomy): domain Eukaryota; kingdom Metazoa; phylum Mollusca; class Cephalopoda; order Sepiida; family Sepiidae; genus Acanthosepion; species Acanthosepion lycidas. The sequence goes on along the minus strand of OZ010590.1, from coordinate 64,661,282 downwards.
TCTTAAGATCAATAGTCAAAACCTAATTTCTCTAACCTTTTCCCTATGAGCAGATCTATGCTGGTTGTTCTAGGGTTAGATTCCCAAAGTACCATTTCATATTGATATCCAATAGAAAAGCACTAATGTTGTTTACCCAGAAGCTTTGTCAGACTATGGGACATATCATGTCTTTTGGGTAACAGCAATTTTTTTAATGTTATATTGTGTGCAAGAAGAAATGTTATAAATTTTTTTCTACATTATATTCAAAGTTATATTTCCCTGGGAAATAGAGATGTTCCTACCAGTTCATTACAATAACACCAAATGCTTATATTTGTCATTTAGCCACATGATTTTAATGTAGCCTTTTCAATCAGTCAGACATATGAGAATATAAAATTAAATATAATCCAAAGAGTCAAGAAGAAAATGTAAAATAATGTTTTAAGGAATTTTATATGTAAATTTATAATTGCAGAAGACATCTTTTGAAAGACTAATTAAAATATAAATTATTTTGTAATTTTCCTTACATGGAAATTTCTTAATTTAAATAAGTAGAAGAAAAAATATGACCCGTCAAAAGGAAAACATTTCTTCCACAATTGTTCTTTCCATTTAAATAGGAAAAGGATATCATCAATATTTTAACCAACCTTATATCTTTTGATGATTTTCCTGTATAGGTAAAACCAACAAATGGAAGATCTTTACCACTGAAGTCTCGTTGTTGTTTGAAATCTTTAATTCTTTGGGTTGACTGGATTTTTTCAAATTCATCAAAGTTAGAAGTGTCATCAAGACCAGAAAGACTAGGCACAAATGGTGGTTTCACTATAAAGAAAGCAAAATTGTTACTTGGAAAATTTCAAATTGAATATATATTTTTTTTTTTTTTTTTTTAGAGAAACTTTTTTTGCTAATAAACTGACAGGCTTGTAATGATATTAGTTTATCAGAGTCAATTTAAGATGTACAAATCCCTGTGGATATGACCTAAGGTACTTACAAAGCCATGTTAAAACCTATACCTGATCATTACTGTAGTTCTCTTCACTCTTGCATACAGACTGCTAATTTTGTTAACATTAGGTCATAACATAAATTCATAATACTGGCATCAGTTTTTTTTTTATATAAACAAATCCCATTTAGCCAGCTTGTTAAAAAAAAAAAACAAAAAAAACATACAGCTTAAGTACTTATATGCAATTAATATAAACCTTTTAAATTCTAAGTTTGCAGTATCACTGTTTAACCAAGTTTGTCTACACATACAAATATGCACAATATTGAATTTCTTTCAATCTTAGACAAATTATAAATCTATGTATAGTATCTCAATGTAATTTAGTTCAGCTATATTCTTTTCTTATAAAGAAAAACTTACCTTTGCGAATATTGTGCCAAGAGACATCTTTGAAAAATGGATGAATCATCAAACTTTGGTAATCCAGGCGACACTTTGCTTCAGTTAACAAATTCTTCAGTAAATCCACAGCCTCTTCTGAAACATCCTTGGATGGAAATTTCAGATATTTCTGGGGAGGAAAAAAAAAAAAGTCAGTCTATGCATGATTATGTATACAAACCAAAGGTTTTTTTGTTTTTGAAATGTATATAGACTGTAGAAAGTAATTTAACTTGTTAACACATTAGAGAATGCATGTACAACACACTATATTTAAGCCTGTGGTAATCAGCATAAATTTATAAACATCACTTGACAACAATTTTGTTCAAATATTTATAAGGCATTTGTAATTACCTTATAGTTCATGATTTTATTGTAAGTTCCTGATTTAGAGTTATCTGCCCCTGTGAATGGTGTGTTTCCATAGAGCATCTCATAGGCACACACACCATAAGACCACCAATCAACCTCTACCCCATAGCGCTGGGACGATTCTGTTGAGTTCATGAAGAGGAGTTCGGGTGCTACATAGTCTGGAGTGCCAACTGGAATATGAGATGATACCTGCCATAAAAAAAAGGGAGGTAAAAAAAAAAAAAAAATAAAAAATAATAATACCATAACGTCAACATATGATTATACATGAATTCATCAGAGTACAATTTCCATTCAACAACTCATAGGCTTTGATTTATTCAAACTATTGTTCTAATCTTGTTATAAATGTTATTATTGACATTTCAGATAAGTAGCCTTTGGCCATTGTCAGGTATCTATTATTTTGGAGAATACAGCTTGTACAATTGTGTTATTTTTGCCCCTGTGATGTTTCTTGTTCATTCTTACTAAACCAGAGTATGAATTTCACTACATGAACCAGGGATTGAGCACAACCACTAGGTGACAGAAATGCCTGATTAACCAACACCTATTTCCATTGCACCATTCTATCAGCTCCAAAAAATAATAATGAAGACCTCACGATGGCCAAAGAGTACAGTACTATAAAAACCAAAGAATGATAGTTTGACAATTCTTTATCTCAAAAATAAAATTTAATTCATAGGGTTTGTACACATTTTTACAATAAAAATTAATATGCATTGAAATGAGAAGTGTACATTTGAATGCATAAATAAAAATGTAAGAAGCTGCTGTATGTGTTTGTGTGCGTACAAAACATTGAGTTCATGCTTCAAAATGATTAGTAATTTCAATCAAATCTTGTATAAGTACTACAGTGTAACCCGGATATAAGAGAGATTTTCTCTGGTCCCAAATTAGAGCCATACTTACCGAAACAAAATAGACCAAACCCAGATATAAGAGAAACCCGGACATAAGAGACTTCTTCTCCGGCCCCGACAACTCTCTTATATCTGGGTTACACTGTACATTGTACAAGTTTTTTTGGATTATTTTTAAAAATGAGTGATATGACATTAAAATCACAAAAGAAAAGATTGTAAGCAAAAACATTGTAACTAAAATTGTTCCACGTGAATTTCCAAATTTAAAGCTATTTTTATGGTTCCTAGCAAACTTTGTAATGCTATCAAACAATATATAAACTCATGAGTTGTGTATTACTGTTCTGGGTTCTTGACTAGGTTGGTCAGCTATGTAGAAGTTTTTTTTGACAAATTTCTTCAGTGAGAAATTTTAAGAGAGCTACTTTGTTCATTCATATTTTCATCTAATTAGACAAATATACTTCAGCTGACAGAGCACTAGCAACATGGTTATATATATTTTTATCTGCCAAAACCCTGAAATGAAAAGGTTATTCAAAGGCAAGATTAGTGGCATTTTTGTTTTCTAAGCACATTCAATTCATTATAGAGGAACAAATTTTCCGTGATTACAGAATCTTTAATCTTAAATGGAAGATGGGTTTTTAATGTAATTTTCAATAAATCACAATTGTTTGATATTTTTTCAGATTTTTTTTTTTTTTTAATTAATTTTTTCAAAACTTAAGTGTCTGTCCAATTTTGTTAAACATTTTAATAAATATAACAATAAGTTATTCCCTTAAAATTTGTTTTTACAAATATTTGTATTTATTTTTCTTATAAAACCTGAAAAATAATTAAGAGCAAAAATGTTTATATAAAAAAAGTGGATTGTCAATTTTCTGAGAATATCTTGGCTAGTCTATTTTTAAATATTTTAAAACATTTAAGAAACTATAAAATGGATAAAATGAAATTTACGAAAAGCAAAAACGGAATCAAGGAAAATCTGAAACAGAAAATTACATTATGAGAGTGATGGTAAAAATAAAGTTAGAAGAATGAATAAGAAATACTTTCTTTCTATTACTACATTTTCAAGTTTGATATCACTGTACCGTAGCGAGAAACATTCACAAATTATGTAGCAAATAAAGTTCTTGTAGATTTGTATTAATACAAATGCTTACTAGTTTTGTTCAATCTGATGACTAATATTTCCTATCAACAATGATTGATTTGGGCTTTTTTTTTGTCTTTTGCAGCTTATTACCCCTTTGTGGTTTTCTTAAAGTCGACATGTTTCAGATTGTTTTCTATTGCCAACAAGGTGATACATATTAATACAAAAAGTGACATGGATGCTTTAAAAATGTTAAACTAGTATCACAAGCAATAACCTGCAAAATACATCTTACACCAAATGCAATGCATATATTTACTGTTGTATTCATGAACAAAAAGCCAAAATGCATTCATTCACCAAACTTGTTAATTTTTCAAAAATATTTCTTACATAGTTTCTTGTGGACATTTTAGCAGCAGATCCAAAATCAGCCAACCTGATATGCCCAGATCTGTCCAAAAGAACATTCTCTGGTTTTATATCCCTGAAAAAAAATAAAATAAAATAAAAAAAATGTTAAAAAAAAAAGCGGAGAAAATCTATTAATGTTAGGAAAAAAAAATACTTGAAAATAAATTCCATAAATTAAAATTATTTCTTATTGACTAAAATGTTCCTAAACAATAGATTAAATAAAATCAATATAACAAAGATCAGTGTTTTTATACACAAGATGATAGTGCTCTTATTTTGAATATGGGTCATTGCATCTCAAATCAAACAATGGCCACAGATGACACTTGGAACATTTTTTTAAAATTTACAAGAGTTCTGTGATTAGATTGATTGATGAATCCCAAATATTAGAGGTGTCTTTAATAGTTTTAAAATTGGAGCATCTTGAAATTTCACTAATTTTTTGCATTTTACTAAATAAAGATTTTAACAAACTTGATATTCATAACTGCAAGGATACTATTGCATATACAGATTTGAAAATTGGTGATAATAATTAATGTTTACTGTAGATTACAAAAATATAAACAGCTTAAGTGTATCCTACATAATTTTATTTTTTATAAGGGCCTAAAAATGACCAAAATGAAAAAAAAAAACAAAAACAAAAAAAAAACAAGAACAAACCTATTTTGAGAGCTTCTCATTTACATAGCATATCAGATACAGAATCCAAATTAATTTTCCTTGTCATTTATGACCTAATAGATTATTTATATGCAGTAAAAATTCATTCCTGTTATAGGAATGTCACTATTACTGCTTGAAATTTGAATTTTTTAACATCCTGACCATGTATTGAGGGGAAAGTGTGGTCATCAACCCTTGTGGAATGAAGTTTAAAAAAAAAAAAAAAAAAAAGAACACTGGAGAATAAGATGTCTGAAGGAATATCTGCATATGTAAAGCTATGATAGCCTCCTCAGTAAGCCTAGCATAGAAATAAATACAATATGGGGAGCCTTTAAAAAAAGAAAAGAGAGCAAGAGAGAGAATTGATAACAAGGTAAGATAAGAGAAGTGGTGGCGGTGAAGAAGATCAATTCTCACAGCAGTAAGCAGGATAGAAGAACATTAGGTTTAAAGCACCAAGTTCTAGGTTCAGAATTGTTCCACAATACAATAGCCTAGTAGAGTAGAGAAGTATGAGTACAATCCCTGGGTGAATAGTACAGACTCAGATGAAACAAGGCAAGCAATACTAAAATCAGTACTAAAAAGAACAAGATATCCAGGGAGACAGCAGAATGAGAAGAATCTAAAGGTTATCCAGATTGAGTGACATCTGAAGAAGGCCAGAGTTCACAATGGTTGAAACATTGTGATAATAAAGCTGAGGACATTTTTAATTTGTTTAGAATTCATTTCACCATGATAAACCTGAGAAGGGATCCATATTAGCCTATCATGAAGCTGTTAACAATGTGTCTTGTTGAATGTAAAAGTTTTCTTGATGGTGGTTATGTGGACTAGTTCTCTAGATGTCAAGCAACCCCATCACATTCCTTTGGCCTACTTGGGTGACTGAGGCTCATATGCTATCAAAAAAGAAGAAACACAAAAGTTAGAGTAGAGTTTGTTCATTTCAAACTTATTTAACTTGGGAATATCAGGTTTATTTCATAATAGAGCTTTCAGTTAAAGAAAACTCCAATTTACAATGTGTGTGAGTTAGACTAATAATTGGTTCTTGTAATCACCAGTTAAAACAAAGAATAGAAGTTTTGATAATTTCAACACTTGTGGCTCTGGTCTCATTTCCAATTAATGACTGATAGCCACCTAAGGACGAATAGTGAGTATGTGCCATGTTGTCTCCATCAAAAGGAGTAAAGCGTACACCAAAGGTCAGTTACTGCTGAGCTCAGAAACCCAAAACAAAACATTTTACTGTGTATCATAACATGCTTTACTGGTCAGTCTGCAGCAATATAATTTTTATCAAAGTCAATCACCAATTGAAATTTTCAACTAATTCTTGAAGATTTGTTGATTTTGTTCCATTTTACTAATTAAGCCCTAAGTCAATTTCCAGTTTGCACCCTAGTGATTCTTAGAAGGATCCACATACTAATTTAATATCCTCCATAATTAGTCTTCCTAATTCCTTTTACCATCATTTCCCTTGTTCTAGGCTACATGTTACTATTCTATAGTGTCAAATCCCAAAACAATTAATTAAATTAAACCTTAAGTTTAGATGTTGACAATAACAAAAAATAACATGCATGAATAAAAAGATATTCATACGAACCTGTGAATGTATCCCAAAGAATGCACTGTGTTTATAGCCAATACCATTTCTGCCAGATAAAAGCGAGCCATTTCTTCTTCAAATACATCATTATATCTACAAATGAAAAAGGAATGACAACAAGATTAGATTTTTGTGAAAAATATTTTTTTTCTTTCCAGAGATACAATGAATGAAGATTAAATATCAAAGAGAAAGAAAGCAGAATCATAACTATGTCATACATGCAAAATTTAAAATGGCAAAAGAACCAGTTTTACATTCTACCAATTTCTGGGTTCACTTGTCTCTGTATTTGTGCTCAATCCAGTTAACAAAACAAAACCATAAAACCAGCAAGAATAAATGTCATGTCCTTTTTGCCTACATGGCCAACCTTTTCCAACCAGTGGGCCACATCAGATATGGCTCATAAGGCAAGATACACTACTAAAAAGATTCAAGGTAATTTTTTGTTGAAGATACTGTTACTTTAGACCAATAATTGTACCCCCCACCTTAGATTTTACAAGTATATTTTTAATACCTTATATATTTGCAACGAGATATGAGAATAACAGTTGTCTCTTTATTTCTTTGAATATGCAGATTATGGAATATAACAACTTCACTTAGCCGTTTGCTTTCAAAAGAATCGGATGTCACCGAAATTGGACTTAGCTGTTTGCTTTCAGAGGAATCGGATGTCACCAAGAATCGAATGACCGACGAAAGAATCCTGAACAGTTTTCTCAAACCCAAGTCGTCTATACTCCTGTGGTTTATCTGCGTATGCTACTTGCCCTTGGCAAGGATTGAATGGCGTTAATCAAGGACTTATATCAGGACATTAGCAACTCCATCCTTTTCGCTCAGAGAATTGAATGGACATCTTTTCTTTCAAACTTTATTTCTGACAACAATCCATCAACGTCGATTCCTACAATTTGTAAATCTTTACATGTTTATATATATATATATATATATATTCTATAATCTGCTGTCACTATTTTTGTCTGTATTTCATCGCATTGATATATGTTTGATCAACCAATTGTCCTCTCATCCCTTTTACTATTTAGTTTTGTTTTCTTTAATTTAACACTTTATTTATAAAATATACAGTGTATTTTTATTATATGTTCTTGTGTTGTCTTCTGTTGTTCTGTGTCTGCATATTGTTTGTTTTCTCACTGCGTTCACCGACATCCGGAATTGGAGAATTCCCCTCCCATTGTTCTTTTCATCAATCTTACATTGAACCCTGGGATATGATTGTTTATTTTTTTTTTTATTTTCTCGTTGCATCACAGCTATTGTAGTTCCAACAAAACACTGGGCATAACAATACCAAAGCTAGTTTCACTACAGAAGACCATATGCATAACCATCTGTCTCAGAAATGGGGAATGGTTGAATGTTTGAGAAAAGATTAATAAAATTAAATCTCAGTATATCACCATCACAGATGACAGTGAATGACACACACTATTGCATGTGATTTGTTTATTATCATCTATTCAAAAATAAAAAATATATTTCTCCTCCAGAGAAAAAAAAATTATGAATATCCTATTTCTAAAGCAATTTATATTTCCATGCATGATCTTCCTTAGTGAAAATCACCAGTGGTTTAAAGTTTTGAAAATGTTACCTTCAATGAAACATTACAAAATCCCAAAAACATTGTACTTAATCATTGTTTATGTATGTGATTATGTATGAGAAAATGTGAGTGAACAAAGTTAGGATGAAACAAAAACTAAATTTAAATAAACTTTATTTCCCTCATGAAATTCGGTATGCCATTTAGAAAGCCAAATAGGCAGCAGTTCCCCAATAAATTGCCTACACCAGATATAAACAAATAAAAATGACAACAAAATAACTGTCACAAAACTAGACTTCAAATTACTTAGGTCAGAAGACAGAAAAACTTATTTCAGCAATAAATTTCTATTGAAAAGATTCAGCTATGATGTACATAGGGAAATTGTTTATTGCTGTATAATTAACCAGTAAACAAAAACAAAAACACAAAAATAAAAAACAATAACTAAATATTTCTAATTTATTAACTGATGCTATACAATCATTTTCACACAAAATATCAATATCATCAGCTATTTCAAGTTCACTGCTGGGCAAATTCCTTTCCCAAATCCTTCCATGACAACCATGACAGTGCTATTTTTTTCTGTCTTACCAGTAAACCCTTCTATCATGTTTCCCCACCACCTCTTCTACCTGGTCTTGTCCTAATACAGAAATCAAATAACCTTTCACATCATCCATTACCTTTTCTTCTTGCTATGAGTCCTGACCAAGTAGGATGGGGGAGTAAATGCTATGTATGGCTACAGTCATAAAACTATGGACTCTTCAAAGTATCCACTAAGGGTTATATATGTACCTGTGAGTTCCCATGAAACATTAGTCACTTCCATCTCTTCCAGCATAAACATCTACTTGGAGGACTAGGATTCTCTCCTAATTGAGAATCCAGTAATAGACCTTCAATGACATCAATAAACCACAGTCTTAGCTCGCAAAAACAAAAATATTTGTTTGTTTTTCGTAAAAGTGGCATGTATAGAGTCATATTATATTTTGAATTTATTATAATTTGTATCTTTGCATGTATCTGAATGTTATACCCTTGTATTGTGCTATGGTGATGAAAGTTTAAAAGTATCAGCTGCTAATAAACATTAGTAAAAGGAATTTGGTCTTTGTTTTGTGGCCAAGGGAAGCATAACATTGGTCTCCAATTTCAAGGCAGTCTTTATGCTAATATTTTATAGAAAAAGATTATGAAAATGATGAAAACATGAAATGACACCTATATTTTGTATCAGGCTTAGAGAAATTACCATCTTTGTACAGACTAGGTTATGTTCACTTTCATTTTTGTCTTTTAATCATTTCTCTATTTTCTGATCCATTTCCTTTTTCTAGCACAAGATTTATTCATAACAATGCACCTTTTATTTATCTGTGTCTTTCTCAGTTTAGTGATTTTGTTAATTTCCATGATTTGTACCTCTATGTCGTACCTGACAGTGTATATCCACTTACATTTTTAAGCATGTTGTCAATTTTTTTTTTTTTTTTTTTTTTTTAAAATGTATATTTTTATTAGATTTATATTTCTTATTAAATGCCATTATGTTATTTTATTACATTTTCATGAACTTTCTTCAAAGTTATCATTTGTTCTAAGACAATGTATTCCTGGATTTGTTCATATGATCTTTGTTGGAACATTATAATTGACCATTGCATTTGTTTTATTTCTGTTCATTACGCTGATACTTTTCCTATTTAATTCATTTAACATTTCTTGTAATTTATCCAATGATCTTGATAATAGTAAAATATTATCAGTAAATCACAAAAGGTTTAAATATTCATTTATGTTTACCTCCATTTTTCCCAGTTTCATTTTCTGAAAGATACTTTCAAATCATAATTTAAATAATTTAAGCACACTCATATCACTTTGTCTCACTCTTTTTCCTTATTTTACATCTTTATGTAGTTGAAATATTGTAGTTCTGTTATATGCATTTCAAAAACTGAAAAGTTGTTAATATCCTGTTCTCATAGTGAGTTAAAAAAAAAAAAAAATCTGCCAAATCATCTACAATGTCAAATATCTTTTCATAGTCAACAAGAGCCAAAATGATTTGCTTTTTATCATTTGGCTCATTATAGGTAAATTGTCTATTGTTGAGTAAACATTTGTAAAACCTGTTTGTTCTCGATGCTGATTTACACTTAGTGATTTGTTATTCTCCAAGTAATTTTGTAAATAATTTATATATGTTATCTAGTAAGGTAATAAGGAAATAATTACCAAAGTTTTTATCTTTCTATGGAGTGCTACTCCTAGACTAAAGTTTTGAGGTAAATAGCTGTGCTAATCTTTTGTAAAACACTTTCAAAAATGTTTGTTATTCTGCTATTGTCACTAGGGGATTATCCATGTTTCACAATTTGAATTACAAATATTAGCTCCTCAGTTGTTACTTCTGGAAAATCACTAGTATCTGTCAATGATTGCTGGTGGTATTTTTATTTTTGAAACAAATGTTTGCATAGTACTCCTGCATTGTATCTACATTTGGTAAGTTCCAAAGTTTTGTTTTTTTTTCAATAGAAGCATTTACTGTTTATCTAAGTGAACTGTGGATATAGCTCTTCTTTCATGTTTATTTCTTAATCTCTTATTTTGTTATTTTAATTCTGCATTTTCATATCAGTTTTAAATGGCCATATTTCTCTTCTCATCAGTTCTGTACACTTTCCATGATAAAGTGGAACAGTCAACAACTTCAAAGTGAGAAAATTTGAATATGAACCAAGATTTTTATTTTATTGCTATAAATAGATCTTTCCTAAAAAAAAAAAAAAAAAGTCTATGACAAAAAAAGTGAGCATATTATATTTAATATTAAAATAAGCCAAACATGTTTCAAAGAAATTACATCAAGAATTCTTCAAAGGAATCTATCAATTAAAGTGGCTTATGAAACAAGGGAAGGACTGAAGTGGCTTGGTTGATCCCAGAGAGTTAAAAAAAAAAAAAAAAAAAAAAAAAAAATCTTAGAAAGATTCAGTACAGATCTTTCTAAAGAATCCATCTGCAAACACCTGGACTTTTATCAGATATGATAACTCATGTTCACTATGAAGCAAAAGCTGAAAGTAAATAATGAGAAAAGAATATGTGATCACTGGTAGCATACCAGTTCCAGAGCTTGTCTATTATTTATATAGACAGGATCAAGTGGTGCTATAAATAATCTTGGATTGATACACCAAGAAATACAAAAAGGATCCTTTAACAAAAAAACAGAAACCTCGATGAAAAGGTTTGAGAAAAGCCGCTATGATATATAACTGCCCAATGGTGTTAGTACTGAACAATGCACCAGTTCACTCTAATATCAAAAGAATATTCTTAGGCAATGAATTTAAGATCAACAAAATTTTAAGTCTTGGGCCATATAGCCCTATTTTGAATCCAATGAGTGCCATAAATGCAAGTGTCAAGAGGAACCAAAGAGAGAATATTAGGGCAACATTGACAGAAGAGAATTTATACGGAATTTCAAAGGCTGAATATCACATACGAAAAGAGATTGAGTTTATAGAAGATGGTATACAAGGTCCAGTATCTGCAACATGTAAAGCATGTCCAACATGTTGAAATTAAAAGAGATCAAATATTAACACGTGTTTTTTATTAATTATAATCCACACTTTATTTTCAGCAAATAATATTTTTACGAGTTTGAATTAATAAGAAAAGAAAATTATTAAAGTTAAATATTAAGCATTAAGATTTATCAATTACATACAAATGAACAAAATATGTACAAATAGTTTGAATGAAGTGTCAATAGAGGACTCCCTCATCCTAATTACTTGGCAATTATCATTGGGACTAACCATTATCCAATAATGAGGTATCCTCTTTAATACCATTTTAACCTTTCTAATCAGTGGTTTTATAAAAATATTCAATCTGATTCAAACTCTAGGCAAATTTGCCACAAAACAGCATGAAGAAGTATGGTACCAACCTCTACCTAATGAAGCAAACCACCTGAATGTTTTGGGCCATTAAACATTAATTTTTTTTAAAGTGTCAAAAACAGCAAAAGTTATGAATGGGACATACTGATGCAGATTAATTGTGTGCACATGACTGACTGACTGACTGACTGACTTCCTGTCTCTCACCACAGCTGCCTGCAATTGCTCAGTAGTTGTGATGATATTTGGTTAGTCAGGCACCATTGGCTAACCTGCTGCTGGATATCTTCCTCTCTTCTCTCCATGATGCTGATGTTGACAGTGCCTATCATTTCTCCCTTTCACATGTCAATGCAATTATGGTGTTTATAAAAAACATGTTCAATCTAAAGTTAACTAGTCTCAATTTGAAGTTGAAACTGTATAGCATTAACAGTGTATTTCCCTTTGTTATTGCCTTTTCTATTCATTTTGTTTTATTTCTACTACTGTCTTGATTATATTTGTCATTTTGCTATTCATTTCAATATTATTTTTGCTATTCTGAAAAGCCTAGAATTTGTCCTTGATTTCTGCCAGAAATTTGGTAATGTTAGCTCTGACCATGTTAAGATATGTTTTCTTTTTGAGTATCATTGTTTCTCTTAATGTGAAAGTCAAATTTGATTTTATAATGTTAAATGATTGTCAGCAGTTATATAAGGAATTTCATTTTGTTTCACAATTTGAACTTTTACAAGCCCATTTATATTTCTTCCGCTTTTGAAAAACTATATATAATTGTCATTTTGTATTTTATAGGTACCTCCATGAGATTGCTAAAAAAAAAAAAAAAAAAAAAAAAAGAGCATAGCATGATGAAAAAGACGCCAAACTTGATGAAAACAAAATTTTATCATCTAAATGCTTATGTTAGTATTAAGAGGAAAGATCAAAGTTTATTTTAATTATTTTTAAAAATGTTTCCTTCTTTTTAGAACATTCTAAATTTTGATTAAAAAAACTGTTTTTTGTATCACCAAAACTAGTAAAATAACATATACAATTTTTAGCACGTTTTTTTGTATGACACACATTAATTTGGAAAATCTTGAAAAAATAAAAATAGATGTTAATGAAACTTTCAGAAACTATTCACAGATCAAAATTATTAAAAATATTTTATTTTTTATTAAAGTCATGGTAGAAATATTTTTTTTATATTTATTACCACCTCCATAACTAATTTCATGAAAACGCTAGAAATTCGATCGCGTCAGGTTTAGTGATTACAATAGTTAAAAGCACAAGGCTTTGAAGAATGCAAATCATGTTTTTTTTTTTTTTTTTTAATTGGACCCCCCCCCCCCAAACCTGAAAAATCAACTGAATTGTAACATACAAAACTCAATAAAACAAAGATATTATTTAATTTCAAATGCTTTTATTTGCTTTTGGTTGTTTTCATGAATATGGACAATATTTTCTGAAAGCAAAACAATTTTTCAATGAAAAATGAATTTTTAATACAATTATTTGTTATTTCTTTAATTATTTTAGATTTTTACATTTAAGTTGTTAAAATATCATAAAATTAGTTAAAAGCCGCATCGTGTTTCTTAAGTGTTCTCATGAGATAGATCTTTTTTTTTAGCACGTTGTAAATTGTATCATTTTGACTAATCAGAAGATCTGCAGTAATTAAATGTAATTTTGTGTTTATAATCGGCTGTAATTATAAAGTATGGAAGACCAACCAGAATACAATTAAGTTGCGTTATTTCAGTTAAGGATTGTTCTCCGCTGTTAAGGCCTTTACTTTTGTGAAACGTGTGGAGAAGTTAATTTGATTTTTCAATTTCAACTGAGAAGTGTACCTACAAATATCAGTATCATATGAAATTTATATGATCTTATTTTTATATTAATCTCGGTTATGACATTTTCCATAAATAAAATATCAAAATTAATAATAAAATGAATGGAAATATGAATAACACAGTAAAATGTAATAAATGTACATAAAGTTATAGTATTTTATGTACACTTCTGATAAAATTTCATAAAAAAGGTACCTATAAATAGATACCTTTCTTATGAAATATGAAATTTAATCTCACTCTTAACAGTTCCATAAAGCATCATAAACTTAAAGGTGAAAGCTAAGTACAAAAAAAAAAAAAAATTAGAGCGCTGAAAGTTTACCTTAAAAATAACGAGGTAAATAATTTGTTCACTTAAATCTAAATAACTTCCCTTTTCGCCTTCCATAGAATAAATTACAATCATGTAATCCGTCAATACGTCATTCAACACATGTCAAGTAACGCGAAAGGTTATGACCTGCTTTGTTTTATTTTCAAATTACATCTTTTCAGCGCAGAAGCCATTTTAAGCTTGGTTCAAAATATTTTAAATAAACAATTTCTGATTTTCTTAAAATAAGTTTTGAAAAAATGATAATTGATATTTAAAAGAATTTCAAAGTGAGATTTTCATTTTTTTTAGAAAATGGAAAAAAATGGTTGCTATCTGTCAATTTTGCTGACTCAAAAAGAAAAAAAGAAAAAAAAGAAAGAAAAAAAAAGAAAGAAAAAAAAAAGATTTTTAATGAAAATTTCGGGCGTGCTAGGAACGATTAAAAAATGTAAAAAATACCCCCAAAATACTTTGATCTTTCCTCTTAATAATAAACATTTAGACGATAAAATTTTGTTTTTGTCAAGTTTGGCGTCTTTTTCATCATGCTATGCTCTTTTTTTAGCGATCTCATGGAGGTACCTACTCTAAAATGGTAACATCTTGCCTCTTATTTCTATTCCAAATTTTTTCTACACAAAATTCTCCATCCTTCCTTATCATCCCTACTTTTGCAGGAAAGTTTACCATCTTACTTTTATTTATGGGTAAAAATGCTCAATAAAAGGGATAGAACATGTGTAAATATAAGAGTGGACTCTGAAGTGAACAAGTGGTGACAGTGTTTCATGCTTGAATGCAATCTTCAGGCCATGTTTATTGGTTGGTATTACTCAACTATATATTCAGGTCAATGGTTTATTCTAACAGTTATTGCATAGACAAGAACAGTTATATTTTAAATTATTCTAAAAGCTATTGAGTAAAAATAGCTATTGGCCAGAATGCAGTTATTTTATAGCTAATTGTATAGGGTTGCTTTTTAACCTGTTAATTATAATTGATTACTTGTATTATTATTTACTCTTGATTATTATAAAATTTGCTTGGTTGCAGTTAAGCAGAATAATGATCAACAGTGAATAATTAATGAATAAATTCAAAATACCTTAAGTAATCAATAATAAAGAGTTAAAAGTTAATAACATTAATTTGATAAACTTTTGGGGATTATAAAATCTTTGTTTGCTAAAAGAAGGACAAATAAAATGCCAGATAATTAATATTAGAAATTAGAAGTCAAATGTCATAATTTGGGCTTTTATACATTTTTTATATTAGCTATATTTCGTAATAAAATTATTTTATGAAGTATTAGTATGTTATGTAATAAAAAAATCAATCTCTACTATCCACAAAACCAACTTACACAATAAGACAATAGCTGGTCTTGAAGGATTTTTTGAGTATGAAGAAGTGGTCACATGATGTTACATGTAATAGCTGAGATCAATACATCTGCTGTGAAAATTTGGGGGGGAAAAAAAAGAAAAAAGGGGGAAGGTTTTGAAAAATTTAGATAATTTTGTTTGCAAAGATTTCTATGAAAATGAAATTGATAAAGTGACTTGCCTTGACAAAAGGGATAAGAGATCGCCACCTGGATAGAATTCCATAACAAAATAAAGATTGTTTGAGTCTTGGAATGCATAATGCAATTTGGTTATCCAGCAACTGTCAGCTTTGGCCATGATTTCCTTTTCTTCATTAAAGAAGGAAACCTATAAAATAGAATAATTAACTCTAAACATCAATGTTAAACTAGGATATATAAATTTTTTTTCTGATAAAAATCCTATTTAAACACTATTAAGAGAGAAAAAAATAAAATAAAATTATTTAAGCTTCAGAAAAAATTTGACAAGCCCATTGCTGGACATGATTACTCAAACATTTTCCATCATGGAAAAAAAAATTGCAAAATATCAGACAAGGAACTTGTTCTATAACTCATTAAGTTAGCAATTACTTGAACAGTATGGCTGAGGTAAACAGATGACACCTTCATACACTGGCCTCACCAGGAAGCTGGAGAAATACTGCTGGACCAAGTGAACTTAAGCCCTTTGATCAAGTTCACAATAGAAGAAAATAATAATCAGTTAGCCTTCCTGGATATACTAATAACTTGCACAGAGAAAGGGTTCAAGATGTCTGTATATCACAAGCCACCCATCACTGAAAAATACTATAACTTCAATTCCCACCATCCATACTGTGTTAAGAAAGGGATGTTGACAAAGAATACTGAAGAGTTAGACACCTGAAAAGAATCAATGCTTATGTTGGCTATGAGGACCTCCTTAGTAAGCCTAGCATAGAAATAAATACAATATAGGAGCCACAAATAAAGACAGACCAACAAATGATAGCAAGTCTACAACAGCAGCAGCTCTAACAAAAGCGAAAAAGCTTCAGTCAGTGCAGACAAGCATGGTAAGCAGCACTTACCAGTAGGAAGGTTAGGTTTAAGGCTCCATGTCCTCCACAGAGAATTGTCCCACTGAATGTGTAGAGGATTAAAACATTGGTACAGGAATTAGGTAACAGTAATTGTGAGTTCAATCCCTGGACTGGGCAGTGTTTACTTGGACTCAGTGGAAAACAGTGAGCAATAATTGAGCAGTACTAAAAGTAAGAACTAGAGATATTCCTAGATATGGGCAGCCTAATCCCATTAAATAAACAGTCCAGTTTGGAATTCCCTGTAGGTTACCTGGATCAACAAACACCTGAAAGTGGAAGGTCCAATGGTGAAAATGTGATAACAACAAATGAGGACAATATTCTGCATGTAAATAATTACTTGAAGGTTACCCATAAAACTGACTAACATAAAAATCACATTGAAATGTGGTAAATATGTGATACTGTTTGTTGTAAAATGGAAGAATGTCTTGTTAAAACATAAGAAACATTGAAACAAGACGGTTAATACCAAAAACCTGTGGGAAGAATTAAGGATTTAATTCACATGCAAGCAGTTTGAATAATGGAAAAGTGACCTAGATTTAGGAGTCAATGATGATTGGCATGTCCTATGTGAATTTGGAGTCGATTCCCCTGGTCGAAAGTAGAGATGGAATACCAGGAGGGGGGGGGTGGATAAGCCACCCACGCCCACTGACGAAATTTAGTGAGAGGTAATAATAGGAGAGAGTGGAAGAAGAGAATTCCCCAGAAATATCAAATTCTTTTACTTTGCCAGTTTGGGCGAATGCACGAGAAGAGAGAAGAGAGGCAGAAGAGACAGTGACCAGAGACAGGAGAGCGACCCATGTAATTATCTGCTGACAAAATCCTCCAACTTCAGCCTTGTGCCAATCTTTACGAAAGTGGCAAAGTTTAGCAAAGTCAACAACAATAGTATCACTTCCGATTTAGATGCGGGCTGACAATTATTGCATGTGAACTCTGATATATCCAATCATTGTACAAAAGACTTATATAAACAGAATTTACTTTTTGTTCAATTTATCCGAGTGTTATTTTTTTTACATTACATCTTTGCCCTGCCCAACACGAAGATACCTGCAACAATTTAGTCTTGGCCTCCTTATGATCAAACTTAAATCACAATGTGGTATAAGGCAGGTCTGAGATCAAAGTGATCTTCATCGATCAGCTGTGGTATTGGAAGTCTTGGACAACCAGGATGGGTGTTGTACGATTACATTTGGTGGCTGGGACCAAGGATTGACCTTGAGGACAACATTTGGTCACTGCAAGCCAAGATTGACCCTGAAAGATTGCAGATTTGACCTTGGGTTGACTATGACCAACCCAAGAATACAGACAACAGAAAAGAAGAAGATAAGAAAAGGAGTGAGAACCAATGGACTCTGGTCATTTTGACCACATGGTTCTAAAAATACACTCTGCAATTTTTTTTATTCTCTCGATAAATTGACAGTGATCCAGGAACAGGTGACAGGTAGGATACTTTTCAGTTTTTCCCTGAAATTTCTTGATTTTTTTTGTTGCATCTTGCCAAGAGGATTTGCTATTTTTTCAGTCTTTTCCAATTTTGCTCAATTTGAAATGATTTATTTAACATGAGTGATCATGGGTTAGAGAGGTCTGAAGTGATAGATGTTGGGGATGAGGGGGCAAGACAACAATCCGCTAGTGGCCTGAGGGGGTTGCTAGGGGGACACAGGGTCCTGACCTTTGGGGGAACCCAAAAGAGTTGTAGGATTGGCTAGCATCATTTGAAAAGGGACAGCGCATATATGAACTGTCTGATAAGGAAATGGTATACGTAGCATTTAACACTGCAGTGAGTTCAGTTTTGGATTTCATAGGGGATTGCTTGGTGGGAGATCTCAAATTGACCCATAGTGAGCTGGAGGAATTACTTATAAAAGAATATGCTGATGAGGGGACAGTAATTGAGGCAACAAGAAGCCTCATGAAACTAGTGCAATTGAAGGATGAAACCCCCAGGGAGCTAGAAGCTGGGGCAGGCTGCTCTGGCCTTTACAGGAGAGGTCAGGAGTAATGCTGATATGCAGGCCCAGATGACCAACCTATATGTGAAGGCGCTCCAGAATGAGTGCATATGGCATGAGGTTATAAAAGAGGCACTAGTCAGGCTGTCTGTGAGAGTGGCACTCATCAAGGATAACCAGGGGGTGTGGGAGAAGGTTAAGAGGAAAAAGGCATAAGAGCAGAGTCAGGAGGTAGACAGGCAGATTGGGGAGGGTGGAGTAGAGGCCCAAAAGAAGGGCTTGGTCACACTAACATGGTGTTCTATGAGCCCACACCGGCAAGGTATGGGTTAATCTGTTGGACCTGTGACCATGAGGGTCACAGGGCAGTCAGCTGCCCAACAAAGAGGAGACTGCCCTCAGATTTTGAAGATGGCAAATGCACAAAGTGCTGTCGTAGGAGACATAAAACTAAATGATACAGGATTAAGAAAGGTTCCCCGCCAATACAGGTTAAGAAGGCAAACAAAATCAGGGAAACACCAGTGAGCCACCCTGGAAAAGAATGAGGTGCTGGTTTTGTAACAAGCCAAGATACCTGAAGAGAAATTGCCCATACAGAAACACGATGTGATGTTAGGCATGTGGCTATTTTGCTGCCAACTGCCCCTATAGAAATAGAGAGGGTAGACCTAGAGAGATCTGTTTGGGTGCACCACGGCATAGAAGAAGACAGCCATGGACCCCATGTTGAAGTGATGATGATGAGTCATTGTTGCCAGAACCCTTGTCTGAATACACAAAGGGACATCACACCAGAGGGAGGGTAGCCAAAGTGTTTTCCCTGCTGACCCAAGAGGAGGAACTTTCCTGTGAGGCTGTAGTAAGCAGAAAATCAATAAGGGCCTCGATAAACATGGGAGCATTGGTGTCCTAAATAGGTGAGGAGCAGTAAAAAAAGGAGGCCCGATATAGAGACTGATCAGGTGGACAGGAAGTCCATGAAGATAACAGGAATGCTAAGGCTCACAGTGAAGGTAGGAGGGACAACCAGTGTCCACAAATTCTATGTGGCCCCCAGATTTCTGTGTGCTGGTTGGAGATTGGTTGTGCAAATAGGGGGAAAAGTAATGTTCAACCTCTCAGTGTTGACAGTCAGTGGTGTAGGGGTGCCATTAGGGAGCACACCCAGGACATAAAATTACCACCAAGGACAGCTGTATCAGGCAGGAGTAGGATGGTGTGAAGGGAAGAATAGGAGAAGGAGTTTTCCAACTGACCCTAGTAGAGGAATTTGTGGTGGTCGCAGCAGAGGTAATACCTGTTGGCTAATCAGGATAAGAAGACAATTAAAAAAAGAAAAAGGGGAAGAGGTAGGAAGTGCTCTGCTATTGAGGTCCATTCAAAAGGGTAAAATTCAGTGAAGAAAGAAGTAGAGAGCAGAAAAACAATGAAAACAATATCCCCTGTGAAGAAGTCCTGGGTTTTGGCTCAAAACCTCCCAAAATGGAGAGGAGCTGAGTGAATGAGAAGAGAATGAAATGCCCTTCTCTCTTCTCTAAAAGCAGTTGAGAGAAATCATTGCTTGCTGCTGGAGAGAAAGAAAGAGATGAAGAATACCTTACAATGAGAGGGAAGGGGAGAAGTGGATTGTGGAGTGGGATTGCTGCCTGTTGCTAAAGGGAAAGAAAGAAAGATGAAATGGTGAATAACTCTGAAGATTCCTTTATAGTGAGAGGAAGTGAGGAATGGACATCATTAGAGAATGATATTAAAGCCTGCTGCTAGAAAGAAAGTAATGTGTTAGATAGAGAGAATTTTATTGTTGAGAGTTTAAAATAATTTGTTTCTTGATGAGGAAAGTTAAATTGAAATTGGATTTTAGAAGCTGCCTTTTGAAGTAAAAACTTTCTGGAGCATTTTAAAAGGAAAGAAAGCTATAGTAATTTTTTTTTTCTTTTGTTGCTTGAACAAAGGGGTTGATTAAAGAATTACTTTATTGCAATATGAGATATAGACTCTCAGGTGATTATTGGATAAATTTGAACTTAATGCCACTGATGAGATCGATCTTGCCGTCATGAGGCTAATATAGAGTTTAACCCCACTGCATGTGGTAAATGGTGTAAGGATGCCATTGTCAATTGTAGGGTCTATGACAGTGGTAGTGGAAGAAGACATAAGACAACTACCCTAGGACAGTAGTGTCAAGGAGAGGGTAGGCTGATGACAGGGAAAGGGAGGAAGGAAGAGGATATCCAATTAGTTCCTGTAGAGGAAATGGCCATGAGGAAAAGGAGGTAACCCTGTGTGAGACAGTGGTTGATGCAGCAGAAATAGTGCCCATAATGTCGGTACGCCAGGCCAGCGAGAATAAAGAAAGAAGAGGTAGGAAGGACCTTTCTTCTGAGGACTATACAAAGAGTAAAGCTTGATTTAAAAAAAAAAAAAAAAAAAAAAAAGTTAGAGGTTGAAGCAGAGTTACCCCTTAAGAGGAGATTGAGAAGGGTGGGGAAACCCAAATCTCAATAAGAAAATATGCTGTGAATAAAGGGATAGATGGATTTGGCGTCAATATGTGACAATGATGGGCTCATTTGAAACTCCATTAGACAACCTTTGGGGCGAAAGCAGCACACACCTGTCTGAACCAATCTGCCTGCTGATGGGTGAGTAGAAGGGAACGTTGAAGATGGGAAACTAAAGAGAAGGTAGAAGTGGGAGTATCCTAGAATAATTTAATAAAGAATTAAACCAACAATGACTGGTTAAAGGAATAAAACAAGGAAATCTTGTTACCCTTGCAGGAATGGCTGGTACGAGAGGGGCTGATGTTACTGATGATGATGACAATGATAAAAACAGGAGCCTGGAGACAGCCAAAATACAATTAGACAAATTGGAGAGTGAGATAATAGATCCGAGTACTGCCAGGTTGAGAGTAGCACAGAATTATCCCAGGGAAGGAAAGTATCTTAGACTGTTATACTCCCTAGAATTGGAAACAGTTATAATGGAAGCCCAGTGGGAAGATATAAAAAAATTACCTAAAGTGAATAGAACTACTACAAACGAGAGAAAAGAGGGCAGCAGTTCCCATAGTGGGAAAAGTGCTAAATGTTCTATTTGGAACAGTAATTGAAGAGGACATCCAAGTTATAAGGAGAAAACTGGGGCAAGTAGAGAAAGGTTAAAGAATTCTAACCCAGGTGGTAGGAGAAAATGTATCAATACTGCATGTGACAAAGTTAGAGCTGGCAAAGAATAGGGCCATTATCAATTGGTTAATAAACAACCTGAGACAACTAAGACCAGGAGGGGTAGTTAATAGTTCAGAAGCTGTAGCAGCTGAATTGCAAGAATTGAGTGGGTTTATACAAGTTTCCAGTTTAACTATTGCTAATAAGGTGCGACGGACTAGTCAGTCCCTGATGATTTTATTGGAGCATGCAAGAACTCAATAGGACATCATTGGGACATTTTTTCTTGTATGTACCTGCCCAAAAGTAAGATATCTGCGATGATTTGTTCTTGGCTTTCTTATGATCAAACTTAAATCACAACATGGGATAGGGCAGGTTTTTATTGATCAGCTGCAGCGTTGGAAGTCTTGAACAACTGGGGAGGGTGTTGTACAATTACAAATATACTGTGTAGCACTAAGGAGCCATTAACAGATATTTAATTAAATGCAACCAAGTCAGAACAATAATTAAAGCTGATTGAATTTAATCATATTATAGAATGTTGTTTGAAATCAGATGAAAATATATAATATCAAGTATTAGATCCGGGAACAACATGTATAGCCCAAAGGCCATGCACAGTGGTCAGAAATCTCTGTGAGGGTGATACTTATTAATATAGAAAAATGATATTTTTCTGAGTTTCGCAATTATTAGTATTTATTTGACAGGTGAATGGAATCAACTGACTGCTGGTACTGAGGAAAAAAAAAAGTCAGACAATTGTCACTTACATCAGCTTGAGAGAGTGTTTTATTTTTCTCCAAAACCTTCATGGCATGAATCGTACCAGTAGCAATTTCACGCACCAACCGGACCTCACCAAAAAAACCACGCCCAATTACTTCTTTCACTTCAAAGTCAGATACTTTTATTCGAAGTCTTGTAATCTCTTGAACAGTCTTTTTATCTGAAGCAAAAAGAAAAATGACTGCATTAAAAAAAATTTTATACTCTTATATATCTCTACAAAATATAATTTCCTTCAGAAATAAGACAGTTAAATCATTCTTTATCATTGAAAACAAGATTTGTACAAAGAAAATTAAAGTCATATAAAAATTTAGAACATGCTTCCTTGAAATTTTTTGTAAACTGCTAGAAGCCAAAATTTTTGTAAGTTCATTTGATTCTTCTCTGATAAAAAAATACATTAGAAACAATATAAAAAAAAAAGTTACCAAAAAAAAAAAAAAAGAAAAGAAAAAAAAAAAGATGCTTACATTTTTTAACAAAATCATAAACATATTTGTTTTTCATCAAGTTTTGTGCTTGACACTCAGTGTACAAAACCAAAAGGCAGTCCAAAAGGCCTTGATTATAGATAAGGGCCTGGCTGATATTTGCATCAGTTGTACTTCCACTTAACAGACAATCCAAATGCTGGATTCGACTTGTGATTGAATCCACACCAGAGCCTTCCATTTTGACAAAGCTGGAAAAAAAAAAAAAAAAAAAAAAAAAAAAAAAAGAAAAGAAAAGAAAATTAAAACTAGAATCAACAGTTTTGCTACCAAGACAGTAATTTACAAACTATCAGATTTGCTTTAATAATTAAAAAAAAAAAAAAAGAAAAAAAAGAAAAGAAGCATAAACAAACTTATCAAAATCTGTTATCATTACAAGGAAAGACCAAAAGATTTTTTGATTATTAAATTACATTTTTTTTTTTATCCTTTTTAGAAGATTTGAAATTTTGGCTAAAAATTTGTTTTTTCTTTCATCAGTCTTTTTTGCTATAAAAAACAATGATTTGGAAATTCTTGCAAAAAACAAAAAAAAAAAAAAAAAAAAAAAAATCAATTGTCAGATTTTAATGAAACTATCTGGACTTATTCACAAATGATGGAAATTATTTTAGAAATGTTTAGGAAAATCTTGGTAACTTTTTTTTTTTTTTTTTTACCCCCACCACCAGTTTTTTAATTTTATGAAATTTCAAGAAATTAATTTTTGTACTGCTTAATGCTTATAATAGATGCAGAGCTTCATGGGGATTTAAATAAATTTTTTTTTTTTTTTTTTTTTTTGGTAAAAAAGACCCCCAGTTACTGAAAATCTGCTCTGAATTGTAAAAGAAGAAAGAAAAAAAAAAAAAAAAAAAAAAAGAGAAATAAAACATTATTTGTGACACTGGCAAACAGAAAGAAAAGGTTTAAAACTAAAATATAACTTGGAACAAGACGAAAAGGGTCAAAGAATAGAACAATAGACTAAAATCACAATTGCTTTTAATTTGAAAATATATTGTTTTCTACAAGCTGTGTCTAGCTTGTAGAAAACAACTTTTATTTTGATATTGCCAAAAAGACTATCTGGAAGAAGCTGGGCTGACAGATGATTGATGGCATTGCTTAAAGTGGAAGTTACATAAACATGTTTCCTGATTGTGCAAGAGGTCACTTGAGATATTTGGTAATTTTGGAAACAAAGGCAAAATAGGGGACCTATCAAAATGTGGAATTTGTAAACAAGGTGAGAAATAAAATTTCTTTATGTAAAGACCTAGCCCAGGGTTTCTTAAAAGTGTGATAATCCTAACAAGATAAGCTGACTGGAGGAAACAGCTGGTAAATTTCTAGCTGTTCCAGACATAGCTAAATTGAGTAAAAAGTCACAGTAGATTTCAAGGTGGGAGGGGTTAACATTTCTATACAAAGAGAGATATAAACCACATAGAAATAAACACTGAAAAATTCCTGTCTTTTCTTTATTTCATCTGCAAGAATGTCTTTATTTTTTGTTCATGACAGTTTTGCCAGGATCGAACCAGCACCACAATTGCTGACAACAACTCCATCTTGCCAGCTCTGTGATCAATCAACGCAAACATGTAGCAAAGTGGGGGCACAGATCAGAATGACCAACTCCAACAGCAGTATTGACCAGAATAAAAACTGATCCAGAATCAACTGGCAAGAAGGGTCATAACGGCTTGCCGTACATCAGGACTGACCCAGCGTGTCATATATTTAATCAGAAGAGATTTTAAATCTTTTAGATTTCTGTATTAATCTGTACCAAGGTAATTTTGTTATGAAGTAAAAACTAAATTTACTAATCATAAAATGGAAAAGCTTACAATTCAGTGACCACCTCCCTGTATTTGAAAAAAAAAAAAATTTTTTTTGCATGTGTGTAAAAGCGTGCAAAGTTTCATAAATATGGACATACATACATGACAAAAATTTAGAGCAATCACTACAGTAAATTTAAAGCCAAAGTGCCTAAAATTCAATAAAACATTAGATATTTTACTAAATTTTTAAGATTACTGAGTACTTAAAAATTATATAAAAAAGGTGCTCACGTTATATACCTCGAGTAATTTTTACAGATATGTTCCATATAGAAAAAAATTAGATAAACTTTTGGCTGTCAGTCAAGCTGTTAGCAAAAAATTTTTAAAAATGCATTTCTGTGATATTTTAAACTAAAAGTAATATTTGTTTCAAATCTGATTAATTAAACTTTAAATTTGTTGATCTTCCTCAAATACAATTTTAAAAAAGTATATTTTATTTTTGAAAGATGGCTGAAAATGGCGCTAAAATCAGCAATTTAAAAAATAAAAAAAAACTTCCAGTCAATTCTAATTAGCTTTGAAAGCATTTTGCTTATTGAAAATATTAAATTTAATCTATTAGCTTGAAGTTAAAACTAAAATGAAAGCTTCAACTAGCAATGCACACTCACAACCAAAAATGTTGAAATTACAATTTTGAGACATATTCTGCAGTAAAATTGTTAGAAGTTTGTCACCAACCATAGTATTACAGTCAAACCAATATCATTTAATAGCATAGAAATAGATCTTTAATATGGTACAAAAAATATAGTACAAAAAAAATATAGTTATCTCTATAGTTATTGTTTAGTAGAGAAATAAAAACTGATGTAGTGCTCTTTATAGCAGGTTTTGTTGTATTTTAGTTTTTTGCAGTCCGTAGTGACACCCTAATTTCAAAACAATATTCTGTCGAAACTTCTTTGAATATTTTTGTGAAAATTTCTGACAAAACAGATTGATTTCCAATCTGTATTAAATTATAATTAGGTACTTCCACCTTTTGTGGAAAAAAACAGCATAACATGAACAAAATTTGTAAATTCTTGCAAAAATCAAATAATTGTTGGATTTTAATGAAATTTTCAGGAGTTATTTACAAATGAATTAAATTATTTTTGGAATTTTTCATTTTTAGAAAATTTTGGTAATTTTTTTTTTTTTTTACATTAGTTAAAAGTAGGACTTGTTGGAGAATGTAAATCATCTGATTTTTTTTTCCAAACTTTTGCTATTCTAAATGAAAATCTGCTAAACTAAAAAAAATGTAATCAAACTATGACATTATTAGAAAAACTTATTTGCTTTTGTGAATAAAAGCTTTTTTAATTGAATAATGTCACAGTTTACATTAAGGGGCATCAAGTTATATTAAGGACACTATTGTCTGAAGAAATAAAATCTTTCGATGATTAATGAATTTTTACAAGAATTTTTTCAGTTTTTTAAAATTTTAATTATAATAATTTATAAATTGTTTAAAAATCATTTAAAATTCTGTATTGGGCTATTTCCCAGATATGATATTGTATTTAAGTGGCAATGAAATTTACAAATCCAAAATTGAAAAAAATTTAATAGACATCATTTTACTATTCTATTTTTAAAATAATTTTTTCTTTTTTCACCTATTAAAGCCTCTTTTTATCTAAAATATTTAAATTATTATTCTAATTTATTAATGTATCATTTATTAATGTATCATTTATTAATGTATCATTTATTAATGTATCATTTATTAATGTATCATTTATTAATGTATCATTTATTAATGTATCATTTATTAATGTATCATTTATTAATGTATCATTTATTAATGTATCATTTATTAATGTATCATTTATTAATGTATCATTTATTAATGTATCATTTATTAATGTATCATTTATTAATGTATCATTTATTAATGTATCATTTATTAATAATTTATATTTAAAATTGGTAATTTTTATTTTCAATTTAATAGTAAAATTTAAAATTAATCAGAATTATTTCTATTTTAGTCTAATCCTAACATTAAGGCATTAATAATTCTAACCAAGGTTCGTTGTCAATTTTTTTGAATTTACATATACTTGTATTTTGATTGGTCATTGTAGCTTATGTAACAGTGTTTCCCCTATTGAGGGGTGTTTGGTTGATTTGAACCTTTTAAAACCCTTTATTCTACATTCAATACCATCACTTGATAAGACACCAAAAGTGTTGAAAAGAAATGGCTATTTTTGTAGTGATGTTATAACATGTTTGTGATAATTTTTGAATATATATATATATATATATATATATATATATATATATATATAGCGCTGTTGATAAATAGCTAATAGCAAGATAATTTGCAGATATGCCCACGACCACCATTATACCCCATGAAAAAAACAGATGTTCAAATTTAGTTAAAAAAAAAAAAAAAAAAAAAAAATAATTTAGGTTTATGCTTAGCTTAGATAACCTATGTTGGTTAATTTGCTTAATTGAAAGGTGACATATTTGAAAATGGGAAAATATAAGGCAAACATTGTTTTAGTTCATCAGAGTTTAAATAATTTGGACATATAAAACTAGGTACCTCCAAAGATTCACTAAAATTGAGCATACATGATAAAAAGACCAAATAATTTTTCATTATTAAATTACATTTTTTTTTTATCAGTTTTAAAACATTTGAAATTTTGGTTAAAAATTGTATTTTTTTTTTTTTTTTTGCACCAGCAAAGACCAAAAGAAATTTTACCATCTTTTTTTTGCAGTGAAAAACACATTGATATGAAAATTCTACTAAAATTGAAATAATTGTCAGATTTTACTGAAACATTCAGGATTTATTCACAAATGAAACTATTTTAGAAATGTTTCTTTAGAAAATTTTGGTAAAAACATTTTTCTTCTTTTTTACATCTTTTATCACCCACTTATGAAATTTCAAGAAATGAATACTTGTACTGCTTAAATGATTATATTAGTTATACAGAGAACATATTGGAGAATTTAAATCAATTTCTTCCTTGTAAAACAGGACCCTGAGTTACTAAAAATCTGCTATGAATTATGAAATAAAAATGTAATTAAACAAAGACATTATTTAATTGGAAAAGTTTTTAATTACTTTTGTGAGCAAGGTATATTATGGATGCTAATGTCTAAAAAAATTTGTTTTTGATAAATAATGAATTTTTACAAGAATTGTTTTCAACTTTTTCAGATTCTACCAACTCTGCCTTCAGTCAGATTCTACCAACTCTGCCTTCAGTCAGATTCTACCAACTCTGCCTTCAGTCAGATTCTACCAACTCTGCCTTCAGTCAGATTCTACCAACTCTGCCTTCAGTCAGATTCTACCAACTCTGCCTTCAGTCAGATTCTACCAACTCTGCCTTCAGTCAGATTCTACCAACTCTGCCTTCAGTCAGATTCTACCAACTCTGCCTTCAGTCAGATTCTACCAACTCTGCCTTCAGTCAGATTCTACCAACTCTGCCTTCAGTCAGATTCTACCAACTCTGCCTTCAGTCAGATTCTACCAACTCTGCCTTCAGTCAGATTCTACCAACTCTGCCTTCAGTCAGATTCTACCAACTCTGCCTTCAGTCAGATTCTACCAACTCTGCCTTCAGTCAGATTCTACCAACTCTGCCTTCAGTCAGATTCTACCAACTCTGCCTTCAGTCAGATTCTACCAACTCTGCCTTC
The DNA here is from genome assembly GCA_963932145.1 of Acanthosepion lycidas. Lineage (NCBI taxonomy): Eukaryota > Metazoa > Mollusca > Cephalopoda > Sepiida > Sepiidae > Acanthosepion > Acanthosepion lycidas. The sequence continues at coordinate 64,632,676 of OZ010590.1, read as the reverse complement.
AGTCAGATTCTACCAACTCTGCCTTCAGTCAGATTCTACCAACTCTGCCTTCAGTCAGATTCTACCAACTCTGCCTTCAGTCAGATTCTACCAACTCTGCCTTCAGTCAGATTCTACCAACTCTGCCTTCATTAATTTAAATATTTCAAACTAAAAGTAATATTTGTTTCAAATCAGGTTAATTAAACTTTAAATAATCTAATATTCTTCCAATAAAATTTCAGAACAAAGACCAAAGTATTTTTTATTAACTTTTTAAATTCTTTCTAGCATGCTTGAAATTTTGGTTAATTTTTTTTTTTTTTTTTTTTACATCAGTGGTCATCATATTTATGATAGTGTTTTGCACTATTTTTTTTTAGTTGAAAAACATTGATTTGGAAATTCTTGCAAAAACCAAATAATTGTTGGATTTTAATGAAACTACACACACACACACACATTAAATATGTTACCACCACTTATTTATTTTCAGGAAATTGAGAAATTAAATTGCAATCTCAAAATTTGTTTCATTAGTTAAAAGCAGGACTCCTTGAAGAAATCAATTTTTGTTTTATAACTACTCATTTCCAAAGACTATCTTCCAAATCATAAAATTAAAAAAATGCAATAAAACTATGACAAGAAAAGCTTTTAATTGCTTTTATAAATGAGATTTATGAAGGACATTATTGTTGCAAAAAAAAAAAAAAAAAAAAATTTCTCAATAATAATGAATTTTTACAAGAATTGCTTTCATTTTTTAAAATTTTAGTAATTTATAATAAAATCATTTAAATTTCTGCATTACTTCAATCTGGTTAGGTAATTGTTATTAAGTGAAAACTATATTTATGAATGCAAAAATTGAAAAGCTCAAAAGTTGTTTACCCCCAATATTTTTAAAAAATTAAATTTTTTATATGTATTTAAAATATTATGTAACTTGCTCCTGTCTGAAAGTATGGTTGACCATGATGATTATAGTAAATTTAAATTAAACATTCCTAAAATTAGATTATGGAGAATATTTTCCAACATTTAAGATTACTGAGTACTTAAAAAATCTTATAAAAAAGGCACACACCAGTTATTGTCTTAAATTATGTTTTAACAGATAAAGTTTCTGTAGAACAACAGTAAAGTTGCTGACAGATTTTATCAGCACTTGTTAAGTAATCTACAAATAACAGTGATAAGTGTGTAATCACCATTACCATGTTTTAAAAATCCATTTCTGTTATTTTAAACTTAAAGTAAATATTTTTCAAATCAGATTAATTATACTTTAAATCAGATAATATTCCTCAAAGTTTTAGAAAAGTATATTTTATTTTCGGATGATTTTTAAAACTGAGAATTAACTTGTGTTTATAAATGTGTTAAAAATATCTGATTTTGTGAAAACAGCCAAAAAGTTGAGATTCGAATCAATATAACTTCTATCTGAAATATACTAGTGTATTTTGTTTGCTGGAAATAGTAAATTTAATCATTTAGCTTTCAATTAAAGCTAAAATGAACTTCAAAAATGCTTTTTCATTTTTAAAAATTCATTTTAAACCTTAGGTATCAAAAATTCAGTGGCAGTGCTTACTTTATTATGTTCAGTTTAGAGAATTATATTTTTATCAATAAATTCTTACTCAAAAATTGTACAGTTCCTTCATAATATAATTGAGAATTTTGCTAACTAAAAACTGCATCCAAGAGCAGTATGGGTACCTCTACAAAAACACTAAAATCAGGATACTGTAATGAAAACAGTTTTATCATCAAAATCTTTGTCATTATTAAGAGGAAAGTTCAAAGTACTTTTTGATTATTTAATTAAATTTTTTATTCCTTTTTGGAACATTTAAAATATTGATTGTTTTTCTTACGTCAGCAGTTGTACTAACTTCTAGCATAGCAAATTTTGGCTTCATTTTGCAGTGACAAACATTAATTTGGAAATTCTTGCAAAAATCAAAAATTCTTGGATTTTAATCAAATTTCTGGGACTTATTCACAAATGAATGAGATTATTTTTGAAATTTTTTTTTTATTAAAAAAATCTTGTTAAAATTTTTTTTTTTTTTTTTTACATGTGATTCAACCTCTTAATTTTATGAAGACCCGAGCAATTCAACGAGAATTTTTAGTGTCTATATTAGTTAAAAACAGAATTCTTTGAAGAATTTAAAATCACCCAATTTTTTTTTTGCAAAACTTAACCTGGTCTTACCGAAAATCTATTTGGAATTGAAAAATAAAAAAATGTAATAAAACTAAGACATTATTTAATTAGAGAAGTTTTTAGCTGCTTTTATGAATAAATATTAAAGACAATATTTCAATGAAAAAGGAAATTTTACAAGATTTATTTTCATTTTTTTTACAATTTTAAATTGAATAATTTATATAGTTTTTAAACCTTGTAAAATTCATTTTCAATAAGACAATTCTTAGGAACATTATTTACATTATTCGGACTATTGTCCTCATCTTTGTCGACGTATTTATTACAACCTTTCAGCCATTGTACGCTCCGGCCTCCTTCAGGTGGCTGGAATGTTGAACTGAACCCTTTATTTTGCTCATTGGGGTAGACTGTTCTAGTTCCACATGCCATGTTTAATGGATGTCAGTTATCAGTTATCTCCTATTAATTCCCCTCTCCAAGTTCTCCACTGCCTTAACCAGGTACTGAACTCCCACTCTTTGGGTCCTGGCACTGGATCTAACTAATGCCTTTATCCACTGTGCCATGTGTTCTTAGGAAATATAATTATTAAGTAAAACTATATTTAATAATCCTATATTGTAAAGCTTATTACAATCTGATGATCCCAAATATTTTAAAAGAATTTCTATTTGTTTTTGTATGTATGATTACATGCAAAATTTCTGAAGTATGGATGTACAAACTGATAGAGCTAGCATTTAAGGGTCACACGTCTTAAGGGTTATCTACCCCCCACTTACAAGAAAAAAAAAAATAAAATTGTCTCCTTCACCATACTTAACTATGAACACGTTCAACTGTCAATTGGATATAAATAAATCAGTTAAAACGTCAGAACGCCAGTAGTTAAGAAATATTTGTATAAAACATTTTATGCTATAAATAATGTTTCAAATCAGATTAATTTAACTTTTGCTAATTTTCCTGAAATAACTATTCAGAAATATATATTTTTAAAAGCGAGAATTAACTTTTGTCAATAAATGTGTTGAAAAATTTTTTAAAAATGGCCGTTTTGATCGATTTATAAAAAAAAATTATCAACATAATTTCTGTCTGAAATAGATGAGTATTTTGCTGACTGTAAATAGTAAATTTTAAATTAAAATTTCAATTAAAGCTAAAATAAAAGCTTGAAGAAAGATTTTTCATTTTAAAAAAATTTGTTTTAAACCTTTCACTTACATACTAATACCCTTGGAAAAGGGTATGAATCCTCTTCTCCCCCCCAGCTATGGGTAAACAGCAGGACAGACCGACTGGGTTCTATAGACTTGGATAGCCACTGGTCTACCGCAAAAAGAAATGGCAACCTAATGCGGGAAAAAATCTGCCTCATCAGTAATGTATCAAAAGATATATGATCACCTGAGCGTGTATCACGCATGGCACATAACTGACTGATACCAAATTAGTGGAGGTAAATATGCACACATCAATCTACCAAAAATAAGCTTTTTGTATTGTCATCATTCCTAATTTGTATATTATTTGGAATGTTTGCTTCTATTCCATTATAGAAATGCTGTATCTTCAGTTCAAGAATTATTAATTCAAACATTTCATATTTTCAAAATTAATACATAACCTAAATATATAGAATAATTTCCCATTCTAAAGTTCTTTCTCAATTTTTATACAACTTGGTAGCAAAACAATGAATTTTAGTAAGATTCATTTATGACATAATGACCAACAGTGTGACAACTTACATTTAAGTCAATTTGCAACACTAAAAAAAAAAAAAAAAAAAAAAAAAAAAAAAAAAATCAACATATTTGCTGGTAAATAAATAATACATACAACCAAAATTACAACCAGTATTCATAAATTCCAAGAATTATGTAATTGCAGCATTAAAAATTGACAAGATAAACACTGCTGCAAACAGTGTAGAATGAATCAACTACAATAAATTTTATGTACTACAAAACAGGTTGATAACAGTTGAAAAACAAACAGAAATGGCCAGTTAAAACGTACTGAAAATTAAAATATTCCATTTTAACATTTGAAACGTTTTTCAGATAGCAAATAAGAAATTATCTCCCATTATTTAGCCTCATATTCTGAGCAGTTTTTTCTATTAATAAATAAAAATAAAATTTAATTTCTGTAAGCAATAATTAGAATAAAAAAAAAAAAATCAAATCTACCTTTTTAGATATGAAAATACATAAAATAAAACGAAAACTTGCGCCCAAAATGCAATCATTTTTATTTCTACACTTAGTATAGAAATAATAAAATTTTGGGGATAAAGTAGTAATTTTCATCCAAAAATGTCAGATGTTATATTTTTGCTTTGCAAAATAAATTAAATAATAAAAATAAAGCATTTTTTATGTTTTAAAATTGAAAAAATTATTGCACAAACTTGGTAAATTATTTAATTTTTTTTTCCCCTTTTCTACACAGAAAGAAAACCCCACCGCTAACCTTAACACCTAACCCTAAAGATTGACTTTAAGGTTAGGTGTTAAGGTTGGGGGGGGGGGTCTGTGTAGAAAAGGGGACAAATTAAAAAAAAAAAATACAATCAACCCTTCTACTTTACCAAGTTTGTGCATTAACTTTTGTTTTATTTTCAATTTTACAATATAAAAAATTCTTTATTTTTATTATTTAATTTCTTTTAATTTGTCATTGTATTCAAAACGGAAAAAAGGTTCTGTTGTATTTAATTTGTTTTTGTTATAAATAAAACTACACTTACCATAATAAAATAAAAAATTAAAAAAAAAAAATTACATTTCTTTATGGTAGTGCATAGTGATTTTCTGCAAGGAAAGTCTGTAAAAGAAGTAAATAGGCCAAATTTTCTGATTACGCCTGCGTGGGTACTACGCAGTGAATTAGTAATCATGATGGCAAATGGGTGACGTGACAAATGACCAAAGAAGTCCGATTTTTTTCTTGTCGATAACTCCAAAACGGTAAGGTTTCCTCATAATTTAATTAATTGTTAATTTAAATTAGAGTTCAGCATGTACATTTGCACGGAATTATGACGATTTTGGAAAGATTTTTTTTAAGGGATATTAGCGCTCGGGAAACAAAACCAAAATTTACCAAAAAACGTATGCTCAAAGAATCTTGGTAATGTTTAAAAATTCTAGTTTTACTAGTAACAGAAATTTTTATTTATGAAACAAAAAAAAAACAAAAAAACGTGTGTTTTGAATATGAAGTTAGGTAAAAAGTACTAAGCGTGCCTCAGTTTTTCTGTGCAACAAGTATGTGAATAAAGTTAAACACTTAATTTAAAAGACTAAAAATCTATGCAAGTAAAAAATAGTGTTACCTTTTTTCTGCTCTCCAACAGGGAATTCAATGGGACATTTTTGTAACAAATAAAATAATCGGTTTGAACTTTTGATTCTGGAAAAAAAAAGCATTGTTTTAATTAAAAATATGCAAGTAAAAAAGCAGTTCTGTAACAAAAAAAAAATCTGTATTGGTAATTAGCTTTGTTTTAGAGAGTCAGTTACACTACAGTTAACGAGAAACGGTTTTATTTTGTTTTGATGATACATGTGACTAAAAAAAATTCTAAAACTGGAAAGAAAGGAAAAAAAAAAAAAAGATTGTTATTTACGGATTCAGTTTTTAAAAGTACTGTACAATCAATACTTTTTAGTTTTTTGAGTTTTTTCTTTTACTTCGTGTTTTCAGACGTGGCAGAAAAATTCAAGTTTTTCATGTTTTTTTTGTTTATTTTTTTTTACTTGTTTTGACAAGTTATTTTGTGTGATTGACATAATTTATTTTTCTTCTTTCTTCATGCTGATTCATTGCAATAGTGAAAATTAAAAAACTATTTTTAGTATATTTTGAAAAAAAAAAAAAAAAAAAAAAAAAATGAAAAATTTAAATCTTTCAAATACACTCACTAACAAAAAAAAACATTTTTAAATGAACATTTTCCTAAATTAAAAAAATAGATTTTGTTATGAATAATCAGACAAAAAAAAACTTAGTTTTAAAAATTTCAAAAATTATTTAAAAAAAAAAAAGAAAAAAAAAAAAGGTCATTGCCAAAAAACGTACTTCAAATACAAAACAATTGTTTATATATTTCATATGCAAAAACAAAATGTTTTTTTTTTTAGCCTTTCCATTCATTTCTTAACTGCAATTGAGTAACTGTAAAAAACTCGTTAAAAAAATTATTCGTTGGTTTTAAAATAAATCACTTCCCTAATGAAACAATTGATTCGCACATTAATGAATCACGTCAAAATAAATCTCAATAGTCCAATTATGAATTCTTCCCAAATTCAGAATAAAGTTTTTATTATGAACTTATTACTTTATTAATCTCTTTTAGTAATTTTATTTCAGAAAAATCAGTAGTCCTTCAATAAAAACAAAGCATGTTTTTTTGTACTAGTAGGCTTAAAAATGGAAGCAATTACAAATCACTTTCAAATAATTTTTTAAAATCTATTATTCTATTCATTTTTTAAATTAAAAATGATGTTTCTTTATTTACATTAATTAATTAAGTTAATTCAATTGTTGTAACACTAATGACCAATTAATACATTGAATAAGATATTATTGTTGTACAAGAAGAGCAAGACTCAGATGAAATAAGAAACAGTTTTTTTTTTACTTTTTAGACTAGCAATATCCATTCAATTGTCAGCAGCAAAATGTATGAAAAAGATTTACACTTTTAAGTTTTTGTTAAATAGTTTACTTTAAAAAGAGTAAAATTTGACACAACCTAATTAGAAATTTGCAGTTCAGAACCCGCGCTCAGGTTGTAATAAAGATTAAAAAGTAAAAACAAACCTAAAAAACTTTAATATTTTCATTTAGATTGCATAACACTACGAAGGACGAATGTCGGGATGATCATAAGATAGAAAACAATCGTTTAAATTCAAAATTAGGCAAACATTTAAGTTAGCAGATAATTATTGATTGATAAAATTGCAATAGTGATGCCAACGAGATGATACATTTAAAAAAAAATCTACACGATGGGAAAAAATAGTCTATTCTAAAAATGTAAAAACGAAAAATATCTTGAAAATAAATTTTAAAAAAAAGAAAAAGAATTGAAACATACAGGAGGAAAATTAGCTTAAGAAAATTATATTAGCCAACAACCCTCACAATAAGCTATCTATTCTAAGAACAATTAAGTTTTATATTCTTTTTAAGGTTTTTAGGTTTTCCTTTGATAAAATAAAATACAAATTTAAGTATAAACAAAAATATTTAAACGTTGCAGAGAGTAAGAGAAAGTCTCTAAAAAATACAAGAGGCGATTGTTAATTCTATTTAATCTAGTTCTGTAATTTTCATCTTAAACTCTCCAATAATTTCCAAAAACACGAACTTTTAAATTAGAACAATTCAAATTATAAACAAATAAATTGTGAATAAAAATACGAAAACGACTTTTTTCTCTACACTTCCCCCTTTTTTTTAATAAAATTATCAACATACGCTTCCTTCACGCAAGTCTGTATTACATTAGAAATCATACCTTATCTTACACAGTTAAAGGAAAATAATCCGTGCGATGTAAAAATAAAAATCTGTATTTAATATAAATTAAACATTCATATACTCCATTTTTTCAAACAGGCCGCGAAGACGGCGTCCGATGAAAGTTGGCCGACAATTAACCAATGAAATATTACCATTTGCTATGGTTACGCCCTCTACGTGTAGCCACAAATCAAGAGAAGATAACTCAGCCCCTAAAAGCCTTTTATAGTTTGTTTGTTCTTTTTTTACTAAAAACAAATAAATACACTTTTACATAAAAATCTTTTAAAATATCTTATTAATTCTTTAAAGGATTATACTGATTATTGTTACTAGAAATTTCGTAATAAATTGGGATTATGCTTAGAATTCATGTCCAAAGCTTATATTAGGTTGGTGCAAAAATAATGTCGTTTTCTCACATATGTTACTATGTGAGAAAACGACATTATTTTTGCACCAACCTAATATAAGTGCAAAAATAAGATGTTGAACATAAATTCTTGTGTCCTAGTTTTGAATAATAAATAAAAATATTTAATCCTTGTGCATTTGGCAAAAGTTTTCTCTTATTTGTTTTTATTGCTCCTATACATTCAACACGTCATTTAGTAGTGCTGCAAGTAGGAAAACAATCTCAGCGATGAAGAGATAATATTTGAGAAGAATTCAACAAATTTCCCATTGAAACTTGTGTTATGGATTTTAAAGATGCTGAATTAGGAGTGTTATTAGATATTCAAGGAATTGTACTTAAGATATCTTGGGATAATCATTAGAGTGTTATTTTCTGCATTATTTTTTGTTGCTAAATTCACAAAAAGACAAAAAAATATTTCCCTGCTTGGGAATATCACATAGTTGGAATAAAAAATATTAGTTCTAAACTAAAAAAACAAAATTCTAATTAGGGCTCAAGAACTTGCCCTAAGTATATAAAAAAGTGACTAGGTCTGCTTATTGTTAAAATCCATTCTCTTCATTTCACTGGTTTTCAACAGTCAACACATGTTGTTTTTATAGCCTCCTATAATCTGTTACTTCATATTAGACTCTTAAAGGCTCTGGTGTCACAGTTTGATACAATGGCTAATTGAGAAGGCATATATATGTAAGTACAGTAATAAGTTCACAGCCTAATGCAAAAAATCATTTTACATAATAAATATTTATTCTTCAATATAATCTCCTTTCTTGCCAATGCACTTACTTCAGTAGTGAATATTAATTATATAGAGCAAAAATTATACAATGAAAATATAAAATTAAAATTCAGCTAGTAGCAACATGTCAAACTCATCTTCATATACATATGTAAGTAAATCAATAAGTCTGTAGCCTAAAGATAAAAGAAAACATTTATTTTACATAAAATTTATTTCTTTTTCCATATAATCTCTTTATATGGCAATGCATTTAACTCAGTGATGAATGTTAATCATTGAAAATTATAAAGTATATATTTCAGATCAAAATTCAGCTGATAATTATGAGTTAGACTGTCACAGGGCTGATAAGGATGTCGCCCCCGCAAGCTTTTGGAAGAAAGGTGTGAACAGCTAAAACAATGAGGGGACAAAGACAGAGGTCTTTGAAACAATAAATGTCGATTTTGTTTATCCAAAATGTACAAGAGTGTACTCTAGAGAAATATGTTTGTATCGGTATCAGGTCCAGTATGACTGGTTTCCTTCTGGGGAAGTTGATCAATTGTATTGGCGAAACGAGTGTAGAGTTGATCGGCAGCGGTAGCTGGTTGACTGCCGGATGTGAGAATTGTCGGGGACAACAGCTGGTTGATTGGTGACAAATGAAGATTCGTCGGGTCAGTTAGGACGAATCCCTAAATAGGGTCATGTCAGTGTAGTGATATGACTATTGCGCCAAAGAATAACACTTGATGAAGGCAAAGTCCCTAAACTGGGCCAAGTCAGAGTAGTGATACGACTTCGAGGGCAGATCAACCACATAGGCAGGATCACGCTGAAGTGTAGCACTTGATGAAGGTGAAGTCCCTAAACAGGGCCAAGTCAGAGTAGTGATACGACTATCACACCGAAGTGTAGCACTTGATGAAGACAAAGTCCCTAAACAGGGCCAAGTCAGAATAGTGATACAACTTCCAGGGCAGATCAACCACGCAGGTGGGATCACACTGAAGTGTAGCACTTTAAATGTTAAATTACATAAACTTAATATATCCGTCAAAAGTGTGAATTTTCATTTCATCTTTCATTTCATTTTTGAAAGAGTTATCTGATGATCCAGCATCCTTTAAAAGGGCTCTGGTGAAATAAATTACTATAATGGAACCTTAACGTGGTCTGTTTTTCTTTAAATTATTAGCTCTGGATTTACATTGAGCTCTCAGGATTTCATCCTCCTTGGGACTACCCATACAGATTACCAAATTTTTCCTAACTTAAATATATATTAGGTTGGTGCAAAAATAATGACGTAAAAATGTCGTCTTTTGACGTATTTTTTAACGTCAAAAAACGACATTATTACGTCATTATTTTTGCACCAACCTAATATATATATATATATATATATATATATATATATATATATATATATATGCATGTATGTATATATACATATATATATATATATATATATATATATATATATGCATGTATGTATGAGAAACATTTAGGTAGCAAGTGTTTATCCGAACAAGTTTGATTAAATTTAACTGACAAGCTTTGTCTGTTTAATTTTTCCAATTTTTGAATAAGATATTGTATATTAGGATCAAAATTGTAGATAAACTGTATGAAGTTTATGTTTATTGTGGTTTTTTTTTTTGTTTATTCAAGTACTTTCAACCCCTTCAGTCATTATCAAGAACCATGTGTTGTTAGACAAGATATGATTGGCTACATCCTGGTATATATTGGAAAGCTGAAAGTTTAAAACAGACTATGGTGACATCAGGAATCTTTCTCATCACACAGACAGCACATGGTCAAAAGTACTTGAGCAAAATCATCAGGAAAAACATGAATTTTGGACAGTTCATCAACAATTTTGGTCCCAATATACAATGTCTTATTTAAAAATTGTAAAAATACAATTAAAAATTAAATAGATCTGCTTAGTTGAATTTAAACACCACAGGGTGTGATATCTTGAAGTTAAAGTGAATATAATATATTTAATGTGATATATATATACATATATATATATATATATATATATATATATATATATATATATATATATATATATAATAAACAATAAAATCCAAAATTACCTCATATGGAGAATAGCCTATTTCAGCAAATGAAGATATCAGTTGTCTGTCTTACCAACCCCGGTGTGCATTGAGTTTTTATCTTTACAGATGGTGGGGACATGAAGTAGAATTTAACTGTGAAAGCTAAAATAATCGAAAAACTAAAACAGAATTTATCTATTTCAATGTTTCAGTCAGATGAAAGGCACGAGACAGAGGTCAGGGAAGGGTGGAAGGTATTTGTCTTAAAATGAAGAAGTTTTATAAAATTAAACTAGAATATTAACCTTATGACATTAATTTGGGGTTATATGAAGAATGAAATATTAATTAAAAATAGGAGTAAAAAGGCATCTAAAAATAAATTTAAAATATATAGATAAAAGGATGTAAGGGATTGATGGAAATACCATATAGATGAATAAATTAATATTTTATTATTTTATATGTTAATGTGGGCTCGTTAACATTCTGTAACTTTCATCAGTCTTTCAACCAGTGATTTTATTAACTTTTGTACTGTTTCAGTATTCTTTTGACACTAGTTTTTCTTGCTTCTCAGAGAGCTTTGCTTGAATATTGTTTTCCATACATCTCATCTTATGATGTCTTCCAAAATTTCTATTGGATATTAATCTAGTGAGACAGGGTGCCATTCCATTAATTTACTGTCTTCAAAACTGTTTTTGGTAAAGTTGACAATAGTAAGCTTTGTAGAATGTGAAGGATCATCTTGCCTGAATACACTCTTTAGTTTAAAGCTTCTTATTTATGATCTGTACTGCTCAAAAAATGTCCAAGAACTTACTATCTGGCTTTATCTTGTCATTATGCCCAACTTCAATGGGGCTTATAATTTTACTGTAGACAATATTAGCCAAAAACATTATTCCACTTTTCCTACTATTGCCTTCTAAGTCATGTTGGTGGACCATATCCATAATGAATTCAACCTGTAGCCCAAACATCAAGTCCACCCAAAGTTATAATCTTTGGGCTATATCTGAAATTGCATAGTAATCTTTGAAAGTCCAACTAAATTACCAGAGGAGGAATGGTAATAACAACAAAACCTATTTATCTTTTGTTGATTTACAAGGTCACACTTAAAAAAAACAATTTGAATAGAAACTGGGGCACATTGAGGGGGATTTATAAAATACAATTTCATTAAAATAAGAGAAAACTTCCTTCTCTGACATACAGACCTTGTGATGTCTTTTTCATTATTTTGTTTTCTAAGCAGAATCACATGTTTCTGTAGGTCATTAGTTGAGTTTAAGGGCAAGCATATATATATATATATATATATATATATATATATATATATATACACACACATACACATGCATGTTTGTGTGCCTGTCTTGTAAATTTTCATTCAGCAATTTTATATCATGACTGACAAAGTTCATATACACACGTATTTACAAATGTATATTCACACACACACACATAGTGTATATATATATATATATATATATATATATATATATAATATGTATGTGTTACTCTTGCACTACTCTTCAAGTACAAATCGAGTTTTCTGAGTAGCTGGTGTATTTCATATAGAGAAAAAAAACGTTAAAATTCCCTTCCTTTCTGCTGTGTAATGATGGCCTAGGGGTGAGATATTTGACTGATGTCAAATCAGTGAGGTTTTAATAGAGGTTTGAAGCAATTGGATGTCTAGCCACATTGAAGAGCTGTGATACAGCAAAACAGTCTGTCTGTGGATGATTATACATATATATATATATATATATATATATATATATATATATATATATATATATAGAGAGAGAGAGAGAGAGAGAGAGAGAGAGAGAGAGAAAGACGAGCATGTATGTATGTAGATAGATAGATAAAAAGATAGATATCTTATTACTATAAATGTTATATTTAGTGGATACATGTGTTTAGCTGATATTCAGGTTGACAGGCTGGTTGATATTAATTTCACTGTTTCAGAAAATAAAAACTATTAACACATTTTCTTTTGCTACTACAACCAAAACCCAACACTCATAATAATAGTAGCCTTGTATAATTTGTAGTAGTGGTGACATACACTACCAATTGCTTCATTCATACTCAATCAGTATGCAATCAAGATTATGCTACCAGTACAGTTATATTTACAATATATTTTACACTTTGGGGTAATTTTATTTCATTTGATTTCCACGGAAATGATCAAAACCAGATGTTCATTGATAAAAGATGCCTGTGTCTATAGCTTGACAATAGTTTTATTTGTCTATATATCTCACAAATTGAATTTCAATTTGGGTTACTTTAGTAAGAAGTTTTAGAAATAAATTCAAATGAGGAAGAGTTAAACCTAAATCTTATATATGTATGCAAAGTTAACTAAAATTTTATCTTTTCTTATTTCTTTTCCATATTCCAAATTTTTGTGTACTAAATACTTGTTTATGTTTCTACTTCTCTTAAAGTTTCCCATCTATAACACAAATGTACAGAAGAAATCCACTTATCTTGAAAAAGGCTGTGGTTGCCTGCCTGCCAATGCCATTAGCTCCACGATACAAAACTGGGGTAAACAGATTAGCATACCTGCCCTTGAATGCATGTAAAATCAATGGCAGTGAAGAATTGGAGAGGCTAAGAAAGCCAATCACAGGAAGAGTAAATTTGCGACTATTTGGACATGTAGCTCTGTGAATCTGTGACAGCTTGCTTTACTTATACTGCAACAGCTCAATCTTTAATACAATTGATGTCATAAAATCCTTCACTTTTCTCATTTGAATGTTTCAAAGTTGGTACATGTACTTGGATTTCTTTTTTAGCTTGTATCTTTACCATAATCTAATTGTGATAAAACCTATGTCTGATATACTATCAAAAATTTCTATGTCTGCAATGTCACTATTGTCTAAAAATCATGCACCACTCAATATACTCATTTTATTACGTATTATTTAGTAGATATTTTCTGTCTTGTGAGTGTTAATTGGTAATAAAAATGTAAACTCTAATTAAAGGGAAATAAAGATTAATTGAACTTATAAGAATTACGTTCTATGCTGTTGCAGTCGGCCAAGGCTGATATGGAAAAATGATGTTGATTTGCAAGAGTATATCTTGCCAGTTTGAGATTCACACATGCAAATTTTAAGAAACTCTATCTCTCTCTCTTTATTCACTGGACAATTGTCAAGACAAGGAACAGAAGTTAATTCTACTTTACTATCACATGTCCTCCAAGTTGGAACAAAAAGAAAACGTGTAGAGACAACGCTAAGGCATACTAGAAAATCTTTCTCCCACCAAGATGGAACAAAGAAAACCCAGTATTGAAAGTGTTTCATCTTTTAAAATCCAGTGAGTATGTCTAGCAACAACATAACCAAACCCCTTACAAACTCTCACTAGTTTTACAGGCGTCAAAGCTGAATCTACACAGTTCAAAACAAGGATGAAAAGAAGGATAGACTCACAATGTAGAAAATTATTTATTCTCGCTACTTCAATATGCAATTAATCTGTTCAGCAGATTAATCCAACCTGTCAAAAGATAATTATTGGTTTTAACTTAGCTAAGTACCGTCTAGTAAATTAATATATTTGGTGTGCAATGGGCGATTTTTTCGTCATGGTAAATTCTTCGAGACAAGATAGTAAATTCTCCAATTAAAATCCTCAGTGATTCTCAACTACCATACAATGACATACTAATGTGCTGCACGATACTCTTGTGGATGCTGCTTGAGTTTATGCGTTGAGGTTATCAAATGTAATTGCGTGTTCTAAAAGCATTCATTTACTATACATTTAACGATTCAAGATAAAAAAAACGAGACTCCAATTGTGCATCAACAATAAAATATATATTGAAACAATAACGTACAAAACAATCATGCAATAGTGTGTCGGAATTAAGGGAGAAAAAGTTGTTTCCCTTCTACTGTATTCCGAATAAGACTTAATGTCCAAAAGAGTTTCTTTTGAGTAAGAATGTTCAGGGTTCTATGTTGAATAGAGCCTGGTATTTGAATAGAATACAGTTAATTTAGAAGTGTTGTTTGTAAGTAAGAAAGAGTTCTGGTTCATGAACTTGGCTTAGTCACAGAGAGGAAGAATGTGTAATGTAATACAAAAATCTGTGTCTGTGTGTGCATTGTGAGTAAAGTCATGGATCTGTGTAGACAGGCGTAATAGCTGAACCCTACTGAAGATTGCGAGAAAGTCAGTAAGTGTTGTTAGCAATGATCTTTAACGTCTGACCCCATGGTTAAGACAGGAGCTCTTGAAGATTACATGTTGGCAGCAAGGAGAAAGATGAATGAAGAGAAAACATGAAGGAGCTTATTCGTGTTTTGTTTATATATATGGCTGTGTATCACGTGGTAGGCTCAGAAGTTTGTGCGCGGGAAAATTATTTCTTGCGTGTCGGCAATTTGATTGGTCAGAAGCTAGTTTTGAGGAGATCAGCCAATGAATGCTTGCCGTATGATCTGTATGCATGTATGTGTGTGTGTAATGGTGATAATGATCGCTACACTCTCAAGTGTGCCATGAAATATTGTCACAGCATACATATATATATGTGTGTGGAAGTAGCACATTCAACCAAATATTAAAGAAATCATAAAAAAACACCATGCACAGACTTCACACTAAATAAGCCGCACAAATAGTTGAATAGAAACATTGAAATAAAGTAAGTTCATATTTGTGTGTGTATTTTCTTTTTAAATCTATGGTTTTATTTCATAAAATTTAAATGTATACTCTTTAAAAAATTTTCCATATTCTCATTTGCTCCAAGGTGCGCAGTTTGTTTGTTTGTTTGTTTGTTTGGGTTTTATGGCATATCAACCACTGTGGGTTATTTAATGCCAAATCCAGTTTATATGAATTTTAAATGCCTATTTTGTATGGAATAAAAAATGTATAGCTGGCAACATTATTCCTTTTCTACAAAAAAAAACTTAGAGCTGGCAACATTATTGTTTCAAAAATTTAGAGCTGGCAACATTATTGTTTGAAAAACTTAGAGCTGGCAACATTATTGTTTCAAAAACTTAGAGCTGGCAACATTATTTTTCTGAAAACATTATCTGTGACCTTGCTGTTGGATGCAGTTTATCGCCATACCCAGGACGAGGATGCAGTTTACGGTCATACCCAGGACGCGGATGTAGTTTACTGTCATACCCAGGACGTGAGCAAAACCTGGAAAACTAGGCGTTCACTATTTACCCATAGCTGGGATCCTAACAGGTGCTACCACCCCGGGTCAAGGTGGACCTGGGAACACCAGCAATTAAGAAGTGGTTCCACGCTCCTCAAAACCTCCAGATCAGAGGCCTTGCTGTTGGATGCAATTTAACGTCATACCCAGGACGCCTCATTGGGTGGGGGGTCTTGCCCCTCTACAGAGGTGCAGTCGGCGTATTCTAAAGCCCCAGCCGACAGGGCTGGGTGCGCAGTTGCTGGTCTAATTAATAAATAACTTTCTAATATGACTGTTAATTTTGACAAGTCTGTCAAATTATGATAAAAAGATATGTCGGAGTTAACTCCTCCTTAATTATCCAAATTGTTCACTAGGGGTCGCCTTCCCTACACTATAAATACTGGGAAACTTTTTGCCTCGTTCTCCTTTTACCTTTAACTTGTTGTTTTTATTCCCCTCCCCACAGGCAACGATTTGTACATATGGAGACAACTTAGGATTTTCATTGAGACAATGAGGTATTTTGGTAGATGTAGTAAAGAAAGGTAAGTATGAATGTGTTATTTTGGTGGTAGGAATATTGTATTGTTTGATTGGGTCAATGATTGTGGCTAGCTTAAGTTTAAAAATTAAGACAGATGATGACCATCCTTTCCCCACCCTCTTTTTTAGGCCTTGTGCCACATTTTCTGTATTTTACAGAAATAAATATACTTTTTACTTTGCATTTCAGAAGACACATTTACAAAATGTAATCTCTCGCAGAGATCTGCGTTTTGTCCACTTGTGGGAAAACGCCATGAAACACACATACACGTACGTACAAACATTCACCAAAATACAAACTCTTTACGTCCACACACAAACACAAATGTTAATGTCTATGTCTATGTCCACTGTAAATTTTGTTGTTCAATACATATACTTGTTTGTATATATATATATATATATATATATATATATATATATATATATATATCGGTCTTGTTGGTTTTCTTTACACTTTTTTATGGTGTGGCGTCCCCCCAGTGTCGCTGCGCCAAATGTGACGTCTGCCTAGCCACATCCGTCGTGCTATCCTGTCCTGTGACGACCAACTGGTTTGGTATTGGTCGCGGTACCAAATGTGACGTTCTAACTTTTTGGTGATTCAGATGGGAATCTGGTTAGATTCGGTATCAGTCTCGTCGTTCCCAGCTCGCCTCCAACGTCTGGTTACCGAAGTAACTGTTTTGATTTCCAGTCTAACCTACCCACGTTGTGAATTGATCTTAGGCAGACGAAATCAATCAGTCACCGGGCCGTAATGCAAGCCAAGTTCGATCAAGGGTAACACCGCACAAGTATATGTAAAAGAAAATAAAATAATAACTCGAAAAGTTCAAATGTGTTAAAAAA
Source organism: Acanthosepion lycidas (assembly GCA_963932145.1). Taxonomy (NCBI): domain Eukaryota; kingdom Metazoa; phylum Mollusca; class Cephalopoda; order Sepiida; family Sepiidae; genus Acanthosepion; species Acanthosepion lycidas. The sequence continues at coordinate 64,615,111 of OZ010590.1, read as the reverse complement.
AAGGATAACAATATTTTATATCTGGTTGCTGAATACAGGACTGCGTCTTCTTCCCAAACCGCTATATGGATTCGTGACACTTTGTGTTTGTTAGGCGAGTCTTAACATCTTAAGTTGTTTGTTCATTAAGAAACTGGTTCTTGGCGTATCTTCAGGCGATATTCGTGAAACTTGTTTTGGTGGTGTGAGTCTAAGTCGTTCTTCAAAAAATAAATTGTTCTTGGCTAGAAGTTGAGTTCGGAATTGCGTGAATCTTAGCTTCTGCGAGGCCGGTCTTCAGAGCTCTCAGCTCACTGCAACTGCTTGCCTGTCTGTCTCCAACCCCAACAGTGAACTTCACTATATTTAACTGGAACTCGAATTGGGACTGAACTAGCCTTGGTTTAAAAAATCTTGCTCAATGAAAAATAAAATTATCTCTCCCCCCCCTTTTTTTTTCATCAAGTGGGTGGCCATTTGGACGTATTTGCATTCTTGGTGCCAATTACTGATCCGATAAAATTGTTTCGCTATCATAGCCAGCCCTGACGATAAACAGATGCTCCTCTCAATGATATTCTGCATATAGACAAAGGCTTAACCTTCCCTTCATGGTGGTCAGCGGACACTTTTGTTTTTCTCTGACAGTGCGTGCTTAATTAATTTTTATTTTTATCTCTTTAGAATTCTGCTGGAGGTAACTTGTCCAACTTGAAAATTCCCTTTACCATTGTCATGGGCAGATTGGACATATCTTACTCTCCGTCCCGTAACATAAATCAGATTAAATTCTGTGTTTCACCTTCTCGACAATGGAAATAAAAACCTTACCACTTTCCAACATATCTTCTACTGCCTCTTCCACAAGGGGTCTCTTATGAATAGGTGTTCGGTAGGGCTTCAATTTCACAAGGGGGTGGGGGTGATCGCCGGTATCGATTTTCATTTTTACTGTGTGGGTCTGGCCTAATTCCTTATCTGATTGAGCCACCACATCTCGATTATCTCTCAGCAGACTTCCCACTCTGGCCCTAAATTGATCAGGTGCCAATATATCTTCGTCTACTATTCCTTCTGTTTGTTCTACGAGTTTTCCTCGTTTCTCCTCGAATCTCACTCGATTCAGAGTTCGATAGCTTTTCCTATCTCTTCCCCTCTCTTAACCTTTATCGTCTTTTGAGCCTGGTTCGCCATCATAATAGGCACTAATTCAGCTGCCTCCACTACTGCCTCACACAGAGTTACCTCATTTTCTTCTAGGCCCTTCCCTTCTACAGGGACCAATTGCAGGGTTCCTTTTCCTATTTTCTTCCCTGACATTAGCCTACCCTTTCCCGACACCGCCGTTCTGTAATGAAGACGTCCAGGGCGCGGACTCGAAACAGAAGGAAGAATCAGGAGAGGAAGAATCAGGAGGGAATTAAACACCGAGGGAAGGTTAGAGGTCGAGCCAGAACTACCTCTGAAGATGAGGTTGAGAAGGGTGGAGAACACCAAGTCTCAGTAGAACAAAGAAGGCTGTGCAGAATAGAAGCACTCGGTATCGACAGATAACGACACTGGCTCATCCCAAAACCTACTGGCTGACTGTGGTGGATGTGGATGGAGGGGATGGAGTCGCGAGCTGCACCTCACGAAGGGCAGAATAAGATTATTGGCATTGCTAACTGGCCATCAGTGGTGTCATGAAGTACGATCTTTGAAGTGGGAGCGCCACGCACCTACCCGGACCGTTCTGTCTGCTAGGAGTTAGTTAGAGTTGAAGTGTTACAAACTTAGAAAGAAATTATGGAATAATTGGGTGAAGAATTGAACAAGACCGAATGGTTATGAAGAATAAAAACAAGAGCATCTTGTTACAGGAATGATCAAAATGAAAGGGTTGATGATGATGGTAGCTACACGAATGGTAGCAAGGTACAAGATGGAAACAGAATACATAGCTTTAAATTCGGATAGAACAAAATTCATGTTGCTAACAACTGAAGAAGCTAGAAAGTGTAGAAATGATGCTCTAAGGACTTGTACATCATTAAGCCCTATCTATATAACTGGTAACCACAAAATGTGCATACTAGAATTGTTTGAAGGGAAGAAAGAGGGAATTAAGAGAACTTGTCAAGTAGAGGTATTAGCAAACACGGCATTACCACAAGCTATCAGTATTTCAGACGGGGTGTGGGCAGTGGCCACACAGAAACCCATCAGCTTGTCTAGGGTATGTGGGGGAGAGTCCACAATGACATTAAGAGTAAGGCCACCATTATCCCTGTTAAAGTTACCCCTGGGATGTTCGGCATTTGGGATATCTATTTCCTTACCCCCCTATTACCAGGAAGAAGAAATATATGAAGAGAAAGATTCAATCATAAAAATGATTGGCAGAAGCTTAGTCAATTGTACAGAGTTGTGGGAGCCAATAGTGAGGGGATTCCCCAATGTTACCTTGGGTAAGATGCCAGTACTAATGAAGCCGATAGAAAAGATCGATATGGATCAATTGAGGGACAAGTTAAGTGCGTTAGGAAATGAAGGTATGGCTTGGGAAGATAATGAGCAGATCGCGATAAGTTGGTCGGCAATGATGGGTACATTCATAATTATAGCCATAGGGGTTATGGCAATATGGAAGATTAGAAGTAAGAAGGAATTAACTAGCGGTAATCAAATGAGCATGCAGCAACTCGAGAGGGAGATGCCAAGCATTGTTCCTTACTCATACAGAATCGGCGAAGAAATTGCAGAAAGACCAGTGGAGGAGGCTGACGTGAAACCGACACGTGCGGCGGAAAAACAGCAGAGAGAAAAACATTGACCAAGAAGAACAAGCCATAGTAACCACACACATGCACCCACAGGCACACGCACACTTTAAATTGCATGAGAAACAGAAGAAGATGAAAAGAACATTACATTTTCATGTAGAACAGAAGATGAAAAGTACATCACCTTGCATGTAAAAACGTAAAAAAGAAAAGAAGAATAGAATTGCATGGGACAGATGCATGATGCATGATGCATGATGAATGCTAAATAGTGTATTTGGGTTTAAATGACAAATAGGTTAGGGGAGGATTGTGACACTATTTACGCCGCTAGAAAGAAAGAAAAAAAGAAAGAAAGGCGAGAATTAAATTTAGGTGATAAGAAGCCATCACGAAAAGGTCACTAAGCGGTGTTATTTTTCTGACAGGGAAAGTGGTAAGATTTTTATTTCCATTGTCGAGAAGGTGAAACACAGAATTTAATCTGATTTATGTTACGGGGCGGAGAGTAAGATATGTCCAATCTGCCCATGGCAATGGTAAAGGGAATTTTCAAGTTGGACAAGTTACCTCCCGCAGAATTCTAAAGAGATAAAAATAAAAATTAATTAAGCACGCACTGTCAGAGAAAAACAAAAGTGTCCGCTGACCACCATGAAGGGAAGGTTAAGCCTTTGTCTATATGCAGAATATCATTGAGAGGAGCATCTGTTTATCGTCAGGGCTGGCTATGATAGCGAAACTATTTTATCGGATCAGTAATTGGCACCAAGAATGCAAATACGTCCAAATAGCCACCCACTTGATGCTGGCGAAAACCTGATTGACGAATTCCAGGTGATTCGGTTAAGATAAGAGTCTAGGGTGTGACGTCTCCTCGAAGAAAAGGAAGAAAAGAAAAAAAAAGTGGCGGAAGATAATTTTTTTTTTTTCTTTGAGCAAGATTTTTTAAACCGAGGCTAGTCTGGCCACACCCATGCTGCTGAGCGCCCATTGGCTGAATGGTGGCATGAGCGTTAGGCGGAGGTAATCATGTGAAGAAGGAGGGGAAACCTGTTGCGCCCCACTGTAGGGATAGGTGTGAGATGCCACTATCAGAGAGAGGGGAAACCCGTTGACACCCTCTGAGGGCATGGTGAGATACCAATATGAGAACAGAAGAAGGTGGGAAGACGAAAGACTTCCAAAAATGGAAAATAATAAAATTTTTCTGACCGAAAACAAAGAAGTGGATTGTGGGTTTAGAATTATCAAGGAACCTCAAACCCCGACAAGCCCACACCGGTTTTGGTGGGCGTCCATATAAGCAGAGCCGCAGCGAGTTCAGTACTAGTTCGAGTTCCAGTTAAGTATAGTGAAGTTCGCTGTTGGGGTTGGAGACAGACAGGCAAGCAGTTGCAGTGAGCTGAGAGCTCTGAAGACCGGCCTCGCAGAAGCTAAGATTCACGCAATTCCGAACTCAACTTCTAGCCAAGAACAATTTATTTTTTGAAGAACGACTTAGACTCACACCACCAAAACAAGTTTCACGAATATCGCCTGAAGATACACCAAGAACCAGTTTCTTAATGAACAAACAACTTAAGATGTTGAGACTCGCCTAACAAACACAAAGTGTCACGAATCCATATAGCGGTTTGGGAAGAAGACGCAGTCCTGTATTCAGCAACCAGATATAAAATATTGTTATCCTTTTTTTTAACACATTTGAACTTTTCGAGTTATTATTTTATTTTCTTTTACATATACTTGTGCGGTGTTACCCTTGATCGAACTCGGTTTGCATTACGGCCCGGCGACTGATTGATTTCGTCTGCCTAAGATCAAATCGCAACGTGGGTAGGTTAGACTGGAAATCAAAACAGTTACTTCGGTAACCAGACGTTGGAGGCGAGCTGGGAACGACGAGGCTGATACCGAATCTAACCAGATTCCCATCTGAATCACCAAAAGTTTATAACGTCACATTCGGTGCCGCGACCAATACCAAGCCTGTTGGTCGTCACAGGACAGGATAGCACGACAGACACAGCCAGGCAGACGTCACATTTGGATGCAGTGACACCGAGGGACGTCACATTACTATGCGATGACCAGCAGCCATCATCTGCAACTAACAACCTTTATCGTATACTATCGGTTGTAATTACTATGGGAGGTTTCGACACCGGCCTCGACCAGCAATGCCTGCCCCTCAACTTTCAACCGTCGACACGACCAGCACGAACGCATCTCAGCATCCCGTCGTCGACCTTAAGTCGCAACCGTCAACGCGACCGAAACGTTCGCAACTCTGTCCAACTATCGACACGAGCACATTTCGTCGAAAAGTTTTAACACGCATCTCTACCGACACCTTTTCTTTTCAGTTCACAAGGACAATATTCAAAACTTCCATGAACTTTTCATATATTCTACACCATGTGCGACATTTCACACCACTGCTTATCAACATTTCAACATTGCTTACCATGCCTTTAATGTGCAAAAGTTTTCTACGCTGAAGAGATTAAGTGGGAAATGTTCTTCGGACGACTCACTGTCTAGAATTAAATTCTACGCGACGCATTCTTCGGATGTCCCACTGTCCTGAAATACATTCTACGAGATGCAACTTTGACATAAAAATTTGCTGACGATATTCACTAAATATTACTTAGTTATCACTAATACGCAAATTTTTCAACTTCCCCACGACGCCCTCACTCCAACATAAATCCACATGCATTCTACACTACACTACTCGAGTATGCATCTCGATTTGCTGAATTTACGCGGAGCATTGCAATAAAGCAAGCATTTAAACACAACATCGTCGGTTAACAGCAATTCACCCTGAATACACGTGCACACTTCGTCGACACATATTCATTCAGACGGTGCTATGACTTCACTCCGAATATAATTTCAGCACCCTGACAATGTACATACTTTCACAAATTTTCATCTGACTGATGACTGAATGACGTCTTCACCTTCAACATACGTCAACCATTTTGGACACTTTCTCTATTCAGTTTATAACATTTTACATATTAAAAGTTTTCACTCCTGCAACTTTCAATCCGAACGGGGTTAACTCCTCATTAATTGTCCAAATTGTTCACTAGGGGTCACTCTCCCTACACTATAAATACTAGGTGACTTCTTGCCTCGTTTTCTTTTTACTTTGCATTTCAGCAGACACATTTACAAAATGTAATCTCTCGCAGAGATCTGCGTTTTGCCCACTTGTGGGAAAACGACATGAAACACACATACACGTACGTACGAACATTCACCAAAATACAAACTCTTTAAGTTCACACACAAACACAAATGTTAATGTCTATGTCCATTGTAAATTTTGTTGTTCAATACATATACTTGTTTGTGTGTGTATATATATATATGTGTGTGTGTGTGTATGTGTGTGTGTGTGTGTATCCTTCTTGTTGGTTTCTTTACACTAATTTATGCTGGATTCAATCTCTGAGTCTGCCATGTTCTTGTAGTGGACTTTCTTCTAGCAGGAATAAATGCACGTGTTTCTAATTTAACAACACGTAAAAGGTCTGCTGCAGATAATTTTCAAAATTCATTAAAAGCAGAGGAGATATAAGTTTTTGTGCAAACGCCATACAAGATTCCATCTTATAACGAAAAATGGAGAAATTCTTGCCTTATTTCTGTGTAGTGTTTGTGAATGAAAATTTTAAAAAATCTATATAAATTAAATTTGTTAAAATGAACAAATTAAACAGATTCAAATTATAGTGGACACATTATTAGAACATATTCTATTAATCAGTTTCAGATAAAATAAAAATCTCTTGGTACTGAAAATTATTAAGAAGATACGATATCCCTACTGAGTGGATACCAACCTAAAATAAATTTTAATTATAGTTTATGAAGAAAGAGTAAAATAACACAAAATTTAAAACAAATATCAAATTGTCAATCTGTAAAATTTCAGCTGATGTAAAATTGATAAGTTATTAGAAATCTTATACTCTTCATGTAATACACTTTAGAATATAGCTGATCATTTTCTGTTAAAAATTTGTGTGTATACATGTTCAATATTGTCTGCACACCATGTATAAATAAGAGACAACTTATCAAATAGCCAGTCTGAGTAAAAGTCTGAGCCAAATAGTAAAATGAATAATTAATAAATCTTTCTGTGTCTAGTTCATTTCCATTCCTACTATAACTCCCTTCATAAGAAGGAAATGGACTAATATATAAATGGCGGACTCGGGATGTGAGCCCACAAAAAAAATTCAAAGAATGGACTTGAACCAATATACAGTAGCGTCCAAAACTAAGGGACAAAATTTTAAAACCTAATATTTGTTAGAAATAACAACTGTGAAAAGCTGAAATTTTGACAACTGGTAGACGTTATCATCCATAATAACATACTAAAATTTGAATCATTTGCAAAGGATAGAAAAAGAATTATAACAATTATTTATTTATTTTCAAAATAGGATCGTCCAAAAGTATGGGACAAAATTGAGAAAAACAATGTAAACAGTATGCTATATTCAAATTTTTTGATTTCCTCTAAAGAATAAGTCTTACTTAGTCATTTGTAAACGTTGCATCAGCCGGCACCATGGCGAAACGCCAAAAACTTGATTACTCTGTGAGACAAGCTATTGTGAAGCTACACAAGGAAAAGCACACCATTAGAGAGATTTCAGAGAAAGTGAAACGTTCCAAGAGTGTTGTAGGCAGGGTTGTTAAATCCTACAATGATACTGGCAAAATAGTTAGTGCTTTTAAACCCGGCAGACCCCGCAAAACTTCGGCAAGAGAAGATCGAATAATGAAACGTATGTCATTAAAGGACCGTTTTAAGTCTTGCACAGAAATTAAAAGGGTTATGAATAGTACATCATGTGTTAATGTGTCAAGACAGACTGTTTGTAGACGACTGCAAGAAATAGGGCTGTTTAATCGAACCCCAGGGAAGAAACCACTTGTTAGTTCGAAGAATAAGAAGAAGAGATTAGAGTTTGCAAACAGGTATGTAATTTGGACAAAAGTATTTTTCAGTGATGAAAGCAAGTTTAATTTATTTGGAAATGATGGAAAAAACAATGTCAAGAGACGTATTGGTGAAAGATTAAGTGCAAAGTGTACTAAGAAAACTGTCAAGTTTGGGGGCGGAAGCGTCATGGTATTTGGAATGTTTTCTAGCCAAGGTACAAAGCCTCTTGTCCGGTTACAAACTCGTGTAAACGCGCAGATCCAATAGAAAATCTTTGGAAGACCTTAGGAGTGAAAGTTATAGAAAGAAGTCCCACTAACACGGAGGATTTGTGGGTGAAGCTTCAAGAAGAATGGTCTAAAATTAGTATCGAGGATTGTCAAGAACTGATTCGTTCTTGTAGTCGAAGATGTGCAGCTGTCATTGAGAACAAGGTCTCATTTACTAAATATTGATTGTACATGTATTTTTATTGTTTTTTTGCTGTTTACATTGTTTTTCTCAATTTTGTCCCTTACTTTTGGACGTTCCAAATTTGAAAATAAATAAATAATTGTTATAATTCTTTTTCTATCCTTTGCAAATGATTCAAATTTTAGTATGTTATTATGGATGATAACGACTACCAGTTGTCAAAATTTCAGCTTTTCACAGTTGTTATTTCTAACAAATATTAGGTTTTAAAATTTTGTCCCTTAGTTTTGGACGCTACTGTATATGTACAAATAAATGATAATGTATTAACAAAAAAGATATACAAGCAACAATATCGCAACAAAGACAATGATGTGTGTAAGAAAATGAATGTGAAAACCGTTTGGGTTTAAAGTATGTAAAGTGAGTGAATGTGCGTACATACATGTGTGTATGTGTTGTGCATGCATTTCCCAAAAGAAGCGCATTCTCTGCGAGAGGTTACATGTTGGCGGATAAGATAAGAAGAGAGCAAGAAAAAATATTGCCGAGTATTTATACTCCGGAGAGCGTTCCCTAGTAGCGGTTTCGAAAATTATGTGGGGCTTAACCCGACAATACTCCCCTTCGGATGGGTAAAAAAGTTTCTGCTCATATGTAGGATTTTTTCTGTCCTTGTGATCTCAAAAGAAAAGGTGTCGGAAGTGTGGTTGAGATGCATGATTAAACACATGTTGACAAAATGTACTTGAGTGGTCTTCAAGCTGCTGTATATTTTTCTCTAGCGGGATAGAGTCGGAGCAAGTCTTGGAAGAAGCGTCGGTAGTGTTCAAAATTTGCTATTAAAATTTGTCTTTTTCCAATGCTCCACGTTGAATTGGCTTTGTTGTCCCATCGTATTGCTTCCTGCCCGTTGGAAGAGTTTTGTTTGAGAAAGAGCTCGTTTTTTGCTATGCGTGGATAAATTTGACGCACAAAATTTAATAGAAGCAGCGTTGTGGTAAAGTTGAATTTCTACCGAGTGTTGTTGTTCGAGTGACTTCGTCGATGAATGAAAAAAAATGACAGTGAGTTGCCTTTTGAGACGTGTCATACTTTATCTAATGAGCCCAGAAGAAACAGTGTCGATTAAAGTTTAAATGAAACCGTATTTTCGTTTTGTCGAAAATTTTTTAAAGATGTCTGCCGGTTGAGATCAAGTCGAGTGTAATGGTGCTGTGATTGTTGTTTACTAGAGTCGATATTTTCAAATGACTGAGAAGTCTGTATGTTGACTCAAGATTTCGACGTATACTGCAAGGTCAAGCAAAAAAGACAATATGGAAGAGGCGTGTATTGATAGTTGATACCTACTGAATGCGCCAATGTAGCAGTAATTGAAAGGCGTATCTTAACTTGTAACATTGTGAGGTATGTCAGCTAGATAGACGTCTGAGACGAACTCAGGCTGGTCTCTCTGATAAAAAGTTTCTGTCAGGAAATTTCTCGTAGATGCCTTTGTTTATTGTCGAACATCGTCTATCCATCTATGTCGTTTAGTAGTAGCATTCCGAACTTATTTTGCATTCAATTCTTCGGCCATAATCGTTGCTTCGGCAGACATTCTTTCTAATCTAGATTTAACTATTAGATCTTGGTCCATCTTGACAAGAAAGAAAGCCATCATTGGCATAGTTTTAGCTACTTCGCCTTCATCTCCCGATTTAACAGCCCAAGCTACTCCAGATTCAAATACATTTTGAGCTTGTAACCCATTAAAAGTGAACCAGCAGATATCATCATCATCATCATCATCATCATTATCATCATCATCATCATCCCCTTTGATTTTTGTAATCGTAGTGGGGGGTGGGGATCCGAATACAGAAGCCACAATAAATCTCCTTCACAACGGTCTATCAACGGCAGCCATCGGCAATTCTGATATAGTCATACTTGTCCATTTTTTGACATTGTTCAACCAGTTTTTACGTTGGCGTCCTCTCCTACATCCACCTTCAGTGGTGCCTTGTATGATGGTCTTACACAGGCCGCCGTGCATTGTAAATGTGTCCAAACCACGTCATTGTTCTCCGTTTGACAGTGGCAAGAAGAAGTTCCTGGTAGCCCACACAACTTTCAACCCTTTTCCGCACAAACTCATAGGCAGATATATTCAGAAACAAAAGACCTAATTCTAATTTTGTCATAGTACCACCATTTATCCCCAGCCATAACTCTCGTCAATTCCCGCTTTAGGTTTAGTATTAATTCGTGGGTTTCCGAAATATCTCTCATCCAACAACGATGTGCTAAATTTCCAATAAAAACCATCCTAGGCTTAGGTATAGTCGAACTTGAACAAGTCTATGGCACGAATAAATTATATTATTGAAACTTAAGCAACTTAAAAGCCCGAAATCGATTTTTCTAACTTAAACTCAGTCAACGGAGCGATCCTAAAATGCTACTCACAAAGTCTATTCTACTATCTTCGGATGTCCATTTTGGGATTTATTGTCCCTTTTTCTCAACATCTTCCTTCGAGTGATATTTTCTTTTGTGTTGCTTCTTTTAAGCTTTAAATGTTTTAAAATGGTTGTTCTGTTTTCAGTTGAAGAACTCAATACACAAAGAACAGATGCAAATTGCATCCATAGTACGAACTATGGATGCGCTCAGATCGAAGATTAAGTGTGTGACTGATAACAGAAGAAATGATTAGGGAAACAGTGAGGCAAATTCTAACAACAGATTTGGAAATGGGGAAAATTATTCGTTAGGAGTTCATGAGTTTCTGAAGAAATTCATTACAAAAATGTGCTATCCACTTTATTCACCAGACTTAGATCACCTGTCATTTTGGTTATTTCCAAAATTGAAAAATACCCCGAAAGGTCAGTGATTTGCTGACATCCAGTGACCCGTGATTACGTTACTAAAATATATTCCGAAAAATGAATTCCAAGAATGTTTCCAGCAATGGCACCATCGTATCACTAAGTTCATAGTTTCACAAGGGGAGTATGTTGAAGGTAACAACAAGTAACCGTGATCAGGTAAGCGAACCTTGTTTTCATAAAGCCATTTTCATTCGTTCTATAGTGATATGATCACTCACTGTAGTGTGAATACTAACAACAAACTTGTTTAAATCTTTCTATATTGACATTATTAGTAATCAAGTGGAAGTCTTTTATTTCTCTCCTTATTTTTTCCCTTACTTATTACCCCGAATGTTATTGATATAGATTCACAAATATTAATCATCACAATATTTTAAGAAGCGCACACGGAAATTTGACAGAACGAGACAATAGAGAATACCAGAACTGCACATGCAGATTAAAAGTTGCAGAACATTTTATACAGAGTATTCTGCTGTCACCTTTGATGACACTGTCACTCGGTGCAGTCTGCAATCTCCTTCTAGTGAAGCTACTGTGCATTTTGTTTTCTTCCACTAATTTCTGGTGGTCAGTTGTTGTTACCTCACAGAATATGCAGGTAATATAATGGTTAACGGTCCTGAACAAGAAATCGGTGTACCGAGTTCGAATTCCGGTCGAGTTCATTGCATTCACTTTCGCACAAATATCCGTGGGAAAGGAATGAATTCATCTCTTCTGCCCACCAAAGTATGGGTTAACCAGTCTAGGAGAACTCTGAATTCAAAACCATATATTGCTCTGGTGATACATACTATACAGCCTTAGAAACGATTATGGAATCCACAATTATCTCGGCTGCGGTCGACGTGTGCTGCATTCTCTCTCCCATAAGCCAAACAGTTTAACAAAAAGTGAATTTATTGTTTATTGTTTGACTGTCGAGAAATAAGTATGGTTGTTACAGTTCTTTTGCAGATGATTATGAATGTTTTATAGTTTTGTGGCAAATTAAGCTTCTTTTAATGGTTAATTTGTACTTCTCAAAGACCAGTTCGTTCGTTAGACACTGTACCTAAAGAGACGAACAGCAAGCTATTAAATGCATATATAAATGCACGCGCGCGTGTGTGTGTTTATGTACCACTTACTAAAAATGATAAATAATTCCAATACAACCTATGACCTATGAGGGCCATATTGTGTAATTTCCTTTCATGACATTCTCTAATGACAGTGGTAATTACTTGGTAGAGCCAGTCTCCTCTCCAAATATGATATTGTGGCGTGCTAATGAGATTTGGTATAAAATTGTTAAGAAGGCTTTGGTGAAGGTTGCGTTTTTGATTAGCACATCACATTTATATTTTACAAAGAAACACAAAAAAGAAATAACAAGAGATTATTCAGAAATCAATAATAACATGTATTGAAAAACAAGCGAGTACAACAATTGTGTTTGGTGAAACAAAGTTAAGAAAGAGGAAGTAGTTCCCCTTGTACTGATGTGAGATTGTAAATATGTGTTAAAAGAACTTTCTTGTTTAAAATGTTCAGAGTGATAACTGAGTTTAAGTATGAGAAAGATGTACAAAAAAATGATAGAATCCTGAGTTGGTTACTTGGCTTTTTAGACAGACAGTTCACAGCGTAATGCAATTATAATTTTGTGTCTGTGTGTGAGTAGAAGAATGAGAATTCACGTACATGGTGGAACTCTGGAGATTTACTGTTTCTACTACTGTTCTTTTCTTTGATTTTCGTGTTATTTATACTTTCTGAATAGGCTTCAGGAACGAGAGCGGGAAAAATATTGAAAGTAGTGTTATATTATAATATTGGTAAAAAATCAACCAATCACTGATTTTTTTCTAAACCAGGTTTGGCAAAGTAAACATCAGAAAATTTGATGTGGCTCATGCGATGCATAAATTGTCCTATGTTTGGGTTCAGTTAATGTAAACATTGTCTAAATGCTTAGAATGTAGCACTTTCAGCCATACATCTGGCCATTATCAAGATCAGGGAAAACTTGAATATTATTCGCTTTCAATTTTCAATAAAGCTGTTAATTCCAAAACTGAAGATCTTATTTAGTTTTGAGTTTCTTGATTTTATAAGTGCTTCAGGAATTTTAATTTTTTATTTTTTTTAGAATTAACGCATAGTCTATGCATATTGCTTACGATTATTTGCTTACACTTGAGTAGTTCAATTCCTATTAGTGCTTTTTAAAAACATTGCCTTTTATGTCTAATTAAACTTGTATTAATGAAAGACTCCTGCTAAAATACATATAATTTACTAAGCTTGGTATAGTTGGGCACATGTTCCAATGAGGTGAATGGAGATAGCAAAAATAATGTTACATTAATCTTTTAGGTTGGAAAGCTGTGCCTGGCTCGAAAATCAACATTCAAAATTATTATTTGTACTTGTACACTAACCATCGAGAAATATACAATTATCTTATCCATGAGGCAATCACTTATCTATACATTATATATATATATATATATATATATATATATATATATATATATATATATTCTCTCTCTCTTTCCAACCACATCTATATTATTTTCTATTTATCATAAATAATTTACATAAATAATTTATGTAATCTTTACAGCAGTTCATATCTATATACTCTAAATTAAGTTATGAATTTTATCATCCCTAGCTTATATTGCTCTACTAATTAGCTGCCAATTAATCGAGTATTTTTCAAATGGTCTTCGACTTGAAGTACTCATGAAACTTCAGTTTTTTTTTTTTTTTAAAGCACAATACTTTAAGCGTAAAGAATGGTTATCATTTGTTGTGTTTTGGGTAAAATGACATGAGCGCAACCGAATTAATGTTTCTAGTTGTGGTTAGGTGGTAGGATAATTATGTTATCGGAAACTTTGAGAATAAGATGACTTGAGAAAAGGTATAAAATAAATATATTTTTATTTATTGTCTTTAAGCCCTTTGGTATTCGGCATAGCAAACAGTTCGTTAATAAAGCTGATATTGGTAGCAGTCAGACTATGATTGGGATAGTAGTAATCTCAAAAATTAGGTTAATGTTAATTTACTGTTTTTCTCGGCCCTAAGCAGGGCGGAAATATCAGTCGCAAATGGCATCTTAACTACTTCTTCACGCATAGCTGGTTTCTACGCGGTAGAGTTCTTTTGTTCTATCTCCCTCTAGCCCACAGCTGTCAGGTTTATATCCTTTTGACCAGGCTCAGAATTTGACGCGAACAGTGATTTCAGCTAACATCAAAAGTCTCTTTGCGCCAATTCTTTTGATTAGCCAAAATTATTTTATTTTCTGGCGTTCCTTCCTTTTTCATTTTTTTATACGGAAGTTATGCTTGGAGCCTCCCAGATTTGGGGTATTTTACAGTTACAAATACGTAGGCTCTGCTTCTGCAAACTTCCAATGTTTTTGGCCGGGTTCAGTCTTTTTTTTTTTTTTTTTTCTTCACTTTTTATTTTCTCGTTAGTTGACATAAAAGTATATAGAAAAAGAGATAGAAAGAAGTGGAGAAGGGTTTTAAAGGAAAGCGCAAGTGCCTTATTTTAATTTGAATTATGTTTATTTTTGTTTATATGTTTTATTTTATTTGTTTTTTATCGGGACTCACAATATAGTAATGGACATCTCTCTGGATAAAAGGTAGCGGATACGTAGTTACCAAACTAATGTGAGCATGAAGTTCAACTTGGGAACTACAGTTTATAGTATATAGTTCTTGTGAGGTAGTGTCTGTAAAGTTTGGTTTTCTTTTTCTTTTTTAATTCTGAATGGAAGTTGTTTTAGTCCTAATGTCTGAAAGTTAAAATCATATTGAGGTTGTTTGTTGGGCAGATCAGAAAAAGCGATTGAAATGCAACACATTACTCATTTTATGCCTCTTGTCCCGTGCTCGCCTGACACTTCAAGTAGAATCAAATTTATTTTTATGTTTTACCGGAGGATAGACAGTTAAGAGGAACAAATTATTTTTACCTAATAGCATAGAAGGCTGACACATTGTCTTCTGATTATATAACATATTTTCACTGTTAATTGAGGATGGTCAATTGACTAAAATATGTGGCAATTAACAATCGTACTTAATGCTTATAACACCTTCAACCAGTAGAAATAATATGGGGATTATCTCATGTACAAAAAATACAAAACAAAAAAAGCAAAATATAGCAATAACTCTTTAAGCACACAATAAAAAAAGTTTTTTCGTGTGACATTGAAACAAAGAAATTGTTTATTTACATTATTTTGTCATATGAAAAGAAATATTCTTAATGAAGTAGAGAATTGCAATAGTAGGAAAGGTTATAAAAGTCATTGGCAGAGAAAACATAAAGATCACAAAGTGCACAGACACTCCTTGCAAGAGAAAATGTAAAATTGCCAATTTTTGCTGGACTGTTCAAAAGTTGGAATGTCGACATAATGGTGAGAGTGTCCATTTGATGAATGGAAGGAGTTGCAGGATAATTGGTGTCCGTGGAAATCTTTCAGAAGTCGATACCGCTCTATAAAATTATAAATAAAGAAAATGAGTTAACTTCGTATTATTAAAGAAAGTTTGGTCAGGTTTTTTTTTCTTCTTTTTTTTTCAGACAAAAATGTTCAATATTATTATTTATACTATTTATATTCGTACTATTGTCCACATCTTTGTAAGTTGTTATCACAACATTTCGACCATTATGTCCTCCGGCTTTCTTCATGTGTATATCGATCTGTGTAACCTACAGGGAATTCTGAAGTGAACCCCTTACTTAATCTCCCGGGAGTAGACTAGTAGTCTAGTTCTTATTTTATTTAGTACCGTCCTTATTATAGCTCTCCCGTTTACATTGAGTGCAAGTACACACTGCTCGATCCATGGATTGAATTCACAACCACTATATCACCAAATTAACAAACTAACGCTTTTCCCGTAGGAAAATTTGCTGTAGTAAACTTAGAGCCTTAAACTTAACCTGATTGCTGATGAGGTTGCAACTTCTGTTGCTGTCCATGTTTGGTGATAACAACAAAGATGAAAAATTTCCAACCGGTCGTTCGATCGAACATGTGAAATAACCGACTTGTTCTGAGACCGTCGGTAGCCCCAATTGTCAGAAATTGCCAGCTTAATGTTTTCCTCTGAAACGTGTTCGAAACTACATTGAGATTTGCATGCACACGCTTCATAACCGTAAGTCTTGTTATACGTAAAGTACGAATTTGGTGTTTTAGTTCGGCTTTGAAAACGTTGTACCGATATTAAACATCTGCTCCTAACAGAGGGGATATATTTATATCCTCTTTTCTAGATGAAAAGCCAAATTCTATTTCTTTACTCGTTAGCTGTCACATTACCAAGACGTGTCATGTCTTACTCCTAGCCGGCCTTCACGCCATGAAAACATATACTGTCGTTACTCTTTGCTTCCCTTTCATGGACCACTCACTAACAATCCTGCTGAAAAGAGAGGAACTTTATTATCTGTCTTTCGAGAAATATTTCAATGCTCGGTTGTATGTATGTGCATAATTATATTGGCTGGACAATTCTCTTCATGATTTTTGTAATAATCTAAACTACTTCCCTGTAAATAAATATTTCTTTCGGGTGTAATCAAAGTGTTGCGGGAATACTTGTTGTGTTTATGTAGAAAACACGTGTCTCTTGGTTTATTTTCCCCGTAACAATTATTGTGGACTCAAATATGAGTTCGAGTAATAAATGAATAACGCAAACAACAGTATATAAAACAAAGGACAATGTATGTATTAACAAAAGTATACAATGACAATAAAAGAAGAAAACATTTAAAAACTAATTACATAGAAAGCATTTAAATTAGAGAATGTGCGTTTGTGGGATGTGTGTAGGCCTACGTGATAGGCACGTATGTGTTTGTGTCCGAGTAAAACGTAATACATTGAAAGTTTTGAAACTAAAATGAATGTGCCCGAATGGGGGACACTTTTTACCCGCGTGCGACTACATCTCATAGCCGAGATGATAGTGAGAATAACATTGCCTATTTTAGGTTTAATGACCGACCCTAGCTACGATTTTTTTTTAGTAAAGTCAAGTGGGGTAACCTACAAAGCATTTTTCCTTATTTAAGTGACCTGAGATTAATTTCTACATGGGGACGTTGGTTTCCAGACCGACGCTCTTCACATACGATAGACAATTATAAAATTTAATAGAATTCGATATCATCCTCTGCTATGTGTATTGTTTTGAAGAGTTAGTTTTGTAACTTGGTTTAAAAAATCAACTTGCTTCATCAATTTCTTATTTCGAATAGATTCGTTAGTACCTCCACCCTGTTTCGATACCTTGGTTTAAAATGAAATTTAAAAAAATGAAAAAGCATTCTTCTTCATGAATCTTTCTTTTTAGGTTTAATTGAAAGCTAATTGATTACAGTATTTACATTAGTCGGACTATTGTCCTCATCTTTGTCGCCATATTTGTCACAACGTTTCGGCCGTTGTACGCTCCGGCCTTCATCAGGTGGTTGGAATTTCGAACTGAACCCTTTATTTCGATCACTGGGGTAGACTGTTCTAGTTCCACGTGCCATGTTTGATGGATGTCAGTTATCAGTTATCTCCTGCTAATTTTCCCTCTGAAAGTTCTCCACTGCTTTAACCGGGTATTGAACTCACACTCTTTGGGTCTGTCACTGGATCTAACCAACGCCTTTATCCACATGTGTCCTTGAGGACATCTGGGTATGAACCTAATGTTTTCAGCAACCATTTTTTACCAGTGCTCATATTGCAATTTTGCTGTTATCATTTCATGTTTTTACCAGAGCTCATATTGCAACTTTGTTATCATTGCTTTTCTCTAGCACTCCTTATTACTGGTTCCCATATTGTATTTATTTCTATCCTTGGTCGGCTCAGGAGATTTTTGTGGCCTAGCATATGTGCTGATTCCTTAAGTTTACGAATTTTCCAATGGTGTTCCCTGTCTATGATCTCAACATGATCCCACAGGGGACG
The DNA here is from genome assembly GCA_963932145.1 of Acanthosepion lycidas. NCBI lineage: Eukaryota > Metazoa > Mollusca > Cephalopoda > Sepiida > Sepiidae > Acanthosepion > Acanthosepion lycidas. The sequence continues at coordinate 64,597,081 of OZ010590.1, read as the reverse complement.
GTGATCTCCCTTCTCTCTCCATATGTGGTCAGCCACGCCTGATTTTTCTACTTCCCCTCGCGTTACAGCTTTCTGGTGTTCTTGAAGCCTTACCTTGAGGGGGCGGCCTGTCTCTCCTTTATATTCCTTTCCGCAGCTGCACGGGATAGCGTACACACAGTCTTTAGTCATGTTCTCCTCTATGGGGAGGGGTCTCAGTCGAGAGAGATATCTTCGAAGTGTTGTCACGCTTTTGAAGGTTGTCCTGATGTTATATGGACCACAGATCCTTTGCATCCTTTGCATTTTCTCTGATAACCCCTTCACATAAGGCAGGCAGACTGTTTTCTGAGTGTTGTTGTCCTCCTCCTCCTCTTGTACCCGCCTATCCCAGTTTTGGGGGACTGCTGCCATGTACCCAGGGTAGTTGTTACGTTGTAGGGTACTACTTATACTGACCAATTCCTTATCTAACGTCTCTGGGTCGCCACTTATAACTTTTGCTCGGTGTTGTAAGCAACGGACGATCCCTTTCTTTACGCTGTATGGATGGTGGGAGTTGAAATTGAGGTACTGTCCGGTGAATGTCGGTTTACGTTATACGGATGTCTTGAAACCATGCTCTGTTCGAGATATTAGTACATCCAGGAATGGGAGTGTGTTGTTACTCTCTTTCTCCATTGTGAACTGTATCGAAGGTCTTATTGAGTTCACATGGTCCAGTAGAACCTGGACATCTTCCCGGTGTGGCCAGAGTATGAAGGTGTCATCTACGTACCTTAACCATATAGTTGGCTTTAGAGATATAGATTCTAATGCCATTTCTTCAAAATATTCCATGTATATATTCGCCATTGCTAGTGATAATGGCGAGCCCATTGCTAAGCCCTCATCCTGTCGATATATGTGTGATCCCATTCCGAAGTGTGTGTACAAAAAGTCAACATCTCCATCAGATTATCTATTGGAATACTGGTCCGTTTTTCTAGGGAAGAGTCAGAGGTCAATCTGTCTCTGACTACTGAGAGTGCCTCCTCCGTGGGTACCTTGGTGAACAAACTCACCACGTCCAAGCTCACCATCTGGTTGGATAGGATGGGAGCATCTTTGATTATTTCCACGAAGTGGGCGGAGTTTTGGACATATGAAGGAGACTTTCCGATCAATGGGTCAATTATATCTACAAGGAAGCGACTCAGAAGGTAGCACACAGAGCCTTGGCAACTAACAATCGGCCTGAGCGGAATACTGTCTTTGTGAATCTTAGGGAGACCGTATATGTGAAGTAGCTTGGTGTAACGCTGCGATAACTGCCTATACATTTTGGGTGCGAAGTGATCCTTGTTCTTGATTAGGATCTGTGACAGTTTGCGTTCCGTTTTCATAGTAGGATCCTTTTTCACTTTGCTGTAGCTACCATTCCTAATGAGGGCTTCCAGTTTTCTTGTATACTCTGATTTGTCCATCACTACAGTCGCATTACCTTTGTCAGCCGGTAGTATGATGATGTTTTCATTCCTCTGTAGGGATCCAATCGCCAACCACCTGAAGAAGGCCGGGGCGTACAACGGCCGAAACGTTGTGACAAATATGGCGACAAAGATGAGGACAATAGTCCGACTAATGTAAATACTGTACATAATGCCTCATCTCAGAAATATAGACAGACTCTAATTGATTACATTTACTATTTCCAGTAAGTTTTCCATTTAGTTAATTCTCGGTTTTAAAAATCTTCTAAAAATAAAATATACTTTTCTGAAACTTTATTTAAGTAATATTAGCTGATTTAAAGTATAATTAATCTGATTTGAAAAAAAAATTACTTTAAGTTTAAAATAACAGAAAAATGGATTTTAAAAACAAAAAGTAGCGGTGAGTGACGCGCTTTTTATCGCCCGTCAATCAATTAACAAGTGTTGGAGCGTGTTGACAGATTTATTTGTTGTTCTACGGAGACTTTATCTGTTAAAACATAATTTACAAAAATGACGGGTGAGTGCCATTTTTATGTAATTTTTAAGTACCTAGTAATATTAAAAATGTTGGAAAATGTTTCCCGTAATCTAATTTAAGGAATGCTGACTTTAATATATCTATAGTCATTGCTCTTCTTTTCTGATAATGTTGTGTATGGCCGACCATACTTTCAAGGAGGGGGAACGTTACGTAATATTTTATATACATAAAACAAAATGTAAAATTGTTTTAAAAATAGTGAAGCAAAATACTTTAGCTTTTCATTTTTTGATTAGTAAATATAGTTTTCAATTAATAACAATATCACCTAACCTGAATGAAGTAATGCAAAATTTTAAACGATTTATATATTTTAAATTATTATGATTAAAATTTAAAAAACTGAAAAAATTTCTTGTAAAATTTCATTATTCATTGAAAGTTTTTTCTTAAGACAATAATATCCTTAATAAATCTTATTTATAAAAGCAAATAAAAAGCTTTTTAATTAAATAATGTCATAGTTTTATTGCATTTTTTTATTTTACGATTGAGTAGTACTTTGAAAAAAATACATGATTTACGTTCTCCAAGGAGTGCTGCTTTTAACTAATAAATCAAATTTTGAGATTGAAATTTAATTTCTCGAAATTTCATGAAATTAAGTAAGTTGGGTGTAACATATGCAAAAAAAAATTTATTAAGATTTTCTAAAGCATAAAATTCCAAAAATAATTTCATTGATTTGTGAATAAGTCCTGAAAGCTTCATTAAAATCCGACAATTATTTAATTTTTGCAAGAATTTCCAAATCAATGTGTTTTTCACCTGAAAAAAGGCGCAAAAAGCACTTATCGTAAATATTACGTCGACCGCTGAGGCAAAAAGAAGAATGATTTTTAACCAAAATTTCGAACGTGCTAGAAAGGATTAAAAGTTTTAACAAAATAATAAAAAATACTTTGGTATTTCCTCTTCTTAATTAACATAAACATTTTGACGATACACCTTTGTTTCTATTAACTTTGGTGCCTTTTGTCATCAAGCTATACTGTTTTTCAGCGACAAAATGGAAGTACCTACATTAGAGTATTTTTATCATAGAAAGATAGTATTCAGGGAAGTCGTTCATCTATGTTAGACTATCCTCGCAAACATTTAAAAGGTACAAGTGACATGGCAAAGGCAAGCATAACTAGAACGAGGTGATTAGTAATAATAATTATGCCAAATTTCTTTATTAGCAAAAATCAATGCAATAAAGAAAAGCGAAAAGGTAGTGTTTTGAATGGCTCCGGTTGGTTGAAAGTCATCATCGGTCCGAGGTGAGCCAATAGTTAGTAGGCTGGTGATGTAACTGGAGTTGCGAGTGTGGTGTTAGACAGGCCTGAAAGCAGCCTGTGCGTGGAGTTGGTATGTAACGGCTCGTAGATCAGAGATTGCGGCCTAAGCTGCGAGAAATGTCACTAGGTATTGATTTGACTTCTTGACTTGTATCGGTTTTCACCCTGGTCGGGTTGAACCGGCTTCCTCCCGAGCAAGTACAGCATCACAGACCATCACTGCCCACGCTCGCTGATCCTGAGCCAGGTCACACGAAATAGCGAGCCAATCGCGATTCCATCGTCGAAGACCAACTACTTGTGGATCCGATAGTACTGCTAGATCATTCTTGATTGTGCTAGCCCACGCCCGACGCGTTTTCGCCAGCCAGGAAGAGAAGGAGGGAGAAGTACATCATGGATGAGCTCTCCCTCCGGGCGTCGAGCTGCGTGTCTGAACCATCGGAGACGACGCTGGATAAAAGGATAAAAGACTTTACATATTTACATAATTAATTTTTCAAACATTTTTTTTCTTAACCAATTTTTATTGTGCCACACATTCATTTGAGAGTTTGTATAATTTCCTTCATTGCGCCTTCTCTGACTAAAGTTTTTCGCTGACATGAAATGGAAAAATTAAATTAAATCAACTGCTACGTCTACTACTAGAAAGATTGTGTTCTGCGAGACAATTTTTCTCCAAAATCTTTTTTACATATTTATAAGTTTACCATTCGTCCTTGCTTTGAATACTGCTGCCATATCAGGTCCGGTGCTATTGTTATATATTTAGAGATTCTTCATAAAATCCAAAGAATCTGCAATATTATTGGTCCTGACATGGCATCTCGCCTTCAGTCAATTTCCCACCGCCGTAATGTGCCTGTTCTATAAATACTTTCATGGTAATTTTTCTGATGAACTTTCCTCTATGTTACCAAGACTTTATGAATTTAAGCGCATTACTAGATTGGCGGCAAGGTCTCATCATTTTACAGTTTAAATGGCTAGAAGTAACCGGAAGTTCTATGATTACAGTTTCTGCTATCGCTGTTCTCACTTATAAAACTCTCTCTCAGCCTTTTGCTTCCTAGTCAGCTTTGATCTTCAGAAATGTAAATGCAATGTCAATCGTTATCTACTGTCTTCTTAATTCTAGTTCTTTTATTGTTCTTGATCCTTAATAGTATTTTTTTTTATCTTTTCATATTCTCTAACACTCAGTAACCTCTTCCGTCTTAGTGGCTTTATTGTCTTGCTTGGGTGAAATGATTAAAAATGTATCATTGGGAAATGTATCATTGGGAAATGTATGAAACTACTTTTACACTGCCTTTTTATAGTTATATAAAGAAAACTCACTGAAGATGATATTTCAATAAAAAAACAAATTATGGAGTATCAAATATAAACATTCTGAAAATTTGTCTCGAATCTTACTAAAAATAATTCAATAAAACACAATGTTGGGTTGTTATTTTATAACGGAGCTTCCAAACAAGAATAAATACGAGTTACTAAATAGGGAAATGAAAAGAACGGGTGTCAAAGTACGTTTACCATTTTTTATTATATGCAACAATGTCTAATAACAATATAACATGACATAAACATGGTACTCACATTAGATGAGGTTTGCACCCTACAAGATTACAGAGAAGAAGGCCTCTGAGACTCTGGCCCCTGTTGACCCAAATCCCCCTGCGACCGCGTCTGTTACATCCGTCTCGCCTGTGTGGGCATGCCAGTGGTTGGGTTGAGTCTGTCTCTCAGCCCTCATTCCCCGAAAAGCCTTTGCCCGCCGCTAGTGCGGTTGCGGAGAAGGGAGAGGGGGGATGGCAGGTCGTTGGCAAGGTCAAAGGGAAGCTCCGGGCAGCGGGACCTCGTTCCACAGAAGTTCCTACGGTGAATGACACACACAGCCCCACTCCTTCTACCAGTACTAAGGGCGACTCTTCGACCACATACGCCGAAAAACTTCGTCAACAGCACCTGAAATATGAACCGTCATTTGAAAAGAAAGAAAAACTATTAAAACTAAAGGAATCCCTCAAGCAACAACCTGCAAATATTATAAGTAAATCCACATCAGCTCCACCATCTCCATCTTCTAAACTGTCCCCTATGGCCCCACCCCTAGTATTACAAACTATAACTCTGTCGCTTTCCAAGTTAACTCCACTGAGAAAAATCCTCTTCTAAATCCCCCTTAAAAAACCCCACTTCGTCCAAAGCTCCACATCCATCACCTGTTATAACACCCAAAAATTCACCTGCAAAAACTGAGGCACAAAAGAGGCAACGAAGCCCATCACTAGACACTCCAGAGTTGGTCAAGGAAAAAAAAGTTAAACATAAAACTCTTTTCAATAAGGGGGAAGATGTCTGTCGTATTGAAAAACATCAATCCGACAGGGCTTTCTCATAATCCCGTAAAGTGAAAGACCTAAAAATTCTTCTAAATTTAAAGAAGATCAATAATTTGAATATTAAAGATCCTAGAAACTACCCACTAGCTAAAGAGTATTAACTGTGGTTAGAGCGGGACATGGCTCAGAAAATATTTGGGCCATGTTACGTGAAGCAAATAGCGCGTTTGACGTATACCCGCCATTGGCATATTTTGATAAGGAAAACGAAAAGAAACTGAATCAATTTTGTACAGGGAGGCTCCCGCTTTTCGTTCACCCCTCCCTGTATAGAGCCCTTAAACTAACTTTCCCCCTGGACGTTGGTGGCCTGTCTCCTGATGGCACCATCAAGAATGAGATGTGTACTGGCTCCATGGGAGAGGCCATCAGTGTCCTGTCCCCTGCCGTGTTCAATCCAGGAGAGCAACCTTAATCGGTTTTCACTATGGCTCTCTGGTTAGCTAGCTTGAATGTCCGAGGCCTGAGATCCGAGTCTCGGGGGGCGAGGCTCTGTCGTGATCTTCAGCGCTTCGGGGTGGATGTATGTTGTGTACAAGAGACCCGTTTTTCTTCTCGCGATCATGACAGCATTCTGTCTAGGGGTTTTTGCCTCTATTCAGCATGTTATGATGGACGCTCGAGGGATGTCTCTTGGCTAGTAAGCAAGTCGTTGAAGGCTGCGTGTGCTCTTGTCTTCGCAGATCCGGCGGGCAGACTTTGCGTGCTGGATGTTACCATAAAGGATAAGGCTCTACATCTCATTGGGGTTTATGCGCCCAATAAGCATTTTGAGCGGCCTGCTTTGTTTCGGCAGATCGAGCCGTTCTTGGCGTCATCTCGTCGGGTAGTTTTAGCGGGCGATTGGAATGCCGTCCTTAACCCCGATATAGATCGCATAGGGTCAAATTCGGGTACTAACAAATGAGACGTGAAATTATTTCGGGACTTTATCGACAAGTTTGATCTTGTCGATAATTACCGAAATGAACACCCTCGGGAGGTAGTGTGGACTTGGACTAATAGTGGCGGCTCGGCTACCGAGCTGCGTTCTAGCTACCTCGACCGAGTCTTAGTTAGGAGAGTCGATGTAGGGCTCTTAAGGTGTCCAAGTTTTCATTATATAGTTTATTCGGATCATAGGCTAGTCCGGGTCCGGGTAAAATTAGATAAGCGTAAGGTTAAGATGGCTGGTTACTGGAAATTGAACTGCTCATTATTTGGAGAGCAAGATTTCCGGGATCAGCTGCTAGTAATGATACAGAGGGAACTGACTGGGGCTGTGGTGGGAAATGCCTGGTGAGACAAACTTAAATCTAAAATTAGAACGTTTGCTGCTGATTATAGTCGTCGGCTCAATCTAGATAGATTAGCGGCGCAAACGGCTTGTGGGCAAAAGGTTGATCGGGCGATTAAATCACGTAATAGTGGGGACGTAGTCTTAGCTAAGGCAGAGTTGGCCTCCTTGCTTATCAAGAAAGATCAAGCTCTGGTAGTTAGGGCTAGATTAAAAAAAATGTTCTGAGGCTACGAATATGGCCGCTGAACTGCGTGCAGAGGAGGTTAGTGCATCTCGGCGACATATCGCATGCGTCACATTGCCGGATAAGCGGACCGTGACTACAAACGAGGACATATGTGTGGCTTTTCGTGAGTAATTTCAGGAGCGTTTCACCAGGGAGACCGGGCTGAGTCCAGCTCAGTTCGACGCCTATTTAGCCGACTTTCCCTGCCTTGAGGCAGCTGAAGGGGCTAGGTGCGAGGATCCCATCACAGAGTCGGAAATCTGGGAAGCGCTGAAACAACTCCGGGATTAGATGGTCTTCCGTACGAAGTGTACTTGAGGCAGTCGCCCGTTTTTGTTTCCTTGCTGGCACTGATTTTCGGCAACTGGATAAAGCAGATAATCGAGGAAGTCGACAGTGAAGCCGCGCTGATCAATTTAGATCAGTCCAAGGCCTTCGATAGGGTTGACCATCGCTTTCTGGAGGCTGTTCTTTCGGTGGCCGGTTTCGGGCCGTACTTTCGCACCTGGACCCGTCTTCTGTATGCGACCCCCGGTGCGCTGGTGGAGGTGAATGGAATACGATCGGAGCCTTTCGTATTGTCTCGCTCCATTCGTCAAGGTTGTCCGCTTTCGCCTTTACTTTACGTTCTTGCGTTGGAACCTTTTCTTCGCAAGTTAAAGACGAATCCGGTCCTACACGGAATTTCCTTGACGGGTGCTACCAACTCGCCCAGGTATTCCGCCCATGCTGATGACGTTTCGGTTCTTGTGTCGAGCAGGGCCGAGATTAACGAAGTCAGCAAAGAAATCAGTGGTTATGAGATGGTGACAGAGACCAAGATCAACTGCAATAAGTCTGTTGGCTTGCGGTTGGGTGCGTGGAAGGGAGTTTCTCTTCCCGGACCTTTCCTCTGGACGGATGGGACGGTCAAGATTCTCGGCGTCTGGTTCGGTCCTGATCTCCAGTTGGATATGAATTGGTCGAAGGTGCAAGGGAAGGCCGAGATCGCAATTAATTTGTGGTCTCGGAGGAATCTTTCCTTAAAAGGGGAGGGCGGAAGTATGTGTTTCACACATCTACCCGATTCTCCTTTACCGACTCTCTGTGCTTCCGCTTCTGTCTTACACTTTACTGGCGTTAGTCTCGGGAGATCTGTTGCCTTCAACCATCTGAAGGCGGTCTAGGTATGCCTAGCATTGAGATTCGTCAATATATGCTTCGTATCGGGTTCATGAATCGAATGTGTCATGAACCTGATGAGGTGGGCGCCTTCTGGAAGGAAGACGCCCGTAAGAATTTCCAATCGCTGAGAAGTGTGCACTCGGTCGAGGAGGAGGCTCACCGTTTACCCAAAGTCGAGTGCTCCATCTACCGTGAACGTCGTCGGGCTCTGAAACGCGTCTTAGGGGAGTTGGATGGCCTCTCCAACGTCCAGGCGTTGTCTCGTAAGGCATTATATCAGATGTTAGTGAGGGGGGGGGCGTTCGTGATGAATTGCTTGACGAGCTCAGTCTTACGAAGCAGGAGGCTCGCTCAATATGGCCTTGGGCGCCCGGGTTGAAATGTCACAATAATAATGAGGAATCACTCACCTGGCTGGTGATGCGTGGGGCCCTCTGGGTCGCCAAGAGACTTTGCACAGCGGGCTTGGAGAAATATTCAAACTGCCGCCGCTGTAGCGGAGAAGTTGATCACGCCTTCTTCCATTGCAGGGTGGTAGCACCGTTGTGCAAGTATGTTAAAGGCCTCATGGTTCGCATGCTGTCTTGAAAGTTCTTTGTCCTTGAGGCCGCTTCTGTTTGTAGCAATGTGTCTTCGCCACTGACGAGGGATGAACATTATGTGTTCTTATGCTTGCTAGGTGTTATGAGAGTCGTGATTTGGACGACACGTCAGAAGGGATTCTTCTTCCCAACTGATCTTATACTTTAAGCACCAGCTTAAGGTTAAGATTAGGACGGAAAGGCGGTGACTCACTTCATCACAATTCGGCAAAAGCTGGGTAAATCTTGCGCGTTTGTGTCGTGTGAAAGGGGCTGACTTGGAGTGGCATTTTGAATCCGGTTAGGCATCAGGATACCTGGGCTGAACATAGGCAACCCATCCCGAAATTAGGTTAGCTTAGGTTTGGTTTTTTGAATTTTTAGTTTCCTTTTTCTATAAACTTAGCTAGGGTATGTATGGTCATCGGCACAGAATAGGGACAGAAATAAAAGTATTTCTGTTCCTATTCTTCTTTGTTTAATTCCCCATCCCCTCCCTCGTTAGATGGTCAGTGATGTCAGTTCTCTGGTGGATGCGGAGCGCCTTTCGTTTCGCGTGTGTGTTTTCGTATTTGTTGTTGTGTCTGAATGAGTGCATGTCTGTGTGAGTGCTTGGGATGGATAGATGTTTTCTATATTTTTATAGCCCCACATCGATTTCGTCCAGTTAACTGATATTTCTGCCACATTTAAGGCTTGTGGGGGGGTTTATTACTAACATGATTTTGTTTAGTTACATGTAAATATTTTAAGTCATATTGTACATAAACATTGGGGATATTTTAACTTGTTTTTACTCCTCTCCCCCCACAGACAATATTTTTACATATGGGGAACTATTTAGGATTTTCATTGAGACAATGAGGTATTTTGGTGGATGTAGTAAGAAAGGTAAGTATGAATGTGTTGTTTTGGTGATAGTGTAGTGACTACTACTATGTTTGCCACGCCTACATTTTTCTCAACTGTGATTGGTTAAATAATAAATACTAATTATCATAGGACAATTTACTGATCGCATTCACCACACTGAACTTTTCCTACCGTTAATTCACAACATGCTTTTGTTATAAAATCACCGATTGGTTAATTTTTCATCCAATCAGATATTTTTGTGTTCTTTCAAAATTTCTCCCGCCGTTGTCCTGGGAGCCTACTGGTAATAATAAAAGCTAGGATTCGTTCCAAAATTAGCCAGTAGAACTCAGCAACTCACACCCGTCTACACAGACTATTTATTCTACTCACTGCACGCGCACACACAGAACTTGAATTACATTCACCATGAGTTCTCTGTGAACAAGCCAAGTTGCAACAGCACTGTTAGTTATACAATAATACACAACTGAATTTACTGTATATTCTTCTGAATACATTCTATTTCAATACAGAACTTTGAACATTCTATTCAGAAAACTTGCTTTATTACATGTTATCTTATTCAGCTAACAGATAAAGGGAAAATACTTTTTTCTCCTTATTATTCACACATTACAAACATTGTTTTGTATTTGTTGATTTTAATATATATTTTATCGTTGAAACAAAAATCGGTTTTCCATTGTTTTTCCTTGATTCAAAGAATGTATAACTGTTAAATGCTCTTCAACGCAGCCACATTAATCTTTTCAACACAACCAGCATTTACAATAGGAATATTGTTCTGTTTGATTGGGTCAGTGGTTGTGGCTAGCTAAGTTTCTAAATTAAGACAGATGATGACCGTCCTTCCCTAATTCCCTTTTTAGGCCTTGTGCCACATTTTCTGTTTTTACGGAAATAAATATCCTCTTTTGCCTTCTCTGACACACAAGATGTAGCGTTAGAGAGACTTCGTCTGTCCTTTATGGGAAGACTCTATGACACACACACACACACACGCGCGTGCGCGCACGAACATTGCACATCTCTTTACTCACCTTCTCCTTCAACTACAAGCAACAGAAACTTATCAACTATTAACAGTGAGCTTTGCGGCATCAAACGATTCGGCAAACAAATTCACACCGTTCAAATCTTCGAAGTTTCTTAGATTTCCTAAACTTCGAATTCACTCACTCACCAACAAACTACATTTCACTTTTAACATCCACGATTTTTGAGACAAGAAATCTACAATATTTTATTCAAAAAGCAACTTTGAACATAACGCAAACTTACTTCGAGTCAACTATCTTACAGCCAAAAGATTTTTAATATTTAATGCACAATTTACTCAAAAGTTATAAGCTTTAAAAGTTTAGCTTTTAAACACAGAATTCAACTTTTGATATCAACCAACCATTTATCAATTTCGCTTACTACAACTTTCCAGGAAGAACACAACTTACTTTATTCAAAAGACTTTGTACTCATTTGTTGAATCAACTTTATTCAACTTCCATCTTTCTGTTTCATTAAAAAATATATATTCAATATTCAACAGGTAAAGGGAGACAAGTCTTACCTAATCGCCAATATCAAACTATGACAGAAATTTACGATGTAAAATATTATTTAATTTGAACTGATTAATTCTTTGAAATTCCCTTTACTCACAGGAACATTGAACAAACACTCTATCTGAAAGGACACACTCGTTCTCATGTTGTATATATTTGTTATATAAATGCTTTATTCTTGTTTTTCTAAGGAATATTGTTTCTTTTATATTTTATCGTTGATGGCCTGTCATACCCAAAGTTAAATGTTTTTGGAGAAGTTTATATTCACGCAGCCAACACAAATAATATCTTCTGATATATACATATTTTTCCTAATAACCTACTACTCCTTCGCAACATGATAATTCAATAACTCTTAGTCTTAAAGGATTAAAAAACTCATTGGTTGCAAATAAATATTTTGGCATGAAACAGGCAAAAAAATAATAAAAATAAGCCACCAATCTACCACTGGGTGACATGTGACTGGCATTTACCGCTGATGTCCCGCTGTCGGACCGCCAGCGTGTTCATCTCGGCAATATTACAACTGGCGGGCCGCTAGAGGCCCACCGGTGGTGCCACCCGAGTACAGCTGGCAATGCCATCCGCGGCCTGGCTTACGTGTAGGGAAAATAAAACTCAATGAATTGTTAATTCTAAGTTTCATGAAAGCGTATAAGAAAATATATTCTTAAATTATTGGTTATAAGGTTAATTTAATTTTAAACATATCATAAATATCAATCTCTTCTTCATTGCACTGCTAGTGCTACTGTTCTGTATTTGTTTAAACTTTATAATTTGTAAAAAATCTTTGCGATTTTTTTAAGATAGGGAATACAATATAAAACTATTGTTGTTGACCTTTAATTCACAGGCTACTGTGCGTAAATAAGCGTTTGTAAGCAAAAAGTAAACATTACGTTTAGAATCCAGTTATTAATAATTAAATCCTTAAATTTACTTATTGATTTGAAACACCCCTCGTTGAAATATTGGATTTGTAAATTTTAAAATTTGATAATTTACAAATTTTACATTTTTCGTCTATAATGGCGGTCCGATGAGTTTAAGTGACGAGTGAATATACTCAAACTCATGTTTTAATACCTAACTGCATAGTCTACTCTAGTCTACAATAATATATGCGCAAATTTATTTTTCTGTTCATGTCTGACTTTTCTTTTAAAAAGTAAATGAACTTCCGTAAAAACGTAAGTTTAAAAAGATAAACATAGATTATTTACTTAGCTAATAAATTTTATTTATTATATAACAAAAAAAAAATCATGTAATTTCTTCTCTCGGCTTTTCCTTTCATGTTTTCTTTCTCCTCTTTTTCTCTTAGTCTTGAATCTGAATCTGAATCTGAATCTGAATCTGAATCTGAATCTGAATCTGAATCTGAATCTGAATCTCCTCTCATCTCATCTTAGGGAGAAAGAAAGAAAAAGTGTCTCCGATGAGCACGAAGTAAATGTAAAATTTATAATCCAATCACATGATGAAAGGAATATGCAAAAATGGAATAGGGAATATAAATTTAAATCCGTTTAAATTAAATTCGAATTTCTCACAAAATTATTAAATAATTAAAAATAAAGAAAGCTTGAAAAATAAAGTAAAAAAGTTTCATCTGTACAGCATTTTTTTTATTTTTGTGTAAATTATTTACAAGAAAAATAGTCCATTTTTTAATAAAATATTTACAGTAAATATTTTATTAAAAAATGGACTATTTTTTTTTTTTAAATTATCAACTTTTAAAAATGATTGTCGTTTTTTATTTTTAAATTTTTTTTTTTTTACGCTGACAGTAAAATGAAAAAAAATCTGAAAAAAAAAACGAAGAGTTAATAATTAATAAGAATATTTACTTTGACTGGTTTGTTAGTGCCCCTAAGTAAGAATGATAATTCCAACCAAAGGAAGGGATAAATTAATTAATTAATTAATTAATTAGCGATACAATTCCTTCAAAAAAAAAAAAATGATACAATGATGAAGTCGTCACATCTTTTATCTGGATTTCTGAGACAATGTGTTGCTTCAGACCTTGTCTGTTTCCATTACAACGGAGTCTGCACAAAGCTTACTTTTTAACCAATGTGTATCCTATCTAAAAAAAAAAAAAAAATCATTATATAACATTTCGTTTCAGTTATATAATACGTTCCAATTTTATATAGTACATGAATTTCGCGGGAATATAGTTATTTTCCTTACATATACTTTGTGTTGTCCATTGACTGCTGTGTGTACGTATTATTAACTTTTCTTTTAAATTTTATTTTGTAATGTTATTTCACATATGTACTAGTATTTGTTTGTAAAATTTAATTTAAAAAAATACTTACTTTGGTGTCAAAATTTGGAAATTGTATCAACTTTGTAAGTTGATATGCATGAGTAGTGTTAAGTAAAAGTTTTTCATTCAGTCACTTTTTTTTGTGCATGAAAGGACTTGTTTGGAGCAAAAAAAAAAAAAAAAATTTAGAATGGTTATGTTTGCAAAGATAACGTCATCTGACCAGGTGTTATAAAGTTATTTATTAACTAACGATAAAAGTAAAAGGAGACAAACTAAAAGAAGGAAAAAAAACGTATTCTTTTCAGTTTCACTTTCCATTGTTTGTTTTTTTTTGTTTTTTATAATTATACAAAAAAACTGAATTTATTTTTATTTATTTAGCTACACTTTCCAACAAAACCTACCATCTCAAAAGCCTTGACTAGAGACCCTTAGGGCTACAAGGGAGCGTCATTCTCTTATCGAAAATTAAAAAAAAAAAACACAAACTTAAAACTAAAAGTTCAAAATATCCTTAAATGTGAAAATTGAGTATCTAATAAGAAGTAATAAAAAAAATAATTTAAAAATAATCGATTTCGTGTACATTAGGATTAGGAATGTTAAGCTTTCAGTGAGACACACGTGATGGTTTTTCTTTGAAAAACTTGTTTTACTTTTAGCTTAAATACCGAATTCATCACACAACATCGTAAACAATTCCTTCTCATAATTAAAAAAAAAGAATGTGAGAACTCATAACTTTGTTTTTAAATCTATAAACGTTTTTGAGATAAACTCGACTGAACTTTTACGTTTTTTAGTAGTATCACTACTATTATCATTTTATTCAATTACAAGTTTTCTTCCATTTGAAATCTTTCAACTCTACTCCACGTGGGCAATATTTTAATTTAATTATTTTACATTAATTCTATCGGTTTTATGTTGTAATGACTTTGTGTTTCAAGCCTTATATATATATTTAAGAAAGTCCCTGGTACATGTGTTACTGTAAAAATCTTTGGAAAGTCGCCGACGTCACAAATTTAAGCGTTGTCATCGGCGAAGCCATTTCTCAAGTTTAGTTTTTCTTCGATGTAGCGAAGATGATAAAAAGTTTTTATTGTTTTCTTAACAAGTTTCTACTCTACGTACAGTAGGCTTACCATAATTTTTATGTTTCAAACCGGGAATGTTTTCAATTTTTATTATAGGAGCATTTTCTTTTCTTGTTTAACGCCAACGGTGTTTAGTTTAAAACTTTACATAAACCAACATTTCCTAAGCTTCAGGACTGACACAAACTCAGAGTTAGTCCCGCGGCTATTTTTTTTTTAATTATACGATTAAGAAGAGCAATTAAATTTGCTAGTATTTATCGTAAAATAAAGTATTTGTAAATAAGTCTATTACCAATTAAGAGATCCACATTAAACACGTACAAAAAAGTGATTTAAAAAAAATGTCCAGCTAGACAGCTACACAGATGATTTTTTTACTTTAATTAACGATAATCTTTTTAGAGACACATTTTAGGATTTTCTCAAAGTTTTCCCTCCGTAATAAAAAGAGCTTAGTTTATTTTATTTTTGACGTTTAAAAAAATACTTGT
Organism: Acanthosepion lycidas; assembly: GCA_963932145.1. Classification (NCBI taxonomy): domain Eukaryota; kingdom Metazoa; phylum Mollusca; class Cephalopoda; order Sepiida; family Sepiidae; genus Acanthosepion; species Acanthosepion lycidas. Next base: position 64,581,808 of record OZ010590.1, on the reverse strand, counting down.
CTAATTTGAAAACGCTTTAAGTTTTGAATTTATTAAGTTTTTTTTTAGTGAGCACACGGGAAAAAAGTTTATAAAAATTTTAAACTATTATTGTCTCTGGGTTTATTTAGTAAACTTAAATAAGCTTTACTCATAGTGTGTACTTTGGGGTGAATCATTTTTGCAGTTATATAAAAAAGGAATGTCATTTCGGTAAAAAAAAAAAGTGAAATTACGGAAAAAATGAAATCCCAAATCTCACAATTCAAATGAAACTCAAAAAAATAAATTTGGTAAAAGTTTAGATAGAATCGAGGCCATAAAACAGGGTCATAATTCGTATAACAAAAATGAAAGTAGAAAATTTGCTAAAACAAGAACCTTTTTTTTGTAAGAAAACTTTTTAATTGTAGAACAAAGAACTTGTGAAGATTGTTGCTGCAATGACCTGGTATACAAAAGTTGTTCTGATGGAAGATGGTGATATATAACATTATTAAAAAAAAAAACAGCTGCCGGAAATAATATTTCACAGGACAGGGTCTTTTTTTTTTTTTTTTTTTTTTGAGAAACTCGAAAATGGATATTTCGGAAGTAATTTTGTTAAAGTAAAGTAAACCACTCAGAATATCCTTTTGGTGGTACATTTTCATATGGAACTTCAATATTGAAATGCTTAGCAAGCTTGTTTGATCCCCATTGTTCTTCATCTCTATTCTAAGCATTGGTTCATGAATTAGTAATTGTGAGTTCAGTCATTTGGTTGGGTTGTACAAACTCAGTGGAAACATGGCTAGTAATAACTGTGTAGTACTAAAAATGAGAACAAGCTGTGATATCCATGGACATCAAGGCAAATTCAATCTATTCATTGTAGATTGAATAAAGGGTTCAGTTCAAAATACCCGAACTGTTACCTACCTGAACAACTGAAACTTTGATAACACCACAGATGAGGACATTAGTCCAAAAGTCAATATTGATTGACCATTTAAATTTTTTTCTAATCTGAAGACAGCTTCAAGGATATACTCTTCCAAATTCTGTGTGCTTCCTGTACACATTCTTGGGGGGAAAAAAAGTGTTATTTGGGGACAAATGTTGACTTTCAACAATTAAAAAGAAGCCACTAAAAAAAAAAAAAATGAAAATTCCAATGGAATTCTCATAATGACAAGCTATATCTACCCACTATTTCAAGATTTTCTTCACCATTGGAAAGAACTGTTAATTTCTGGAAATAATCAAACTGATACTTGGTGTTTATTTAGTAAATGGAAGCTTTCAAAATACTTTGGTAAAAAATAAAGCTTGTTTTAGTCTGTACCTCCCCATTGCACTAAACTCTATTGCTAAACCTATTATTTGAGACTGATATCTGTAGCATGCTGAAAATAGACAAATTTTGTTCATCTGCCTATGTACACTAAAAAGCCTGTGCACTGCATGACGGTAGGATGATTAAATTAAATACCTAATTGTGTGCCAAGTTATGGTAAATAATCGGTTATTCCAATTGTTTTGAAGGTTGTTGGGTAGTATGTTAGGCGATAGCAAGGGAAGTAATGGCTTGGCAGCACCCATTTTCTCTCTAAGTAATGAGATAGGTAGTATTGGATCATTTGGCAATTAACATTCTTTGATTAACCATCATGGCAAGACCATTGTCAAAACATTTAATGATATGACTGAATACATGGGAAGAGAGAATGATATTTATTTATACAAAAATGTATAAAATGTGGCACAAGGCCTAAAAAGGGGGTGGGGAATGACGGTCTTAAATCTAAACTTAGCTAGTCCCAGACACGGACCCAAACAAACCAACAATATTCCAATCACCAAAACAACACATTCACTCCTACCTATCTTACTACGTCCACCATAATGCCTCAAATTCTCTATGAAGTCCTAACTAGTCCCCTTATGTACAAAAATTGTCTGTGGGGGGAGGGTCAATAAAACAACAACTTTTAAAAGATCCCCAAATGAGTATATTCAATATGACTTAAGTATTTACAATAAAAACTAAACAAAACTGTGTTAGTAATAAAACCCCCCACAAACCATAAATGTGGCAGCAAAATCAGTTAACTAGATGAAATCAATGCGGGGCTAAGAAAAATAAGAAAAAAAAACATTCATTCCTCCAAGCATTCACACAGACACACACACATTCATACACAACAACAAATACGAAAAACCACACACACGAAACGAAAGGCGCCCCGCATCCACCAGAGAACTGAAGTCACTGACCACCTAACGAGGGAGGGGATGGGGAATTAAAACAAAAGGAAAATAGGGACAGAAATAAAAGGGACCAATGCGCATGCATACCCTAGCTAAGTTTACTAGAAAAAAGGGAAAACTAAAGATTCAAAAATCGAAAACCTAATCTAGCCTAAAATCTGGGTGGGTTGCCTATGTTCAACCCTGTTAGGACAAATCCTGTACCTAACCGACATCCAAGTGCCACTCTAGGTCAGCCCCTTTCACTCTACACATTCGCGCAAGATTCACCCACCTTTTGCCAAATTCCGATGAGGTGAGCCGCCGCCTTTCCGTCCTAATCTTGACTTTAAGCTGATGCTTAAAGTACAAGATCAGTTGGGAAGAGGTGAACTTCTCGCCCTCATGGAAGCCCTTCTGACGCGTCGTCCAAATCACGACTCTCATAATCCCTAGTAAGCAACAGAACACATAGTGTTCAGCCTTCGTCAATTGCGGCAACATGGGAAGAGAGAATTCATGCCCTCTATGATGATGTTAGTTTAAATGCCTCATCCTGGAAGTCAAATTTAGTTTACTGGCAAAAAATTATACTTTCTCTCACCTCTTCTGTATTATGAATTTTTAAAAATTCCATATATTACACTTACTACCTACTTGTTAATGTTAAACTTTCATTAATAGCCTCCCCTTGTAAATTCAAATTCTGGATATTGTTAGTTCAAATATTCAACTCCCTTTATTCTACAATAGCTACTTAAAATACAACACATAAGTTATGGCACCATGAGGTTAATATATGCTGCAGATATTTAATCTTTGTGTCTCACTTTAAATAGTTTCTACTTTTTTGAAGCATATGAATTGTTGAATGTTTCCTTATAAGGAAACGGCTAATATTAAGATTAAAATTTTCTTTAATCTTTCTTATCTATAAATTGGTAGCAATGCTACCTAAGACTGAGTGGCAGAAGACATAAAAATATATTGCAAAATCATTAAACCAAGTTTTATTGATGAGTGAAGACACTAAATGATTAAGTCATTTTTTCTCACTGGAAAGAGTTGTGATAAATTTTTGTGAGCAAATATCTTTTTAAGTTTTAATTTTCAGCATCAATATCAATATGGAGATTATTTCCTTAGAAACATTTGAATTTATAAACAATCAGTAGGAACCTAATCTCGTTTCGAAGTACGTTTACTACAGAAGCCAATTTATTCTTGTTTTAATCCTTTATATTTACCTCCCTTGAATTGATTGCTTCATTGCAAGGGAAACAATCCGCCAGTTTTATTGGTTTGAAAATTTGAAATTGGGTTTTCCATGTTTTTCTTATAGGTATCTCCAATTTTCATGGTGGAAAATTTGACACCCGAGTAAAAAAAATTATGAAGTACATACAAACTTATTTTTATGGTTATTTTTTCTACTAATCGGAAGTTGAAAGAATGGAAAAAATCTGATATAAATATTATTTCTCGATTTTAAGCAGAATTGGAAATTTTTGTGTTTAAAATGTTCTTTACTTTATGCAAACACTGTCAATATAAAGCATCTTTGCTTTTTTTATTCTTTTTTGAATGAGATTGTTAAAACATGTTGATTTCAAAAACCTTAAGATTCATCCGATTATTGAATTTTAAAACTTGTTTTTTATGTAAAAGGGAATATATTTCTTTAAAGTTCAAAATCTTTGAAAAAGACTACACCTGACTTTTTTAATTTGATGATTTTCAGTTGTGTATTGAGGTAGATTACATTGAGGTTTACAGTAAGTCATTGAAAAATTGCAACCCAAACTTAATGTTTTTGCCTTAATCAGAAATTAAAAAAATAAAATAAAACTTAGAATGTGGTCCGTTTTGGGCATTTTTTATTTTTTTAATTTATATTTTATGATTATTATTTTTAATCAAAAAATTAAAAAATTTCTTTGATTTTAAAAAAAAATTTTTTTATACAGATTTGTTATGTTCTATATCAATTTAAAATGGTATTTGGCACTATAAGCTAACATTTTCATATGGTCAAGTCATATATCTTTGGAAAGTTCTTTCAATGCCAATTAATATTCACAGAAGAACTATGATCATAAAATCAACAGAAGTTGTGTTATTTGTGGTTAAATGTTGAATAATTCCATATGTAGGGAAGGTCTTGTATGCTTATCTGTAGATGTCAATAATCCCCTATGCATTTATATTATCACACGTGTAACAAAATAATGAACAACAAGAAAACAATAATATTAAAGACAAGAGTGTTTGAATAACAATAAATAGAAATTTTTATATAACAAAAGGTACAAGCATTTGTTGAAAAAGTTGTTTAAGACATTGAAATGTCTTTGTATCTTTGGATTTGAGTTTTAGTACTGTTTTGATTAGATAGATCTTGAGTTGTGGAATAACGTGTGTGATATAATACAGTATAATTTGGTCTATGTTGAAATTAAACAGCTTGAGGTTTACAAAAATTGTATGCGAATAAAGTGGACTTCATGTTTTAATTGGGTTGTCTTTCTTTGATATTTGTTGACTTTTAGTTAGCTTCTGTTGAAAAAGCGATGCAGACTGTTTTAGTGTTAAAACAATTTTAATGTATAGTCTGAAATGAAGAATAGTGACACGTGTGGTATAGCTCCAGGTTGTATTTCCCCACCTCACTGTCCATTTCTGAATTTTGTGTCGTTAATATACACAAAATGCATCATGTTGTAGGCTCCAGAATTTTTAGTGCAAATGTATTTACGCTTGGGTCAGAAATAGGGTCGGTACATTCAGGTGTAGTTGACGACACATAATTGATATTTTTCGGCCAATCAGAATGTTGTATTATTAAATTTGGAGCCTGTAATTTGCGTTTTTACAAATGATAGAGGATCTTGATACTATAGGTAGAAATTAAACCACCTTATTTTTGGTTTTGTTTATATTAAACAACAAATAGATGTAAAAGTGACATAATGAAAATAATTATTTAAAAATGAGTCATGAATTAATGTTAAGACAACAAAATAATATGAAAATATGCAACAAATAATGTTAATGGCTAACAAATTTTAGTGCATTTAGTGTACTATGTCAACACATGGTATACTAAATGCACAAAATGATCAAAGTTTTGTTTTTTTTTATATTCAAAAATTAAGTTTTGATTTGAAAAAGTGATACTTTGCAAAGAATATTTTAAAAAAGATTAACATTTACAAAGAGATTAATAAGTAAACCCATTCTGTAAATAAAATTTACAGCATTATCTGAGTTTTCTGAAAGTACTTCAACATCAGCTGAAGACCAGCCACAACATTCTAGCATTTTTGTAGATACTGAAAATGAATTGCAACTTACTGAGTCAATGATTTGGTGGTTCACCAATCAAGTCTTAAAAACTTGAAAAACAAACCAGTTATGAGGAATAAAATGTTAAGGAAAATTAAAGGAGCAGGTATGAAAAACAAAATTAAACTGATTTCGATTAAAATTCCTCATCAAGAATCTACCAGTGTAGAAGAGCACAAAAGATCTAATGGAAGTGAAATTATTACACAAAGTTTTCAGCTTGTGAAAAGAGGTCCCAAAAAATACAAATTTTAAAAACACTTCCAAAAAGCTGGAGTATCCAAAAAATTCAAATGGAATTTGGCACCACAACATACATGGCAAGACAAGCCAAAAAAACTGTAAATGAACAAGGAATATTAACTGTACCAAATACACAAAAATGTAGATTTCCACAAGAGACAGTTATGTTGTCTTATAAAAGTGAAGAATCAGCAGAATGATGCCTGGAAAAAATGACTATAAGACAGTCTTAAAGAATGGTTGAAGAGTTCAGGAACACAAATATCTTGTACTCTGTAACCTGAAATGCTGCTGTTGAATGCAACTAAGCAAATTTTATGTTTTTATATGTTTGTACTAAATTGTATTAATGCAATGTTAATTTGATTGGGTTCATAGCATTTAACATAGGTTTTTCGTTTTGGTAACTATTGACTGGGGATATGCAAATGCATTTTGAAAGGGTTGGTATTTGGACTTGAGTTAAAACTTACCTTTTTTTTTCTTTTTTTTTTTTTTTTTTATCCCACCCACGCACAGGTATGTATACCTGTTTGTGGGCCGCAGCTCAACTCACTAGATGAGTTATCTGAAAGTTTGGTCTTTTGAAATAATTTATCTGGAAGTCAAACCTGTGATTGTTTTCTGTTTGTCCTAATTAAAATTTTAATAAAATGTTTTAAACGTTTTTTTTTTTTTTTTGTTTTGTTTTTTTTTTTTTCCACAATATTTTATAACAAAATCTCTAAAACCCTAAAAAGTTACAGCACTAGTAATATACCCACCATTCAAAAACTTACTACACCAAAAATTAATGTGGATCCAGGGAATATAACTCCAAAAGTTAGTGCAGAGTTGTAAAGGTTAATAGTGGTGCTGTCATGAATTTCTTGTGATATACATGGATGGTAGCAACACCTCTTCATACTGAGGGTACTGGGTTTGGCAGCTTTCTGGTTACTGTTCCCATCTGGTAGTTAGGAATCTAAACACTTGTGTAGCGTCTTGTGAGGCTGCTCTAATCAACAGTTGCATTATATTGGGGTTCTTGCAGTGCCATGGAAGGGCATCACCTCGCAATATTTTCTCTTTGTGTCCTACAATTATGACCCTGTGTCTGATTCTGCTAAAATAAACCGATGGAGCCAACGTTGGGCAACGATGAACAAGCTAGTTTCGTAAGCCATTATTAATGAGTTAGATCCTTACTGGAGTCTCTGCTATTCTGGCCTTCTACCTGACCCATTTTACCTTATACGTCAATGGTTTGCCATGCATGTAAGCTAACCACAGTACGACAATCAGTAGTCTAAAATTATGGTAATGATAATGGTAATAGTAGCCATTTCCTTATATGGAATCATCTTTCAATTAAACAATTTTTCATCAAAATAGGTTTCTCAAGTTCACTGTTATTTTTGCTCTTTGAAATATTGAGGTGGGGAGTTTCCTTCCTAACTTTTTGTTCAGTGTAATGCGGAACATCATCATCTTGATTATGTTACTTTACTTTTCTTCGTGTTACATGTGTTATCATTTCTCAAATAATATGACTACTGTTATTTGTTACAGTTCCTTATTTGTGATCCTGTAGCGACAATCCACGCTGTTCGAAAAAGGAAGGTCTTTCCTAAGACCTACAGGCTCCATTCACTTGAAACCAGTTTTATATGCAGACTTAAAATCGACTTCATTATATTCCGATTTTTTTTCGTGATATGATTCTGTAGAATCTTAACGTTTGAATTAAGTCTCTTCATTGGTCCACACATCGTTAGATCTATTATATTTAGCTCTGTTATTTTTAACACAATTTTAAAGCGGTATCTTTCTCGGCCATCTTGAGTCATCTGAAACCACGGGATTAAATATTTCCACCATACCATATATATAATTGGACTGTTACAATCTTTTTTGTTTTTAGAACAATATTTTGACCGATATACATTGTAGCTTTCTTCTTGTGTTATCTGAATTCCTCCTTCTGAGTTAAAGCCGGCACTGATATTTTCATTCCAGCAAGGAAATAGCAAGTTAAACTGCGTTCATCTTCTTGGCTCTCACTTTCATGCTTGGTTGCTATAGCTCACAGGAATCACTACTTCCAGCTGTACCAGAGCAACACATCTGATTGCAACAGATGTCTCTTTGTCTAGGCTCGTAATGAATGCAGGCACGTCCTCATTGAAGCAAAGTTACTGTTTGTTGATAGAATGAAATGATCCATAGAGATACTATTTCAGCTGTAGAGATTATTGGTGGTTTTGCAGGAGTGTGCTGAACAACAGCAAATCCTTGACAGTTTGGCATGCTGGTTTTCTGTGTAAGCTCCAGGGCTACAGTATTACAGGATGATTGCTTGATTTAATCCAATCATCTCTATCAGATTGTGAAATGAAGGTCATTCTGAATGGTCTCACATGAATGTGGGTGTCCCTTAAGGCTCTATCCTGGGTCCTACGCTGTTTCTGATCTTCATCAATGATGTTTCTGATGTCATCAGTTCCCAAGAAAGCATTTCTCCACATGACACTACCATTTACTCCTGTCTCAATAACAAATCCATCAGACCTGACAATGTTAACCTGGCTGCTGCTGTTGAAAAGGAGCTTCATTTAGTGGTTAACTGGAGCAGGAAATGACTGATGATTTGATGCCTCCAAAACTAAACTGTTCTCATTTAACCACTGTAGAGAAACTTACCTGTCTGCCATCTTGGCCTCACATTTTTAACTGACTTGAAGTGGAATGACATTGTGTCAATAGCTGCATCTCCTGTAAAGAGAGTTGGTTCATTGTTTTGTGCCAGAAGGTTTTTCTCAACAGAGTTCATATTGCACATTTACAAATCAACCATTTGTCTGTGCATTGAATACTGTTGCCATATCTGGTCTGGTTCCCCTTCTGTTCAACTAGAGGTTCTTGACAAAATAAAAAAAAAAGCATCTGCAATGTAATTGATCCTGACTTGGCATCTTGACTTCAGTCACTTTCTCACAGACATGATGTGGCTTCCCTCTGTCTTTTCTACAAATATTTTCATGGCAACTGCTCTGAACTTTTTTCCCTGGTGCCCTGACTACATGAATTTAAGCATGCTACTAGATTGGTATCTAGGGCTCTCCCTTATACTGTTGAAATAGTTAAATGTAACTGTCACTTCTACTCCAACAGTTTCTTTTCTTGCACTCCCTGACAGGGGAACTCCCTTCTACTTACTTTCTTCCCTGATAACTACAATCTTCAAAAATTTAAATGAAATATCAATTGATATCTTCTTGAACCATGTTCATATTTTATCCTTTTCTCAATCCCTCCTATACCCAATCTTTTCCCTCACTTTCACTTTCTGTAACCCCCTGTGTACTAGTGGCACTTTCAAGTCTTGTTTGGAAGAAATGATTTAAAAAAAAAAATTATAACTGCTACTTGGGTGACTGCTCAACTTGTAACAATATGAAGGCTGATTTTGTTTTATATATAGAAGAAATTCTAAATAAAAATTTAATAGATGATTTTATCTACAAAACAGTGGCTTTCAACTGAAAGAACCACACTGGAAAATGTATCATAATCTAGAAGAATTTATTCAAACTTTTTGTGCAGGCCTTCAAACCTTCAAAAAAAAAAAGCATGATTTCATTGTCAAAGAACAATCCAAATTTTGTTCTAATAAGAAAAGTTCTTTGATCAATGGTGAAGTCATTTATTGCAGAATTTGCTGAGGATTATTTATTTTACAGGATGCTGCACAAGGCTTCACTGGAATAATTCTCAAGCCACATTGCATCTATTTGTCTGTTGACACAGAAATGACAAAGGGCTAGAACATATTAATATTCTAATTATATCAGATTGTCTCAAGCATGACACAGTAGTAACTCTCCATTTGTTCCAAAGAAAACTTTGAGAAATACTGAAAAATCCTTAATTTTAAAATAAAAAAAATTCTCTGATGGTGCCACTTCACATTATAAAGACTTTATCACTTTGGGCAATCAAAAGGCTGACTTTGATATTGCTGCATCTCATGGGAAAGGACCACATGATGGGTTAAGTGGCACTATCAAGAGATAAGCAGCAAAAGCAATAATGAACAAATAATGACATCATGTACTTTAAAGTATTATATAATGTAGCTTTGTAGATGAAAAAGCAACAGATATTCATATTTAAATTTTGTGACTATTTTCCAAAATTCAGCTTTTTGGCAAAGGTCAAAGGGTCATATCTTTGGAACCTTTTGAGCTAGAGATACAAAATAGTTACCATTCAATTTCTGTCACGGAGCTCTATAAGTGTACCAAATTTGAAAAAGATCTGTGTCGGTGATTTGTCAGACCCCTGTTGATTTGACATGGAATGACTTATAGACTAATGTGAAATTGTAGCGTAATTGGCCATGGTTAAATGTATATAGCAGAAATACCTAAGAAACAATTGACAAAGTTTTCAATAAATAATAACAAGGAAAAGAACAAGAAGAAAAATATTGAACAAACAATATATGCAAGGCCAAGCAACAGCAACAAGGAAAAAAAGTTCACAACTTAAGAATGGTGTTAACACACAAAAAGGAATACAGACAAGTGATTGCAGTGTTATGGTTTCAAGACAAGAATGAACAGAATCCCCTTGGATGAGACTAAGAAGTGGCCTATCATATTGGCTAGGAAGAAATCCCAGCATGCATCAATGATTTTAACTAAATTTGTGAAGGAGGGGAATTTTTGCAATTATTCCTGTGCCAATTTGAATCTTCAGATATTTAGGTTTAGAGTTTGCCTATCGTCTAGTTCACACTCCTTCCCAGCCTTTTGAACAGGAGTAGAGGCTTATCCTTTATTTCTGGTTCCTTCTAAAGTTTCTTTATCTCTCTTACTCCTAGTAGCCCGTGGTGTCTTAGTGGTATTATTGTTTTGCTTGGTATGAATTGATTTAAAAAAATCAAAATTAACAACATTTCATGCCTGCAAAAAACTGGTGTGTCAAATGGATTGTTATTCCCTTGTCACCACTATTACTGTATATGCTTTTAACTCCCTCAGCAATGTTTACAAGATTATAAAATATGTGATATTTATTATATACATTTTTATAAAGATTTGCTACTTACCATTTTATAAATAACTATGGAAACAAGTTTTTTATTCAATCTAATAAATTAATAGTATCAGTATCTTTTGTTGGCAATTATCAAGAATAAATAAAATGTATAAATCCATTTTCATATGTTTTGGTTTTACTAAAATTCCAATCATTGATTTTTAAAGGCAAATATTGCTGAGGGAGTGAAGGGACTTTTACAGTAATAGTGGTGTCAAGGGAATAACTGTCCTTTTCACACACCTTTTTTTTCTGGGCAAGAAGGTTAAAAATCCCTGTTTAGTTGCTACCTTGACTTGACAAATTTAAGTGCAGTACTAGATTAGCAGCTAGATCTCACATCAATTGCAAGATTTATCCATAAGTTCTATGCTGATTGTTTGTCCTCTCACACTTCTCACTTGTGGAACTCTCTTCTGATTTCCTGCTTTCCTGTCAACTACAATCTTCAAAAATTTAAATGCAATGTTGCCATCTTTTGTTTCCTTGAATCCTGTTCTATTTTCACCTATTTTTTTTTTCACTCAATAACCCCTTGCATCTTAGTGGTTTTATTGCTTTGCTTGGGGTGAAATGATTAAAAAAAAAGCATTTAATAAATGTCTATACATGTATGTTCTTTAAATAATACAACATATTCTTATCTGACCCTGATGAGCAACAACACTGATACTTCTAGTTGGTCACAAAAATAATCTGATGTTTGGCCATTTGGTCAGATTTTGGAAAGTGGGTCAGATCAAGAACTTTTTAGAATCCCATTGTAAGTATTAAAATTCTCAGGTTGATGCCCTTTAATTAATATTTGCTAATATATGTCAGGTAATAAATGAGAAAATATTACCTTCATATTAAATGAGTAATCTTCACAAGAGTCAATAAAAACTGTTGTAAACCTTGTTGAGTCTAAAAACTATAATTTTTTTCTAAAGTTTATAGGCATTACTTTTAAAAACAGAAAATTCAGGAAACTCTTGTCCTCATTTAATAGAATTCTCTTATTATCAACTGTATTTTTTTAACTGATTCTATGATGAAACTCTTTTAACTAAGGTACCTCTTTTTCATGTCTCCTGTTTCCAATAGTTATTGAATTTGATAGTATATAAGTCTCCCCTTTTTTTCCCCCAAAATGGCTTTAAAAAAAGTCTTAGTCCTGTATGTAAAGTTGAGAGATATCTGCTGTTTGCCCAGAATGCTATAGATTACAGGCACTACTTCCATAATGCTGTAATAAATTTAAATGAAATCATCAAATAGGGTTATTTTGATATGTTTATAGTTTAAAAAACAAATTGTAAATTGCAAGGATTTATGTAAAGGTACGTGTTTACATATTATTGAGAATATTATCATTTTTCTGTGTTCCTGTTGGGAAAAATACAAAAGAAATTGTAAATAAAATTAAGAAGCAAATTTGTATGCCGGATAATTCAGATTGAACCTTGCAGTTTTCTTTTTTTTCTTTTTCTTTTTTTTTTTCATTCAAATAATTCAGTATTGACTAGAATAAATATTAATGTGATCGTGGAATATCTAGTGTATGAGTAAGAATCTCCCAGTTGTCATTCTGATAAAATATTATTCTACTTCTCTTAAATATTCAACATTTTCTATCAAATGCTGCTTTCAATTGGTCTAATTGAAATCAGTATTTGCTAAATTTGATTGATCCTCTGCAAGGAACACAGTAGAGAACTTTTTCCAATTCTATCGTCTTTGGTTGAAGGCCAACATTTGTTACAGTTGGTGATGCATTTTGCTTGCTTCATCATCTCCATTGCAATTAGATCTCATTCTGATTCGTTCTGCACTCTTGTCGGATGTGAACGCCTCAGAGGCAGAAAATGAAATAACAAAAATCGTTTCTGCACATTGGGCTCCACACACAATGTCCAATCTATAAAGAGAACTCCAGCAGTGGCCAATCGTGAACGCCCCCCCCCCTCCCAAGTAAAAGAGACGCCCCTTAAAAGCAGGCTCTGAGGATGACCAGAGACAGTTGCAGCCACTGGCCATCATGTAGAGTGCTGCTGCTGCTATGACCTTGTCACCATGAGAACAGAGTTGCAGACTGGCCACCATGCAAAGCATTACTACTGCTACTATTGCCACTTTCACTGCCACCACTCGACATGACCACACATCCCAATGACTGTTTTCCAAAACCTTTAACATGTTGACTGACAAGTCAATTACAAAATCTAAATTCAAATACCAACTTTATAATAGCGTTCTTAAGTAATAAAATTTTTTATGAGTTGATTTATAGCTTCAAGTTTCCACTGAAGTCTTAAAATTGTTCTCACATTAAAAATATCATTGTAAATACTTGTTGCCACTCAGATGAAAATGTATCAGAAAATGCTAAACACAAGATAACATATAGTCGTCACCTGAATAAAAACAGTTATCTTATGGTTGGCGGTCAGTATGTTAAATTGTTTACTATGGTTTATTTTGTTGGATAAGACTGAATTCCATATTAGAATAGGTATCCCAAATTACCCTAGTTTACAGTACGAAATCATGTCAAAATAGTGAAATTTTCTTTCATTTCAATTGCTGATATATTGTTTCTTTATCTAATGCTATTTTGATAAAATTAGTTAATCTTTTTACTTTATAAAGATACATTTTTCTTGTGTGTGAGGATTAATTTTTATTACACATCTTTTTAAATTAAGTCCCTATTTCAATGACAGCCTTACTTTTTCTGCATTTTCAAAGTTGACAATTTCACTTGTTGCATTTTGAGTTGTCTCTTTTTACATATATCTCTTCTCCCCCTGTTATGAGTTGATTAGTAAGACTTGTATCACTAAAACCATTATTATTTCAATAAAAATAAATAAAAAAAATTGCATACAAATATTTAAATTTTGGCATTAAATAACCCTTAGAGGTGTTGATATTCTGCTGAACTAAAAAAAACAACCAAACCAATCTTTACACATCAAAATAGTGCCATCTAAAATAAATAAAAATTCTCTTGTCAATTTCATAAGCTTAAGACAGGGTTTGAAGTTGTGTTTCAACAAAAATTTTCTAAGTTGAAAACTTTTGTGAATAAAATACCATAGAAATTCAACATATAAAAAAATGAAAATTGCACCATCTGTAGAGCAATGTCTCATCTTTTAATAATCAATCAATTGGTTTCCTATCTCTGTCTTTATAGAACTTGAAGTCATGCAAATCAAAAGAAGGGTTGTATACTGCATTCATTTCATGCAAAAACCATTGGGTCCAATGCTCTACAATTTAACATTGCCATCTGAAAAGTCTGTTTTAAATCAGATTTGTTTAATTGATGGATATTACACTTTGCATCATTTTCTTTAATGATACATTTTAAAACTTTATAAAGTAGTTGTTCATTGTATTTTGTCCAAACTGACATGTTTGAATCCATTTTGCCTCTTGTTATTTCTGCATTTTCATAAAAAAAAAAGCATTAAACAGAATTCATATTATGAAATAAAAAAGAATATATAAAAACTAATTCTTAGTTCTTGAAATTTCGTACTCCTGTTTGTCCATAAAAAAATAAAATTTATTTGTTCAATTTTCCTTTTAATGGGCATTCATTTCATTAGCATTATCTGGCAATATTTTCTCTAATTCTTGAGACTTTGGGATTAAATTGAAAATTTATTTATATTTTCTTTTCAGAAAATGAAATTAGATACATTTTATAAAAAACATGAACTGGAAAAGACTAACTTTGGTGTATGGGTCCATGAAAAATTGAAATGTAATTGGTAGATAGTTTTTAAATGTATTCATTTTTTTTTTTTTTTAATGATCATTTGTTTACTAATTCAAGGAATCCGGTCCTATTTTAGAGGTTAAAATGAAATTATAATTTTTTTTTTAAGAAAAACATATTTTTTTATATTTCAACTTTTGCAAATATGCATTGTCTTTTTAAAAAAAATTTTTTTTTTTTTTAAACCAATCATAACGGAAGATAATAAGCCCTCCCTCTGTTTTTTTTTTTTCTTTTTTAATGTATTAGTGCTTTCCACATCTGTTATAACCTAGAAAAGGTTAGTGAATAAAGAATAACCAAAACGGAAGTTGGAAATTAAAAGGTAATCTTTATAACATCAACAAAGTACAATAACTCGCAAGTGGCATGAAGTAGGTAAACCACTGTTAGTGGTGAACTACTTAGACAACATATTACCCTCACTTACAATAGTATCCAACATATTTATGAGTATTGGGACTTACCCATTAGTGTTCATAGGTACACAGTATATAACAACATCAGAAACATCTACCCAGGTGATTTAATCTGTTCAGTGGATGATGATGCCTTGAGAAGTAGTTTTCTTCCAAGTGGGAGAAGCAGGCTGAAGAAAACTCCAAATTCCTTGCCATGTATGCTGATAAAGTTAAAAACTGTGAAGGGAATAGACATTACAGTAATATAACTTTTAATGGAACTTCATCTTCACCTCTAAATGAACAAAGGAAGTAAGAAAAGGCAATCAGTGCATCTGAGAATTCAAACAACTCTAGAATTTATGATGAAGGAAAAGCACTTCCAGTCTGTTGCAGTATTTGATTACTTCAACTTTTACATTGACTAAGTCATTGATATTACATTTCCGTCCAGTGCCGTAATCAAAAGTTTAATTCCAACCAAAGACAAAAATGATTATTTTTGATGGTCTTTGTTGAATGATATTGCATAAGTAGTGTCAGTACTTGTATTTAGATTATATAATACTAGATACCTCTGCCAATTTTTCATACCTAATGTTTAAAATTAATTTTAAAAAATGAAAAAGCATTCTTGAATCTTTCTTTTTAGCTTTTGATTGACAGCTAAATGATTAAATTTACTATTTCCAGTAAGCAAAATACTTTGCGCATGACTACACGAGGCAAACGTATGTAAATGAAACCAGTAATGGCAGCCATTCTGTTGATGCAACGCAAAAAAAAAGTTGAACTCACATTGTCCATAACTTCTAAACAGTAATAGAGTGCAAACTTTTATTGTCATTTTTGAGATAATTAGGCAATTTCACACCATAATGGAATATTTTCATTACCATGGGCTTTAGGTGCTTATACTGCAAATTAACCCGTTTTTTTTGTAAACATTTTTGTTTTTAATTCTTTTTTGGGTCTTAAAAGGAAAAATAACTACAAATATTTGGAAAAATAAACTTTAAGGAAATAACTACATTATGTTAATGTTATATTTATTAAAACGTTTAACAAAATCAGAGAGACAGTTATTAAATTTTAAAAGAATTAAAAAAAAAAAATGAAAACAAAAATCAAATAATTTATTTATTAAAAATTACATTAAAAACCCAGATTCCGTTTAAGATTAATAATTTTGTGATTGCGGAAAATTTGTTCCCCTAGCTATGTTGTTTATTCAGTGTAGAAATGGAGGTACCTATATATCACTTTCAAGGATATGGAGTGTTTCAGGAATATTGGCCATAGCAAAGGTTTATAAACAAATTCAGATTGCAAATTACCAATAGAAGAGGAAATGCAGGAGGACCATTCCAACTGTCCAGAAAGTCTTTTTCATCAGTTCCAATAAATGTATTTTTATTCACATTATTTTTTTAATATGAAGAGTTTAAAACTTTACAATAAGCATTTGTTTGAAGGATTGACCAATGATTCATTTCATGAAACATATTTTTCTTAAGTTTTCTAGTCATTGCTGTACCTTTTTGACAAAAATTGTATAATTTCACCAAATTTTTCAAAATTATATTCATTTATAAGAAAAGGTGTCCATATTACAGAGAAAAGAACTATTTTATTGAATTCCTCAGCACAAAATTAGTAAAGTTTCAAAGTTTTAGCCATGTACCTCCAATGTATGCTTTTTTTATGGCAAATTCAGGAATCCATACTTTTGACTTGTTTTTGCCGTACTGTTAAATTGCATTCATGACTATTTTTACATGGGGTAAATATGAAATTTTTATTAATGTACTACTAAAAAAATTAGCTTCATTTCTATTCTACTATGAATCATAAAAAGAAGTTGCCAGGTATTATTTGAAAACTCAAATTTTCCCACTGTTCAGGCTGGACTCATCTAAGAATTATTGATTCTAATTGTATTATCTTTTAATTCAAGACTACCTATATGACATTACATTTATAATGATTTTTAACTATTCTAAAGACTGCATCTTCAATTATCCATTGTTAAAATTAGTCTTTGGCCCACAAGTGCATGAGATGGAAAACTGATGAAATATGGATGGTCATAACAATTGCTAATTGAGTTACAAATATAAAATTTGTACCATTTTTTTTTGTTTTGTCAAGCTTTATATGCATATGAGGTTTTTAAATATATCGAAAATAAAATTTTAATTTGGGTTACCTAATTAAATTTACTTTTAGAGTAAAAAAAATAATTTAGTTAATTATACTTGCTGTTTGCTTTTGGAGAATATAATAAAAATAAGATGCATTCTAAAAGTAATGCTTCTTATTTATTTTCATGGAAACTGCAACAAATACAGTGAGCACAATAAATCTCTTGGATAGAGCAAGTTTTGAGCTACAAGAATTTTTCTACATAATTATCATCATTGGCTATGCGTTTTTGTCATTAGTGAACAAAAGCCTGTGGTTCACAGCTGAACCAGATTTCCTGAGACATGACTTGTCATACACATTACTGTTGCCACCGCTGAAACACATTATTCACTGCAAATGTTCAGCAATCATTATTGAATGTTAGTGGGTATAATTTTTTTTCTGTATGGAGGAGTTCAATGAAACATTTGTGTACACTTTCATAACAGATGCCATTTTGTAATTTCTCAGCTGTTATCTGTAAAAAGGCAAAAAAATAAATTATGGGTTATTGTGGGAAGGTTCAGTTTCTACCAACATTTGCATCTGGTGTTGTGTGCCATCATAATAAAAAAAAAAAAAAAAATCGGTATTAGTTTTCAGAGCAACCATTGAACATGAATATCTGGCAATATATATGGATGTATTTTATATGTATATACATGTGCGCACAGCCTTGACAAGAATTAAACCATTGTTGACCTTGTTAATTGCCTAAATAGTGGGAGGTTACTTGAAGGAGGGCTAGGTAAGCAATTTGATCAGGTGTCTTACAGCATAAATAAAATGTAAGATTGTAATCAGTGGTGTTTTTGGTTTTGAAGCATAATTTGCAACAAACAGGTTAGTCTTTTTTTCCTTTCAAAATATTTTTCTTTTGCTCTTGTTGTGGGGGGTAACTTTCTTTTTCTTAATCCCATAAGCATTTTTAATGTCTTTAAAATTATAACCTCTAAATATAGAAACAAATATAAGTAAGAAATGAAAAATAAATTGATTTATTTTTTAGCTTATTATATAATCATCAATAAATCAAAGAATGTTCATATACTTATCAAGGACTGACTTGGGTTTTGTGAACATGTCATTCATCAAGGTCAGATAAAATTATTGTATTATTAACAAATCTCATAGGTAAAAAAAAAAAATTGAATATTCAAATTTAGCATTGTCATATTGTGACAATTTTGAGTATTAGACAATTTTTAGTATAACGCCCTCTCAAATTTGAAAATGTATTTAGTGTTTGTAAATGTAGCATATAAATATGAAATCTCTTAATACAAAAATTTTATCTGATCTTAATGAATGAACACCATGTTTGCAAAACTTTGAAGTTAGTCCTAGATAAGTATTTGAACATTCTTTGATTTATTTATGGTGATTATTATTATTATTGTTGTTGTTGTTGCTGCTGCTGCTCTGTCTTGACAAAATTCTACTTTTTTTTTTCCAGACATGTTTGGTTGTATAATATCAACAAGTTCTGTCTATCAAATTTTTTATTAAAATATCTGAATTAGTTGTTTTATGTTATTGGTAAATTTGTCAAAGTTCATATTTTATATTATATTTTCCCCCAATTAATTTTGAATGTTGCTACATTCGTTTTCAAGGATTGTTTTGTGTATGTTTATGTAACTTTTTTTTTTTTTTTTTAAATTCTGGTGTTCTCACATTTCATGAAAACAATTTCAAGTCACTCGAGGTAACATCATTTAAATGGTCAAACATTTTAACATGTACTGTAGTGTTTTTGTTTTTTTTAACACATTGAAGTGCTTTTTTTAAAAACAAAAATAAAAATTCCAAAGAAGTCTGGAATTAAAGAGTTGCATAAACATACACAAAACACAATCCATGAAAATAAATGATAAATTAGACAGAATTTGTTTATATTATTTAACCAATCATGTTTGAAAGGTTTATTGCTCCCAAAATACACTTTATTCACATGCACACATGCCTTCTTTTAAAAAAGATTATTTTTTAGAATGTTTATCTACAGAAAATCTTAATATACTTTATATAATTATTCAAGTTACATAGAAACAATGTAATTCTGAGACTAACTTTTTCAGTTTCATTTGTAAGCAATTGTTTATTTGCTTTGATCATAATTGTTTCTCATCATTAGAAAACTTTATTTAATATATTTAGTTTTATCTCCATTCATGATAGAAACATAAAGGCTAATGTGTATAACTATGGATACAAATATATATTTTCTTATACTTTTTCAATGGTTTGTGGAGATATGTCAAGATTTTATTCAAAATAAATAAAACATTTTCTCCACTTCAAATTCAAGCACAGCCTGATTCTGTATTCCTTGAGTTTGTGATTCTCTATGCTAGGAGTTTTGACAATCCTTTACTTAATAAAGGGCTAAAGGATGATTCAAAACTCCTTTTCAGATTAACCTAAATCTGGGGAAGGCTGCACTGTACCTGCCGAAAATCAAGGATGAGCACTTTTCAGAATAATTTCTGATGAAAACTTTTTGTTTAAGGAAATGATTTTTTTTCCTTTCTTTTTTTTTTTTTTTTTTTTTTTTCCATAATATAGATTGTTGGAAAGAAGCCAACTGTATTTATTTTTTTTTCCTTAAAAACAAAATTAAAAATTTCTCAAAACATGAGCTTCACAAAATTGAATTGCCCATTTAGAGAAGTGGGGAAGCGAAAAAAACATTAGCTTATTCATCATTTCTAAAATAAAAAAACAGGCTTTATGATTTGTTATTTCTAAAGAACAAACAATAAAAATACTTAAAAAATTAAATGTTAAAGTGACCTAAAATTTTCTCTATCAGTGAAATTTTATGATAAGTCAGTTCATGAATATTTATCGGATCCATCAGTATAAAAACTAGTTTATCAACAATAGATAAAATCAAAGGCCATCTAAAATGTTACATTCATTTGCATAAAAATTTCTTCCTTTTTGGCAAATTGAAATGTTAGTTTCTTGTGTCACATTGTGCCACACTGCAGTCTTGGCACTTAAATTCTAGAAACAATTTATCGTTATAGTTCAGAAAAAGAATTGTAGAAATAATAAACTCTGTCGACTGTTTCTGATATTATCTCCAAACTGACTTCACTATGCTTGCAGACTTGATGGTATCCCTTCAGTTGTCCTAAAGAACTATACTCTTGAACTGACCGCCATTCTCTCTAAATTCTACAACAAATGCTTTGCTGCTTATTGCTTTCCAGTTTGTTGGAAATCCTCTTCTATAGATCCCGTTTTTGAGAACTCAGATGAACCATCTGATTCTTCAAATTATTGTCCTATTAGTCTTGTATACTATTTTTGGCAAAATACTAGATATTCTAATCAACTTTGGTAGGTTTGATAACTTTTGCAGACTGTTGATACTTTTGTGTAATATTTGATTCTTCATCAACATTCACCTGACCAATTTTAATTGAGAGAAAAATATAATCATGATAAACGAATATAACTGAGAGAATAGGATCATCATATATGTAGAGGTGTGAGTAGAATAATGATTTAATGACACAAAATAGTTTGAACCCTGTTAATTCTGTTTGACTAGTTTAGATTAAGTTCACACTAATGCATGGAAATAGGATGAATCTACTTCTATACCCCTCCTCCTGCTTCCAATAGGCTATGGGTAAATAGTAGAGCAGTTGGAGTCCTTCAGCTCTGTGTCTCACTAGCATCATGGCCCTGTAAAAATTCATGTGTTTGTAAGACTGCAGTAGCAACACTTGGTGTGGTTGCAACCCTCCTTGTATTTAGCAAGAAATATGAGAGAGAGAGAGAGAGAGAGAAAAAAGAGTACATATAAAATGAATTTACTTGTATTGTCAAAAAATGACAGCAACACTTAAGTAATTTTGAAATTACATTGTTCATGCAGAAAATATAATCAATCTAGGATTTTATCTACACTTAATTCAAATTGTCACATGTAAGAAAGAATTTTGCTTTTTATGTCATTAGAGTAAATAACAGCCAATGAAAGTTAACACTAAAAAGAAATAAAAAGTGGTGTTAAGTACTGTTAATCAGATATTCCAGTGTTATGATATATGTACTTTATTTGCTTATTGGTATTGAGTAATGCCTCCTGTGATAACAGAATATTTAATTACTAAATTGTGGAGATTGGGCTGAATCACTGATGAATATATAGTCATATTGTATTTTATATTATAAAGTAGATGTTTTCGTTATATTAAAAAAAATTGTATGTGTAAAAGTTCTTAGACTTCTATTTTGACAACTGTTTTTGCTGGAAATTATTGCACACACCTCACCTGATAAAAATATGTCAGTAGTTTTGATCAAAACACTGTCATTGAAGTTCATATCTCCATGTATTTATTTTGTGCGTCATAATAAGACACACAAAATTTGTAACTTTTTAAAATGTTACTAAATTGATTTCTTTTCAGTTTGGATGAAACTCGGAAGAACTAAAACTTTATTCTTTCTTTTATACAGTTTTTGTGTTTCTTAAATGTTGTACACAGATTCTTTATAGGGTTAATTTTTAAAACAGCCTGAAAGTAAAATGTTAATGAAAGAAACTTTATTTTCAGGTTTTTGTTTCTTCCCAACAAGATTTTGTCAAAATGAATGGTAACCAAGGCAACAATGACTGGTTTATGCAGGATGACGTCAGTGACAATGATCCAGAAATCTACAATTTAGTGCTCCAAGAAAAACTGAGGCAAAAGCAAGGATTGGAATTAATTGCTTCTGAAAATTTTACAAGCAAAGCTGTTCTACAGATCCTTGGATCTTGTCTTACCAATAAATATTCTGAGGGTTATCCAGGACAGAGGTAAGTGGGGTTAAAAATTTTAATTTTTAATTGATTTGAATAATTTTTAAAGGATTACCTGAGCACTGAATTTTACTTTTAGCAAAAATAGAGTTGGCCAGAATGGAAATCAATGAAATAGTATTGTTTAATGATTTGTGTGTGTGTGTGTGTGTGTGTATGCACACAAAGGCACTTCCTAAAAGTTTTGGAATTTTGACCAAGAACAAAAATAAATTTGTCCTAACACCAAATTTATACCATTTCTTGATTTTGTCTCAATGAAAAAGAAGACAGGCTTCTTTGAAAATTCCAACTTTAAAATCTTTCTCTTTGTGTTTAAAAAGGCTAATATATAATAAATAACTTCAATGTTATTGCCAATATTGTTATCATATTGGCTTTTTATTTCTCAAATTTTATTAACCGGCCTATTAAATCTATATATGAAGTACATGTGGATCATCTTTAATTTTAATCTTATATAGTCTGTTTAGACAGTATTGGGTTGGAACAAAATAAACGATTGTTCTGGAATTACATTAGTGTGGTCAGTTTCTTGCATCATTCCTTTCTTCTTATCACATATATATAAAAAAAATGTTATGCCAATAGTCAACAGCGACATTGTGTGTGTAATTATCAGGTCACTGACAAAGGTTTTTGTTTTTTTCTGATATTTGTGGACAAAATTTGTATTAGCAACCAGCATCTTTAATAACTGATTAAAAAGAAAGACCCCCCCCAAAAAAAAACAAACTCGTCAACTAATCTGTACCCAAAACAACCATGATTCAAAACCTTTATCTGACCTTAAATAAACCCTATAATTGTTGATGGGTCATTAAGCAAAAACAACCAAATCCAAAATACTACAGGTGGTTTGCATATACAATCCATACTCAGTCAGTTAATGTGCCATGCATGATACATGCTTAGGTGATCATGTATCTTTCGATACATGACTGATGAGGCAGATTTTTTTTTCCCACAGTAGGTTGTCATTTCTTTCTGTGGTAGACCAGTTGCCATCCAAGGCTATAGAATGTGGTCCTGCTATTTACTCATAGCTGGAAGGAAAAGAAGAGGATTCATACCTTTCCCAAGGGTATTAGCACATAAGTGAACATAATGGATTTGACTGGAATTTGAACTCGGATCTCCAATTCCTTAATCCAAGCCGCTATCCATTTCTCCGCTGTGCCTCCTCATACTTACCTAAGGAGAATAACAACCCAATGGCATGAGATGGAATTGCCATTTCAAGACTAGTAGTAGAAATGTTAATACCAAATGATGTGGTGGGGGGACAAATGACTAAACAGGTTACCAGAACATAAAAATGTTTGTCTTTTCATAAGAGTGCTTAATATTACTGGAATTGCAAGTCTCTCTCTCATTTTAAAGCTCTGTATATCATCTTTCAAGTGTTGTTTGAGTTATTTATTACTTTTTTTGTTATAGCTTATTGAAGCAAAGATGAAATAATTGCAATTATTATGTCATTGTGTTCAAACTTTATTCCACTACTGAAGCCATTAGCAACAGTAAGAGTACTAGGTGCTGCAGTTCATTTCAAAATAGATGACTCCAAAAACTTTGATTTGGTGATATGGACCTCCAACATATAATCTGTTGGTGATTGCCAATTGTCACTTGACAATGGAGAATTTAGGGCAGCTTATTCGGAAACGTACACTTAGATACTAGAAGCAAAGCTGGGCATATTTTGTTCCAACCTATCCAACTATTTAATATAAATGAAAAAAATAGCTTGGTTAAATTTTAGTCCTCTTCAGTCTACTAATCTCTACTCCCCTAACACTTATCCCAGAGTCTCTTCTAGACTGTCTCACAATTTTAGACACTTATTATTTTATCAAAATATAAAATAAATATTTATTTGAATTTGAAGGTTTATTTGTTAAATGGTGGTAAACATAACTGTTAATATAAAATACCTTGAATTTCGGAGTCTCAGATTAATAGCCATGTTGTGAGTTTGAAACTTTAAAACAGACCAATAGAAATGTTTAATAACTTCAGATTTGCAAAAAAGAAAATAATGCTGGAAATTATAAAAAAATGATTTGCAGGTATTTCCAAACGATAACAAAGTTTGTTGAAGATGCTCGACAACTCTAATGCAGATCTGATAATGACAAATTGAGGGTATTATCTTGTTGATTTGTGTACCATATCAAGAAAGAACTTTATAAATATTCTTAATTTGAAAGCTTTGTGGCTGTTAGTGTTCTAAATTGGGTTACAAAATGTGTAGAACCAATCAGCAGGCTATGTTTAAAAGACATTCATCAAAATTAAATGACCTATATTTTTATTTTATTTTTACTGACAAATATAAGCAAAGGTTGCTGAGTGACTAGTTATGGAAATCTACATGACATACTTATATGTAAAAACTACTTGACAAATTGTGTTTTTTTGAGGTGGAATTATAAGTGGTGAAGTGTGTTCATGGTGAGTTTCAGGTGGCATAAAGATGATTGGCATTATTTGCGTGACATTACAATGATTGTTTTCAATTCTTTGTTCAAAACATTTGTATTTGTAAACTTCATACACACTCTAATTTTAATTTTTAAGTTAAAATGTATATCCAGTTTATTTTTTATTTTATTTTCAAAATAAAGAAAATGAGAATAAATTTGCAGATTCTCCATTCCTGAGAATTAGAAGAAATAGTGTGTAATATTGCCAGCTACAAATGTAAATGAATGACCATTTAAAAGAAAAACTGGATAATTTTAAAAATTTTATTTTCATTTTTCTACAGAGAAACACAAATTTCCAAGTTTAAAGAACTAAAAATATATTTTTTTATTATCCTCTATTTTATAATATGAATTCAGTGTTTTATGCCAATATTCAACTAAATGTCTTTACAGCAATACTCAAGTTCTATACTATATATATATATATATATATATATATATATATATATATATATATATATATATATATATATTGCAGCTATAGTGCTGGTGCTAATAAAAGAGTGCTCAATGTATTACAACAGAGCTATATTAATGAATATACATATTATACCTCACCTTTAAAACACAATCTTCAGGTGCTGAGTATGGACTGACCATTATGTAATTTGAATTTTAACCTTTAGCACACTTGAGACGAAAATTGTTGCTGTAGAATTCTCTCCTTTTGCAGCTCCGGGTGCATTCTGTCACCTCGAAACAGTTCTGATAAATAAATGATTGCCAATTTTTATTTTGAGTATTTTAAGATGGAAATTGCTTACTACTGCTTTGAAATGAGGTTAAACTTCCATTTTCCAATGACATTTTGAATTTTTCTAGACTCTACACAAGGTGTAACATTGATTAAACCCATGTAAATTTTTTTGTGATTTTCTGTAAACAAAAATGGCTGCATCAACATTCAACGAAGCCTTTATTCAGGTGTTTTTCTTTGATTTGGACTCTGATGATGATTTTGAAGTCTTTACTCAAGTGGATATTGATGTTGAAGTGGTTGAAGATCCACACTAGTGACGTAGAGGAAATCGATGATAACCACTAGCGGCCACAATCATCCATGAGTGACTGATTTTATGAAAGATGCTGGTGACCATCTATGTACTTGATAGCCTTTTTGAAGGTGAATTAGTTTGTCTATTTATCAACAGCAAAATAACTTTATTTGTCAATGTGTCAAATAAATATGCTAGTCAGGTAAAAGAAAGTCCAAACAAATGCTGGTATCTACTTGTATGTAAACACTTGGAAGGATGTCACTTTTTTTGACGAAATGAAAGCCTTTTTTAGCTATTTTGCTTATTGCACCCCAGAACCCCACAGAGTAATAGAGTATGTTAAATTGTTAATGTATTTGTTTGTTTTTTTGTTTTTTTCTATGTATTTTCATGGATGTTTTTCTGATTTTACTGATATTATTTTTAGTTGTGTTGGGTAATTGGTATTGAGGATTGTTTAGGAAATTTGCCTTGTGGTCTTTAACTGATGAATGTTTGTTGTTTGTGGAATTTGTAGATCCTATCATCAATTTTTAGTTCAGTGACTATTTTCTTGGCTTTGCAATAAGAACAAGTAATTCTCCCCTACATTAAAAATTAATATTCACAACTCAAAAATAATTTAAATTTTTTTTTTCTTTTTTTTTTTTTACATGTACAAATCCTGTTTATTTTAATTACCAAATATAATTTTTAAAATTAAAAAACTAATCCCAGTATAATATATAACTGCACAAACATTGTAATAACCAGATATATTTTTTAAAATTCAAATTACATAATGGTCAGTCCTGAAGATTGTTTTGCATAAAACTCTGAGTCATGTTAGTGGTGAGGGATAACATAATCATATATATGGGTAGTGTTGAATGAGACTAATGTCTTTTTGTTTTTTTTTCTTCTTATCATTACAGGTATTATGGTGGTAACGAATTCATTGATCAAGTGGAGACCTTGTGCCAGAAGAGAGCCTTAGAGACCTACCAATTAAACCCAGATGAGTGGGGTTGTAATGTACAGCCTTTGTCTGGTTGTCCTGCTAACTTTGCTGTCTATACTGGTGTGGTGGGACCCCATGGTCGCATCATGGGGCTCCATTTACCAGATGGTGGCCATCTCAGTCATGGATTTATGACAAACAAAAGAAAAGTGTCTGCAACATCTGTTTTCTTTGAATCATTCCCCTACAAAGTGGACAGTGTATCTGGACTTATTGATTATGATATCTTGGAGCAGAATGCAAAATTATTTAATCCTTCACTGATTGTGGCAGGTCAGAGGTTGTTTTTTTTTTTTTTTTTTTTTTTTTTAAGATTCTTTGATTTATTCTTTGGATTTTACATGTTTATGTATATGGGTGATCAAAAAAAGTTTGGTTTATTAGTTAAAAGTCATACATCTTTTATTTAACATCATCATTGGGCATATTGGAAACAGTACATGTTGGAATCAATCATTTGCTTTTCCACAAGGAACATTCAATCTCAACTACACAGCATTTTCATTAATAGTTGTTTTTAATATTCATTTTTAAATTTTATACATTTTTTTTGGGTTCAGGTGTTGGTCAGTGTCTGGAAGTTAGCTACTCAGTCCCTAAGGTAAACATATCTAGTGAGAAAAACATTTTTTCTCTCTTAAATCTCAATCTGTTGTTATGGGTTTTGTCTGTAGAAATATATATATATATTGATTACATTTTTAATAATACTTCAGATATATTTTATTCATTTGTATTCATAAAGCTGTTTTTGCATATAATTTATAAGCGTTATAACACTGGAAAAAATGTCTGTTTATATTTTTATTCTGAAAACTTTGTAAATCTTGACATATTGAACCAGGTTTTTTGACATTTGCTAAAATTGAGTATGGAATAAGCAGTAGGAAGATTGTGTAGCACCATACATTGAAAGGAGATGGTTTGCCTGCTTGTTATTCTTTACTAATGGTGATGTCATAGTTCTGGGCAAATCTCCTTATTGTACTCGGAGTGAAGATTTTTAGTTTGGGTTTGTGGTAGTTTTCAGCTTAAGAAATTTGAAGAAATTTTTGCTTTTTATATTTGGAATGACTTATTTTATTGCAGTAACTATGGAGATTTTATTTCCTTCACATTTGCTATATTTATATTTTCATTGCAAAACCAAACTTTTGTGTACAATCACTAAAAAATGTAATTTAGGAAACTGTCTTGTTAGAAGTTCAGGTAAAATGTCAGGATTTAGATAGCAAGCGTTGCGTCATTTACTAAAGGGCAAGTCACAGTGCATCTCTTACCCAGACCTATTTCAAATTTCATTGTTCCACTGGGTACAAAGTTTCAATTAAGGCTTTTTGGTAGTTCACTGCTGTAGTTGGCTTACAAAATTCAAAGAAAAAAGATTGGCTTGAAAAGTTATCTTGGTATATTTTTTTCTTTATGTAGTGAAAGAGATAATCAGCTACTTCGAAAAAGAGTTTGTGTTTTGTGTGTGATCTGCCGAAGAAAAAAATTACCAAAAACTAGTTAGCAAAAATCTACTTTAAGGACTAGAATCTATGCTAATGTTCTTCCCTCCCCTGAATGGCATGACCAATCAGAAAGATCTCTCGGTGAACAAAAGCTTTTGTTTTTCGCTTATGTGAGGATTAGATTTTTCTGAGTTGGGTGGATGAACACGCATTTTTGCTGGTGAGAAGTGAAGGTTGGATTTGTGACTCCATTTTGTCGTTTTCTATGTTGCCTGTTTGGACTGTTACGACGGACTCTCGTTTGGACTGTTACGACAGACTCTCGTTTGAACTGTGATTTGGCGACAAGTGTTGCGGTCAAGAGACAGAAGAAATCTATTGCTAACAGTTTTCTTTTCTTTCCTTCTTTTTCTTTTCTTTACAACAACACTTTATTAAGGTCTTATTACTTTTAATATATAATTTGATGGAGCTTCAGATCCATCACTTCCCATCAACAGAATGTTATGTAATTTAACATTTTTCAAAATTTATTTTAAATTGCTAATTGTTACATAATGTTAATTTAATATTTCTCTCTTTGATATTGTTATCCATGATAAAATTAAATTTTTTTATGAGTAATTTGTGTTTGCTTTTTTTTTTTCTTTTTTTTTTTTTTTTTATAAATCTTTTCAGAAATTTCTTTTTTTCCTCTTCAGGTGTGAGCTGTTATTCTCGCCATTTGGATTATGAGCGTTTCCGTAAAATAGCCAATGAAGTAGATTGTCTTCTAATGGCAGACATGGCACATATCAGTGGTCTTGTTGCAGCTGGGGTTGTCCCAAGCCCCTTTGATCATTGTGATATTGTTACTACCACCACTCATAAATCCTTGAGAGGACCCAGGTCTGGAATTGTTTTTTTCAGAAAAGGTAATTTTAACCTTTTTATTTATTTTTATATACAGTGTGTGTGTGTGTGTGTGTCCAAGCAACTCCTCTGATCCCACTGGTCCAATTTCAATGATTCATGGCTCATTCAAAAGCCTTAGAAAAGTTAGGCACAGGGAATGATTTTTGTTGAGCTCAGATTCAGGGTTGTCAGATTATGAGAGCTTAAACATATATATTAATATATTATACTAATCATTATCATTGCTTTCATGGTTCAAGGGGAGTAACTCTTATTTTTCCTTTTGTATCAAAAATTGTTGTCCATGTTTTATCATAAACTAGCTTAAAAGCCTCCCTATCTGGTGGCATTTAAGATAGGGAGGAGCAGATGTGATAGGCATCAATAAACTGCAGAAAAATACAAAATTGCTGCATTTATGTATTGAATTAATGTTTAAGCTTATCTTTTAAAAATTAAATGTTAATTCTCCTGCTGCCACTTAGTTAAAAGACAATTTGATCTATGTATATCCTTATTTTCCGTACAAACAATTCTTTTTATTTCATGGGTGACAGAACAGGGGTCAATTTGTAAGATAAAATTAATATAGTGTAAAGATGGGAAAATAGAATTAGTTATACATTCAGCATTTGAAGAGTTAGAGAAACATAACAGCTAATTAAGTAAAACCTATATTATGGAATCTATATGAATAAATGTGAAATTGGAGAACAATTATCCAATGAATTCTGGGGT
This sequence comes from Acanthosepion lycidas, assembly GCA_963932145.1. Classification (NCBI taxonomy): domain Eukaryota; kingdom Metazoa; phylum Mollusca; class Cephalopoda; order Sepiida; family Sepiidae; genus Acanthosepion; species Acanthosepion lycidas. The sequence goes on along the minus strand of OZ010590.1, from coordinate 64,552,160 downwards.
TAAAAATCTCCAACCTCACTTTATAGTAATTTATATCCTAAAAGCTCAATATCTGTATTATATATTATCTACTTGTAGGTGATATCACTCTTCAGGCTTAACTAATTTGCATACTGATTTAAAAAAAGTATATTTCATTAATTAACTGTCCTTTATTAGTGTTCTTTTATCCAAGTATTGTTTTGATTTTCATATCAAAAATAGGGATATTGTCTTATATAGTGCAGAAAAGTGTTAGAAATTTGCATTTTACTTGACCTTCAACAAGTTGGCATCTATTTGTAAAACTTTTCTTAACTATAACAAACCAATTTATGAATAAAATGTTCATTTAAAATTTTTGTTTCAAGTATTTCAAGTAGTGAATATATCTTATTTTGCAAAGCCTTCTAGTAAACTATACCATTGTGCTTGTTGTGTACTAAATTAGTTCCTTTGTTAAATATTGTTAAATTTTCCTGTTCACTGTCAAACAGAATAGATGGCTGAGTTTAAGGGATATCACTTTATAACAAGACAGCAAAAGACAAACATTTTATTTTTTTCTTTGTCTAATCTGATTCTATCATAAAGTCCTTTTCAGATTTGTGTAACTGCATCTATAAATCAAGTATAAAGGAAGCATTTTCTCTCAACTGTGGAGTTTCTCTTTGTACATGTGTATGGATAATATGAGGAGAGGCTGAAAGGTTCTTGGTTTGACACACTTCCCAAAATCAGTATTCTGATGTTTGGTTCTTGAAATACTGATTTTTGAAAATTAGTTTTCCCAAGAACTTTTCAGCACCCTCTCATATTTTACACAAACACATACATACATTTTATTTATTTATTTATATAACGTCATCCACAGACAGACTGTTTCGCTGTTTCACAGCTCATCAGTGTGGCTAGACATCCGGTTGCCTCTAGCTCAGATCAAAACCCGACTGAATGTTGGCAAACAGCAGGGAAGTAGGTGGATTTTTAGTGTATTTATTTTTAGAAACACGCCCAGTGACTGACAGTGACTCAATTCGCTATGCGAAGAGTCTCGCTATATAAACTATAATAGTCACTGTTTCCAAACCCAAACCTACTCCCTAGAGAGCTCAACTGAAATTAATATTTATTTCAGGAGCCAATATATATATATATGACATTGATTCGTGTATGTGTGAATTTTTGTATCAGAATCACAAGCAAAAAGATGGATGAACAAAATAACGTATGTACAGTGGACTCACTCTGAAACAGTTTCTTTCCAAAAATGGCCAACTTCTATACAGCCGCTTTTGAATTTGCAATAGGAATTTCCTTCATATGAATGCCTATCCATGTCAAGCAGCCAGAGATATCCACATATACAATTTATGTTGGCTCATGTTAATAATGAAATGTATTATACAAACTGAAATACTTTAATATGTATCATGTATAGTCAATCAAGCATAACATTATGAATAAAAGTATATTCATATTTGTATACCAAAAAACATAACATTATACACAAATAGTGTGTGTGCGTGTGTGCACATGAGCACCAGATTTGAATCTCATATTTTGTCAGTTTGCTAAGGAGAAAGACTTTCTGTTGAATATAAGCATGATTTTTGGGCTACTGTGTGTGTTTGTGTATTTAATATATAAACCATAGTACCTGTCAAAAATGATGTGATTATGTATAGATAAATTATAGAAATATATATTTTAGTATAAATGTATTTCTTGCAATAATTCTTTCATGGTAACAATCTTTATAAAGAATTCTGATTCCATTAGTTTACTCTGGCCTTCATAATCCTACATTTGTATATTTTAATTAGATTCTTTGTTTTCTTCTTGGTCATAGAAAGAATATAAATACTTTATCAAAAGATCCCATTCACTATATGTAAAAGAAAAATATTGAATTTTATTTTTATCTCATGAAATTAATATCCCAAGTGAAATGAACAATTTATTAAAAAAAAAAAACAAACAAAAAAACAATGGTTGGCAAAAAATAATGCTGATTGAAGATGTTAAATTTAATTTTTGTTCTTTTAATGCATCATTATTATTTGGGGAAAACCCAAGAAGAAATATGAGTAACTAATTAAGGTAATTACAAATATGTATATCCTAGAATTTCTTAATTAATTTCATCCTAACAATTGTTCTCATTTTGGTTGATATAGATATTATAAACACAACCTGATGATGACCAAAGGGCACTTGGTTGAAACATCTATATCAACCAAGATGAAAATAATAGTTCAAAATAATACAAATATATTGACAATTACTCCTCTCTGAAATGAAATACTCACTTCATCCTATATTCAAACAACCTAATAGATTTTCTGCTTATCTGCAGGCAGGATTAACTTAATTTTATATATATTTACTTAGAGCATGAGCATTGGTGAAAACATCAGCAATAAGTGATATTTGTTTTTATATAATAAAATATAAACATAAACATGACCTTTCATTGCAAGCTAAAGAATAGCATAATGTGACAGGATCAATATTACAAACAACAATAAAATATATAATGTAACAGTCAAGCCATACAGCAGGTGTCTGTTACTTGTTAACATAATTCAGACATCAAAATCTTATTGAGTCATCTTTCCATACTGTTGTATTCCACTGTTTTATTGGAAGTGTAAACACTTTTATCTCTGACTTGTTGAAGTTCCTTGTTGATAATATTGTATATCACTTCTTGGTAAATCTGATGGATTCTCAGTAACAGTTGGAGGTAACTTTTGTAAACTAATAATCATATAGACCCTTCACAATCTCTTTTACATATTGCTCTACTAGCAACTTCTCATGATTTACTGGATCAGTCCATTAAGTTTAAGGGGTGGTAGCCAGCACATACTCACATGTGATGAAAGCTTGCTTAAATTTACATCAGCTGTATCTATTTTGTGAACTAATTCATATTGGCATTGGCTTAGCTGCAGAAAGGAGATCACAGTTGTCATGCAATCTTGAGGTTTCTCTTCTGGTTTGAATTTATAGTTTTCTTTCTCCTAAATTGATTGTCAACTATTGTTACAGGGCTCAGAGTTTATAGTTTTTAACTATAACTGTGGGAAGTAAAAATAGATTCATGTGTTTTCCCAATGTATCTTTTCTAACCAAATTGTCTCAGCCATGATTTTCAATTTTCTTATCTTTTTTTTTTTCTTAAATCATTTAAGTATCAAATTGGAATACATTTCTTTAATTGGAAAGTTTTTGTAAATTGCCTCTTGTAGGAAAACATCCTGTTGTCAGTGAATCATTTAGGACACAAGAAAATAAAAACCTTGGCTAAAAAGAAATGTTTACAACATAGTCACAGTAACTTAAATCTATAGATTATAAGTAAAAGGTTATATAAACTACTGATAAGTGGATCAGTTTTCTAAAATGGTACTTAGATAAAATTGTAAACTTCTTGAACTTAGGATTTAACTGTTGTTGATGCTTTCTGATTATTTTATTGTTGGAAATAACACTCTTGATGTTATTCTTTTTTTAAATGTTTTTGTGCGGCACTTAATATAATTTTAGGTAAGTATATATATATATATGTGCACACTTTAGAACATGTCTGTCATGATGGGAGTTGTGAGGTACAGATGATGCAATTTGTGCTTTTATCTACGTTAGCAACTTTCATGCAAATCATTAAGATAAAATTTAATTTGCTCTCATACCTATAAAATTTTAGTTTCAAATAGATTAGGTGGGAGATTTTTTTTTCTTTTTTTTTTTTTCATTTGAAAAATCCATCCAGGACATCCATCTTCCAACTACTCCTTTTAAGTCTACTCTTTAATTTAGTCTGGAAGCATCTTCAATGAACAAAGTACTTTATTACTGAAAATTATTTAAAAGAATTTCCAGTCACTCCTTTGCTCTGTTTATTCAAAACTTGTGTGTCTGTTTATATATAATAAAAAAAAGTTAATGGTCAGAGTTGAATTAGACCAGGAAACATCATTCAAGCTAGAAAGTCTTAGGAGTTCTACCAGACTAGCCAACCATGTGTGGAAATTAAAGGAAAAAATAACAAAGATCTGATTTTAAACTGGAAAATTAAAATTTAAAATAAAGAAAAAGGCTAACCTTACAACGGCCATAGTAATATCTGCAACCTTTGTCAACAAGAAAAGTTAGCTATAATAACATTTCCAGACCCAAAAAACCTTTTGAATGAGAGATCGGAAATTATGACCTGTTGCATACACACTAAAAAAAGTTCCTTTTGAGTTTGTATTAACTCAGATGAAAAGAAAGTATGTACCTTTTCATTTACGTCCTGAACAATAGATTTCCAATACCCTTGTTCTTATCCTCCTCCTCCCCTTCTATCACACTTCACATCGTGCATTTATTAATTTATTTTTAAATAATAAGCGTTCATTAATTTAATAAAAAAAAAATAAAGCAATAGGAAATCAGTTGGCCAAATTGCCTGAAGATATCGATATGTTGAAACCAAGATAGCCAAATCGGCTGATCTAATTTCTTATACTATATATATATATATATATATATATATATATATATATATTGTCACAGCCTAGGGCTTCAACATAAATAAAATTTGTATTTAAGCCAGAATGTGAGACTCGGCTCAGGATATGATTTCCTGGATTCCTACGAGTAAGGGATGTCTACAGGTTAGGAACAATACAATAACCAGTGGAAAAAAAAATGACAGTGAACACATGGTGTCAATTTAACATAAACAATTAAATCACATGAACATGAGAACAGAAAAAGAGAAGATTAAAAAAAAAAAAAAAAAAAAAAAGAAGGAATTTGTTTGAGTTTGTATATGGTGGATGTGGCATATAACACACAAATTTCAATCATGTAAAAATAATCTACATATCTATTTTGGAGTCAATATATTGACAGGTTGACTCTGAGGGATAAGTTCATAACCACAGAACATCCAAGCCCATGTATAACTTGGGAGTTCAGTGTCCATCAAGGTTGATCCTCGAGACATATCTGTAATTCCTGGATAGGATAAAACTGGTTCAATCAACAGTTTTCTTTTGGGTTACTGCATTATTCAGTCTTCTGGATAGATGTAAAGTAGCACTTGGCACCTCTCTCATTTGGTTGCTGTTCTTCAACTGCCAAATCTTAAATTTCTCTCATTGGTCATGTGATTCACCACAGGGTGGACTTTTATGAAAAATTTTTTTTATGAAAAATTACATATATCACTTGTGGAACTCCCTTTGGGCTCTATGCTTTCCAACCAACTTTAAACTTCATAAATTTAAATGCAATCTCAATTGCTATTTACTGTCCTTCTGATTACTCTTCCTTTGGTTCTTGCTCCTTAATAGTGTTTCTGTTTTCTAATTCTTTGACATCTAATAACCTCCTTGAGTCTTCTCATTTGTGGAACTCTCTTCTGGCTTCTTGCTTTCCAGTCAACTTTGATCTTCAATCATCATTTTCTGTTTTCTTAATTCCTTTTCTTTTGTTCTATTGTTCTCTCTCTTTAATGTTTTTTTTTCTCATATTATTTCACACTCAATAATCCATTGCAGTTTAGTGGCTTTATTGCTTAGGATGAAATGAATTAAAAAAAAAAATGTAATGTGCAACACTCTAGTAAGATAAAAACATCAGATACATGCCCAAGTCTGGTATGCATGTCTACATAGATTATTTGTCTTTGTGTCTTTTTGTCTAATTTCTTCTTTTTTTTTCCACAGGTGTTAGAAAAGTTCTAAAAAATGGAAACAAAGTAATGTATGATCTTGAAAAGAAAATCAATGAAGCCATCTTCCCTGGTCTCCAAGGAGGACCACACAACCACCAAATTGGAGGTATGTTTTTCTTGCTGAGAATAATTTCTCAGCTTCTTTCTATGGTCTAATATTACCAACTAAAGAGAAGATAATGGTTTTTATTGTGTCTTTTTTTATAAAGTAAATCCAACATGATACTGAGGCTTGGATGTTAGTTAAACCTATCCCAGGCAGTGTTGGACATTTTTTTTTGCCTGCACACAACTTTCAGTTGATTCTGCTCCTTTTGTGGTTGAGCTACTGATGTGAAACTCTGGATATGCTACTGAAAATGAAAAAAAAATGTTGCATTATTCTAAAGGTAATTGTGAATATAGTGAATCCTCCTTTTGTTTCATAATTGATGACGTGAGGATTTTTGTAATTATAGAATTTACACAGTCTTGTTTTCTAATACTCCCTTATGATTTCATTCCACAAATGTTTTGAGTATATTCAGCATGTATTCTTTGCATTGTCTGCCTTTTGCAACTCTAAAATAACCTGCCCGAGAAAGATTAATCTTTCACTGAGGAATTGCTTTTAGACAGCAGGTGATCTTTCTAGAAATTTCTTTCCCAAATTCTTATTTCCTGGGATTCCTTATAGAATATATTTTAGTTTCTTCAAACATACTTCATCAACTGATTTACATGTTGATTTATTTCAAGAACCGTAAGCAGATACAAAGTCAGTTTTCTAGGTGAGCTTGTGTACTGTGTGTAGCCATCACATTCACAATGACCAAGTGAAATCAACAAAGTATTTATTTTTATCAAAACATTACATGTATATATCAGCAAAAACATACATATTTGCTCCTCTGTGAATTCCATTTATCACCCCATTGAAGGGGAGCAGATTTCAGGCCATAGATGTGAAGAATGGGACAAGGAAGGTAATCGTGAAAGAGGACCTTTCAGATTTTTTGGAGGGGCACTGAGATAACTGCGAACTCCCATTGAAAATACATTGAAGAGAACTAAAGTACCATTGCCCTTGGTAGTCCATTTCTTTTGTCAGTATTAAATGGTTGGAACATTTTCAGACAGACTTTGTATTTTGTTTAAAATATGTCTACAAGAATTGAAGCACAAAAACTCAACTAATGGACCTTTCTTTCTGTGCTATGAACAAAACCTGGAAAAATAATAAAACTTGATAATCATTAATGCCCCCCTCCCTCAAATTGATCCTTACAGCTTCTGTTGTAGCACCTGAATGAAACTTGTTCAGGATTTGGATATTAAACAATCTTGAAAATCAGATTGTACAGTAAATATACTGTCAGTTTTTTTTTTTTTTTTTTTTTTTTTTTTTTAAAGAGCCATTATTCAGTTTTAGCATGAGACATGGAGACACAAGCAATTATTTGTAACACATCCAAAGTGAAATCACAATTCTAGATAAAGAGTCTTTTGGAAATGTGATTTTTACCAAGAAGTTTAATATATTTGTGCTCTTCCTGCAAAGATATCCAAAGGCTTTCCATTAAATGCTCAGTTTTGGATAAATGTTTTTGTTTACATCAGTTTTATAAATGGTATAAATCATGATTATCTATGTTTGATTTGGACCACATGATTTACAGTCATATGTCCAATCATATCTTAGACAAAATGCTGTATCCATCTTGTAAGCTGTTGTGTTTTCCACATTATTATTATCATCTTTATTATTATTATTATTCATTATATGATCAGAGTTAATTCCTTGCAGCCAAATGATGTACTTAATATGCTGCTTAAATATATTTGATACTAAGACCTGTTATTAATACATAAAGAAATCACATTTTGGTACACTAAATAGTTGTCACTTGTTATTGCTATTTTGATATTCATTTGTGCTAACTTAAATATTAAAAATTGAATGATTTCTGAAAGTTAAAATACTCGAAATGCAGCTATTTAAACTAAATCACTAATTTTAGTGTTAAAAATATTTTGATTTTAGACTAAAGACTTTGTGAAGAAATTATGCCATCTTACAATTTTATACTAAATTATGATTCTTAAAAAGCCTCTACCCTGTCTCAAATTTTGAAATGTGAGGCACAGCAAATTCTTTTAAGATTAAATCACATGATTTATTATGAAATTGTGAGACAGGGTATTTTTAAAAATTAGTTTTTACAAAATTCTTATATTTTGAAATAGACCATACATAATCTTTATTGGTTGGGTTACTAGAATTTCATTTGTTTATTTTACTTCCTACAGTTTAATAAGATAAATGTTTAGTTAGAATGTTAGGCAGCAAATAAAAGTTTTTCTGCTTTCTTCACTTCCTTGAAAAGTTTTTTTTTTTTTTATTAAAATTTATTTTTAGTTTTTATTTCATGTATTTTGTATGAGTGAATTAACTTTGTAATGATTTTATTTTTATTTTCAAACTTTACAGCTCTGGCAGTAACATTGAAGCAAGCACAAACAAAAGAGTTTAAGGATTACCAATTGCAGGTTTTGAGCAATGCTAAAGTAATGGCTAATGAACTGATGGCTCTTGGATACACTTTAGCAACAGGTAAAAACTATATTATTATCATTACAAATCCTACTCCATGCTTTTTATCACAGCAATCTGGGTCAGAATCCCAATAAACTGTCAAAATAGAAATAAAGTAGTAACTTGCAACAAGACTTGAAATCACATCTTTCTCTTCAGAAGCCCATCATTCATGGACATCACCATGACCACTTTGGTCAAGGAAACCTCAAGCAAAATGCAGTCTGTTGTCATTTGACCATCCTCTTCTCTCTGATTCTCTATGCCATTTTTATTTCATAACATAGTAAAAAAAATTTAGATGGGATAAAATTTGTCACAATAACAATGTTTGTAAATCATTTAAAAAAATATGACTACTATTAGTTATGAAAATAGGATGAGAGGGGAAGGAGTGATATAGGGACTACAGTTTAAGTTCTACTTATTGAGGGTTCTATGACCTAATTGGTAAAGTGACAACCATGAAATATGGATTGCCAAGGTGTGGGATTTAAGTTTAAGCCTCATTGGAAGCTACGTCTTTGTCTGATTTAACATTATTTGCTCTATGAAGGTTCTATCAACTAAAATTGTGATTAAAAACAAGCAACAATGTTATATAGGAATAAAGTGTTGCTGCTGACACTGGAGATTGAACACAGATCACCAGAGAGCAAACATAGGCAATGCAATTTTAAATAAGTAGATCACAAGATGGTAAAGGAAACGTATGTATGGGAATTAGCGTAGTGTCTACGGATTACTGTTCTGATCACTGTACGGTGATTACTTTTTGAGTGAGTATTATCATGCTTGTATTATTAGTGTGAGTGTTATTTGAAGCCATCTGACACCAGTATTATTCAACGGTGTTACTATAGCTGTATCTGCGATTACAAAGTCTCTACTACAACAAGCATTATGAAAGTGACAACGGGTATTCATTGACATCACAAAAAACAACAACAATATGATTTAAAACTAGGAATAAAATAATTATTGTAAAGATATAAAATAAAAACAATTAAAGAACTTCTACATTTAATCTTATTTTCTCCTCTGTCGTGTTGTTGGAGGAATTTTTGACAGTTTTCTCTTCTACTGGAGTTTTTCAAATGCAACTTCCAATTTACTGTAAAACTTTGGGAAGGGTTGAATATAATAGCAAATTTATTTAAAAAAAAATTTTCCCATGTAAAAATTTTTTTATTCTGTTTCCACTTGTTTCGTAAAAAATTTGTTATTGTGGATCAAGAATATTCCAAAATTATTTATCATTCTGGGTATGATGATGTTATATTCCGTGCTAATAGGAATGTATACTTGAAAAACAAGGTGGGTAAAATAAGTAAAGGTTTATTGTAAAAAACCAGTACAATAAGAATAAAAGTAACAATTATGCACAAGGTTGTCACAAGTCAATCCAGTATTGAGTGCTACTATTGGAAGGGCAATAGTTCTCGCGTAAGTCTGAGTCATATTCAACAGATCTTAGCTAGGCTCTGTAGTCTGTTGACTTACAGATACTTATAGGTAGTTACTACCTATAGTGTAGTCACTCATGGGGGTGACAGATTATTCCATTACATTAAATGATAAACTGCATCCAGAAGCAAGGCCTCTGATTGAGAGGTTTTGAAGAGTGTAGAACCATCTCTTAATTGCTGTTGTTCCCATGTCAATTCTGAACCAGGGTGGTAGCACCTGTTAGGGTTCCAGCTATGGGTAAATACTTTCCCCCTCCCCCAAACTGGTATCTGAATACAAAGAAAGTGTAAAGACGAGTTTTTATAATAAAAATACCAGCAATACAAATTGCAATATGTAAAATGCACATTCACAAAAATCGATTCCCAAAAACTACAAATTCCCCTCAATGGGGCCACCAGTTTGCCATGGGTGGCGGCCCATGATGTCTGGAGACAGAATCCTGATGACTGAGTGATTCTTGATCTGGTATAAAATGACCAGGAATGTTCACAACACATCACTTCAGCCCCTACCTGGGATAGGCGGGTGGATAGAATAACCCAATCCATTCCAATCAGCTAGTCACATAGTGGCAAGGGCTAGTTGGGATGATAGATAGTGGCTCAGAGATGGTTGCGAATCCTTATATCATACTATACTTGGGTGTGGGGGGGGAATGCGGGTGCTTGTATCCACTTTCATCACAACTATACTGGCAGATCAGGGTGGATGGGATTAGTCCTCCCTAATAGTGTCACTTAAGAAGGAACTCCAAGGTGGATGGGGAACACAGTGAATACAAAAACCAAAATTATATGACTATCTCTTATAAATGAACCAAGAGACGACATGAGAATTCTGAAACAAAAAGTGAAAATATCAGAAAAAAGACAATTCCAACTTTCATATTTATAGAATCATTAGATGGTGAAATATCAAAAGCGTTTCCTTTTGTGCTGCAAAGGGTTATGTCGGCCATGACTGAACCAAAATCTCAAAAAAAAAAAAAAAAAAAAATATAAATAAAAATAATGGACTTTTAATTCAAGTAAAAACCAAAAAAATAACTAAAAAGTCAAGCAGATAGACAACCATAAAGTAAAGGCTTACCTCCTGCAATTTCTTAATTCATCTAAGGGAATAAATAATAAAATACCTAGAGCTGTCACTCAGCTCACCAAAAGAAATTAAAAAGGATGATACCCTAAAAAAGCAACTAGTAACAGACAGCAAAAGAATTCAAATAAAAATAAATAGCACATCAATAAACACAAACACATACATTTTGACATTAACAAACTTACTCTACCTAAAGAAATAAAGATAGGATACTCAATAGTCAAGGTAGAGCCATACATTCCTAATCCCTGTAAAAGTCACAAATATCAGAAATTTGGTCATCTACAAAATCTTTGTATGAGAGTATCAGTCTGTCTAAGATATGGGGAACTTGATGTCAGATCATGAAGAGTCAACCTGTGAAAGGCTTCTTTTATGTCCAAACTGTAAAAAAAACAAACTCAGCAGACTCTAAAGAGTGTAACATGCATTTTTGTTAAAAAAAAATATATATATATATTACCAGCAATATATTTTTGAAAAAATATCACCAGCTATACTATTTTAAAAAAATATTACCCACAATTGGATTTTGAAGGAAAAATATTACCAGCAATAAAAATTTTGTCGGCATTGACAAACCCATTGAAGTTGATATGCTGTAAAATTTAATCAAGCCAAACCAAAATTATTTATGAAGTGATTAATTTTGTTTTTGTCTGATCTGTTACACAAACTGAAAACTGGAGAAGGTTGAGTTGGGAGAAAGTATTTTGGGGGCCCAAATAAAATCATGTTTGTAATTATGATAGAGAAAAGCTGTTTTGTTAATTGTAAACACTCAATGAAGGAAAAGGTCATTTTTGAAATGTAAAAACAAATCACAGAAAATGTCAAACACTGTAAGATTCTGATCTTCAGCCAAATTATGGTGGGTATCCATTTGTTCACTTTGATAATTTGCGCCTGTAATTGTTGTGGCGGCTACCTCCAGTTTTGCTCTCAATGTTTCATTTTGATGGCAACCATGGAGTTTCATCCAGAAACAATCATTCATTGTCAAGTGATAACTTGCAACTGCAACAAGGTTTATCTTAGTGATCCAGATTATCTATAATTTTAGGTAAGCAAAATCAGCAAGTAAAAATAAGATACATGGTCTTCAGGATAGTTGTACAAAAGTAAATACTGATACAGAAAAAAAAAAACCTGGTAACTGGAAAAAGTTGAAAGACAAACATACATAAATACAAATAAATGTAATAACCATAATATATATATATATATATATATATATATATAATAAAAGAAATAACTGAATTATATTAAATTATTATTATTTCCTTTAAGAAATAATTACGTTTTTTTTTTTTTTTCTTTTCGAGTTAACATACAATCCATTAATTTTCTTTGAGCTTTGAAAAAATGTGTCCTCTCTCCTTGAGTTTAGAACACTGGATAAACTATATGGACTTTGTAAAAATGCATTTTTAAATATCATAAGTTCTATTTATTTTATTCCTTTCTTTTCTTCCCTCCTAAGGTGGCACAGAAAACCATTTGGTGTTGTTGGATTTACGTCCTCTGCAGTTGGATGGTGCTCGCTGTGAGAGAGTGCTTGAATTGATGCACATTGCTGTTAACAAAAATACTTGTCCTGGGGACAAAAGTGCTCTGAAGCCGGGAGGTCTACGTTTGGGAACACCTGCTCTGACATCTCGCCAATTTGTAGAAGATGATTTCAAGAAAGTAGTTCAATTTATACATGCAGGTTTGTGCTCTTTGCTCCAGTTATCCTGACAGTTATTTGTTGAAATTCGATCTGAAATATTCATTGTATAATGTTTAATTGCCAGGAAGAGTGTTGAAAAATATGTGTAAAATGAATACATTTTTTTTCCCATCCTTAGAATGTTTATTATTTATAGTAAATAATGCCCAATTACTTTTAATGATTGTCCTTGGGACTTATTGTATGACATTGCAATGCACACACTCACTGGAAACTGAAGTCTTTTCAACTCAAAAGGAAGATCTGGAGGAATTAAGGGTTTCTTGGAATTAAAACTCTTTCATCCTTTCCTGGATCAGAAGCATCTTGACAATTAACCTTGTCCCATTATAAAGCTTTGAAAGATCCAGATTTCTCAATAGCATAACTGGTACATTTTCTTTTAGTTTCAGCTTGTGTGATGGCATTCCAGGAGGATTCAAAGAGTTCAGGAACTCTATTGGGTAATTTACTGACTGCTTTTGTTCAGCCACAGTGTCAATGGAAAAGTACTTTATGCTTTATTTTGGAATTTCTTGGAAAAGTTTCCAGTTGATGCTATCTTCAGTTTGATTCTTGGAGCTAATATGACCCTCTCACAAAGCCAGTTTAAATGCATGAAATGGTGTTTTGATAAACATGGTTAATCAAGTCTTGGATACTTGAGACTAAAACTCCACAACCATTTAGGAGTGAAATATCTCCATTTTGGTCCATTTTGATGGTTCCATTGCCAAGCCAAGAAGGAACTGGAAACCCAGTCCTAAACAGGAGTGAACTGGATGATAGGTGAACCTATCTACTCCTATCAAGATATATATTGTTTTCTAACATGACTTTAATGCTATATGAGAAGGCATTGTGTGTGTACAAACACATGAGGTTTGTCATCTAGAAATAATTCAGCCATTTAATATTAATGAAAAAAAAAGTACACTGTCTCAGGAAATGGTACCTTGTACATTTTTAAATTACTCCTCTTAAGCGTTCCTTTCTCTTTTAAAAACTGCAAAATTTTCTTGCAGATTTTTATCAGCTGCTTCATTCTATTCTACTTAGTCATTAATTTCCTCTTTCATTGGTGATTTTAGATTTTAAAAAGGCCAGAATTGATTGGGAGCCAAATTAGATGGTTGATAAATCACAGCAGTGTTCTGTTTTGTTTTATAGGAAAAAAAAAAAACATTTTTGTGATATATGGTTAACGCAATGATCACACAGTACCTAAGCTCAATCAGTTGAATCTCTTTTGATGACTTAGTAACATTAGGCCATACAAGAAGTTCTTGCGATATTCAGCATAGCTGGATATTTTTTGGATAGACTTGTTGTATTGAAGTATGTTTAAGCATCATAGTAAATTATTCTTTGTGACCTTAAGTTTTTAAAATATGTAATGAGAAACTTTGAATTTTCCAGGTATTGAATTGGCCAAAGAAGTGAATTCCAAATGTGGACCAACTTTGGCTGATTTCAGGAATATGCTTGAAAGTGACCCAGAGGTGCAAGAAAAACTGAAGAAATTACGAGATGAAGTGAAAGCTTTTGCTGAGAAATTTCCTATGCCTGGTTTTGACCAGATATAAATGCAGATTTAAGCATTGATTTGTAAACTTTTCACTGAATATTAGCCATTGGAAATTCTTTTTATGGAATAGGAAAGAAATGGTAACCTTTTTAAAAAGATGAATTTATTTTACTTTTCAAGTTTTAAATAATTTTTTTCTTTTTCTCTGTTTTCTCCTATATGTAATTCTGTACACTGTTGACTGAATAACTTCTTTGAATGATGAAAATTGGAATCACTTTTGGACAATGTTGGATTATGCATACATTTTGCTTGTTAAATTATGTAGAAAACTTCTAACATTGATTTTTTTTTTTTTTTTTTTTTTTTTTTTTTTTTTTTTTTAATTGACAATAAATTCTTTTGGTTTCTTAATTTTGCAAGTTTTCTTGTAAATGTAATCAATTGTTTTGATTTTATTTGTTCATATTCCATACCTGAAACATTTACCTTAATGTTTTTAATTTTTTCTAATTTTTGTTAGTGACAGAAAATATTAATAATGAATAAAACTACTACTATTTACTGAAAAGCCAATGTCAAAGTTTAGATTCATATATTGATAAATATGTGTAGGCAGGGAAGATGCTGCAAGTCAATATCTCCATCGCCTTTTGTTGTCTACTCTGCCAACTCTTGCAAGATACAGTCTGAAAATTGATAAACTTATTGGCCATGTCACATTGAAAAACTGTTTCTTGTACAAAAACCAATGTTAAGCAATGTTGAGCCTGGTGAGTACCTAGATGGATGGCTGCTTGGGAAAACCGGGGACTGTACGCTTGGATATATGAGTGGTACAATGTATAATGGCTTGGAATTGGAAATTGGAGAGGTGAGTTCCAATACCAGTTGGGTTTGTTGTATTCACTTATGTGCAAATACCCTTGGGAAAGGTATGAATCTACCTCTTCCACATTTTCTCCCTGCTTTGGATGAATTAATAGGACTTGTATCAATAAATCATTATCTCAACAAATTCTTAGCTAAAAATATTTTCTGGCTTCAAATAATCTGCAAAATGGTTGATAAGCCATAAAAAAAACTAATCCAATCAATCAATCCTGAGAATTAATCAGCTGAAGTAGCCTTCTTTGCTGGTCTGTCTGATGTCCAAGTCTTGCCCTTATCCCACTAGTATTTGATTTTTGATCATAAGGCTGGCAAGGATCAAATTGTATTGGTTTGGTCCAGGCAGAGTGAAGTTGCAAGTTTAAAAAAAGAAAAAACAATTTGAGTAAAAGAAAATGTTTTTATATATACGTTCTTTGTACAGGACTTAATTCTTGATATTAAAAATTATTAGTTCTCCTTACAGAAAATATCAACCCTTCCTGCTTCGTAAGTTCAGTGTGATAATTCGGTTGGTTTAGCTAAGTCTGAACAAGGCTTATGTGGGAGGTTTCCTTCAGGCAGGAAGTTTCATGAGATCTGGTGAAGCAGTTGTTTCTCGAACTGATGTCTGAAACAACTGTCTCGGACACTTCCATCTCTTGGACCTTTGCCTGAAACTGGCATGGGGTGCGACATGGCCTGGGGTTCTTAATTGCCAACAAGAGACCATTGTTGTCTGGTCCTAGGAAATTAATTACATGCCTAATTTTGGAGAGATACCCTCTTTCATGAGTAGTGATTGTAGGATATCAATCTGCAAAAACTCTTTTCTTTCTCATTTTGGTATCTCACACCAACACTTGCCAGTGAGTGTGGGCAATACCGGTGCTTGCCACCTTGGCTACCCTTCAACCAATCTGGCTCTTGACTGCTTGTCATATGGTCGTTATTTAAAGCTATCATTTGAAATTTTGTGTAAGCAAGATGTTCCTAGCCTGGTTTTGCTTAAAAATCAGAAATTTACCAGCTGTTTCCTCCAGTCAGCCATTCCTCCAATCCTGTCAGGGTCATTGCACTCCAAATAAAGAAACTATTCCCTTGATATGGTTACAAATCAGATCCTATCTGTTTTACTTATGTTTTGTAACCAGTACTTCTGGGGCTGCTTTATTAATCAGCTTTCAGCTTAAAGATCACTACATGGCTTCTTGTGTAATATTACCTTTCTTTAAGTAATTTTTCTGGTTTTATAGAATTAAGCTTTCTTTTTCGAAAAAGAGAAATCTTCATTCTTTCTCTCTGTCTGTCCATTGTTTTATTCATTAACCCTTTTCATCTCGTTCTGAGCTATGGTTTTAATTTAACCCCTTTCTTTCCATTTACCAGTGTCAAATAGTGTTACAAGAAATTTCCCCTACTGAACAAGTTTTTGCTAACTGATGATAGAATGGCAGTTGGAGAACAACTTTAGTTGCAGGCTGGAAACTGAAATTCCCTGATCGAATTGTTGCATCAACTAACAGTCACCAGTATTGATATTGATTTTGTGATATGTTGTGAATAATACCGACACAAAAACTCACAAACCAGCCACAGATAAATGCAACCTTGAAGAAAAAATTGTTTATATAAGCAAGAGTTGGTTGTCAGTTGTGAAAGTTGATCACTCGCCTACTTCATTCCTGACAAGGTTTCAGTTAGTTTCACCTAAGACTTCCTCAGACCAAAAACATAACACAATTAGCAGAGTGGGGATCTATGGATAGAATGAGACAAGTAACATGAGGAGACCAGAGTGGGGTTATGTCATATCTATAAGGAAAATTAAATGTACAACAATACATATGCTACAACTGACTGAATGTGTTCTTATTGCTTGAAGCAGTGGTTCTGAATCCTTTTCTGTAAATTTGCTTTCTTATGTTGCTAAACCAGATTGGAGCCAATCGGTTAAATTTTTTTTTTTTTTTTTTTTTTTTTGTAAAATGCATGTGTGGTTACAGTGATTAGTTGTTTTGAATTTGTAGTATACCTAAGAAAGAAGTTTTTGTTTTTTTTTTGTTTTAATTTTTTTTTTTTTTTGAGCCTTGAGGTGGGGTGGGGAATAAAGATAATGAGGATTTTAGATGTACTCTTGCAGCAGAAAATAATGAATCTTTATTTTGAGAATTGGATTTTTTTTCTTTTGACTTTACGCATACAGGAGATCGTTATGAAATTGGATTTATATAATTCTAGTTGGTGTTTGTTTATCATCTAGGTAAATAACGGGATAGGTAAGTGAAGGAATATTGCACTATAGTAGAAGGCTATTATTATTTTTCTTACAGAAAAATCTTTGCCGGTCAATATTAGATTGCCAATCAAAATTTAGTCTAAAGTGAAACATAATGCTTCTTGGAGTTTCAGTAAACTAGTCAATACTGATCAACATTTTTTTTAAGCAATTCATCCCAAGTAAGGCAGGAGTGCTACATTTAACTGTTTCAACAGTGAAAGGGTGGGACCTAGATGCCAGCCTAGTAGTGCACTTAAATTCAGGCAGTCTGAGAACCAGTGAAAGTTGGCGTGAAAATACTTTTAGAAGAGGCAGAGGGAAGCCACTGCATGTCTGAGAATGTGACTGCAGACGAGGTGCTAGATCAGTACCTATCGCATTGCATATATACAGTGGGGGCACCAGACCATATATGACAGCAATATTCCATGCAAGGATGGATAGTTGATTTATAAATTTGAAGGATAGACTCAGATGGGAAAAAACTTTCTGGCATGACTCGGAGAACCAACTTTCCTTGCGGTAGATGAAGCTATTGATTCAATGTATTTGTTCCACCTCATGACAGCATGAGACCAAGCCTATTTGGGAATTGATGACATCAGGAAGGTCATTAAAGAAGATCAGGAACAGTGTAGGGCCCATGATAGAGCCTTGGGGAACACCAGCATTTGTGAGAAAGCTGGAGGAGAACCTGTTTAGGATGACCTTCATTTCATGGTTTGACAGGAATGATTGTATTAAGTCAATTAATTGTCCTGTAATACCATATCCCTGAAGCTTATGAAGAAGGCTAGTATGCCAAACCCTATCAAATGCTAGATATTTCTAGAGTCACGGCTTGAGCTTCTCTGTTATTGTGATGTGCTTAGTATACAAATTCAGTTATGGCCGTGAGCATATCAGTGGTAGTTCAGGCAAAGCAGAAAACATTGCTTGTTGGAGAGCAGATTATGTGAAGTAAGGTGCTTAAAAGCTTCAGCGTTGATTAGAACCTCGAAGAGTGGTAGGAGACTGATAGGGACGGTAGTTAGATGGGTCAGAAGGGTCTCCAGAGTTCTTAAAGACAGACACAACAGATGAGGACATCCAAGAAGCTGGAAAGCAAGAGGCAGTAGTTGCAAAGTTTGGAGAGGACAGGAGCACATTTCTTGAAGATAATGGCCAGTATCCCATTCCCACCACTAGCCTTATGGAAGTCAGAGATGATGTCCATTACCGTTATTGGGGTTATGTGCATCTCATTCAGTAGAGCCTCAGTGCTAGGGGAAAAGTGTGGGTACACCAGAAGAGTCTAGCGTTGAATTGGATGAGAATTTCCAAGCAAAGCATTCAGCCTTATCAGCTGAGGAAGTTAGGACCTCAAATTCATTGAATAAAAGCGGTACTGTGGGTTTGCTGTTATTCAGTACGCTCTTGCAGAGCCGCCAGTAATCTTTAGAACCAAACTTGTGAGACGCAATACATTGTTTCCTTCTTTTGGCAAAGAGTAACTTTACTTTATTGATGACACGCTTTCACTCATTATGGGCAGTGACAAAGAGATGTCTGTTGCAATTGGATATGTCACTACGCTACAGATGGAAGTAGTAATTCCTGTGGGCAATAGCAGCTGAGAACCAAGGGGATGAATGCGATTTCACTTTATACTTTCTTACATGGATGAAAACCTCGATTCCAGCTTTTACCTAGAATGAGACTTAGATAGGGAGATTAAAAACAGCATTCCAGAGGACATCACAAAGGAAATCACAGAACAAGTCCCATTCTGCTCGTTTATAACAGAAAGATGTTGTTGGTAAGATGTTCTTTACTGGAGGACGAGTAGAACAAGCTGTTAACAGACATGACGGCATGATCAGAGTTGCCAAGAGGGCAGAGCATGACGAGAATCTGGGATAGAGGTAAAACAGATCAAGAAGTGAAGCCTTGACATCATGGTTACTGGGGAAACGTGTAGGAAAATCGACCACTTGTGTGAGTGATTGAAAATTTAAGGGTTTGCATGCCAGGAAGGTCAGTTATAGTGTTTCAGCCATATTTAATATGGTGGGCATTAAAGTCACCGAACACAAATATGTTTGCAAATGGATATAAAGAGATAACATTGTCTATATTATCAGAAATGTTATCGATTACACCACAGTCTTGGGAAGATGGAGAGCTATAGAGAAAGAAGAGATAGCTTATTGAATTGAGGAGAGATACACGGAGACACATGCATGAATGGTCTGGAGGTTCTAGAGAGAATTCCGTAGCCAGTGGGAGATTGTCTCATGTGTAATACCCCAGGCCATACATGTGGGTAATAGAGTCCTTTCTAAGGAAAGGAAGGTAACGAGGAATCAGAGGAGGGGGATTGACAAGTTAAAGTTGTTCTTGCAGAAAGCTAGTATATTAGGAAACTTCTCAAAGATGAACGGTTCCACACTGCAGAAGTTGGTTCGAATTCCACGAATGTTGGAAGAAGAAATGTTAAAAGTGTTTAGGTGATATTTTTTAGAACTGGTTTAGGTTTACTTGTTTGATTGTAGTCATGTTGGGTAATGTTGGTAATGAAAGTGAGAAAGCCTAAAGTAATAGTAGCTGATGGTCCTCATATGTAACATGGACTGGGGGGAAATTCATAAAACTGGCCATTTCATAAGATTAACATGTAGCCTAATCTAAACGTGTGAAATATCCTGCACATTAATAAAGGAAAAAAAAATGTGAATCCCTTTATTAGTTTACTGAAAGTTAAGAAAGATTAAAAGTGGCTAATAAGGTGAGATGCAATAATTATATACATATTGGGGAAAAGTTTGCAAGTTCAAATCCATTTTTTTCTACATTTTATGTATATTAAAGTATATGTTCACTTACCCTTAAGGAAGTAAAAGAAAATTATTTACATTTTCTTTTAGAAAAAGAATGCAATACAACACTGCTTTTACACTGAATTTCAAGAACTTAAACATGAAATTTTCACAAACATATAAATGTGCAGGTATGCTCATTAAAAATCACTTTTTTAAATGTTTATTTTTATTTAAATAAAGTGAAAAGAACAGAGATTATGCGGTAGTAGTAGTAATGAGGCTTACCATTCATTATCACTATCATCTAAGCTCAAGATGGTGGGCAAAGTAACAATGTTGAACAATTGTTGCAAGAGGATCTGATATATATAGGGAGAGATATGTTTATTTGGGTAACAATCCCTCTTTTATACACACGTTATGCAAGAAAAATTTTAAAAAGCTTAATTGCAATGTCATGTAAGTCATCTTCAATTAAACTTAACGTCCTGGAAAATATACTTATTATTAACTAAATTATAGCTCTATAATATTGCACATTGAGGGCTGGTGCTAATAAGGGTGACTGCTGTATAATAATAAAGCTATAATTTATATTGATAAATATAAGACATTTTTTTCAATTGACAAGGCAAAATCTGGAAGGCAAAACCTTGTTATACTGCTGTTGAGGTTAATTCCTTTCCCACCACGACAAGCGTAAATCCAAGCATCAAATAAAAGAGGATATTGAGTAGAAGTAAATAAATGTATAATTTATTTATTTTTGTACAAAGACTGGTAACTTCTATCTGTTGCTTTTGCTAAAGCAACAAGGAGGGAGAATGGTGAAAGTAGAAGCGAATATGCACTTGTGGCGCTCTCTCTCTCTCTCTCTCAGCGTGTCTTGACATAAAATGCTGATCTGTGTAGGGTCTGTTTGCATTTAGGTATATATAGTTTTTAGTTGGCTCGAAATTAAGGTTTTGGTTTTTGAGCAGGAGTGACTGATAATATATTAATTTTGTTTTGGTTAAACAGATGTATGCGTAAAGCCGATTTGCAGAAAATATATTTACGCAGTCTGCTTGGGCCATCGAACGGTAAACATATGGTTTGTATAGAAGATGTAGGATGGAAGACTAGACCTCCCCCACCTTCTAAAAAATTGATCAGGTAAAAACCACATCAATTATCAGGTCATCCCATAAGTTCTGTCCGAATTTTGAATAATGAACACAAGTGACCAAATGTTACATTTAATTACAGATTCAATCAACAATGTATTTTCCCTGATTATCTATGACTTCCTTCCATCTATTAACAAGCTTACTAATTCCATTACTGTAAAATTCTTTTGGCTTTGATTCAAAGAACTCACAAATGTCAGTTTTAACCTCTTCCTGTGTTACAAAAGCTGTTTCTTTCAAATGATTCTGTAAGCTACGAAACACATGGTAGTCTGAAGGAGCAAGATCGGGAGAATAAAGTGGATGAGGAATTTTCTCCCAACCAAGTTCTTCGATCTTTTGTGACGTGATTCTTGCTGTGTGGGGTAGCGCATTGTCCCGATGAAACATCACCTCTTTTCGATTTACTAGAGCAGGTCTTTTTTTTCCTCAAAGCTTGGTTCAAACGCTCTAATTGCTGACAGTATATTTGCGCACTAATTGTTGCATTAGGTGGTAAGAATTCAAAGTGGATTATTCCTTGGCGATCCCACCGGATTGAAAGAAGAACCTTTTGCCCATGAAGTTCCCTTCTCGGCTGTGGCTGGGGTCCTTCCCCTTTACCAAGCCACTGTCTACGACGCTTAACATTTCGATAAAAGATCCACTTTTCATCGCCAGTCACAAGTCTATCCAAAAAAGGTGAAACAAGTTGGCGAGAATGGAAAGAAGAGCAGATGTCAACTCGGGATTTGAGGTTGTTTTCAGACAATGCTGAAAGTATAAAAAGTAGACATAACTATAAAAACACCAATCGAACTCTTACGCAAAGCACAAAAACTGTTATGTCAAAATTAGAAATAGCAAAAATTGTAATGTGGAACCCATATATCTAACATTTTTATTTTAAACAGGACCGATTGCAATACAAAACGTCTCTATTCTGTTCTTTATAAGAAAGCTAACTTAAACAATAATAAAAAATATTATCAGCCTCTTGAAGGCAGAGAAAAATAAACTTATTACAGCCAGTAATGCTCAAATCAGATTCGTTAAACGTCACAAAAATGTGGGTGAGTATTACCCCAAATAAACTTGGCTCACTTCTATGTTCCATAATTTCACAAATATCAATAATCACATCAAAAACAAGCAAAATACTACTGTAAATATAGGACAAATATTAGTAAATAAAATAGAAAAAATAATATCTGGTTATCATTGTAAAGAATATATAAAAATACACGGAGCTATCATTATACAAAAGAAATAATCTGCATTAAATTAAATCACATTTTAAAATGTGTGAGAATATTTATTAATATCTGTCCTCTGTGGCAGATTGACCACCTTGCCCGAGATATTAATATTTTGTGACTGGCGTGAACGTATACTAAATGAACGAAAACGAAAGTGAGTATGGAGGATGCAGCAAGTTGAGAAAACTATAATGGAAAAAGAAACCAAATGAAACGATTAATAGGAACGTATCAGAAACACTTGATTAAAATTTGAGATTGGAATTGGTGAGAGCCGAAGCTCGTATTTCTAATTTAAAAGGGTGTATATGATAGAATATCTAAATAACAGAGCGAGAAATAATATCCAAATATTTTCCTATTCACCCAAAATACATGTTATTTCTCATCGCTCGACACTACTTCGAAAAATAAATAAATATATTTTATGGCGGCCCCAGCTAGCCAACCCAGGCATTCGTTTTTTTTTTTTTGGTTTTTACCAATATAATCTTAGTAAGGCCCGATTTTTCCCTAGGTTGTTGGAGATACCGCGCTACCTTTCACCGGATTTGAGTTAAAAAGGAAGAAACTGACTTTAAAGAAATAACGGAAACGAAAGAAGTTGATACTATTATTAGTATACTGACAGTTCATAGTAAGGGGCATGAAAGAAAAGAAGTCTTTGTGTAGAGACAATATGAAAGAAGATGGAATTGTGGACTGCCAATAAGAAGCGTGGGGGGGTCACTCAACATCATAACCAGCAGAAATTAGCGACGTATTCATGCAGATGGAAGCATACTTGACAAGAAATAAAACATACACAAATAACAGGAAAAGCATGGTAAATTGTATGTTAATTTCATACGATTTCTAACAACTTCGTCCCCAGCCCGTCAACTTCCGGCGTCTTCCTCTTTGGGATGAGGTGTCCACTCGGTCCGTACCGAACTTAGGGGTAACTGGTCGTACGCTCCCTGAGTACCCGTAGATTATTTCGACCGGTCAACTGGTCAAGTCCTGCTTGCTGTCCACGCTGTGTTAGTTTTTAGATTCAGTAAGCGGGTGTTGTCCATACGTTCACGGTCGACTGGGGGGTGTGGACACGGCTGTGAGAGTTGGCGGTAGGAAATTTAGAATGTGGCAAAATAAAACAAGAAATAATATCTGCAACAATGGGGGAAATATTGACGTCTTTTATATAAGAAGATAACATCAGAACAGAGGTTACAGGGAGAATAAAGACATTTAACATAAATGAGAAAAGAAAAAGACGCAATGCATCCAGCGAATTCCCAACAGAGAGAGGGTTTGTGTGTGATAAACGAGTATTGAATCGCCCGGGGTAGGTTTATGACTAGTAGTCCAGTCTCATACAGACTTCTCAGAACAGGGGGCAGTCTTCCTTCTCTAATTCTCCCGCAAATCTCTCGGGACTCTCTCTGACGACGGTCTCGTTCCTCGACTCTTTCTCATCTGCACCGCGACCCGTAATGGTCGCCTGCAGGTGTTCACGCACGTGACGACGATGTGCCGACCGATCGCAGTCTCTCCCGTCTGGCCTCTTCCGTCTCGCTCGACCATCTGCTTCCTCCTCAGCATAACTACGCTGGTTTATACAGATAAATCTGTTTGGTCATGAATCGACCCTTGGCCCGGCACGCGATTATCATGAGTGTCCAAAACTATCCCTTGACATGTAAACAGATTCTCCAATTATTTACCACGAGTTCTTCTCGCTTCCCCAACATTATACTTTGGGATATCTAAACATTGATTCAACCTTTTAATCAAAACAAATGCTGTTAAACAAGACCAAATATCTCGTAGCCTGAGTAAGCTCTATTTCAATTTTTAATCGATAAATTTTATTTAGATCATTTTTTTCATTGTTTTTTCTAATGACCCAGATTTAAATCATCGCCTCCTTTCTTGAGATCATATTTCTCATCGGTAAACACACATCTTAACCCAAATTGTACTTTGATATATAAACACCATTTCAACTTCCAGTCAATAAAAGTTATATTTGCGTGTGTGCATTCAGGTGAGTATGTGTGTGTATATCTCTCTCTGTTACAATTTATTGATATTTTTGTGTGTATCGGTGTCTGTATTTTGTAGATTACAATTGTTTTATGGTACGTTTGATGAAAATGGGGCGTTACTCCGTATTATTAAACGCCCTATCACGGAGAGAAGTTGGACACGTGTTGCCCGTATCAAGTTTTGTGACGAAGAGATTGAATTTAACGTCTTTTAGTGGGATGACCGAATTTCCGACAAGAAAAGTTTTTGTTGCATGTTGGGAGTATTTTTATTATTTTTAATTTCTATTTAATTTATTTCATACAACGTTTTTATGTTATTATTTTATTTTATTTAAAATTTTAATTCTTCTTATTTTATTTTCATTTATTTATAATAATAATATCCCTATAGAAGTAGTTTTTGTTATTATCAGAACAGTCTTGGGATTTGAATTTGTTTTAATTTAAATGGTTTAAAACAGGCATGTCGGATATCCAATTTCATAGGTAAAGACAACAACCACTTCCAGCATAGCAGAGAACAGATCGCGACGTGGCTAGTTGCAACATGGCGTGTGTGGTAACAGTAACTAGTCGTCATCTTTCAGAGAACCGTTGAGGGTTACCACAGGTAAACGTAACACGACAGCAACGGTGAAGTCAGTGATGAGTGGCCTGAGTCTCCGAGGCCTATCTTGCCGTCAGTTTTACATCTCTAGTGTTGTTAAGCTCTATGAAACTGATCGGCACATGAGGTCACTTATACGATACGGGGATATTTAAATTTGAAATGTTATATTCGAAAAATACCAACATGAAGCTAATCAAAACCTTTCTTTATTACACTGACAGTCTTAAAGTTTCTAATAATAACTAAAGAGATGGTCGAAAGTACTCGAACAAAACATTATAAAATTGCACAGTTATATATATATATATATATATATATATATATATATATATATATATATATATATATATATATATATATATTATAATTATTTTTTAAAAAATATGACTCCAACGCGACACAGAAAATTTCTATGCTTCAAAGCTAAAACTAAAATTGTACATTCAACTATAAAAATTAAACTTAAAATCCAGAGTTTCGTTCCATTGTCAAGCGATGCTATAAATAACTTTCTAAGAAAATTACTTAATTTACAAGCGCAGACAATCTTAATATTTTGCGTTGTTAAGGTTAAGGAAAATTCAATCAATTTGATTAGGGGTGGCTGGGTTTTAATTTCCCTAGGCAACTTATGTATCAAATATTTGTTACTTACAAAGTCAGGTTAAGTTTAGATGGGGTGGGATTGCCTGCTCACATACATATACATCCGTTATTCACCGTGTCGTCTGGGTTTTCACTGACAAAAAATTTTAGCGTTTTTATTTATCCGCTTAATTCATATTTTTATACACAAATATTTTCTAAAAGGGTCATCTAAATATGAGTAAGTCATATTTTTAATATTTAAATTTTATTCCTAGAGATTTAAAGTACCGTTGCTCCTTCTAATAACTAATAGACTATACGGTATTTTTACAAATAAATATATTAGAATTTAATTTCGTATTTAAAAAAATTTATTAATTAAAGATCAAGTATAAATATGTATGTTTCATCTCTCTTTTTAATTTTTAAAATTTTTTTTTAATTTT
Organism: Acanthosepion lycidas; assembly: GCA_963932145.1. NCBI lineage: Eukaryota > Metazoa > Mollusca > Cephalopoda > Sepiida > Sepiidae > Acanthosepion > Acanthosepion lycidas. Next base: position 64,526,023 of record OZ010590.1, on the reverse strand, counting down.
TCTTGTTAAAACTATTATTGAATGAAAAAAATCGACAGCAGATTTACTTTTTTTTCAAATATTTTTGAAAATATACTGTTTTTTCTGTAGGCTAAACTTGCATTATAATTTGTACTCAGTTATCTAGAGTTTAAACTTATGTAACATTGTGACTTTAATAAGTTTTTTTATCATACACCATCAGCCCTTCTGTTTGTGCAGCAGCGATGTTCGAAAATTCCTTTTTTGAAATGGAGTGGAAAAAATGTGACAGAGTTCATACTGTCGACTTTTCTCAGTTGAGAATAATCGTACTAAGACGAGAGTTACATATCAGAATAGATGTTCATCAGGACAATTATTAGTATAATACCTGTAAAAAATAGAAATAAAAATTATTTATGGCGAGATTGGCAATTCTATCTAATATCCGTGTATATGTGAGGATCAAAGTGTCACTCACCGATACTTCTGCCTAAGTTCAGTGTAGTATCCTTTTGCTCTGTGAAAAGAAACATGCATATAGACACAGATACACAGACAATATATATATATCTATATATATATATATATATATATATATATATATATATATATATATATATATATATATATATAGTTATTAGTCTTCTGAGATGAGCATAACATTGAGGCATGGACATTCAAACTGTTAATTTTTTTGAGTAACATTGAAAGGTTTAGGGAAAGAGAGCCACCGTTACGAAGAAAGATCATAAGAACGAGACAGTTGTTGATAGTAAATTCGTACAGGTGACGTTCCTCAGGAGATCTGTCCTTTAAAAAATGTCCATAAATTTTATTTTGATAAAACGTTGTTTTCCTCTAGACTAGCTTTTTTTTCAACGCATCAACGCGTGTTGAAATCCCACACATTATTTAGTATTGTTATAAGTTATAGCTAACATTTTTTGTCGAGATTTACAAACTTTAGTCTTCCTTCTGTGTTCATATTTAAAAGTAATTTTACCTGGCTACGTGGAAGTGATAAAATTGCCATCTGGATTGTCTCCCGCTTACAAATTGAAACGATGCACCAAGAAAATCTGTCATGCAAGAACTATGGAAGAAGAGATAACAATTTGGAGAGATAATTCAGAGACCTTCATGAATTGGTATGCCATGTTAGACACTTTGATAGCTATATAGGATGAAAAAGCATAGGAAGAAATCAGTTAATTCGCGAGTGTGCATGAGAACGAGAGAGGGCCACCACTTAGTGTTCTTTACTGCAGGAAATCGAATTTAGAAGAGAAAGAATTCCAGTAGAATTCAGTAAGGGAACTAGAAGCAATATCGATAGCTGTCGAAAGAAGATCAAAACCAACTATTGTGGAAACAGGGAAATTGACTAAGAAGGGCAAACCAGGTAAAAGATAAAAATGTATTATTTAAAAAAAATAAGTTGCGACCTCCAATTTGAATGATTAATTTTTAAAGAGTGGTGAGAGCCCCGAAAATGAAAATGTATGATCATGAACCGGAAAAGAAGAAGGACCTTTTAATTCTACAGCATATTTAATAGAAACATTATGCATGAAGAACATTTTCGGTTAATTTTTCTTTTTTCACCATACGGAAGGTGAAGTTAGATGTCATATACAAGAAAATGACAAAAAGGGAAAGAAGAGATGTGACATGAAGAGATGGTTAAATGTTAATTCTAAGCAGAAAAAGGCGTTAAACCCCAAAACTGGAAGATAGAGAGTTCTCCAGCTGTACTACATCCCTGGCCGATCACCATCTTAGCGAAAACATAAACCAAACGACATGCCTGTAACGACAGGATCGATTTTCATAATCCTAACCTTTACAGCCTAACCATATATATATATATATATATATATATATATATATATATATATATATATATATATATATAGAGAGAGAGAGAGAGAGAGAGAGAGAGAGAGAATGGAAGAAATTTTTCCTTGTAATGTGGAAGTGAAAAATGGACTACCTGGATTGTCTTCCCCTTATGAATTGGGACGATGCACCAAGAATTTACTTTTTTAATCTATCGAAAATCTGGCATGAGGGTAAAGCAAATTGTGAAGTGATTTTATCTCTTTCTTGGGAAATTAGAAAAAACATTGACGAGAAGAGAAGCGGACGGGAATTATATTTTCGTTGGTGAAAATGAATTGAGAAATGAAAACAGGGAAGTTTTGAAGGTTAGGATTATGAAAATCTATCCTGTTGTTACAGGCAGATCGTTTGGTTTATGTTTACGCCAAGACATCAATTGACCAAGGATGGAGGGCAGCTTGTCTCTTTGGTGAGAATTTCGGTAAACAAATATATTTTCGTGGACGAAAAAAAATTGAGAAATAATTTTATCTATCGCTCGGAATGCTAAATGAGAACGCAGTGGTTTGGTTTGTGTTCTCGCTGGACAGTGGTAATCCTAGGGAAGTAGAGGCAATCAGAGAATTGAAATTAATGATGAGAATATATTACGCCCTTTTGCCTAACCACTTTAAAAATACATTTGTCACTGAGACAATTATGCCAGCCTTAAGAGGTGGAAAAAGTTACAATACCGAGAAGGGAGAAGCAGAATCTAGCACCGTCTGTGTGGAGTGGTGGTGCGAGATGTGAAGTGAAGCAGGTTGGAGTTGGGGAGGAGCAATCTAAGAAAGTGGATAATTCTCTAAGTTTGGAAAGTTGATTAAGAAAGCAGAAATGGGGATAAAAGAAAGCCTTTATTGGGATTAATGTGAAAATTGGGGGATCCCCAGAACACTTCGACCCCACGCCTGGTTTTGGTTCTTAGTGTTTTGGGAGCGTGGAGATCCTGGGCTGAGAAACCGCATCTAGTGCCTCTGAAAGCCACGCCAGCTGCCATCAAATTTCCTAATTTTAAAGAAGTTTGAACCTAGATCTTCCAGAAGTCCCAGTGTCATCATAGAGATTTATGTGGAAAGGGTTACCATGATGATATAAACCAAGATTAACTCCATGAATCTTTCGTTTTATTTTTTCGTCGTGAAGATATTTTTCTTCCTTAATATAGCATCCATCACGGCTTGAACCAGCGCTGCAATTACTACCTTTGATCTGCCACTGTTTTGAGATCAAAAACACAACATGGACAGAAATGGCGTGGATCGAAGCGGCCAGCGACCAAAGGCCAACTTGGTTCCGCGTCAGCATTGACCAGCGCAGAATTAGCCCTGTGGTTAAAGCATCGTCCTAAGACCCTAAGGACCGGACCACTAAACGTGGTTATACCACGTAGGCGACAGCAAAAAGGGCGTTATAATTAAATTGTTTTTAAAATGGTGGGAGTATTTTGTATGCCTTTAAACCTATAATTTTTTCCAAAAAATGAATTAAAATGTATTGTATTAAGCTACGCACCCTAGTAAAACCAAGTGTACTTTGTACACTCTTATCTGTTTGCATTTCTCCCCCAAATTCGGTTTCGATCGGTTAATATATGGCTATTTTATAGGGTGTGATCGACGGACGAACTAACGGAAGTCACAGAATTATATATATATATATATATATATACATATATATATATATATATATATATATATATATATATATATATATATATATATAGAGAGAGAGAGAGAGAGAGAGAGAGAGAGAGAGATAGTCCATAACAGAAAGATCTATACGTTTCTAGTGAAAGCTGATTAATTAGAAAAAAAATATTACTCATTCTCGAAATCGCGGCCTGACACCCAAACCATCAATAGTTGGCTAACTTAAATTCTCTTTAGAGTTCCCATACATCCGCTTCGCACATCGGCGTGGGACGCCGATTGTTCGAATATCGAAGCAAATTTAACTTCTACGAAAATAACATCAACGCCTATCTGAAATCGTCGAACTTACCGGCGAGGGTCTTTATCATGTCTTGTTGCTATGAAACCAGCCTCCTTGAGAGACCTTCAACACATTCTACCTCGCAAGAAAAAACAGTAAGTCTTGTAGTATAAGTTGTAGGAATCTAATACAATTATCTAATATATTTATTAGATATGTGTAGAAATACACCTATTTACATGTGAATAAGAAGTGTTGGTGCTTCCTTATCTGTATGTCTCTTTTATAAGAATTTGAAAGTGGTAGTAAAGGGAGATAACCCTTTACCATTCAAAGATCAACCCTGAACTTGAAACCCTTACTAATCTAGGACTGATTGGTTAACTACTGTCCAGTCAGAATCCCTTCTTAGGGCTACGCAGTAAATTCGATACTGAAATATTCCTCTTTCGCAAAGTAACACTCGTAGTGAACACACGAATATTGGAGCCGCCCTTTTTGACGTTAATGGATATTAGAAACTAGAAATCGCACTTGTTCCTTGCACACTCTTCTAGCAGTTAAGTTCGCAAATATAAATTATATTCGCAAGCATTTTACTTATTTGTGCATATACTCCTTTGATCGTATTTTGATTATCGAATTTAATACTGTTGTTGAGTGGCTTCTCTTTTCATCAAATCTGCCCGTCTTTGTCTTTGACTTTGTGGAATTTAACTGCACCCGAGGAAAATCTTTATACTTTTTAGCAGACGATCAATTCAACACACCTTATTTGCACAGCGAAGGAAAACACATGCAAGTCGTTTTCGAGTGCATAGGAATCTGATAACTTTACAATACAATTGTATTTCAGATCAACGACTTGTCTCCATACATTAGAATCTAGAAATAGTACACAAATTTACGAATGCCATTCTTGGCCGGTAAACAAAAGGCGTAGTTGGTGAGTTTAGAAACGATAGCAGAAGAAGAGCAAGGAGTAATAGCATGATCTGATAAAAAAAGAAAGAAATTTTGCTTTTATTCATCTGATTATGTCACGTAAGCCATTAGGGTGTAGAGGGTGCAAAGAAATCCCTCAAACAAATAATAAAAAGAAAACACACTACAAATAAAGTAAAATAAACTTTTGTTTATTTTCGTAAAAAAAAATATATAAGAATTATTTTTTTGTACACAATGGAATTGTCCGTAAAGCCGTGATGTCAGCTTGTCGCTGTACTCCCTCTGGTCTGATGAGAGTTTCTATTTTCCTTATATCTGAATGATGAGCCTCCGGGGAGATTTAATGATGGGTTTCTTAAGTCGAACCCTGATTGGTCAATAAATCATATTTTTGATCACGTGGTGTGCTTTCCACTACGTCCGCACTTTTGGGTGCGCCGTCCTTATTTTTGACCCCACAGGGTATGGTAAGGAGAGAGTTCCCGCGCAATTGTATTTTTTTGGATACACGTGGTGTGAATTAATTTTTATTGTGTGTATGTGTGTGTGGAAAGTAAAATAAGAAACAGCACAAGGGTCGGAGGGACAGCATATCAGGAATGTTTTGTCTCGGATAAGATAACCTGACAGAGCCCCTTCCTCTTTCGGCCGGTTTTGCATTCATAGTTTTCCTTCACCTAGACTGGTTACCGCCTCCGAGCAAGAGACCCTAGTCATCCCTGCAATTTAACCCATACTTGAGGGCGGTGGGAGCAAACATGAGATGGATTCGTATCTTTCCCTAGAGTTTTTGCGCGAAAGTGAATGTAATGACCTCAGCCGGAATTCGAACTCAGTTTGTAGATTTCTCTTACGTAGCCGCTAATAGTTATACTACCTACACATCCATTCATCTTTTGCATGTACACATAAAATTCTTTAACTTCCGTTGGTCAGTCCATTACATCCTCTAACATAGCCATACATTGACAGATCGAAACCAAATTTTGTGGTGACGTGCAAACGGATAAAGGGGTACAAAGTGCAGTTGGTTTTACTAGGGTGCGTAAAAACCGCGAAGTATGGTTTTTGTCAAAGTATTTTTCCAAACAAATCTGCGTAGTATAATTTCATTGATTGGTTTGCTGAACTGAACGAAACTTGGAGTTTGTAAATCTCAACAAAAAATGTTAGCGATAATTTCAACAATACTAAATACTGCGAGGATTTCAACAAATTCTACTTTGATTAAATAAGACTAATGATTAATATTTTATGCAATGTCAGGTGATGAAATGATTGTTTATATATCATTATTTTGTAGATTGCCATAAAAGTTCAAGAAAATATTTGAACATTAAAAAAAGATGTCTATGTATTTTATAACAAAAGCCAAAACGCTAGATAGAACGTAAGTTGTCAAGCTGATCAGGGACATTGCTAAAATAGAGTCGCATATGTAATCTTTTTCTTTATCATCTTTTATTTAGATTTGTTTAATGTCAAACAATATACGTAAAAATGTTCTCACTTTCGTATCTTTTACTGCATCATAAAGTCATATATATATATTAGGTTGGTGCAAAAATAATGACGTAATAATGTCGTTTTTTGACGTATTTTTTAACGTCAAAAAACGACATTATTTCGTCATTATTTTTGCACCAACCTAATATATAGTGTTTATGTGTGTGTGTGTGATAGGATAAGAAACAAAGAGGGAACTTACAAAATTTATGTTTCCTATTTGATCCTTATCCTATCATTCTGTCGAATTCTTATCCATATTTTATCCAAAATGTTCAGGAATGTTTTTTTCATTTATTAATCTAACATATATACAGTCCCCTTCCAAAAGTATTGGAATGCCATGGAATGTCAATTTTTTTTTTTTTTTTTTTTTTGCTATTCACTGAAGACATTTGGGCTTAAGATCAAAAGATGACTATGAAATAAGAGTTCAGAATTTCAGCTTTTACTTTCCAGTATTTAAATTTAGATGTGTTAAACAGCATAGGATTTAGCACATTTTTTCGAACCCACCCATTTTTCAAATGAGCAAAATTATTGGAACACGTGACTAACAAACATTGGGCACAACCAACACAACATTTTGTAATGTCCTAATCGGGAGGAAGTTTATCACACAGCAAAACAATGACCCAAAACATACTGTCAACACAACAAAGGACTTTATCAGGGTAAAAAAAGTGGACAGTTTTAGACTAGCCAAGTCAATCATCGGATCTTTAATTTAATACAGTTTGTATTACGTCCATCTGAATGCGCATTCGAGAAATCTTAAAGGAAGTGTAGAAACGAATCTACAGAACCGTTTGTAGGAGAAATCACCGTTTTATACGGCATGATTTACCGTTCGGCTACAAAGAGCGTCCCAGTTCAGCAAATCTCTATTTCCCCCTTTTAAGGAAAGCACACTTCCTCATTGAGATATTTTTTCTCTAAAGACCATATCTGCACAGTTTCGTATCCGAAACGTAAACAAATCAATTTTTAAAGAATTAATAGATTTATTTTTAATCCGACATTTTTATTACTTCAAACGTTATTATTAGTGGATACTCGTATTTAAAATAGACGCTCCACTTTTATTATTGTTTTTACAGTCCGTACTACGTCTATCGGCCTGCACATTCGAGAAATCTTAATCAAGAAAATGTGCTTTCTGGCAGGGATCGAAACTGCGTCACTCTTTGTAGGAGAAACTACCGATCTGGTGTGCTGCAGGGAGAGTTTATTACTTCAAATTACATTTGGCATTTTCTATAGTTGTGAGAAGGATCATTAACATTCAAACAGTTCTTCAAACGAAATAACTTTTTTTTAAAAATATAAATCAGATAATGGAAGACCAAGAACACAAAAACTATTCGCTGAATTTTTATTGCTAGTCGTGTACATTCTTTTTAATTTTATAATTATGAACAAAAATCATTTCATTTTTTGTCAACGCTAACCTTAACCATAAAACTAACATTAAGCATAAAATGAAATTATATATGAAGTTTCAATGGTCAAGTTTACTTTTGTTTGTTCTTTAAGACGGCAGCAGCAGTTGTCACTTAAGTCAGCGTTATTTGTTATTTTCCTTTTATATTCTCTACTACATCATAAAGTCAGTTTATGAACCAGTAACAAACTTTTACCAAATTATCAGGGACATTGTTTGCTAAAATAGAGTCGCATATGTAATCTTTTTCTTTATCATCTTTTATTTAGATTTGTTTAGTGTCAAACAATATACGTAGAAATGTTGTTCTCACTTTCGTATCTTTTACTGCATCATAAAGTCAGTTTATGAACTAGTAACAAACTTTTACCAAACAATTTTGGTATACTTTTGAATATTTACTATACATGTGAGCTGTGAATATTTTTCCATGTGAAAGTGGACGATGACGCAAAAAAGTTTGGGAACACATGATATAAAAGATCGCTTTAGAGTCTACAAAATAAAATAAAAAACAAAGTGATCAGAAAAATGTGGGAACATTCAACAGTCCCTTTTGCTTGCTAAACTGACTCAAACTATTGTCGCATGAGTAGTACAAGAGTCCAGTCTAGAAAAAGAGAGATCATCATTTAATTGAAAAGGAATATTGACGTTATTTTGATACACGAACAATATATATTTATGTAAACAGTGACAAAAAGTTAAATAGTCATGAAAATTGTTCATCATGAATGTGTACATTACAGGTGTTATTTTGAAATAATACACGGACATCGCCGGGTAGGCATGCTAGTTTTAGATACTTTTACAACATAGATCGTCATACTGATAAGTTATAATGTTTGCAAAAAGAGAGTCACCTATCTAATTTTTTTCGTTATCATCTTTTATTTAGATTTTTTTATGGCAAATAATTTTACATAATCTATATTTTAATATCATTCAGGTATTCTGCGCTCTTTTGAAAAATTGTTCCATTGATTTGCAATTATTTTCAATTGTCCGAAAATCTTCGGTTCATAATTTCTAAACAAGCCCTATTTGCAATGAGGAACGTATCTGAAAATGTTTATTACTATTACGGCGTGGTCTTTTCTTTCAACTCAACAATTCATGCTTGCAAATATATATTGGTAGATTAATTTTATTATCATGATCCTTTCTTTGTGATCTTATCTTTTCTTCGTTCTGGTCTACTTGCAAATATGGCTTATAAGTAAAGCTGCGTTTTTAAGGAGTGCAACTGAAAATCGGCTGATTAAATGTTTAGCGTCGCCGACAAACTTTGTTTTACAGTTTAATCTTTATGAAAGAATTATTACATAGGTCTTGTAAGTTTCGAGGTTTATATTTTCAATTTAGGTGCTGGTCTGATGAAGTTCAATAACTATCTAACAAAAAACGAACAAAAAACAATCTGATAGTTTTTTTTTCGGAAGAATACATCTGTAGAAATGGCGACAAGTAAATATAAAAATTTAATGTATACAAATACGAATTTAACGGCGTAACAACAATGCTAACAACTCTCTGTCGTTGAAACAGACCAGACAACATGCTTCAAACTGAAGTCCATCATTCGTTTGAAAATTGACACCTCAACCCTGCTTTCCGAAAGTAACTAATATGTTGATACAATATGTTCACCCTTTCGCCCCTTATTACAATAATTGGTTTCAGCGTTTTCGTGTAATTAATATTACGAAGGAATATACTTAAAAAGCTCCGTAAATTTCAAGATTAGTTATTCCAAAATTCTCTTGAGGATGAAACAGAGCTGGTTATTTAGCTTCTATTTTTGAAACATGATGTGGGCCCAAAGTCGGGACCACGGAAGGAAAACACGGAACACGGATTAGAGGTAAGAAAGATATATTAAACAAAAAGGTTACAAAGATAGTGTAAGTGTAAGCGGAGTTTACTATGTGCTAGTGTCCAATATTGGTAGTCGTACGCGGCTGATACTACGGTATTAGAATACTCTCCCTCCTCCTCTTCTTCTTCTCTCCTAAAGTGTTATGTCGCATACTTTATATAGTCCTGGAAGAGTCCATGTTGTAGGTATGTTACGGTCTCACAATAAAACATGAGAACTCTTATGTAGCGATGGAATCATATTTTTAAAAAATAATTATAAGGCTCTGCTCATGTATTGAGTCCTGCTTTTTAAAAATAAAAACAATAATACTAAAGACCTTTGGATTATTAACCTAACGGTTCTTTCCTATTTTTCTATATATTTTCACACACACACAAACACACGCACACGAACACACACACACACACACACATATATATATATATATATATATATATATATATATCATTTTTATTGCTATATTCACGACATTTTGGCCGTTGTACGCCCGGCCTTCTTCAGGTGATATACTTTGGAATTTCGTTCGAACCCTTTATTTATTTCACGGCAGTTGATTGTTCTAATTCCACGTGCCATGCCTTTTTGGGATATTTCAGTTTCAGTTAATTCCCTTTAGTAACTCAACTCTCCCATTTTTTGTGCACCTCTGCTGTGGCCAGGTATTGAACTTACAACTCTTTGGGTCAAGTCACTTTTTGGATTACTGAACCAAAGCTTTTATCTCCTGGATATGGCCCAGTGGATAATAGATATTCACCGCAACTGAAGTCATGTTATTTCGGGTTTGGCTTTTGTCACAGTCACTCAAAATTGTCTTTTTGTCTGTAACTATACTGCATTTAACAAATCCAATTGTAGGACATAACTGTTTATATACATCTGACCCTGATGTTTGCAATTGTAACAAGACAGTATGTATAATTTTTGTCACGTTGCAGGTTATAACATTTTGATACATCAATATAGTTCTTGATAATACAAGACTGAAAAGCGAGTGTAACATTATGACCATGCTAAATAAAGAAGAATATATTAAAATAAGACGGCTCATTTGAAGGTTTAGAAGAAAATTTCCATCATTGCCAGAAAGAGTGTTAATCGGAGAAGTCTAATTTCCTGAAAAACTGCTTTAAGAAAAAGATTTTATAAATTTCAACCGATAACAATGTTAACTGATCAGTCAATAAATGCCAAATATTTCCCGTATGGAAATGGCTAATTTCACCATTACCATTACTCTGGTGAAATGCAGAATTTGTAAGATGCAAACGAAATTACTATTTAGATCAATTAAATAAAAGTAAAATCCGCTTAATTCGCAATTCGCTCATAGCGCCCGATATAGAAAATATTCAGAAGCACAAAGCAAAACAACATTGAATTAATTACTGAAAAGCATGAAGTCAGATTGAAGACATTGAGGGATTGTTTTTGTGTCTTACTGATGAACATAAGAAAGTGAATTCAAGTGGCTTGAATTTAGATTTGCTATAATTATGTTTTTTTTTTATTTTAAGATGAACACGTTCTCCTATTTGCCTACCACGGTGACGATAGTTGCATTGATGACATGTGGAGGAATTTGTATGATAATGAGAAGATTTCGATTTTGCAACTTTGGTCGATATTTCTGAACTACATTGTGGATATTTAAATTTTTATTGAAGCTTGTAAAAAGGAAGACCAATCAGCTGAAGATAGTTGTGTTTTGAACAGTTTCCAAAGTATCCTAAATTGTATCAGCTGAATTTCCCAAGAAACTGTGATAACAGCTGTTTTTGTAACTTTTTGAAAACGTTTTTAAAAATTGCTCAACTTAAAAAACAAAAGAAAAAAAATCTTCCTTACATATCTTTATCGAAAATCTGGTCCTGTTGATTATTTTGACGCGAAACACTTGAGTAATTTTTGTTGCTTTATTGAATCTCTCTCTCTCTCTCTCTCTCTCTCTATATATATATATATATATATATATATATATATATATATATATATGTATACACACACACACACAGTGGGGGAAATAAATATTCGTACACCATGAAATATTTTAAATTAACATAGTTATAACTTATGAAAAAAAACTTAAATTCTATATAATATTTCTTCACCATTGCATAATGCTGCAATATACAAAAATCAATTAGAAAACTTTGTTGTAAATGAAATTATGTGTTAGTTATAAAATTTTGAAAAGAAAAAAGTATTCGTACAAAGTATGTCTTCAGTATCAAAAAGCTTAAATTACTTTATTTAAATATTTTTTGTAAGATTTTGCTAGATTCTTACAATTATCTTATTACCGGAACAATCTAGAATATTCCGCAATTTATTTCTTATATAAGGTTGTCTCCGCACACAAATCAATAATTATCATCATGAGGAAAAGCAAGGAACTACCAAATTCGCAAAAAGAATTGATCATCAAACATTGGAAGGAGGGCAAAAGCTATAGGAAAATAGCAGATATCCTGAATATACCAGTTACTACTATTAGTTCGGTTATAGCTAATTATAAATAGGTGAAAACTGTTGAGAACAAATCGAGCTCTGGTGCACCATGCAAGATTTCTCACAGACCAATTAGAAGAATTCAGTGCAAAATTCAGGAAAATCTAATGATTATTCAAAGAGAAATACAGGAAGAATAAAAAGCATCAGGTATTAATGTTTACGAAGCGAACAATAAGCAATGAACTCCAGAGAAGTTAACTAAGATCGCGTTCTCCAAGAAAAACTCCATGACTATTGAAGAAACATAGGGATCCTCGGTTAAAATTTGTTCGTGAGCATAAGAATAAAACATGAATCAGTTTGGGAAAGAGTTTTATGGACGAGTGAAACAAAAATTGAACTATTTGGGCGTAATTCAAGGACTCACATTTGGAGAAAAGACGACACAGCCTTTGAGCCGAAGAGCAAAATCCCAACTGTGAAATTTGGTGGTGGCAATATCATGGTTTGGGAATGATTTACTGCTAATTTAGAGATAATAGACGGTAAAATGAATTCAAAAATATACGAAGATATTTTGGACTCTAATATAAGGTTGTCTCCGCACACAAATCATACACAATAATTATCATCATGGGTAAAAGCAAGGAACTACCAAATTCGCAAAAAGAATTGATCATCAAACATTGGAAGGAAGGCAAAAGCTATAGATATCCTTAATTTAGGAATGTGACGTTCTAACCTTTTGGTGATTCGGATGGGAATCTGGTTAGATTCAGTATCAGCCTTGTCCTTCCCAGCTCGCCTCCAACGTCTGGTTACCGAAGTAACTGTTTTATTTCTCGTCTAACCTATCCACGTTGTGATTTGATCTTAGGTAGACGAAATCAATCAGTCGCCGGGCCGTAATGCAAGCTGAGTCCGAGCAAGGGCAACACGGCACAAGTACATGTAAAATAAAATAAAATAATAACTCGAAAAGTTCAAATGTCTTAAAAAGGATAACAATATTTTATATCTGGTTGTTGAATACAGGATTGCGTCTTTCTCACAAACCGCTATATGGATTCGTGACACTTTATGTTTGTTAGGCGAGTCTTAACATCTTAAGTTGTTTGTTCTTTAAGAAACTGGTTCTTGGTGTCTTCAGGCGATATTCGCAAAACTGGTTTTGGTGGTGTGAGTCTAAGTCGTTCTACAAAAATAAATTGTTCTTGGCTAGAAGTTGAGGTCGTGATACCTGGAATCTTTCAACTCAGCTATCTGCGAGGCGGGTGCAACTCCAACTGCGAACTTCACTCAACTGCCTCTCAACTGAAACTCGAACTGGTACTGCTTTTCACTCGCTGCAACTCTGCTTATATGGACGCCGACCAAAACCGGGGTGGGCTTGTCGGGGTTTGAGGTTCCTTGATAATTATAAATCCACAATCCACTTCTTTGTTTTCGGTCAGGAAAATTTATTATTTTCCATTTTTGGAAGTCTTTAGTCTTCCCACCTTCTTCTGTTCTCATATTGGTATCTCACCATACCCTCAGAGGGTGTCAACGGGTTTCCCCTCTCTCTCACAGTGGCATCTCACACCTATCCCTTCAGGGGGGCGCAACAGGCCTCCGCTCCTTCTTCACATGATTACCTCCGCCTAACGCTCATGCCACCATCCAGCCAATGGGCGCTCAGCGGCGTGGGTGTGGTCAGACTAGCCTCGGTTTAAAAAATCTTGCTCAAAGAAAAAAAAAGAAAAGATTACCTCCATTTTTTTTTTTCTTTTTCTTTTCTTTCTTTTCTTTCGTAGTGTGGTCCCTTAATCGCAATCGAATTTCATATGGAATTCGTCAACGAGATTTTCGCCAATTATCAAGTGGGTGGTCATCTGGCGAAACACAGCCAATTTTTCGTCCTGATAAAATAATTTTCTTATCATAGCCAGCTCCGACACAAAACAGATGCCTTTTTCAAAGATCTTCGTAGATAGCCAATGGCTCAGTCTTTTGTTTTTGTAATTCTGCGGTTGATCCAATCGGACATTTTGGTTTCGGTCAGTGCGTGCATAATCAGTATTATCTCTTAGCACCCTGCGGGAGGTTCAAAGGACATGCGACCCAATTAGTTTTTATCTCTTTAGAATTCTGTCTCGCAGGCCATTTGACCAGCCTGGAATTTTCAAACATTGCCATGGGCAGATTGGCTATATCTTATTCTCCGACCCGTAACATAAATCAGATTAAATCCAGTATCTTACTTTCTCGACAATGAAAATGAAATTTTACCACTTTTCTTTGTTAGAAAAATAACATCGCTTAGTGTCCTGTTCGTGATGGCTTCTTATCACCTAAATTTAGTTCTCGCCTTTTCTTTTTCTTCTTTCTTTCTAGCAACCCTAAATGGTGTCACAGGAAAACCCATAACTCGCCGTTTCCCCTTCGTGGAAATGTCTTGGCCTGGGAGATAATAAATGAATCCAACCCATTTGAATCTGGAGTCCTAAACATGGTTTCTCCAGAATTACAGAAAAATTCCAATATTATATGTAAGACCCTTCATTCCTGTTTCTCCTTACATTCTACTTTGCCGTCTAAATATATGTGATATAATTTCTCTACGTGAAACACTTGTATATATATAGAGAGAGATTTAGTTTTGTGTACGACGTAGTATTATAAAAATCTCTTTGAGAACAAAGTATGTTTGTCATTCTTTTTTCTTTCAACCATTCACTTCCATCCATGAAATACGGATATATATCACGGATATAATAATGCCTTTAACTGGTGAAATGTAAATAGGTGAATAAATCTTTCTTCCATTGTTCTTTCCTGTTATAGAGGGTTACTTCTCGGCTATCCACCCTGGAGTTATGGGGACCATATCAGGAGAATTTGATTTCTGCTGGAGCATGCGCAGATACCGTTCAATCCTAGGCTTGACTACCATTTCCAACACCTTGATATATGCAATGGCAATATTTTTTTAAATATCTGTTAATTACACTTCTACACAGTAATGCCTATAAAAGTGAGGTGGAGAGCAACATAGAAAACAGTAAAAACCTGACTGATAAATGTGGCCCCTTCTTGCTTCTCTGTAGGATCGCTAATGGTTATAAGTGCTTGTTCAAAAGACATAATCCAATGCAAGACACCCAAATCAATTCATAGCTAAGATTTGAGATTAACTTAAAGTAGATAAATTTATAATAGCCAAGAAATTTAAGCGGAATTGTTCCCCTTGATCTAGTTATTTCATTTAAAACTACGAAATTCAGACCGGATGTAGGGGATATTATTATACATGATGTGTGTTTAATTTGGCTGCGTGCCTCCATACATTTATATTATTCTTCAACAAAATGAACAGGAAAGCATAAAACAAAACTGAGAAAAGACGAAAGCAATATTTTGGTTAACAAATAATTTTCATTATATTGTAAAATGGGGTTTACAATGGCGTAGATTTTTGATTGAAACCTTCTTGTAGTTTGTTTAATTAACGTTAAGCTAAAATTATGTGTGCGTTTGATTGATATATGCGAGTTTAACTAAGAAGTTAAGTTTTGATTAAAGTTTCAAAAAGTGGAATATAGTTGTGTTGGGATTGCTATGAGTTTGAATTTGTTATCTGAAGGTTTTTATATTGAGATGGTTAGTTTACGGGCATGTTCACCATATTAATCCTCAACAATATAGAATATAGACATTCACAAACGAATCAATCACAAGGCAATTGAATAAGAAACACCGGTAATTAGGATTCAATAAAAACAACAGACATTTATGTACAATTAATATACAATTATTAATACAAGAATTGAACATGTAAAAATTGGGTGATTGACCATGTATAAATTGGGTGTCTTATTGATTTACAGTTTAAAATTGTTCAAATGTTAAAGAACTGGTCAAACAGAGTAAAATGGGAAATGATACTCGGTTTGTGTGCGTGAATAAAGTAGAGTATAATTGTCTAAATTTTCCAGAGTTGTTTACCATGGATTTTTCTGTGTTTACCTTTTGTTAAAATACAATTTCTATGTTAGTAATGTGTAAGAAAACTTTTCTTAGAAAGTTGTAAGTGGAATTTGAGAGAATAATATTGGTGTTTGAGTCAGCAGTTGACGCGCGAAAAGTTTCTTAAGTCAAAACAGTGACACGCGTGAATTCATGCGAATCTCTCTGAAATTAAGTGACTGACTGGTGAATTGGGTCGAAATGTTCCTTTTTATTTGTTTCTGGAATCCAACGTAGGCTCCAGTGAATTGGGCGCGAAAACAGTTTTTCGACAATTGTTACATGTCTCGACCAATAGAAAATAGAGATTTGCAATGTGAGGTGTTGGTTGGTTAAAACTGATTCTGATGGAAGAGTGTATTTTATCTCGGAGGTGAGTAGGAAATATGGACGATTCTATAGTAGTAATTTTTTGATTGAAAATTAAACTGTTTAAAAACAAAACAAATTTACAATAAATGTGTGTAAATTTAGTTTGAGTGGAGTTATCTCCCTTTGATTGCTGCTGAAGTAGAATGTTCTTGAAATCTTGGAAGGTGTTGTAATGTTAATTCACTTGCGGGAATAAGTTTCTGATGTGTGAATTAATTAATGAGTGAGTGGAAATTTCTTGAAGTTTGTGGTATGTTCACTAGTAACGTTGAAAATCTCAGATGAAGTGACGTAGGCTGTGGCGTAGCGGGGCGGTCCGCTCAAATGTCACCCCAATGACCCCGATTCACCCTATGCTGAATGGTTAGCTGTAGCTAAATTTTCATACATGCTCTACCTCTACTTTACTCTACTGACCGGTACGTTACTGTTTACATGTATGATCCAAGACAAAATCCAATACCACAAAATAATCAGTTCAAATCAAAAGATTTTTAAAATGCAACCGTTCACTTTCAGAACAACTAAATACAAAACACGGCAATGCACAAAAGAGTGACATTCGATACTATTGTCTTAGAATGAATGTTTTCTTGTTTTCATTGTGGCAAATGAAATCGTCAAAATCTGTTTGTCTTGTAAGCTCGTTTTCAATGGACAGCACAGCCAGATCCGACAGTCTCGACTGGCTCATGGTCGACGTAATTTTCTGTTGCTAATTTTCCAGTGTCCAATTTTCCGTTGCATCATTTTCTGGGTACCATTTAATTATCAATGATGTTTGAAAGTATTTTTCTTGACAAAAATGTTCTATTTAATTTTTAAGCATTTTTCGGAACATTGTAAATCAACTGCATTCTTTTAAAGGTTACCTAGAGAATTTATGCAAAGTTTATTTTTTTGTTTTTCTTTATACAAGTAAAATAAATTTACATCGTATTTTGATGTTATTATGATTTTAGTTTTAGTGATAATTTAAAAACAATAAATATTTATCATTAGTACCAATAATGGAAAATTAAGTTAAAAATTTAAAAGAATCGTTTTTGGAATCGGAAAATAGGCACAAATTTTTCCGATTCCGATACCCCCAAAAGATCCGATTTTTCCGATTCTCGATTCCGATTTCGATAAATCGTCCCAACACTAGTAGATATATTCAAAAGTATATCGCTCACTCAATGGAAAATTGTATCCCAGCGAATTGATACACAGGCAAGACTGAAATTGTTGCACTTTTGGCTTCGTATTTCGCTTTGTTGTTATTAATGATGCAGAGTTAAAACACCATATCATCCGATAAAATGTTACAACAATGTCTCTTGTTAGTAACCAAGATTGTAGCAACTGAAACACATGAAAGCTGAAAACATTGCTATTTTTCCTACTCACAAATTTCCCGACAATTTATTAGAAAATCTCTGACGGGGGAAAAACTGGGGGGGGGGGGTCATAAATTATTTCTGAGGTGTCATATGCCCGCATGTGAAACCCTGTGTCTCCACTACTGTTTTCAGACTATTTTTGGCACCTTAGCCTGGTTGAAAAATTTTGTTGGGGGTGACATTGTGTCACACCCTCCTGTGCTGGCACCCTTCAAGGATTTCTTTTTATATGTATAACAAAATAATTTGGACAAGCAACTCCCAAATTAAAAAGTATAAACGCAATATCGAAAAGGAGGTGTGTAGGGTGGAACATGCCCACTAATATTTCTCCAAGGTTTTTTTTTAATATAATAATTTATTCAATAAAATATTAATTCTTTAATAAGTCATGAAAATTTTGTTTGAATCGGATAATTCCCTGATTTTTGGCAACTATAAAACAGGGGTGGTCAATTATTTGCTTTCATTGCAAGAAAAATGTATGAATTTTGGTGGTACTTACTTTTAACAATAAATAAATGTTTTAGGTCGGTACCTCTAATAAACAAAAAAACAAAAAACAAACAAAAGCTAATGTTTAAATGCATTTGCAAAAGGAAAATTTGAACTTTTATATTAGTTTCAATTCCAAGCTAATAATTTTAGCAAAATACTTTGATGTATTTCAAACTGAATTTAATTTGACTTGTATTATTTTTACTTCTGTGACACTATTTAGCTATGGTAATTGATTAACTAGTTAACCATAAAAATTAAACAAGAAAATACTGAGAACGGAAAAGAAGATACCCCGAGACTTTATTTTTACTTAAAAAAAAAGAAGTTACTTTTCTCAAAGACCCGAGAATAGGCGAAAACACTAGACTCATAAAAAAGACATATGCATGCTTTTGGCAATTGATTAAAGATGTTTGTAAAAGTACTGGTTAAAGAAAAAACAAAAACAAGATATCATTCGAAATTGCAAGATTTTAAAAGTCGACCAGGCGATGTTGATTGTAAGAATTTTTGGCATGAGAAGATGTTCCGAGAAATATGTCGTTTAAATGGTAAGATTTTATTTTTACTTTTCCAAGAAAACCGAGGATTTGTGTCAACGATAAATTCGCAGAGGGCCAGATGACAAGCTTTTGACAATTGATTTATGATAATTGTAAAGAAAACACGAAATAGCCAAAGAGTGTCTGAGATATTATTCGAAATCGCAATGTCCTAGAAGTCGGCCAAGCCATGACAGGCCATGTGTTGTTTGTAAAGTCTAAAAAGGGAATTTTAAAAACAAGTTGATAAATTCTAAACTCGGAAATAAACAAAGATGTCAAAAGAATTAATGAAGTAAGCTTAGTCACACCATTCGTCGGGTGGTAGCAATAGTGATAGGCGAAGGTAGCTTAGTAGGAAAGACGGGGAAATTACTAACGCCCACCGAAATATTTTGGTATGAGTTACCAATGTAAGAAGGAGGGAGTTTAGGAGGATAGCTATCCTGCAACCTCTCCTCATGGACGAAAGGACCCCCCCCCCCCAAAAAAAAATGGAAAGTGATTAATTTTCCAAAATCGGAAGTAATCAATTTTCCTGACCGGACAACAAAGAGGTTTCTTGTCAGAAATCGGGAATTACCAAGAACCCCGGGCTGCGTCTAACCCCGCACCGGCTTTTGGTCGATGTCCATATAAACGAGCGCCCTTGCCTCGCCAGTCAGTTACAGTTACAGTAGAGTTCCAGTAAGTTCCAGTAAGTTCGAGTTGCCACGCAGAAGCTGACCGAGAGATTCCACGACTTCCTCTCTTCGACTTTGCCTTACTACGAAAAAGCAAGTTATATTGACGAACGAAGCTAAGCCAGCACCTAAAAAACTAAACCAGTTGACTTAGAAACCAGAACTTGCCAGAGGTATAAAGTGTCACTGTCCAAGAAACGGGTTGGGAAAAACACATACTCCTGTATAGAACAGACTGATAAAAGTTGATTTGCTTTCTTTCAACATAACCGAATCTTTTTGGTCTTTATTTATTTCTTTTTTTGTTACACTTGTGCGACATCACCTTCAGTTTAACCTCATCTTACACTAGGGCCCCAATGACCGATTGATCTCGTCTACCTAAGACCAAATCACAACGTGGCTTCGTTAGACTTGAGATCGAAGTAGTTACTTCGGTAACCAGCCATTGTAAGTCAGCTAAGAATGACGCAGCTGGTGTCAAACCGGTTGCATCTGGTGTAAAGCCGTTAGAATTAACCGACCATCCCATTTAGTAGAAAGGGAGAAAGAGAGAGGTGGGTAATAGAAGAAATTAAAAGGAAGAAAAAGAGAGGTGAGTAATAGAGGAAATTAAAAGGGAGAAAAAGAAAGGCGGGTAATATAGGAAATTAAAAGGGAGAAAGAGAGAGGTGGCTAATAGAAGAAATTAAAAGGAAGAAAGAGAGAGTTGGGTAATAGAAGAAATTAAAAGGGAGAAAGGGAGAGGTAGGTAATAGAGGAAATTAAGAGGGAGAAACAGAGAGTCGGGTAGTAGAGGAAATTAAAAGGGAGAAAGAGAGAGGCGGGTTATGGAGGAAATTAAAAAGGTGGAGGAGAGAGTCGGGTAATAGAGGAAATTAAATGGGAAAAAGACAGAGGTGGGTAATAGAGGAAATTAAAAGGGAGGAAGAGAGAGGCAGGTAATAGAGGAAATTAAAAGGGAGAAAGAGAGAGGCGGGTAATAGAGGAAATTAAAAGGGAGGAAGAGAGAGGCAGGTAATAGAGGAAATTAAAAGGGAGAAAGAGAGAGGCGGGTAATAGAGGAAATTAAAAGGGAGGAAGAGAGAGGTAGGTAATAGACGAAATTAAAAGGGAGAAAGAGAGAGGTGGGTAATAGAGGAAATTAACAGGCAGAAAGAGAGAGGCGGGTAATAGAGGAAATTAACAGGCAGAAAGAGAGAGGCGGGTAATAGAGGAAATTAAAAGGGAGAAAGAGAGAGGCGGGTAATAGAGGAAATTAAAAAGGAGAAAGAGAGAGGTTGGTAATAGAAGAAATTAAAAGGGAGAAAGAGAGAGATGGCTAATAAAGGAAATTAAAAGGGAGGAAGAGAGAGGCGGGTAATAGAGGAAATTAAAAGGGAGAAAGAGACAGGTGGGTAATAGAGGAAATTAAAAGGGAGGAAGAGAGAGGTGGGTAATAGAGGAAATTAAAAGGAAGAAAAAGAGAGGTGAGTAATAGAGGAAATTAAAAGGGAGAAAGAGAGAGGCGGGTAATAGAGGAAATTAAAAGGGAGAAAGAGAGAGGCGGGTAATAGAGGAAATTAACAGGCAGAAAGAGAGAGGTGGGTAATAGAGGAAATTAAAAGGAAGAAAAAGGGAGGTGAGTAATAGAGGAAATTAAAAGGGAGAAAAAGAAAGGTGGGTAATAGAGGAAATTACGAGAGAGGAAGAGAGAGGCGGGTAATATAGGAAATTAAAAGGGAGAAAGAGAGAGTTGGGTAATAGAAGAAATTAAAAGGGAGAAAGGGAGAGGTGGGTAATAGAGGAAATTAAGAGGGAGAAACAGAGAGTCGGGTAGTAGATGAAATTAAAAGGGAGAAAGAGAGAGGCGGGTTATGGAGGAAATTAAAAAGGTTGAAGAGAGAGTCGGGTAATAGAGGAAATTAAATGGGAAAAAGATAGAGGTGGGTAATAGAGGAAATTAAAAGGGAGGAAGAGAGAGGCAGGTAATAGAGGAAATTAAAATGGAGAAAGAGAGAGGCGGGTAATAGAGGAAATTAAAAGGGAGAAAGAGAGAGGTGGGTAATAGAGGAAATTAACAGGCAGAAAGAGAGAGGCGGGTAATAGAGGAAATTAAAAGGGAGTAAGAAGAGAGAGGCAGGTAATAGAGGAAATTAAAAGGGAGAAAGAGAGAGGCGGGTAATAGAGGAAATTAAAAGGGAGAAAGAGAGAGGTGGGTAATAGAGGAAATTAAAAAGGAGAAAGAGAGAGGTTGGTAATAGAAGAAATTAAAAGGGAGAAAGAGAGAGGTGGCTAATAGAAGAAATTAAAAGGGAGAAAGAGAGAGATGGCTAATAAAGGAAATTAAAAGGGAGGAAGAGAGAGGTGGGTAATAGAGGAAATTAAAAGGGAGAAAGAGAGAGGTGGGTAATAGAGGAAATTAAAAAGGAGAAAGAGAGAGGCGGGTAATAGAAGAAATTAAAAGGGAGAAAGCGAGAGGCGTATAATAGAGGAAATTAAAAGGGAGAAAGACAGAGGTGGGTAATAGAGGAAATTAAAAGGGAGAAAGAGAGAGATGGGTAATAGAAGAAAATAAAAGGGAGAAAGAGAGAGGTGGGTAATAGAAGAAATTAAAAGGGAGACAGAGAGAGGGTGGGTAATAGAGGAATCAGAAAGGAGAGATATCAGATACCTAAATAAATAAGGGTGATCAATATTTAAATTTAATTATTTATTTTAAATTTCTATTTAAATTTTTAACATTCTGATAAAAAAGATTAATGAACTGTAATTTATTACCATTTTGGATAATGGCCGGCCGCTTGTATCCGCGTATGACTC
The DNA here is from genome assembly GCA_963932145.1 of Acanthosepion lycidas. Lineage (NCBI taxonomy): Eukaryota > Metazoa > Mollusca > Cephalopoda > Sepiida > Sepiidae > Acanthosepion > Acanthosepion lycidas. The sequence goes on along the minus strand of OZ010590.1, from coordinate 64,503,716 downwards.
TTTGTTAAGGCTTTTAATCAATCTCTATTGAAGACATCTGCTCAGGCATATTTGTGTTTATGGTTTATACTGTACCAGTGTGAACAAGGTCAGTACGCTCAAAAACCCGTTCACTTCGGCACCCAAATAGTTCACTCACGGGGTTTGAGTCAACTCGTTTTCAGGTGCCACACGCTGTCATCGCCCTGCTCAGGCAGATAACATCAAGAAGTCACTTGACAAAACGATCATGGTGAGCTTCGAACCCGGGTCTCATTTCTGAAAGCGAATGTTTTAACCACTTGGTCACGTGCCCATTTTAGCATTTTTTGAGTATGGTGGGGGTTTTACAGCAAGCTTATCCTCAGTTATGCCACAATTGTACAGTCTCTGTCTAAACGTATGAAATTATTTCCAAAATGTTATTTTGTATTATATGGTATTATCTGATAAATAATAATATCGTATTGAAAATAGTGCAGCATTACATGAAGTAATAGATAAAAAAGACATTCCGATAAGTTTCTTTCAGAAAAAGTTCGCGCAAAGTCTTCTCTTTTAGACAGAGCGTTGCTCACATTCTATTTATCAGTGCTTCAATTTCACCACTTCATTGAAGACCACAATATGATTTTACTGACAGACTGTTAGCAACGTGAAGTGTTTTTCACAGTTTGAACCCAGCAAAATCGTATCGGCAACAACGACTCTTGTCAATACTTACGAAGTACATTTCTGACAGTATGTATTACAGATAATCCGATATCGTAGTCGTCTGTAAGTTACAATAAATTTTTATGATACAAGAATGCGTTTGTGATTTGCCAAAAAATATTGGGGCAGAGCCACAAAATGAAAGAATCAAATTCTTTTATTATCCTTAATGAGTTTTCAGCGTCAGATCTGTCAGTTTTTTTTTCAGATATTATGTAATCTATACACTTCTTAGATCTTTTATAGAGGAAGCTTTGCCTATGTCTATTTTTCACATCTTCCATTTATTGTGTAATCCTTATATTGGATCATCTGTCAGCCAGTTACAGATAAACCAATAAAAGAGTTTTGTATGCAGCGTGAATCTTGTCAACAATCAAAAATTAATAAATACACAAGATCTTTCACTCAAAGTTTTGAATTACCTTCACCACGTTTTCAGACTATCCATATATATATTGTCAGACCACTTCCTAATGCAGTATTACACCAAGTGATAGATAGGATATTGATTACTATTAGTTTCTTTTATAAAAAGTTAACACTACTTCTGTAACACCGTATCCACACCCCACTGGACCCACGCACTCCATAAGACCGGCCATTGGTCCGGTATGGTCCAGTATTACGGGTTAGACTCAAGTCTCTGGTTCCTAGTGTCAATTCGAAGCCACCTTCCAGCCACGTTGTGATTGTTTTGATCCTGGAGAGTGGTAATCAGATCGTAGAAATGTGGAAGCTCTCCGTTGTTCCACCTGCGAGTTCGTCAAGTGAGAATCGGGTTAACAGAAAAATAAATATAACCAAGTCGATTCGATTTTGAAAGGACAAAAGTTTTATATATATATATATATATATATAAAGCAAACACACACACACACACACACAAATCATTGTTGTTGCACAAGGTTGAACGTTTCTTGTATGTGAACAATAACCAAACAAACAGAAATACTTCGAATAATTTCGGTAAAGGAGAGATGGGGCCTCCGTTTTAACCCTTTTTGGTCTGTTCTTAACGCAACTACTACAACCTTTGATGTTCCCGTTCTGTAGTAGTAATAGTAGTAGTAGTATTAGTAGTAGCAGTAGTAGCGATACTTAGATGTTAGCGGCGGTATTTCGCTTCTTCGCCCTCAGCTTCAGCAACACACAGCGGATGCTTCCTTTTCAATCTCTGACGTCTCTCCACTCAGTTCGACTGCATTCGAAGACAGACTAACCCAAAACTCACTCTCCTCCGGTTGGCTCGCCACTTTATTATGCGAAGCGACCTCACGTGTCCCAAACTGGTGACGTATTTGTTTTTCTAGTGCGAACGTACTGACATGCTACCAAAGTACAACTTCACTCCTCCGAGAAAAAATAGTTTACTTTTTCATCGATTGGTTTCCAAGGTTCACAAAAAGACGCTATTGTTTATCACTTCGCTATTAATTATTCTGCTGCTTTTGTAAACTACAGAGATTCTTGTTTTAAAAATAAATTCTAGTTCAAAACATCCTTAATTTTAATTTCCGTTCTTATAGTGTCAAAATCCATTTCTTTTTTTAAAAGTTCCAAATTATTATTGTTCCAGTACTTTTCTATTAGTAATCTTATATCCTTTGTACACTTACAAAAAGATTTTATTTCGTGTTCTAAATTAACGTTCTGTAACATTTACATTTCAAAGTCTTTACAGCATATTAACATCTTGGTTATTCGAAAACGCCTCTCTTTCACATGGTGTTTTCTGTTTTACAGCATATCCTTCTTTAATATCATTATTATTATTTCAGGTGTGATATCGCCCCCGCCACACTTCAAGTGAATTTATTTCTTGTGATAAAGTATTGTTTAGGGTGGATTGTCATGGGAAATCACATTATACCGTGTTGATGTCAATCGTTGGGAATGACTCCTCTAGGCAAAAGCACACAAATGCATACTGAAATTTTTTTCTTAGGCAATAAAATAGGCTAGTTTGCAATTTGACATGATTTAGTCTCGATTTGCCTTTGTAGAAGTCAGAACCCTATGTTCGCTTATCCGAACTTGTTTTTGTTTATAGACACCAATTCTTAGTTTCTTTTTGCTTTATTACTGTTAATTTGCCTTGAATATATTTGTTTGTTTGCTTCTTTCATATTACTTTCTGTCCTGTTCCTTCTTTATTGCAAACTTTGTTAATTCTGTTCTATTATTTATCTTTATTCATTTGACCATGTCTACCCATTTCACATACTAGGCTCTACAAAGTTCTACAACGTTCACCAAAATATTTCATCATTGAGATGAAAAATAATATACGTAATCGAGTATATGTAGACAGACATATGTTGCTTATGTTGAAACCTTTGTAAATCAAAGTATCTTAAGGATAAATATAGCAACAAATCTGTAGATAACATTTCAAATAATAATAGTTTATATACAGATAAAAGTGACATCAAACAAATGATAGTAAATGCGATTTTGATGATATGTTGAGTCTTACTAGTTCCAGGAATTCTGATATAAAGGATCACAAATTTTAAAAAAACATCAAAAGAAATCATTTCTAGGGAGACGAATAAATTTGCAGAAATATAACGATCTATTTATATTAGAAATTCTACAGAAATTCCACAGCATTTTGGACACGTACTGTTGTAGAAATATTCCAATTTTAGTAATTAAAATAGCTAGCATCTAAAGATTTCAAAGGCACATCAAAAACCCTCACGAAAAGAAGATCAGTATGATATATGCATACATACATACATACATACATACATACACACACACACACACACACACACATATATATATATATATATATATATATATATATATATAATGCAAATATAAAATATGTCACTTAGCTGTTTCGTAAACGAATCCTTTTGTAATTCTTCAGGAAGTTGCAGTAATATATCCAAACGGCAGGTTGCACAAAAAAGAGCCACCAAAAATAAAATGTAGAATAAAATGAAAAATGTGTGGACTTAGAAGAAAACAGATCATGAAGTATAAATATATTTCAGTCAATCGCTGCTGGGTTGAATAAATAAAAAGAAATTATCCCCTGAAAACAGATAAATCCGAGGTTTTGCAACAGGTCGTAGTCGGTCAACTGAAAATGTCGACTCGTCTACACAAATCTACATCAAGTGATTTATTTTACCCAAAGACAAAAGCGAAACACAAAAGACACGCCGACATGGGAAAGTACATTGCAGATTCTCGGACTCAATACGCGCTAATACTTTCTTTTATCTAGTAATAGTATTTACAAAAATATATATAAATTTTCTCTGTACCAAACACATATTCATTTCTAGGAACATTTCAAATCATAAAATTTTTTCTTATGAAAAGATATATCCATAGAAATCAAATTACATACAATTTTATGTATATATAAAAATACATTGCCCTGTTAAATTTTACCAGAATTATGGGAAATTATATAGTAATTAGTCATTGTCACAATTTATATAGTAAATAAACTATTAAATTGTGATAATGACTAATTACTAATATTATTATATTTCCTAAGTGTTCTTTCCGTTGCTATTTACTTTGGGACTTCTTTGTTGCTTTTCTTGCTCCATTCATGGAATTGCCACTGTCCTTCTGTAGAACAACATTTCTGCTACCTATAGTTTTCCCTCATCTGTAGGGAGATTGTCCAGCATTCACTGTCATATAAGAGGATGGATACCGGATGGCAGTCCATCAGTCTTTTTTTTTTTTTTTTTTTTAATTATAATGAAAATTTTCAGTTTATCATCACCTTGCTTTCTTTGTGTGAAAATTTCAATTATCTCTTTTTTGATTTTAGCAGTAGTTTCTTTATGGCTGTGATTCTCCTTGCAACTTATTTCTTTCTCAGATGCTCTGTCTATGGTATGCTCTGTGTATGGTATTCACTCTAAGTTTTCCCTTCATTTGTGACGAAGTTGAACAGCATTTACAGACACATATTATATATATATATATATATATATATATATATATATATATATATATATATATATATATATATGAAGATGATAGAGTGAAAGGAATTTGTTTCTTTTTAAGATGGTTGGTCAAAGAAAATGTCTGTTTCTTAAAAATTAACTGTTCAGTTGAAATAGTTAACGGAATGTCTGATCCAACCCATCTTGTTCATCGTTTTTCTTGGGAAGTGTGTTCTAATTCTTCCGTCCTGACACGGAAGCAGTTGCAGAAAACAACCTGCCAACCCAGACTCCAAAAAGTAGACCTCAGTTAAAATGATAAGGTGAAAGGAATTTGATATTTTAAAGATGGTTGGCCAGAAATAAATGACTGATCTTTGAAAATTAACTGTTCAGTCGAAATAGTTAACTCAATTTTTCACACAATTTTCATTCAATCTAATATTTATTACGGAATTTATTCAATAATAGCCTACGTCAATTCTATTCTTCTAACGTCTCCACCTAAACTCTAAAATTTTATTTACTACCCATTTACTAAATTGCGTTAAATATAGGCTTCAGAAACACTGTTCCCAATGACTTATTATTTAAAGAGAAAACAAAGAAAACAAAAAAACCGAAAAGGAATTTTTAATTAAGATTTGATTTTTACTATCGGTTTTTTGCCTATTAGGTTCAATTAATGATCTATATATAAAAAAGACAGTATAGGGAGCGGCTTACAATCTGAGAAAAAAAGTAACGCTCCAATGTGAAAACGTTTTTTGATATAAATTAGGCAAAGAAAGTTGAATCAAATCAGAGGGAGAGAGAAAAGACGGAAAGAAGTAGGAGGCAGAAAGTCAGAGTTCCACGCATCTGAATAAGGCGGTGTCAAATTACACGCTGACACGTTATCAGCCTCTAATGAGAGCAGGGAAATTTCAAAGAACTATATTCAACGCCAAAGCTAAGTACCTTAAAATATATCTTTTCATTCATGTTGAATAAAACCGTATAACTTGTTTTAACTATTTTGGATATTGCTTTGTGCCCGATGATTTAATATGAACATTTAAATACTTGATTTCTTTTCCTGAAACAAGCTACTGACAACTTCAAATGTGTAAATTTGTAAATAAATTCCTTATCTTCTTTTGTTAAATATAAAACGTGTGTTTACTCGCCATTATTCCTCAATACTTCACATTCACCAACATAAACACAAACCAGAAATATTTTACTAAAACCACATTACATTATAAGAATTTTCTTACGCCATCGATCTTGTACAACAGAATCCTTCAAATAATAAATCCTTCTGATTACTTAGTATAAGTGTCTCACTTTGTTGTTGCGATGAATAATGTTGTATTTTACTAACCAAAAACAGGAATCAAGCAAGGTCATCATAATAAATATTTAAGCTTAATTGCTATAATATAATTACGTGATTTACCCCCTTTTTAAAACTTTTTACGGCCAACTAATTTATGACAAAATCATGTTCATTTTACACTTTAAAGGCTAAGCATTCTTAAGTTATAAATAAGGACGTCGATTTCTCTACTTTAAGTTCTCTTTGAACAATCAGCTAATGAGTCTCATGAGCCCGGCACCTGAATTGCAAATTAAATATGTGCTAACACTATATCATATTTTCATATAGATTTAAACTAAAAAAAATAATATCGAAGATGCTAACCAGTTTTACAAACTTGATCTGCCGATTTTCAGTTGCACTCCTTAAAAAGGCAGCTTTACTTATAAGCCATATTTGCAAGTAGACCAGAACGAAGAAAAGATAATATCACAAAGAAAGGATCATGATAATAAAATTAATCTACCAATATATATTTGCAAGCATGAATTGTTGAGTTGAAAGAAAAGACCACGCCGTAATAGTAATAAACATTTTCAGATACGTTCCTCATTGCAAATAGGGCTTGTTTAGAAATTATGAACTGAAGTTTTTCGGACAATTGAAAATAATTGCAAATCAATGGAACAATTTTTCAAAAGAGCGCAGAATACCTGAATAATATTAAAATATAGATTATGTAAAATTATTTGCCATAAAAAATCTAAATAAAAGATGATAACGAAAAAAATCAGATAGGTGACTCTCTTTTTGCAAACTTTATAACTTATCAGTATGACGATCTATGTTGTAAAAGTATCTAAAACTAGCATGCCTACCCGGCGATGTCCGTGTATTATTTCAAAATAACACCTGTAATGTACACATTCATGATGAACAATTTTCATGACTATTTAACTTTTTGTCACTGTTTACATAAATATATATTGTTCGTGTATCAAAATAACGTCAATATTCATTTTCAATTAAATGATGATCTCTCTTTTTCTAGACTGGACTCTTGTACTACTCATGCGACAATAGTTTGAGTCAGTTTAGCAAGCAAAAGGGACTGTTGAATGTTCCCACATTTTTCTGATCACTTTGTTTTTTATTTTATTTTGTAGACTCTAAAGCGATCTTTTATATCATGTGTTCCCAAAGTTTTTTTGCGTCATCGTCCACTTTCACATGGAAAAATATTCACAGCTCACATGTATAGTAAATATTCAAAAGTATACCAAAATTGTTTGGTAAAAGTTTGTTACTAGTTCATAAACTGACTTTATGATGCAGCAAAAGATACGATAGTGAGAACAACATTTCTACGCATATTGTTTGACATTAAACAAATCTAAATAAAAGATTATAAAGAAAAAGATTACATATGCGACTCTATTTTCGCAAACAATGTCCCTGATAATTTGGTAAAAGTTTGTTACTGGTTCATAAACTGACTTTATGATGTAGTAGAGAATATAAAAGGAAAATAACAAATAACGCTGACTTAAGTGACAACTGCTGCTGCCGTCTTAAAGAACAAACAAAAGTAAACTTGACCATTGAAACTTCATATATAATTTCATTTTATGCTTAATGTTAGTTTTATGGTTAAGGTTAGCGTTGACAAAAAATGAAATGATTTTTGTTCATAATTATAAAATTAAAAAGAATGTACACGACTAGCAATAAAAATTCAACGAATAGTTTTTGTGTTCTTGGTCTTCCATTATCTGATTTATTTTAAAAAAAAAGTTATTTCATTTGAAGAACTATTTTAATGTTAATGATCCTTTCTTACAACTATAGAAAATGCCAAATGTAATTTGAAGTAATAAACTCTCCCTGTAGCACACCAGATGAAACAGTAGTTTCTTCTACAAAGAGTGACGCAGGTTCGATCCCTGCCAGAAAGCACATTTTCTTGATTAAGATTTCTCGAACGTGCAGGCCGATAGACGTAATACGCACTGTAAAAAAATGGTTTGTTTATGTTTCGGATACGAAACTGAGCAGATATGGTCTTTCGAGAAAAAATATCTCAATGAGGAAGTGTGCTTTCCTTAAAAGGGAGAAATAGAGATTTGCTGAACTGGGACGCTCTTTGTAGCCGAGCGATAAATCATACCTTATAAAACGATGATTTCTCCTACAAAGGGTGCTGTAGATTCGTTTCTACACTTCCTTTAAGATCTCTCGAATGCGCATTCAGATGGACGTAATACAAACTGTATTAAATTAAAAATCCGATGATTGACTTGGCTAGTCTAAAACTGTCCACTTTTTTTTACCCTGATAAAGTCCTTTGTTGTGTTGACAGTATGTTTTGGGTCATTGTTTTGCTGTGTGATAAACTTCCTCCCGATTAGGACATTACAAATTGTTGTGTTGGTTCTGACAGTAAAAGACCATAAGGAAGGCTTCTTCATCAGCCCATCATCCGTTTAATAAACTCGACAAAAACGGAGTTAGATATTATAGACCATAAAATTATAATGGATACCTGCAAGCTACTCAGTGTAGCTACGCAAGTCAACCAGTTAAAGTGCACTTCCAACTGTATTTCCTGGTTTAATAACATTTGAACAAGAGCAATCAAGTGTTTATTAAATACGACATTAAGGACTTATATCCATCTATAACAGAAAAAAGTTATTTGAAGCTTTGCTGTTTGCCAAGGACTTCGTATGTCTAAAGCCTGAACAGACTAAAGTCATTCTATATTGCCGTAAATCAGTATTATTTCATGATGTTGAAGCATGGATCAAGAAATCCAAAGCTGGTAACTTCGATGTTCCCCGAGGATCATTCGACAAGACAGGGGTGTCTGAACTGATGTGAATCTACATTTTGAGTAAAGTAAATAAAATTATCCACATCGACGACCACGGAATATACTGCGATGATGGACTGATGGTGGTGCCGGATAATAAAAGAATGAATGATCCCATCAGAAAAAAAACCGCTCAAGATGTTTAAAAAGCTGGATTTCGACATTACAGTGAAAATCAACGGAGAAGTAGTCCAGTTTTTAGACATAGAGCTAAACCTGTTGACTGAAACTATTTTATCATAGAGCTTTCAGATACATAAATACGACATCCAACCACCCGTCAAATGTAATCAGACATATCCCGTTAGGTGTGCAATGCAGACTATCGAAACATAACATCAGTTATGTTTAGTTACTTTTGTGTATCGTTTTAGTTTCTTTTTGGGTTAATCTCCCTCCGCTTTCATTTCATTCATCCGTAAATTTTAATTGTACATTGTGACGGGTACACACCTGGCCCAGGGTCGAATCCTTTGGTTACGGCGCCAACTGTGACGTCGCTCCTCCTGGTCGCTCCTTCTGGTCCCAAGCGTGCCGCTCCAACCTCTTGGTTAGATGATCACCAGCCTCGCCTTTCCCAACCCGCTTCCAATACCTGGTTGCTAAAGCAACTGTACTGATCTCCGGTCGGTCTACCCACGCTGTGTTTAGATCTTAGACAGACGGGACCAGCAGGGATTGGGCCGTATGCAAGTTGAGTCCGACGGGGGTGGCAAAACACAAGTAAAAGAAAAAAAAACTCACGAGACAAAAAATTACTGATAAAAAAAGGGTGACAACCTTTTATATCTAATGTCCGTTACATAAAGAAAAATTGTTCTCATTCCCGACCCGCTCTGTGGACCATGGCACCAAGCTTCTATCATACAACTTAACGATTTCGAATTGTCTACTCTCCAGAATTGTGTATGTCGGGGTGTGGTTTAGTTCGACACTGGGGCTAATTTCTATCAATCATTCGCAGTTGATTCTTCTCTTCGACTTGAGTTGTATTTCTTCACTTCGATCTGGTTGGGTCGAATTCTGTTCTCGGCTGGGCTTGATTTTAACTTCTTCTTCTTCTTCCGTCCAGTAACTCTTTGGCCTTGTCTTCGACTTGGCTGCAACTTCTCCGCGGCTTTCGAGTAATCTTCTTCTTCGTCGACTTAGATAGAACTTCTCTTGTCTTTGACTTGGGCCGGAAGGATTTCTTGTTTTCGACTTGGGCTGGAAGGATTTCTTGTTTTCGACTTGGGCTGGAAGGATTTCTTGTTTTCGACTTGGGCTGGAAGGATTTCTTGCCGCAACTCAGCCGCAACTCTCTGTCGTCCGAGGTGATCTCTTCTCGCTGCCGTCCGGGTCTGAACTCATTTTTTTGTCGATTGGGGTCCTGCTTTTATTGACGCCGCAGCAAACCGGGGTGGGTCTGTCGGCGTCAGGGCTCTCTCGATAATCCCAAAAGTCGCATTAGTTCTGATTTCCCATTATCGCTATTATTTTTACCCCTACTTCCTCACAGTGCCTCTGGTCCTCTCCATACCCTTTTTCCTGACATTAACCTACCCTTTCCCGACACTGCGGTTCTAGGAGGTAACTTTACATCTTCCTCCACCACTATGGTTATCTCTTCCTCTGGTGGGCATCCCAATGGCGTTCTCTCGCCGTTCACCACCAACACAGTAGGATTAAACTCAATCTGGGCCCTCTGGCTCCGGAGCCAATCTTCTCCCAAGATTGCCTCCGTACACAGGTCGGGGGTTACGTAAAAATTTTGGGTGCTTTTTACTTTCCCAATCCTCACCGGGAGCCTCACCATCCCTTTTATCTTCAGGGGGGCTCTATCTGCTTGCGTGATCTCTATGTCCGCTTCCCGTAACCTTCTCTTCCGTTTCACCCGCCTGTATGTTTCCTCTCTCATCAATGACACAGATGCTCCTGTGTCCACCAGAGCCCTCATCTCCCTACCCCCTATCTCTGCTCTACAGGATAGTTCTTTCTCTTGCGTTAGCGAAGAGAACACTTGAGCTTTCTTCTTCCTGGGTCTCCACCCTTGGGTCAACCCAGCCATGGGTGCCGGTAGTAATAAATCACCTTCATTTTTCTCATGAGGTGGAGTTCTGCGCCCCCTGCACCTGGGCGACCCCGGCCGGACCTCTCCCGGTCTCCCGCGTTCGTTTCTAAGGATACAGTTTCTCTTCAGGTGTCCTGGCCTCCTGCAAAACCAGCACCTTCTTGTTGGACAGCTTGCCGCAAAGTGGCCCGCCCGACCACATGTCCAACATTTTGCTCTTTTCCTTTTCAACTGGGTTGGCCTTGTGTCTATTCCCGGGGGAACCCGTCCTCTATTCAAGCGGTTCGCCCGTCCACTGGTCCAAGTTTTTATTTCTCTTCTTTTTAACTGGGCCACCCTCCCTCTTAATTCCGGGGTGGCCCGCTGGCTTTTCCCTGGGCCGGTCTCTTGGGCTCAGCCTTCTTTGTTAATATCGGTGGGGCACCCTTCCTCAGCCCGCACCACTTGGCCAGGTGTCCTTTCTTACCACACCTGGTGCATCTGTCCTGATCGAAGTCTGGGGGTAACCCCCACTTCGTCGGACATTCCGCCGCCCTGTGGTCCTCGTGCCCACAGGTCCAGCAGACCAGCCCGTATCGACCCGGCGTGGGCTTATAAAAGCCATGCCTGGTCGACCATGCTTTTCTATTGGGGTCCTCCTCCCATAATTCTGCCCGATCCACCTCATCCTTAACCCTCTGATTCCACGCGGGGGGTCTTCCGCCTACCCCCCTCTTTCCAGCCTCCTGACTTGGCATCTGCTTCTTCCCACACCTCTTCACTTTATCCCACACGCCCTGGCTCTCCCTGGCCAGCTCCACCGCTGCCGACAGTCTGAGCGGTCCTTCCTTCAGTACGTCGTGACGAACACGCTCGTCGCTCAGCGCCTCTATATACAGGTCCGCCAGTTGGGCCTGCATAACTGCATTATCCCTGACCACTTCGGGGAATGCCAACGGTGATAGCTTCCCCGCTCGGGTCCCTAATTCTCCCGGGGTTTCATCCCGTAGCTGTGTCAGTTTTAAAAGGGCCCTCATGGCCTCTATGGCCGTACCTTCGTCGGCGAACTCTTTGGTTAGCAGTCTTTTTATCTCTTCCCAAGACAAGCAGGGTTGATTTTCCAAGAGCCCCCTCACGAACTCAGACGCTTTTCCCTTTGTGGCATCGTATGCCAAATACAGGGTTTCTTGGTCCGAAAGCTCGTAGATGATTCGGCTCTTCTCAAGGATTGCCAGCCAGTTTTTAAACTCCTTCCCGCTGCCATCAAATACTGGGACCCTCGGTCTACCTAACAGCTTCCTTAAATCCACTGACAACCCCCGCCTTACTTCCTCTTCACCCCCACTGCTCTATCCGAATCATAGTCCGACATGTCTACAGAGAAAGACAATCTATGCAGCAACAATCGAGGTTGGGAAATAAAATAAGGTGTCCTACCTTGCAGACGATTCTGTTCTTGTTCCTTTCGGTCCCGGTCGTTTTGAGTTCTATTTGAATTTTCTCAGGGTTGATCCTGGTCACTGGCACCAATTGTAACGGGTACACACTTGGCCCAGGGTCGAATCCTGGTCACGGCACCAATTGTGACGGGTACACACCTGGCCCAGGGTCGAATCCTTTGGTTACGGCGCCAACTGTGACGTCGCTCCTCCTGGTCGCTCCTCCTGGTTCCAAGCGTGCCGCTCCAACCTCTTGGTTAGATGATCACCAGCCTCGCCTTTCCCAACCCGCTTCCAATACCTGGTTGCTAAAGCAACTGTACTGATCTCCGGTCTGTCTACCCACGCTGTGTTTTGCCACCCCCGTCGGACTCAACTTGCATACGGCCCAACCCCTGCTGGTCCCGTCTGTCTAAGATCTAAACACAGCGTGGGTAGACAGACCGGAGATCAGTACAGTTGCTTTAGCAACCAGGTATTGGAAGCGGGTTGGGAAAGGCGAGGCTGGTGATCATCTAACCAAGAGGTTGGAGCGGCACGCTTGGAACCAGGAGGAGCGACCAGGAGGAGCGACGTCACAGTTGGCGCCGTAACCAAAGGATTCGACCCTGGGCCAGGTGTGTACCCGTCACACATATATAATCATTATATAATTTTATGGCATGGGGCGCGTTTTGTAGGTCCCCCTTGAGAGGATGCGGTATTTTGGTGTATGGAGGATTGATTGGTGACGGACGAGTTCTTATGGTGAATGTGGAAATTGTAATGTATTAATGGGTCGTGAATCGGATTAGCTAGGTATAAGATAGTTAGTGATGACCAGCCTCAACCCCCCCATTTTGGCCTTTTTTCACAGTAAATATTGAATATATCTAACAAATGATATGTTTCACTTGCATGTCGCTTCATGCATTACGTAATCATAAAGGGTAAACAGCAAACGCCGTTTTTGAAAGTTATCATAATCTGAAAAAAGAATAATATTCTATAATTTTTTCTGATCTTAGTAACGTCCAAATGTAGCTTTCTATGACATGTATTTATTTATTTAAATAAAGAGAGTGTTTAAAGAAATACCAGTGAGAAAAGCCTTAGAACACTGCTTCAGGCAATGCTATAAGAAAATTTCATGACGGTGGACAATTAAAACCAACCTTGCAAATATAAATGTTCTACTTGACATTACAAAACCAGCATCTCTCATTCAACTGGAGAACTTGGCCTCAAGCAGATGGACTTGGAGTCAACATAAGGGATTGCTCATGAAACAAATAACGCTCAGAAGTATGGTTGAATCGCTAGATCACGAAACATTTAGAAAACATTTACATTCATTGAATCCGGACATACCTTCTCTTGCAAGTAAACAAGAAAAACTAACTAAAAATGGTTTGAAAAAAAAAAACAAGCCCAAAACAAAAAACTTTCTAAACATACACACACACATTTATTTAAACAAGATTGACAAGGTACTTCTGGACTTAATGACTGTAAAACTTGTCCAGAAAAGAGAACAATTGTATGTATACAAGAGAAGTATAATAAAAAGTTAAACACAACTATCTTATTAGTTATATCTAACGATGTATTAAAGAAGGATTGCTACCCAAAATACACAACTATATATATATATATATATATATATATATATATATATATATATATATATATATACAGTGTAACCCGGATATAAGAAACCCGGATTTAATAGAAACCCGGATATAAGAGAGATTTTCTCTGGTCCCAAAATAAAGCCATACTTACCTAAACAAAATAGACCAAACCCGGATATAAGATACTTCTTCTCCGGTCCCGACAACTCTCTTATATCCGGGTTACACTGTATATATATATATATATATATATATGAAAATTTCTCCGATTTAACCAGTAGAGAAGACAATATTTTGCTTTGATAAAGTCCACATTGGACGAAACGCGTCAGCAATTACTAGTTTTCCTATTGTCATTTTTATTCATATATATATATATATATATATACACGTTTCATTAAACAATATAGACAAGTGTTGTCTATTTATTTTATGTAAATTTTTTTCGTAACTTCTGATAAGTTTAATAACATTATCGTTGAAAGAAGAAAGAAATTCACAATAGTGATCCATATTATTTAATGGATCATTATTGTGAATTTCTTTCTTCTTTCAACGATAATGTTATTAAACTTATCAGAAGTTACGAAAAAAATTTACATAAAATAAATAGACAACACTTATCTATATTATTTAATGAAACGTGTATGAATGAAAAGATGCTGCCTAAATACACACAATATATATATATATATATATATATATATATATATATATATATATATATATATATATATATATATATATATGTGTGTGGTATTATACAAAACTTCGGAGAATTTGAACAGCCAAATTCCCTGAACTGTTGGCTACCACTTTGTATATGCATTAGGATTGAAATGAAATAGGTTAAATTTCAAATGCATCGGTTCTCCCGTGTGCGTAAAGTGCGTCACGTGGATGTGTGTTCGATTGGAAAAATGGTTATGTAAAGGTAGGTCATGTGATTTGCTCTCGGGGTGTATAAAAAGAATGACTTTATTCATGTTTCACACACAGCTCGAAGTGTCCTACTCATAGGTATGTACATTTCTGCTTTGGCCTCCTGATTTTTCTTATTGTTTTATTCAGATTTCGTTAAGCGGCATGAATATTTATTATTTTTCTTTTTCAAGTTTCTCTAGTTTTTGCTTCTCTTCTTTTTGTTTTTATTTTGCTTTTTTTGCCTTATTTTTTTTCTTGAAGTTTTCCTTTCTTTCCTTCTCTCTCTTATTCATATTCTTTCTCAAAGTTCTTCTATGATTATTATTATTTTCTTTCTCAATTTTTTCTTTCCTTTTCTTCCTCTATTTTTATGAATTTCATCCTTTGCTATTTTTTTTTCTTTCGCTTTCTCAATTTTTATCCACATTTCTTCTTTCTATATCTTCTTTTTCTTCATTTTATGAATATTATTATTATTTTCTTTTTCGAATTTTTTCTTCTTTTATTTTTCTCAATCTACACCTAAGTTCTTTTTCTTTTGTCGATTTCTCGATATTTATTCATACACTGAGGTGCAAATGTTGTGGGCAAACTACGTAAAATGATTAAGAAGTTAAGATTGTTTAGCTGTATGCTTTTATCAGTAGTTTCCGTGGATCTTGAGGATTGCAAAAAATAAGTTGTCGCATTTTCATGGGTGCCTGTAACAGAGGATACACTGCTTTAACCAGCTTGACACTGAAAAAGGCCATGCAAAAGTATTGGGCCAATGAAAGATCCGAGATAATAAGGTAATATGTACATTTCTAAATAGGAATTGTTCCATTTTATTCACATGAGTGTAAGGTGGCTTAGCAAGTCATCTTACGTTAATACTGAACATTGAACATTACCTTACTTTTTACACTAAAATCATGGCTGAAGAATCTGACTTTGAGGGTAAAGATGATTCAATGAAAGATAACCAGGCGTCTGGGATTTTGTAGAAATAGTTTTCAAACCACACAAAAGACGTTTGCTCACGACTGGAAAACTCTTAAATACAAAGTAAACCAAAAATCCACAAACACTAGACAAGGAAAATGAAAGAAATATTGTGAAAGTCTCGACGACAGGCAATCCAAAATCAACATCCGGGCAAGTGAGGAAAGAATGGAGTCTTAACAGTGAGTTTTAAGTTGATACAGTATTACGATAAACAACTTGATTGGAAGTACAGCAGCAAAAAATTAAAAAAAAAAAAAAAAAAAAAAACAAGACAACATTGTTAACAAAAAAGAAAAAAGAAAAACCTCAGATTAGAAGATTGAGGTGGTCGAAAGAACATCTGATGGAAAGTGACAAAAAGTTAGTTTTAGTGATGAATGCAAAATAGATTTACATTCGCATGCAAGAGTATGTAATAAGACCAGTGGGAGAAAGAAACAATGCAAGATATAGACAAAAATACAGTAACATTTGAGAGTGGATAGTAATGGCCTGAAGTCGCATCAAAGGAGGTGGTAGAAAATTGGTAAATTGGTAAACGATGATGGAAATCTAAACAGCAAAATGATATTAGTTTATATGGCTTAATCTTCTGCCAGACTACGAAAAGAAGAAAAATTTTCAGCATGATGTTGCTCCTAGCCTCAGATTACGTGCAACGTAAAAGGTTTACTTGTGGAAGATTGACTTACATAATCTCAGAGTCTGTCTATATTTCTGAGATGAGGTATTATGTTCATTATTTTCACTGTGTCATGTGTCCTCGAGGACATATGGCACAGTGGATAAAGGCGTTGGTTAGATCCAGTGACAGGACCCAAAGTGTGTGAGTTCAATACCCGGTTAAGGCAGTGGAGAACTTTCAGAGGGAAATTAGCAGAAGATAATTGATAACTGACATCCATCAAACATGGCACATGGAACTAGAACAGTCTACCCCAGTGAACGAAATAAAGGGTTCAGTTCGAAATTCCAACCACCTGAAGAAGACCGTATCGTACAACGGCCGAAACGATGAGGACAATAGTCCGAATAATGTAAATAATTTACACAATCTTAACTGAATTATTGTGTTTGAAAGAAAAGAAACAAGTGCTCTAGCAAAAAGCACACAATCTCCAAGAGTTTTGGAGAATACTGCCAAAAACTAATGCTGAAACATTCTCAATGAGAAAATCTGGATCACTTTTCATCCGATGCCACCTCGAACTGAGGTAATTATTTGAGCCGAAGGCAGCAACATTAATTATTAACTCCATATTTTCACGTTTTGTACTTTCTGTAATAATAAACATCACTTTTTGCAACAAAAAATCCTTTTTAACTCAAGAAAAAGCTCAGTATTTTTGCCCGACCTTTTTTCAGCATCATGATGTTTCATATGCTCTATTATTCACCATAAATTATTATAAAAATTCAAGTAACTTGTTTTTTGACGCACTTATTAAAATTAATAAAATAATTAATTCACCAAGGTGGCCCAAATATTTTACACATATACCATTGTCTTTCTTCTTTCTATATCTTCTTGTTCTTGTCAATGGCTTTATTGTTTATTTACACATTTGCCTCTTTCTTTCTAAAACTTCCCTCGTTTTATTTATTTTATTTGCAGTTGACTTATATCCTTATCTATGTTGTTACTGCCACGATGTTTCGGCCGTTTAAGGCTCCGAGTATTAGCTCCAGGATTGTTCTAGTGTAGAGCATTAAACATTGATTCATGAGCATTGGTTTGTGAGCTTGATAGCATAGTATTGGTGAATTCAATGCTTATACCGGGAAGTACAGACTCAACATCATTGGAAACAGGTCTAGTAATAACTGATATTCATTGATATATCTCTATACATCGGGAAGACATCCCTAGAGATATTTCTAGGCCAGGACAGCGGGACGAGAACAATATATATCCATAGAATAAAATAATAGTTCAATTTCCTGAAGATTACACGGAGCGACAAACACCTGAAGAAGTGATAGCAACAACAACAACAACGATAAGGAATTTGTTCGACTTTAAATAATGTAAATGACAATAAATGCTGTTTCTCTTTACAGGTGTCATTCATTCTCTTCGATTTTGAATTGATTTTTGAAAATATAAATTCGTAAAATGGAAACCATGAATAATAATCTTAAAGAGAACGACTCTGAAATGTACGATTTAATGGCGAAAGAAAAACTCCGGCAGAAACAAGGTCTTAATCTTATTGCAGCAGAAAATTATACAAGCAAAGCCGTTCTGCAAGCCCTTGGTTCATGCCTAGGAAACAAATACTCCAAAGGAAGACCTGGGGACAGGTAAGTAATGGAAACCTCTTTGTTTGTTTAGGAAGATTTAATTAACACATTAATGATCATCGTTAAATTGGGTAACCATTATAAAAATGAAATTAAAATCCGTTATTAATTATGTGTTTCTAAAAGTTTTTAGAAATCCAATATTAATTTTCGATTTTTAAATATAATCTATTTCTATCCATACTCGGTAAATAGGGTGGTGAGCATTAATGGCTAAAATCTTTTTCGTACTGTTCCATACGAGAACGAATGGCTTAAAAAGACAATATCTTATATTAAATTTACCACAGGTTCATGTAATTTAAAAATGAAATGACTTCTTTACATACGCGCGCGCGTATACAGATATATATATATATATATATATATATATATATATATATATATATATATATATATTATGAAATGGATTAAATTCGAGAATTGTATTTAATATATTTTCTGTTTATACGATAAATTGTATCAAAATAATGTTTAAACAGAAAATATATTTTATATATATATATATATATATATATATATATATATATATATATATATATTAGGATAGAAAATGTTTTCTCAGGATATTAGGATAGAAAATGTTTCTTTAATTTTCTGGTTAAGTGCTTTCGAGTGATGTGAGAATCGAGAAACGCTCGATTATCTTGAGAGATTTATCCATTTAATTAAATATTGCTTGCTTACATTAGTTTTTTTAATCTCTCTCCCTCGCTCTCTCTCTCTCTCTCTCTCTCGCTCTCTATCTATCTATGGGCATGACAATAAATTTTAAACGACCAACTCAAATCTATCTATCTATCTATCTATCTATCTATCTATCTATCTATCTATCTATCTTGTGTGTGTGTGCGTGTTTACCATCGCTTTGCCCATCAAAACTCACCCACTCCCTCTTCCTTTCTCTCTCTCTCTCTTTCATACACATATTAATATATGTGTATGAAAGAGATATATCTTTATTGAGATCAACGAACATTCTCTGGCTACTTAATTTGAATATAGACAGTCGAATATCAAAATCAAATTTATATGGAAATTATCCAAATTTCATAATGTTTCTGATCGAGTCCTAATATTATCTTTTGCACGGGAGAATGATTTTATTAATTTCATGTTTGTTTTTTTAAAAACGTTCTAATTCTCATCAAAATATACGTGTATCGAATGCAAGTGACATCATGGGTAAAACGGATTATAACTGTATGTAAGGGATATCATCATCATCATCATCATCATCATCATCATCATCATCATCATCATCATCAATCCTATGACTGGGTGTATTTGCGTGGTCCCTGCGTAACTGATCCCCTGACTACCTCCCGCCAAATTTATCGGTTGAGTCTCTGCAAATGATTTTCTAGTCCAGTCATTGCGTTCTCAGTCCATTTTTCCTCTGTTTGCCGCTTCTTATTTTACCCCAAAATAGAGATATTTGGCATTCATTGATCGAGTAGTCAGTGCTACTTTTGGTTAAAATTTATAAAATCTTTCTATTAAAACTCAGGAAAATACTTTTTTCAAGCCCAGTAACTGTTATCGCTCTTTCCAGTATTGATGGGGGTTTCCTTCCTAACCTTTTGTTTGAAGTAGTCTGGAAAGTCATCATTTTGATCGCATTATTTTCTCTTCGAGTTACACGTGCTATCCACTTTAATTATTGCTGTCGTTGAAAGTCCTCAATGTTATCTTCGTTTGTGGTTCTGTGTTGTCAGTCCATGAAGTTCGAAGAAAGATGATTCTTGCTAAGACGTACATGATTCACTGGCTCGAAGCCATTTTTAATCACTGATTTGAGAAAGCCGTTGTATACAGCTGACATTTTAGATATTTTTGAAACGACTTTGGTGCCATATATTGCATCTATATAAATGTCTCGATATGACATGCTTATTTATGAACAAGACTTTTTCTTTTTGGGTTGGTGTTTTAGTTTTGTAGCAACTTGCGGTGGTGTTCAAAACTACTTATAGCACAACATATTCTGTTCAATTTCATTTTTCTCCTATTTTAGATGTGTAATAACTGATCAATAACCCGAGGTAGTATTTACTAATTCCAGATTCTGAATTTTTCATAATGGATTCAGGGAACGTGTCACTCCTGCTTCAATTCGAATTCCAAATCATAGTTTGTGTCTTGGAAATGTTTATATTGTCTTATTTCTAGGTAGATGATGTTGATTTTTGTTCAAGATCATTCTTATCCCAACTATAAGCACCTATGTCATCGGCATAGACCCCATTCATCATTCATACACTGACTTCGGAAGGGAAAGCAGGGACGCTGTTTTCTATTAGTAAATTTGTTTGGATGTCATATGGAATGCTTAAATGAGCAGTGCCCATCTCTTCACATCAGTGCTTGTATATGCAGAGAGCATAGTCTAGCAAAAGGTTAAATCGACTGGTGTTCTCATTTTCTTCTTGTCGTACTACAGATGAGGTTTGAAATGTTTCGGCATTGGGATGTCCACCAAACATGTACAACTTCGTAGAGCGATAGAGTCCCTCTATCAGATCTTGACATTCAGTGGAGTCATTGCTTGGAAGACGGTTTGTAATGAATGAGTCGAGAAAGTTATATACTGCTGTGAAGTCGACAAAGCAGGTATACAATTTTCTATTGGAGAGGCAAACAATCTTCTGATATTGTTTGATGACATATATATTATCTTAAATCTCTGACTAGAACGAAAACGAAATTGGGTTGTAAGGAGAATGATGAAAACCTACTTTATACAATGTTCATTAGTATATTTCATCATAATGGATGCAATTGAAATACATTTGTATGTGTGAGAATCTTGAGGATTACCTTTTTGTTTCCATAGAGCATTAATGCTCGATTT
This sequence comes from Acanthosepion lycidas, assembly GCA_963932145.1. Classification (NCBI taxonomy): domain Eukaryota; kingdom Metazoa; phylum Mollusca; class Cephalopoda; order Sepiida; family Sepiidae; genus Acanthosepion; species Acanthosepion lycidas. Next base: position 64,482,769 of record OZ010590.1, on the reverse strand, counting down.
ATCCGACTGCTTTTGGAACGATTCTGCTTCCAGAACTTGTTTTTAAATTCGAAAAGAATGTATGTTATTTTCGTAAATTCAGAATCAATATCAAGTTCTGCTTTATTATTCTTTAGAGTTTTTATTGTTTTTTTTTTACTTCCTCATTACTATGATCGTTGCTGTTTACGTTTAGAGACAGACTTTGTAATGCTGGGATATATATTAGTGTAGATTATATTTCCGCAAGCATACTCATGTTAGTGTTGTCAGGGCTGAAATGTAAGGCGAGTGTTTTCTGAGACCAGGACATTTCTTCTGATTTTAGCTTCGATTGCATGAGGGTATCGTGATTTTCTTTTAATTCTCGCCACATTTCAACACATAATATATGCCATTTAACATCATTAATTTTGTTTCCATTTTTCCGAAGATTTTTGTTTCTCAGAGCATTAACTATATTTTATGACAGAAAAATGAAAAACAAATGACAAAACGAAAAAACAAGAAAATCTCCTATGTGACACGTTTTGTGCCGTACACACACACAACTCTCTGATATATATATATATATATATATATATATATATATATATATATATGTGTGTGTGTGTGTGTGTGCGTGTGTTAACTCAAAATGCCGTCGTCTACACAAATCTACGCCAAAGGATTCAATTTTCTGTAGAGAGATAAGCGAAGCAGCTAGAAATCACACATGTACATAAATCTACAAACATTTTAAATAAGTCTGTTTCCTGGGAAACATCCACAAAGCTCAACTTAAACTCATCTATTTACACTATTTACATTGTTCAGACAGTTATCCCCAACTTTGTTGTCAGATTCACGGTGATTCGGTCGTTGTACGTGTGGAATACCACAGTATTTCCACCTCCTTTTGACGCGCGCGCGAGTTGTTCCATCCCTTCCTCTCACTTTCAGCTAATAATAGCAGTAAACGTTTTCGCCAGTAAGCGAGCTGACTGCTGCTGATACTTAACAGAATTTGAATTTTTTCCCGCGCGTTTTTCTGACGTCACGGACGACCAGTGTTTCGAAATTTCAGTTGCTCCTCGAATTCTCAAGCTATGAGGACAACTCATTTATTCCGTGCTTTTAACCCATAAACGAGCCGGAATATCTTAATCAATCCTTCAACATGTGTGTTCAATACTTTTCTTCGAACAACCAGTTCGAACCTTCCTCTGTTTTTAAACTAGAGAGCGTTGAGCCCCGCACACTTTTACATTGTTTTTTTTTTATCTCTTCTTGATGCAAACGACTCGTCTGACCTTTCCTCCGTTTTCTACTCGAAAATGTCGAGACAGCTGCACTGTCGGCGATACATTATTTCCAAGACTAATTTCTCGACCTAATGTGAACATGTATATCCTATATCCGCTAGAAAATGTAGAGACAGATACACTGTCGTTACCATACATTTTTTCCCCAAGACTAACTTTTCGTCTTGAAGCGAACAACTTTCGAACTTTCCTTTACTCACTACCAGAGTTCTACAACACGGTCGCCTCACGCTTTTCCAAGACTAATTCCTCGTCTTGATGCGAGTAGAGACAGTACACTGTCGTTATCATACATTTTTTCCCAAGACTAACTTTTCGTCTTGAAGCGAACAATTTTCGAGCTTTCCTCTACTCACTACCAGAACTCTACAATACGGTCGTCTCACACCTTTTCCGATGACTAATTTCTTGTCCGGAGGCGAACCTCTTGTTCGAGCCTGCCTTCGTACATGACCAGAGAACTTGAAACCTGCGACCACGAAGAATGAGAACTTCTCATATTTCTTTGAACTCTAACCATTATGAACCAGTACCTTAAAAATATCACATTACACACACCTTACAATAATTCGCAGTGAGTATTTCTATTCCTTGTTGCATTCACGTTCATTATGATCCAAGCAGACATCCTTCCAGAACTTTCCTTCTGATGAACTTTTTGTCACTGCTTTATCGTTCCTTTTGCAAGTTTCAGTAATTCTACCAATTGTCTCCACTCACGAGACTAAATACTTGTTAATCATAAATAATAAATTTTATATTTGTGTGTTTCATCAGACTTGCTTCAGTCCTTCCTCTTGTCTACCCTTTTTCTCATGCACGTGATAAGCGACCTTATTCCTCTTTCCTCACCTACGAAATTGGGATATTTAGAAAGAAAAGATCACGCTATATACGTTTGTATGTTTTTCTTTTTTTTACTTTGTTTGTGGGTCCGGTAGTTGTGTGTAGTATCTGGCACAAGGCCATCTTTTTGCAGGCCGGAACTGCATCGTCACAGGACCCGCAACATACGCTCCGGCCTTCTCCAGATGTATAGAGTTTCGTTCGAATCCTTTATTTTGTCCACCGGGTAGATTGTTCTAGTTCCACGTGCTATGCCTCTTCTGGATATCTCAGTTCCAGTTATCTCCCTTTAAATCAACTCTCTAACTTTTTGTTCATCTCTGCTGTTGGGAACACACAACATTTGAAAATTTTACCAACATTATTGAAAGTTTATTAACTATATATATTGTGAATACTTACTAAAATTTAGACCATGAGATACGATTTTCAAAAGGGGCATGACAATTCATAAGCAATATTCTTTTTAAATAAGAGTCATTTTTGAGAATCCATTGTACTAATTAAGCGGCATGCTTTAATTTTTATAATAAATGACAAATCCTATGCATTTATGAAAAAAATCATTTAGTGCTATTTACGTACGAATTATATCTTGAATGACGTCTTCATCTTGTTTTTGGATGCGTATACGAGTTACATGAGAATAAATTTATGACATGTTTTGGAAAACTATTATTAAGTTGTGGCAAACGCGCATTAGTATAGACATAAAAGAGCCCTCAGATCGCACGCGGACATGTTTATCAACACTAGTTACATCCGGGTTTTTCCTGTTATCAGCAGGACAGTTTGGCATATCTAGCTAGATACATGTCTCTCTGCAACTGGTCAAGATCATGCCAATAAAAGCTGAAGAAAAATCAACAGTCGGCAAGACACAGTGTCTTATGAAGTCCGTCAAGTTGGCATTCTTGTTTCTCAAGTTGCTATGGTTTCCGAGGAAGTCTTATTTTTTGTTACCTCCCGTGTCTTTACTCTCTCTCCCTGTTATCGCCGTAGTTGTTGAAAGAGCAATCGGTTAGGTATTTCCGCCCAATCTCAACAGACTCTTTGCTTACATTGTTACATAAATGTTTGTTTTATATTGTATCAGATTCACAATAAAATTGCTATTAAACAACTGATGTTGGCAAAGCTTTTGGATATATTTCTATGTAGATAAGCAATATATGATGTGAATTTCAACTTATTCACTCTGAATGTCTTTTAGTCATGTTTATTGTTTCTATGAAAGATTCAACCTCTTGATCAGCCACCAGCTTCATTCAGTGTAGCATTACATTTGTCCCTAAAAATTACTGGTTTAGAAATAATTTTCATTTGGTTCTTCGCCCAACTTAAAGATTTCTCTTTCCGATGTTTACTTGGGGGTAGTAATTTGTTTACTTTCATGACTTTAGCGAAAGTTATGCTAATTCAATAGTAAATTTATAGTTCATTATAATTCAAAAACCACTTTATGTAAGGTGCATAACATAAAACCATCATAATACGTTTGGTAGATTCGTTTTCCGCTGTCGTCAAGCTCTATGAAACCGTTCAAAACACGACTTCACTTATACGTTAAGCGGATGTTTGAATTTGAATCGGAACGTTCTAAAAAACGTCTTTAATGTCACTTGGCTAAATAAGTCTACATGACAAATTTATTGAAAAATGGTCCAAGATATTTGGGGCTTCAGTGAGAAAATATCGGAAAAAGCTGATTTTTATGATAAAAGTAGATTTATTCTGTGTTAATTGTACATCTTTTCAGGTATTATGGTGGCAACGAATTTATCGATCTTATAGAGCTTCTGTGCGAAAAGCGGGCTCTGGAGACTTTTCGCCTGTCTCCGGACAAATGGGGTGTAAATGTACAACCGCTGTCTGGTTCTCCAGCCAACCTTGCCGTCTACACGGCTGTTGTCGGGCCTCACGGTCGTCTTATGGGATTGGACGTTCCCGATGGTGGTCATCTGACACACGGCTTCATAAACTTAAAAAAGAAAATGTCGTCGTCTTCGATTTTCTTTGAATCCTTGCCCTACAAAGTCAACCAGAAAACTGGATTCATTGACTATGACCGTTTGGAACAAAACGCTCGACTTTTTAAGCCGGAGCTGATCATAGCAGGTTTGTATTTTTTAAAAATATTTTCTGAATTTTCTGAATGAATCCTTTGTTTTCAGTGACAGTTCCTATAATTTCAATTTTTGCGGAGTTTTTATTTCGTCTTATTTTGTCGTTTTATTGCAGCCCTCGGGTCATTTTTTATATTCTACGACCGTTTAATAAGCGGTATGGATTTGAAATAAAAATGTAGGTTCGACGTGATTTCAATTCGCATCTTATATTAGGTTGGTGCAAAAATAATGACGTAATAATGTCGTTTTTTGACGTTAAAAATACGTCAAAAAATGACATTATTACGTCATTATTTTTGCACCAACCTAATATCTTTGAGAGCACGTCTGACACCTTTTAATCTGGTGTTTACTTAATGGTCGTAGAATGTATAAAATCATTGCAAATGTTCCTGCCCGATTAGAAAATTAAAAAATTTTTTTACATACTCACAAAAAACATTTATTACTCAAGTACATTATCTCCATTGTTTTTAACAACTGTCTCCCATCGTTCTACAAACTTGATGCTATATTCGTAGAAATTCGTGTTTTTCGTTGGAAGAAGGTTGTAAGGTAGATTTTGACTAAATGTAATTTTTCGACTATCTCTCTCTCTCTCTCTCTCTCTCTCTCTATATATATATATATATATATATATATATATATATATATTATGAAATGGATTAAGTCCGATAATTATTTTAATATATTTTCTGTTTATACGATATTTTTATAGATACAAATATTTAAGTAAATGCTCTGTTTATAATAAACAGTATTAACCACATTTACCGGCTTGAATGTCCGAGAATTTTCATAGGGAATATGTGTCCTCCGACAGGAATCGAACCTATATCCTACACGGAACCGTGCTATACTATTTAGCTACAGAGTAAGTGCCTGGTTAGTCAAATTACTGTTTTTAAACAACAAATTTTCCATGATTTTTCTCGAACACTCATAGCACGTCAGGCTATAAAACGGTTCTGTGTAGGATACACGTTCGATTCCTGTCGGAGGACACATATTCTCTATGAAATTTCTCGGACATTCAAGCCGGTAAATGTGGTTAATACTGTTTATTATAAACAGAGCATTTACTTAAATATTTGTATCTATAAAATTAACATTAACAGTATATATATATATATATATATATTATCCAAGCATTCGAAGAATTTGAACATCACATCATGTGTATGTGTTAAAATCATTTTTATGGCCAAATATTCCGTAGAACTTTACTGACTCACAATGGATTCTATTTAGAAAGGACAGCAGCAAATGCCTGTATTACATTTCGTTTCCGAACTGTTCAAATTAACTGCAATTTTCAGTAGCAAAGGCGGTGATGAAAGGTTGTCAGCCCAATCAAGATCCCTTATATCCCATGAATTATGAAGGTTTGGTCAGATTTTGGGAATCTGGTTGAACAGAGAACTTTTTAACACTCTTCGAATCTATCTATCTATCTATCTATCTATCTATCTATCTATCTGTTTATGTGTGTGCAAAGATTTTTATGTGTTTGACTAATCTTTTTTTTTCAGGGGCTAGCAGTTATCCCCGCCATTTGGATTATGCTCGTTTCCGTAAAATAGCCGATGAAGTAGATTGTCTTCTAATGGCAGACATGGCACATATCAGTGGTCTTGTTGCAGCTGGGGTTGTTCCAAGCCCCTTTGATCATTGTGATATTGTTACTACCACCACTCATAAATCCTTGAGAGGACCCAGGGCTGGAATAATTTTTTACAGAAAGGGTATGCTTCTTTCTCTCTCTTCTTTATTTATTTTTAATTTGGCCCTCATAGAAAATATCCGTTGAAATATAACTAGCGTAATTCTCTGTAAATTCATACCGAAAAAAGATACCCCACCACCAAAAAAAAAACAAACAAAAAAAAAAAAAACAAGCAAACTCAAAAGTAAAACTATTTTTTTGCTGTCGGTACCCGCTCGCATCTGGGATTGCCACCATTTTTTTTTTATTATTGTTGGTGCTAAAAATAAATATTTGAGAGATAAATAATAAAGGAAGAAATTCATTACTGAACAAACAAACAAAAAAAAAAAACAAAAAAAAAACAATAAAAACGTTACGACTTGAAATGTTTTTCCTACTTGAAAATACGTCCTCATCTAAAAAACATGTTACGTTACTACAATCAATAAATAAGAAAAGGATGACACAGAATAAAATTATTGGCAAATATATATTTAAAAAAAATGTTTGAATAATAACTAATAGGTGAAGAAATCGACGATACTGAAGTAATAGTCAATGATAAACAAAACAAACATTACGGCGCGAAATGCATTTCCTACAATTTTGAAAATGGCGTCTTCTTTCATAAAAAGGAGAAATGTCACGCATAAATATAAATATAGAATTATTCATGTCAGTGTAAAAAAATGCAATGCATTAAATGTTCCTAATATAACAATTCCTAGTGATAACAGACTTTCTTAATAAAGTAGTTAACTTGCTAAAAGAAAACACTTATTCAAAAAACAAATCGACTTAAAAATCATTTTAATAATGAAATGTTCTAAATACATAATAATATAACAAAATTATAATAAAAAAGAAAAATATAATAAGAAAATGGATAATTAAAAACTTCCCTTTTTTATAACATTACTTTCTTTGACTAATGAAAATATTCGTTTGTTCACTCAGACATCAGCGTCTATAATAATAATAATAATAATAATAATAATAATAATAATAATAATAATAATACGTGAAAATGTTGGCAACATTGTTTTCCGTTACTGTCGGGAAACCGTTCTACACATGTCACTCATACGATACGCGTATATTTTTTGTTCCAAAAATGCCATCATTTAGCCAGCAAAAGCTAGTCTACAATACTGAAAAGATCGACTTCTTGATAATGATTAAGACGCTATACAAATTATATATTTTGGACAATACAAATTATATATTTTGGACAATTTCAAATTATATATTTTGGACAATTTCAAATTTCCACAAATATCCACAATTTTGAATCGGATGTACAAATTTAATCGAAATTAGGAAAAATACAGTAAATATTAAACAGACAGACGTTGTCTGTTGCATTTAACAAAAGGTGTTTAAATGAATTCTTACTATCTACACACACACGCACACATAAGTAATTACTCAGCACCGACAACTTGTGACCGATATGTAGTAAATCTACATAAAAAAAGAATAAAATATTTTGCATTTTATGCATAGTAATTAGAGTAACCTTCATAATTTTGTTGGTTTAGGTGCATATTGTGGCACAGAAAGAAAATGTAGCTGCTGATCTATTTTATTCAGATTAGTCACTGCCTATCTTGCCTACCAAGAGGGCACGATCATGATATATATATATATATATATATATATATATATATATATATATATATATATATATATGTATATATGTATATTGAAAAAATGGATTAAAATCGACAAAATGATTAAATAAGCAACAAATAATAAAACCTTTATAATTTTTTATAAATATATGATGAAAAGCTCTATCCTCGATATTAATCACTAAAGAATATAGCATATTTTAAACAATATAATTATATATGTGTGTGCCTTTGTGTTTACCTACCTACGCGGGTCCCACCAGGTCATAAATAGTCCATGTAGAGACAAATTAAATGGCAATTATAATTTTTGAAATGTCTACTGCTGATAATTCTTGCCAATAACTTAGTTGTAAGTCATTCTATTCTTGGACGGTTCAAGAAGTTTTCAGGAAACCTATAATATTTATAAACAATGCATGGCGACTGGCAGTTTCACACCTTAAACAATCATCAGATAGTTCGTGTCTACATATCCTCTATCATCGCTATTATGCACTCTTCCCCCATAAATATAACAAATTTTAAACAACGTGTTTACATTGATGTGCTAAAAGTCAGGGGATATCAGCAAAGGTTATGATAGGTGGTGCCATTGTACATTGACGTCATGGAAATGCCCTGACCTATATCAGCTGTGTTTTGACATTTGGTGATTCTGTACATGACAACTCTGAATTATTAATTTTAACATGTCATAACATTAGATGTCAGACAAACAGGACATTCTATTTCTTAAATTGTGGGCAATTTTGACATCCCTCAATCTATGTTGTCACGTGCGTAGCCGGAATACCTGATGGATGTGTTACCGTACATCATAGACAGTCGTGAATGATATGCAAGACTATTTTACGAAGATTCTGTTGTTGTCTTTATAAACATTTTAATATATTTTTTATTGTTTTATTCCTTCAGGTGTAAAGAAAGTGCAGAAAGATGGGACCAAAGTTATATTTGATCTGGAGGGAAAAATAAATGAAGGTGTTTTCCCGGGTATTCAGGGTGGACCCCATAACCACCAAATTGCAGGTGAGGCGTTTTGTGGATAGCATATTTTGGAGTTAGCGTTAGGAAACAAAGTGTCGTCAATGAAGCACTTGCTCATCTTGCTAGAGAAAGTGTTTTTGAATAGCAACTGTTTGAATTCGGTTCTCATTGAGCGTTCAGTAAATATGACCATGTTCCAGACTAGGTTTTATTTAAATAATTCTAATTAAAAATATGTAAAGAAAATAGAAATTTATAAATTATGACGACCGTTTTTTGATACATCGATCACTAATTAATGGTTATGTCTAGTTCTGTGGTGAACGCACGTAAGTACATACGCAATAATAGCACCGAATCGCGTGTGGACATGTCTGTCAAAATCAATTACATACAGGTTTTCCCGTTAGCAGCTGAACAACTTGGCATATTCATATACGGGCCTCTCTGCAACTTGTCTGGATTTTTGTCAACTGTCTCCTGTCAATAAAAGCGACGGGAAAACCAGCAGTCAGTAAGACTCAGTGTCTTGTGAAGTAAGTCCAGTGGGCATTTTCGTCCTAAAGTTATTGTGCCTTCTGAAGCAGTGTCATTTTGTTACTTCCCGTCTCTTTCCTTTCTCTGCCTATTACCCCGATATTTATTAAAACTGTTTTAATTATGTACACTATTATGTTTCTATGTAAAACCTTTAAGCTTTTCTATCATATGATTAGAGTGTAGTATCTACTCGATATTAGATTCGTCTGGGTTATAATTAGTTACGTTGACGAAGAAACCTGCATAATGGTATTAAGCAAGAAGGAATTTGGAAAAATGAAGGAAAAGAGAAGTGGGGGGGGGAAGTTAGATGGAATTTCCTCGTCAGAAATCAAAGCCTTTTCTCTATTATTCCGATAAATAGAACATCAGGATTTAAAAATCGTGTTTTATTTATATTTTTAATACGAGCAATGACAACGTGGGGGTCGTTAACACATCGACGACGTTTTTTTAACTTATAACTCCTCACCAAAAATTTCGAGTTCATGCCTGCGTTTATTGCTGCAATAAAAAAAATGAGACGGGTAAAATTATGGTAAAAATGTGGATACCGGAAATAATTTGTGAAATCCTGTTCCCAGTTATTTAAATTAAATGTGACCAAAAAGTGACGATTTTCAAATAGGGTATGATTTTCAAATGATTCAATAAACACAAAGTTCAACTCTAAAAGCTGCATTTCTGCATAGAGTAGATTTAGATCTATCAGTTTCTACATTTAGCTGCATCTAAAAGTTGTATTTTTACAGGAAAGCCTGACCTACGTCGAGCAGGTCTTCAGCCAGTTAACAACAATAGGAAATACTCCATTAACCTTTGATATAATTCCTTTACCTTTAAAGCTTCAGACAATGAAGAGAATATTCCAATTTAATTTATTTTTAAAAGATTATTTTGCTTTCATTTTCCAGCAATAGCTGTAGCATTGAAACAAGCCCAAACAGCTGAATATAAAATTTATCAATCCCAAATTCTGACGAATGCGAGGGTGTTGGGTAACGAACTCTTAACTTTGGGATACACGTTATCTTCAGGTAAGAACTCGTTCATCTATTTATCGAGCAGGAATTACGGCTTTTTTACGGAATAAGAAATAAAGTCGTTCATATATGAAATAATGTGAATTCATTGATCAAAAATGTCTCACTAATACAGTGAATTCAATCCTTACGAAGCGCAACAAATTTATTGCTCCATGCCAGACTACAGAAAATTTAGTAAATCCCTAGAAATACCTCTCATAGCGTGATAACTAGTATTCTTATCTTGTAAGTTAGTTTGCAGCACATTTGAGTTCGATATTTTTGGATACGTTATATATGTGCTTTTGTTTCATACTAAACTAAGTAATATCGATAAATTCAGTAATAATAATAATGATCAAACAAATTCAAATGCTCTTCAGCAGCGTTATTAGGGTACAGTAAATCCTTCGTTAATTCATAACTGTTGCTGGTCACCACCCATCAAAATGAATCACTTTCGATATTCGTTAGTATACTGTAAATCTTTAAAGCTTTAAATAAATAAAAAATCAAACATCGAGCATTAATTGCCGCCATTTGCACAATGGTTGTGTGTTTCAGCTCTGAACAGTCGTTCGTTATTTTGAATTGTGACAACAAAATACAAGATTCACTATTTTATTTCCTTGCAAACAGGAACCTATTTTCCTGCAATCAATTAATTTTAAGTTTTTACTAACATAGTCATACCAGGTGAGTCGCAATTCACACATACACCTGATTATTTATTCCAAAATTTAACTGGGGATATCAGGACTGCTGTTGCGGAGGAGGAAGTAGGTAACCTGGAAAGTAGAACTGTTGTGGATGTTAATTCCTTCGCCCCCTCGGCAAGCGTAAATGCAAGTAAATGAAATACGTTGAGTATGGGCAAATAAATATATAATTTATTTACATATATACAAAACTAGTAACTTTCAACAGGGAAGAGGAATGGTGAAATTAGAAGTGAAGTAGACATTGGTAATAGCTGTCATTGTCGGTGGCGTTTCTCTCTCTCAGTGTGTCGGCGTTGACATCAACGTTGGTTTGTGTCACGTCCCTTTCACAGCTTGGCGGTGTTAACGTCAAACGCTGGTCTGTTTCATGTCTGTTTGAATTTGAGAATATATAGCCGTCAATCGGCTCTAAATTAAAGTTTTGTTTTTGGATTGGGAGTGGCTTTGACTTGTCAATATATTGTTCATTTTATTTTGGTTAAAGCGGATGTATGCCTGGAGCCTATGTGCAGAAAACATATTTATGCAGTATGTTTGAGTAATCGAGCGGTTTGTGTAGAAAATGTAAGAGGCACGACAGTGCGTATTAAAATCACTGGACACGTAATCTCTTTTTTCTCTGTATTTTCGTCTTTTTAGGAGGTACCGACAATCATTTGGTCTTATTAGATCTGCGATCTCTCGATCTTGACGGTGTCCGCTGCGAGAAGGTGTTGGAACTAATAAATATTTCAACTAACAAATGTGCTTATCCGACGGATGAAGACGCCTTGAAACCAAGTGGCCTTCGTTTGGGAACTCCAGCCCTCACATCTCGTCAAATGAAAGAAGAAGACATCAGAAAAGTGTCTCAATTCATTCACCAAGGTTGTTTTTTTTTCTTCTTCAAACTTAGGCCTCTCGATACCCAAATAGAGTTTTTGAAATAGTTTTTAACAAGTTTAATCACAACAATATAAAAATAATACCTTGGTATTAAAGCTAAATATAAATAAAAACAAAACCTGTTTCAGAATAGATAAAATATAGCGTATACTAGAAATTTAAATACGTACCTATAAAATTTGCTAGATTTGTATAAAAAATTCTAACTAGTTACTTAAAACTAAAAGTAAAACCCAATCTTATACAGTTTAAAAAGACTGGACTAAATCAAGGGAAACAACTCAAGTAAAAAATTTTCTCATAAATATGAATTTATTAGTCAAAATAACTGTTTAGATTGGGCGCCTAATTTTTGTAATATTGCTCCCCCAAATCATCTTGCTTCTGTGAAAAATCGTCTTCCAAGTTATTGCTAAAGTGGAGTTTGATACAGACGAGATTCTCAAAAAAATTTATCAGCGTATTGTTTTAACACAACTGAGTTATTCCCCGTAGGAGTAGCTGTTCTAGACCTTTGGAACTCGAACCCAATAAATGAAGCTTGGTACTCAGCGTCTCCCATTTACACCTCTATGGCAGTAACTTTCGTGGAGGGCACCATACAATTTCTAGGTGACCATCAGGTGTGCGTTAATTACCTCACATAAAATACCTTGTGTCAAATTTGTCTACGAAGAGTAGCAAATAAATAAATTCCTATCAGTCAAACATTCAGACTGAATTTTCGATAAATAAATTTAGGTACATTCAATAATTCGCTGAAAAAAAAACAGCATAGACTTATGAAAAAAGGCCCCAGACTTAATAAAAACACAGTTTCATCGCCAAAAGTTTATGTTATTATGTTTAAGTTTTGTAATTTTTTAATTAAATACAGTAGACTTCGAAGAATCATCGATTTTTTTTTGTAAATCAAGGAACGTTTTTATCCCAAATTTAGCTCTGAATTGTAAAATACAAAAGTAAAACCCAATAAAACTAAGACATTATTTAATTAGAAAACCGTTTAATGGCTTTTATGAATAAAATATGTTAAGGACATTAATGTCTAAAGCCAAAATTGAAAATGAATTTTTATAAGAATTGTCTATTCTATTTTTTTAGGCATCAAAGTGGCGAAAGAAGTGGCTTCTAAATCTCAGCCGTCTATTTCTGCTTTTATGAACGTGCTTGGAAATGACTCTGCCATACAACAAAGACTGAAATCTTTAAAAGAAGAAGTAAAGAATTTTGCTGAGAGCTTTCCTTTGCCCGGATTTGATGACATTTAACGCAATATTTGTTTGCTTCCTCATAAATTTTTGTAGCATTAACAAATATAGACAAAAAAGTTAATCAATTTATCAAGGGTGACAGGTTTTTATTAACCAAATAATTTACACCATTAAAATCCTGGAATAATTTCATGCTGTGTTGTTTTTTCTTTTCTATTTTGTCTTTCTTTCTTTCTTTCTTTCTTTCTTTCTATCCATCTTAAAAAGAAAGAATAAGAGAAGAAATTAAGGGAGGTTACGCGTAGAAAAATGATACAAAAAATGAATTCCCGTTTGACGTTTAAATCTTTGTAACAAGGGAAATAACTCTAATGTCATTATGACGAAAAGTAGATTGCTTAGTCATTTTCTAAGGTTCACTTAGTATAGGATTTTTTATAAGGTAAAAAAACCTACGAAAAAGTGTATCGTAGTACAAACAAATGTTTGAGGTAACGTTGATGTAAAGTCAAAGCACACGACAATGACAGACGACACGAGCCGAGTTTTAAAAAAGAGAAATACTTTAAATTTATTGAATACACAAAATGAAAGGAATTACAACAATTAGGTGATTTGTGGGGCAATAATGGCCAGTAACACGTATATACAAATAGAAAACATAATGCAAATGCAAGTATATAGTGCAAAAAATATGTCTTTTGCAATAAAAGATATAAAATTATACCTTTTACAGTAAAGGATATAAAATTATACCTTTTACAATAAAAGATATACTTCAAACAAAGAATGCTGTTTTACAATAAAAATATAAAATATGCTGGATGAGGTCCCCAGAAAGTCAAACGACATTGTGGAATCTTCCACAACAAACCAGCCTTACCTCTTTTTAGGAAATGCACTCTTCCTATCTGGTAAGTAACATCCTACTTTCATAAAATTATAACAAGTATTCATTGGTCAATCTTGCTTGCTTGATTGGTCAGTTCCGACCAATCAAATGGTCTGCACGCGACCAATCTGTTTTTCCCGCGTTCTCCGTTTGAGCCTCCCACGTGGTACACGACAATTATATAAACCCAACACGGGTAAACTTCCTCGAGTTTTTCTTTTCATTCATCTCTCGCACGTCTCATTCCTTGCTACCAAGTGCCAAGATGTAACCTTCAGGGACTTCCGTCTTAGTCATTGGTGGCCAGACGTTAAAGATAATTACCAACATTCACGAACTCTGAAATCACTCCTGAACTTTTACCAACTTTACAACTCACAATTCCAAACTTTCTTAATATGAACTCCGCTACAACTAATAACCTAATCAAAGGGACACGACTCTGTCCTACCTTTTCAGTTCGCATGTATGTACATCAAACATTAATAAATCTAATTGTTGTTTTGAAATCATTCAGTTCAGTTTTGTATTTTATTCTATGAGCTATTTACGTCAAGTATGAATTGCATTGCGTTCACGCATTGTCCTTAATCTCATCTTTCCTAGCCCAAGTTAAATATTGGTAACTCAATCACTACAACGATGATAATACAACCGCTACATATTTATTTAGTGATTCCGTCGGGAATAAACAATAATGGTACCCCTATCGCTACAACAACAAATATAGAAAAGTGAAAGGTTCTACTTCTTTGAATGCTTTTTTCAAGCAATAGGTACAATGTCCGTAGCGACCTTTCTTGATAACAGTGAGTGAAGAAACGATATCTCACCAGTCCTTGAATTTACTTAGAGGAAGGAGCGGCCTTGATTTTATTTTTGTTTCAATCCTCGGCTGGCGTTATCAAATTTCTTCTATGTCGTTGTTCTTGACCGGAGTGACATGGATTCAACCAGCAGCTGAAGATGTCATCTCTTCACTTCGATTCAACTGAATTCTTTTCTTTTATACAACAAGACCGGCTCCAGATTGTGTCTCGGGATTTGGAGCGAAGCCCTCTGATTGGTACTGAAATAAATCACACGCCGCTATTTTTTCACAAATCGGAAGGACGCAAATATTTTTTGAAAGTCAATATTTTTAAGCTGGAGCCCAAACTACGTCTTCTTTCTCTCTGAAAGCAGACGATATATGCTCAATCAGCTTAAATTTCTTATAAATGAAAGAACTGACGTCTAAATTCACCGTCGTCCCTGCCGTACGCCAATAGCTTGGGGGCAGAATCTCCGTCTGATACCCAATCAGCCGGGTTTCAATTCCGGCTCGAAGTAATCGGATGTTTAGCCACACTGATGAGCTGCGAAACAGTTTGTCTGTGGATGACAATGCTGTATCTGTCAACGACGAAATTATTCGTAGACCCACCAATTTTTATCCATCTCTCAGAATCTAATGCTTGTATGATGGCAGGTTTTTCTATATCTTAAAAAAGGAATATATATTTATTAGGTTGGTGCAAAAATAATATCGTTTTTTGACGTATTTTTTAACGTCTAAAAACGATATTATTTTTTGCACCAACCTAATATGTATTTGATACATAATTGTGGTACAAGGCCAAAGGGGAAGTAGGTTAAAGGTTGATTATCATTAATTATCCTAGTCCTAATTATTTATTACTCTTCACTGATAAATTATTAAATAAAAGTACAATTGTGTTTATTAAAAAAAAATAAAACTGGGGATATGGGAAAAACAAAACAAAAAACAAAAAACCAAGACGTTTTACGTCTTTTTTCTAAATCTTGAAAACTTGAAAAACTTTTTACGATATTAAAAGAAAAATAACTTGTTTTCGTTTATATACCCTCTGTTTTATTTAAAAAGAAAAACAAAAACACATTGTACTTTTAATTCATAATTTATCAATTTTTAAAAAATATTTATTTCAATTCCAACAAGTGAAGACTAAGAGTAATGCCACATTAACACTGTTCGTTTTTCTTTTAACAATGTAAAAAATGCAATCGAACGTCTTAAAATTATTTTGTTTTACGTAGTTGAAGTTATTATTAGCAAGCTAGTAGACTAAGAATTAAAAGTCTGATAAAATTAATTTCACTTTTAAAAATTGAAATAAATGTTATCATACTTTAAATTCTGAGTCTATTTTGTTTGCTTAATAAAACTTAAAATGTCTAAACAAAAAATAAAACATTTCATTGTTTTACTACCGTAAAAACTTGTAAATTGAAAAAGTGAAAAAATGCCTATTTTTGGACTTTAAAGTTTCTGTACTTAAAAAATATATATTAATTTTCAGGTTTCTTTTAAATTTCCGTTCGATATTTCTGGAAAAAATTGGAATGCATGTGAATGTGATATCCTTAAAGCATTGGAATTATTTCATTTTATTTATGTATCTATTTTATAATTTATGAAAAGTAACGGTCTGTGTTAAAGCTAGGCCTATGATAAAAAAAAATTGCTTCACTTATTTATTTAACTTTTTTTATCCCTAACAGTTCGCAGACATGAAAAATTAAAATCAAAGAATTGACGCCAAAATTTGGACTTCTCACATAGGTGTGAAAAAACCGCGGATTCATTAAATTCATTTAATCCAACTCCATATCAAGTCCTTTAAAATTAAAATATTTTTCACACCTTTTTCTCACATCTTGTAAGTGGGCTTTATCCCTATCAGCTGACAGCGCGTTTTTGGAGACATTTTTTTTGTTTTTATTGCTGGCTGGCTGGCTTTCAGGCAGCGATATTAAAGACAAATTGGCTTCATTGGAATCTTATCTTCTTCCTTATTGTTGCTTTTTTTTTTTAAATTATTGAAATTATGTTTATCTTAAGTTTTTTTCTTTTCTGAAAACTCACCGCGGACCAAAAGTGCCACCCAGAGTGGACCGCAAACTCAGCCCCCACTCCAGTTACACCACTGTGTTGTTCTAACTTACAACAAAGTTAGGTGTACTCATACAAATGAAAACGGTAGACAAGACCTCAGAATATCTGTAAGGCAATATCCACCACTAAAATTAGCAAACTTTATTTATTTGTTAATACATTAATGTAAGTATGAAACTTTTAATAGAAAATATTTGATTTATGGTCATTGATTTTCCACGCATTCTATTCTATGCAAGACCCAATTTTTTTATTTTACTATTTATTATTAATGGTAAGTAAACATACATTAAAGCTGATTTTAGTTAATTAACCAACAATGTCACAGGAGACAGCGAAAAATTCAAGAATTTCAAAACAAACTTAATTTTAATTGAAAATTGAAATAAAATATCTTTTAAAACTTTATCTTTCAGCTTATTTTTGAGAGCACAATATAGTTTCTCTTTTTGCCATATTTCACAAATTCACAAAAATACTTTCTCAAAACATTTTGCAAAACAAATATTAGAAAAGAAATATTTACGTAAAATTTTATCTATTACTGAGTTAAAATTGTTCTTCATTTATTTTTATCAACTGTCAGTTATTAGATTTTTTAAAATCGGTATGCTCAACTTTCTTTAGTGTTAAACCAATAAAATACAGTTAAGAAATGTTTCACAAAGGTCTTCGTTAAACTTATAATCTATAAATAAATAAAATTTGTCGAATTTGTATAATGTGTTAATGTTTTCTATTTAAACATTCGTTCTAACTGATTTTTATAAAACTTTGTGAACAATGGATCTGTTGAAAAGAAAATAAACTCAGTATACTGCTAGAATTTTGTTTGGGGTGGAGGTTGATGGGTAGGGGGCGCCATTCACAATCCTCATCCTAGGCGCTACCTCTGCACGTCACTGACACAAGAGAAGATGTAGCTACATAGGTTCCCGAAGCCCCCATCACCACCTACGCGTGTTGAAAGAAATATGTGATGGCGACCTTAAATGAATCATTTCCAACAACAAGTGAATTTTCGTTGCGCATCAAAGTCTTTTCTAAACCACAGATTTTTTTCTGTGGACCAACGACGCAAAGACTTTTAACTCATCTAAAGACTATATTGACTCTTCTGAATTCATGTACATATGTTTGTAAATACAAGTGATTTATTTAACAGGCACACTCGTGTTTTCTTATCTTTATCTTTTATTATTGTTTGGGGATTCGGATGTTCGAATTTTTTATATAGAAAAACCTGGACGACAGAATTTCCTACAGAGTTGCCAAATTTTAAGGGTTGGCAACCAGAGAAGTCATTACCATCTCCATCCAAATCTACTAAAAATCGTTGTTTACTTTATAGCTTTGAAAATAGCGTACTTTTCTTTGATTATCAGGCGCTTTATTTCATCTGTTTTTTCCTGTAACAATAAGGAAGGTATGCACACGCATAGGCATACAAATACACAACTGCACACGTAGTTATGCATGCACATTAACTTGCGTACATCCACGTGACTTACTCTAAAGATTATGAAAAAGATAAGTTTCGTTAATAATACGTAAACAATTCGGAAGACATGACGTCATTTACAGGATTTTAAAAAAAATGACAATTTGTCACAATTCACTGCGTGAGAAAAGGATAATATTTTTATCTGAAAAAAATAATTGTCAACTTTTCTTCTTTGCTGCTAAGAAATAATAATAATAATAATAATCACGTTGATTATCATTAGTTTTAATTTGTCAAAATCGAATTCGTATATTAAACACTAAACAGAAATCTCAGCCTAAGTTTTCACCATAAAACACTTACTTAATATTTTATCTAGTAAAGATCCGTTTCGAATAATATATATAATCCATTTCTTTGAGTTTAATCTGATCCTCTCTGTTCGGTCATTTCCTGAAGGAAAAAAAAAACATTTGTTCGTTTTAAAGCAAGGGAAAAATGGGCGAGAGGAAGAATGAGCAGGAAGAAGTAACGGTGACAGCGGACGCCGAGAAGACGTCGGCGGTTTCAAATATCTCAATGTCGTACGCCCTTCCACTACACTCAGACATGCAAGCCGAGATGAAAACGGAAGTATTAGAGACATGCATCGTGGCTTGCGAGAAGTTTCCCGAAAACCTGGATGCTGCTGCTCGGTTGATCAAAAGCGAGATGGAAAATAAATTCTGTGGACATTGGCATGTGGTGGTCGGTGAAGCGTTTGGATTCCAAGTGTCTCATGAGATAAGAAAAATACTTTACACATATTTTGGAGGTAACATCGCCATCTTGATTTGGTGCTTGTGAAGCAGAAGGCATAGCAAAAAAAAAAAAAAAAATGAAATAAAGTTATAATAAAAGAAACAAAAAAGCTGAAATAAAATCTAAATAAATAAAATGCCATTTTGTTAAGGTCTGTTTGTCTATAATAATTAAAAAAAAAACTAACTTAATCGGACACATTGGAGGTAAGGAATGATGTTCGAACTCACAAGAGTAGTAGTAATAGTGTGCACCAAACATCACTGAGTCGTCACCTTCATCCCTTGCTGGCTATGATAGTCACTTCTCTGGTTGTGAAGCAGCCCTGTCACGTTCCTTCGGCTGAATTGGATAGTAACGCTCTGAATACGGTCTGTTTTCTTTGCTTCCGTTTATTCAATCACCTGTTTTTTTTTTTTTAGGATCAATGGTTAGCGAAATTGCACGAAAGAAAGACAAAAGTCTCAACTAGTTTTACCTGGCATTTATTCTGCACACTGATCTAATTCGTCAATACGGTGACCAGAATAGTGGAAAAAGGTGTATTTCTTTGTCTTGACGCCTGGGACTGAGTTGAAACGACACAACCAAACGTATCAAATAAGACACAAAAGCTCATATATCTACTTTATGTTTATTGTTAAAAGATCCTGACTGACGAAAGTCTTTTGTTTTAAACAATAGACAATATTATTATCAGAGATAACGACGTGAAGGGAGTTAAGTCTATTGGGATTAACTCCTTGCTTGGTAAGTGAAATCAACACCAGACAAATTGAAAAGGAACAATGCAGCAAAACCAAAGGCAATTGTAATGCTCGAAGTTTTAGATGATTTCGGCATCGACAAAATTACAAACGCAATAAATAGAATATACGAGAAGATACCGGAAGATCTAAGTAGATGCATTTTCATAGCACTGTCCAAGGAGCCAAGTGTAAACAAATACGAACAATCAGCCTATAAGAAAACGTATCATTCAAATTCTGATGAATAGAGCGCGTAGCTGAATTAGGCCCGAAATAGAGCAAGAACAGTGCGGTTTCGTTAAAGACACTGAAACGAGAAATGCGATATTTATGCTCAGAATAATACCAGAAAGAGCAATACAAATGCAAAAGGATGTACACCTATGCCAATGCATTTGATATAGTAAGTCGCAAAGAACTGTTTGAACAGTAAGTGTGATTCATTTGGGAAGAACATTAGAATGTCTTAGATATTAGATTAGATAAGACATGAGTTATTCCTAGACACTATGTAAAACGGTCTGGTTGAGCGAATCGCTGGTTCGAAGGCATAACACTAAAGGACTATTGTGCCAGACCACTTCGGTCTGGGACAATAGTCCTCTTCTCTTTCTCTTTCTGCTACATCTTTATATGACTGACTCATCTTGTAATCAGTCCCTATATTTATCGGAGCACGTTTCTTTCGTGCGTCGGTTTGCCAGTTGATTTGCATAGTAACAGGATCAAGCTAGAATGGAAATGTTGTATTAGAAGACAACAGCATTCCTTTAGTGAATATTAGCCAAGATCCAACCGAGCATCTCAATTGTCATTTTTCTAGCGGTGAGTCAATTTTACTTGTTTAATTTGATCCTAATTGTTAAAGCCCTGTAAAATCACGAGTTCAAATCCAGACAATTCTAGCTGCTAAATGAATTTAGTATAATTAAATGCTTTATGCAATTAATTATTTTAACCTTATCCTTTACTATATCTATAATTTGTAATTCACATCAATTCGCCTTCTTGTGTCGTCCATCTAAGTAAAAAGAAAGTAAACTAAAATACAAAACAGAAAGAAACATAATCTCTCTTCTCAGTTTCTTCTCGCCAACTATCCTTTCAAAAACCTAGTTGAGAACGCCTTTCTCCAAAACGCTGGTGTCGATCTCGATCGTTCTTTTATTTCTGATAAATCAACCTCAACTGGTTAATGTGAAGTTCAGATTCGAATCGTATCGAAATCAACTCCGCCTACGGCAGCAAACAATGCACGATGCCACGCGGATTCCTTTCGTGGCGGGTGAACGATGGCTTCGCTCGGTAACTCCTTCGTTACAATATCCATAATTTGTAACTCGCATCAATTCGCCTTCTTGTGTCGTCCATCTTCGGTATTCGTTGGCAAGAGATTCAAATTAGACTTTTTTTATTACTTAATATGAAATACAGCAATAAAACCAAACTGTATTTGCATGCAACGAAAACAATACGTTTTTTCAGTTGAAAATCCTATTTTAGTATTCAAGTTTAGTTTTCATAGTCCTTAATAGTAAGTCGCAATTCATTCATTCGTATCCACAGAACATTTTTTATCTTCAATGTTTAAAAGTATTTCTATTCACCTTTTTCTTTCTTTTTTTTTTAAACTGACTATTGTTTTCCGGTTTTTTAGTGTCTTTTTTAGAGAGTTCCACATTGATTCTTAGGCACTCGTCTTTGGCGTCGTCGTCAGCCTTAATTGTTCTTTTTCATCCAGATGTTCAGGAATTTATCCTACAACCTAGCCTCTAACGCGCCGTTACATCTTCATCCTCTCAATCCGCTCAACTTCCGCATGCCTCTGCACAAGAGTGGGTTACTGTGGGCGTTTTCCTCTTTTCATCCAAGTTTTCCGTAAAGCTACTGATACCAATATCAACGCCTACTGTAACGATGACGACAATCCCATTCAAAGACGAATAGACCACAATATACCTTGTTCATTCATTCTGCATTGGTCCTTAGTTTTTAACTTGTCCGATAGTTGCTGCAGGTCTATTTGTTTCATAGGGCCTATCAGTTCGGGGATCTCATGAGTGTCCACACGAGGGAAGTAATTTCTCAGAGGGTCCTATATAACAGACCAGTTATTTGCGGTTACGTTAGCCAATGCCGAGTAATTTGCCTCAAACCTTTCCTGTGCCTGATAATAAGAGCAGGGGAGTTATTGTTTTATCAAATATCAGACATACTACAGGTAGTTCTGATATAACTTGTGGCGGTGTTAGCAAGTTTACTATTTCTGTTGATTTTGACTACAGACTGTTGTGAGGTGGAGCCACCGTCCATACCCCAGGGATATGCTTACAGTACTTCCCTTGACCTGGTAGTCTTTTTTTTAATTGCTCCCTGGTCGTTTTCCTTTTTTTTTCCATTTGCACCCAAGGTCTCAGGAATGTTCTCATTAACATCACTATAATTGCTCCAGCTACTTAAGTACTCACAAACGCCTTTCTTACGGACGCACTCATTTATCTGTAATGACCAAAGCGCCTTTTATCTGGTACTTTTTTTTATTTTTTTTTTATTCAACTCTTAATTCATTTCAAGGACCTTTCACTCTCTTAGATGGCGGTAATCGATCTTTTTTTTCTCCTATTTCAGTACCGACTTCTTCTTCTACTTCATTCGCTCTACCTATCTGGTGATCCACGTACATTTCCTTCTAACATACAATTCTTGTTAATTGTTGCATTACTCAGGTTTTTCTTTTTACCATTTTATTTGTTCGCTTCTTTTTTCTTTCTCTCAGCCCATCCATCCAAATATCTGCGAACGCATCAGTCTACCTTTCCTTCTATCCTTCATTCTTTGTAATTAAGAGCTTATCGAGCTCTTTTCCCAATCTATCTTTCCTTCTAGTCGTCAGCTCTGTTTAATTTTTGTCTCACACAATGTAAACCTCATCCGGGCACCCGATTTTACTTTCTTCAACATATTGCTGCACTTGTTAGACTTTTAGTCGAGAATATCAGGCGATTTCTAATTCGAGTCTGGTTCGTTACAATTATTTACATGTAAATATCCTTGAGAAAGTTATAATTCCATGCACTCATCTTCCCAGCTATGGGTTAAATTGTTTGACTTATAGCTGTAAGACTAATTCTTATTCTCAAATAATTTCTAATGTAATATTCACTCGCAAAAATGAATTATTCTTACATTCTAAAATATATTTCACCTTTAAATATCACACAAAGTGTCGATAAACCGTAAAAATTAGTCAAAGTGTATACATTCATATGTATTTCTCAGAAATATTTTCATTTCTTACACACGGCTCTATTTCATTAATAATCTTTTTACTCCTTCATTGCAAAGTTTAACTAATAAACTGTTAGTGCACGGGAAGTTTAACCCCCTAAAGACACTCGAATTGGTCATACCCACGGGCACAAACCGTTCATTCGATCCAGACACCACGGAGAAACAATCCATACCACATTTCACTACCATATCTACTGATTCGCTTCTGCGGACAGCTTTTGCTTCATATGTTTTTCTTCTTTTTTTTTTAAGCTGGATGAAGTAACTTGTCTCTAGCATTCCTTGTTTACCAAGAGATATCTCCGTTCAATCCAATTCTCAATGATATTTCTTTCATTCCGATTATCCGATTTTATAATAGCTCCTCTCACTACGGCTCCAGCTAATAATCCGTTGGCAATTCTGTTTATAAAGGCAACAGTTAGAAAGAAACATTCGGGCGAAATAGAGTATCATTCCTTACCATTCCCCCTCCTTGTGATATTCGGAACTCCAAGCACTTTTAAGCGGACTACACCATTTTAATTTAAATTTAAATAACTATCATATCGTTCAGGTGAGAAACCTTATTTAACGTGACATCCCTGCCTCATCAGCACTACTAACCCAGTGGATCTTATCAAGTAGTTTGCAATTCAATAGGGACTTTTAACCCCGTGGCCAAATATATACAGTCTCTTCCCAGATTTCATTTTCTTTTGACTCTTTTGGTATCTTATTTTTCTTTTGTAAATTTTTTAATTGTTCCGAAGTTCAGAAATTTCGAGGCTGAAGTATCTACGAAACTAGGCATCTAAACCCCGAAGTAAGGAAAATATTCATTTTTGTTCACATTCGCAATTCAGATCCGCGTATTTTCTATGAGGTTCACCCGTAATCTGACTGTATTTTATCTTTAGAACGAACTGTTAGATTCATAAAGTACATTATGTTTTAATTGACGATATCAATCAGTTTAAGTTATCCTTTGGAAATACGAGGCGTTACTTGAAATCCCGTATAACACAACTTGCTCATAAACATTTCAGATCACTTAGTCGTTACGTTTGTATTGAAATTTTAAACAAAGGCCATAAATCTTTCCTAACACATTAACTTCACCAACTTTTCTGTATCACTGACCTGTTTTCGATATCACATAAAACTCCTTATATGGGCATGTACGAGTCCTGTAAATCGGATATGAATCACCTCATATTCTTGACAAATTTTCTGGTTCTTTCTTTAAATTTGTGTCACGATCTTGAATTTATTTTACCCCAAATCCGTTTTATAATAAAAATCTGTTTGCCAGAAAATTCTATTTTTTGTAAATTACGACATTTCGAAACACCGTTTAAAATAGCAGTCAGGAAATTGTATTATTATTATTATTATTATTATTATTATTATTATTATTTAATACAACAGTTTTTTGTTTTTTGCAACAAATGAATATTTTTATGTATGTCTTTTATCATTTCACCAAAAGCAAGGTAATAAAGCCACTAAAATGCAAGGGATTAATGAGATTGAAAGAAACTGTTATTGAGTAGAAGTAATAATCAAAGAACAGGAATTAACAAGACAGAAGATGAGGAGTGACGTTGCATTTAAATTTTTGAAGATTTTCGTTAATGGAACAGCAAGAAACTAAAAGAGTTCCACAAGCGAGATATGTGAAAGACAAAAAAATTAGAGTAGAACTTACAATTACATATTGCAATTTTAACGGTCAAAAGATGAGACCTAGCTGCCAATCCAGTACTACGCTTAATTTCATGAAGTCGAGGTACCAAAGAGGAAAGCTCATCAGAAGTATTCTCATGAACATATTAATAGAGAAGGCACGGGGAGGCCAAATTATAGCGGTGGAAAATGGAAAGATGCTTTATGAATTTCCTATTCTTTAAAAGTTACACTTTTATAGCAAGGTTTTATGGAAACTTCAAAGAAAGCTAAGCGTTATTTGGGGGGGGGGATGGGTCTAATATTAAATTATGTCCCTTTACAGCGTAAAATCTATTTGGGTTTTTTGGGTTTTACGTTGTAAGGGCGATAATAAAATCCATTATTTTATTATCTCCCTTAGATCTGTTGCGATTGTACACTGTCTAGTTTCAGATTCTAGTCAAAAAGCCGATAAATTTTGTCTTCGTGTGAGACACAGCATAAAGTGTACCCAGTTTCAATAACTTCAGGGTATAATTTCCACTTTGTATTAAAGCTGTTAGGATTAGTGAAAAATCATCCACTCCTTCAGCAATGATCGGAAAATGTTTTGCAACAACTCTTTATACATTTGTGTGGGGCATATTGAACTGAGTGTGCGTCGTATTTTCCCTCCTAAGTTAGTTAAATAAATGCCATCGCTTCGTTCAGAATTGTATTTGTAAATTAATAATATTCCAGAGATCACAAAGAAAGTCCAACGCACTTATACAACGTATCAACGAGATCAACTTGGAAAGGTGCATCAAGCTGTGAAGAAGCGCCAGAGGTTCTTTGCGATATTTATCAGAAACTTTGGACTAAACGAACAGAATCAAGGGTATACTATAAACAAATAGTATATGTTTATTTATTTGACTTTTAGTGAAGCTTTTGTAGTAGTCAGGAGGTTGGTTATTTTGGAAACTTGCTGTGAACGTCAATCTTCTGTGTTTCCTCTGCGGAAAATATCTTAAACAGATGACGGCTTAGTTTCTTCAACGCGACAGGTTTGAATGGTTTATTTGGCAGTCCTTTCTCTTGCTGATGTCTACCGGTTGTCTTTTTATACACACTTAAGAAAGGCTTCAAACTACTTGGTACAAAGCTTGGTTTCGGCTAACGTCAAAAGTCTCTTTGTGTTTTTGATTGGCATTCCTTCCTTTTTTTTCTTTTTTTTTTTATAACGGAACTTATTTTGGTAGATTTCTTGTCCCAGTAACTAGACCAATCTTTCATTTCGTAGCCGTTGCTAAGTCTTTTCTTCTTCCTCTTATCTGAGTGTTGCCTTCTCATTAGTTGAAAGAGAAGTAGAGAGAGAAGGGTAGAAAGACAGAGACAGATATTGGGTTTTAAAGGAAAGCAAATGCTTTATTTTAATTTGAATTCTTTTTTTATATTCTTTTTTTTATATTTTATTTTTACATTTACGCAAGTCCTATATTACTAGGCAAAGTTTAATAAATAAAATAAAAATATTTCTTAAATACCGTGAAAAGTATCATCTACTTATCTTCTTAGCACCTCATTAACATTGGCATTCGTAAGAACAAGTCAGTAAACTGATTTCGTTTCTGAAACCAGATACTTGGCTAAGCAAAAGAAAAGATCAAAGACCCTGTACCAAAACGAAGGAGAATCCAACACTCACTCGTCGTACTCCTAGACCGCCTATTGACCTCAATATAAATCCAGAAAAAAGAGACTCAAGGTAAAGTTTTCTCTACCCTTTCGCTAATAAGCGGGACATGTTGATTCACATATCTAGCCACCAAATTTAACAAGACATCATTAGAATTTCTGGGACATATTTGGAAACGAAGGCATTAATGCAAACAAAATAAAAACAATACTGTAGTTTTCATATCCCCCCCACCACCAAAGAAACCAAAAACAAAAAGCAAAAACGCATCATAGGTTGGCAGCCTCCTATCAATGACTTAATTTTTGTGGAGCACATTTCATCGCAACATCTAGCCACCAAATTTAACAAGACATCATAGAATTTCTGGGACATTTCACGTGAACTACGACAACTCCGCAAAAAGAACACAACGCCATTTAAGACACTCCAGAAACGCAAAACATCTTTAAGCAAAGCATGTATTCTAGCTTACTTTGAACCAAATAAGCCAACAGAAATCTTGACGTTGACGATGTTATTACAGAAACAGCAAATGACCCTACGCTCACAGCTGCAATTCCAGCGATCTTCGCTAACGAATGGAAAACAGACGACCATAATATCGATCGGTTAACATTCTAAAAAGAATGTTCTTATACCAATCTGAACTATCGCTTGCACATAATGCAACCATCATCATAAAAGTCACTACATAGTCCTTCCAAAGACACTCCAAACACAAGCTATTACCGCACATGAAGGAATTGTGAAAACAACAGCAACCCTCCTACGTGAGAAAGTGTTGTTCAAATGAATACAATCTATGGTAGAACATGCCATTAAAAACTGATACTCCTGCGAAATCTTTACAACGATTCCGACCAGAGAATCCCTCAGAATGACACCACTTCTTTCAGCTCTATGTTCAGAAATCAGTGCCGCCTTTGGACACCTCCCAAACCGTCAGTACATTCTTAGACGAATATTCTTGTTTATAAATTTTTTTAACCCCCTTACTAAATCTAAGTTCTTGGGCCAAACACAAAAACCTAGTTAGTAGGAATAGAAAGGAAAAGGAAAACTCGTACCTCTCTTCTCCTTGAGGTTAAAATAGGCGCAAATAAAAAAATAAGACTCAACCACTGCTTAAACTTTTAAAGAAAAAACATTTATTAGACAAGTAAAGAAAAAAAGGTACAAATACAAAATTTGCATACAGTTTCCTTTTGTGCGCCTATTAAGGCGGGATAACAATTTCTAATAAAAACTATTATCATCGAATATGGGAAAAATTACGATTTCAGTTTAGAAAAAGACAAAGATTTTGAAAAAAATGAAAGAGAAAGCAATTCAAGATGGCAGAAAAAAAAGATGCAACCACCTTTCAGAAAAAGTGAAAACACCTACTTTTACTTGCTCCATGGGTGTTCTTGGGACATATAGTCACGCTAGAAAAGTTCCCTTTAAATTCACACTGCTAGTGCTTGGGAAAATTTCTTTGAATTCTTTTCGTTCTTTATTGGAGAATTTTCACTTGTGAACTTCTAGGCTCTCTGCAGCTGACTGGTGACTGGTGCCTTCTTGATGCTCTCTTTTTGATGTCAAATATATTCTGCTCCTTGATATTAATTTTACCTTGTCTCCTTGCTGTCAAAATGTCTTCTCCTCTTATCTACTGACCTGAGTTCTATATATTCGGAAAAATAGGTTCCCAAGCCACCCACCCTTTCGGATTTTTACAAGGGCTTGAAGCCACGTCTCTCATTGATTAGTATAAACGAAAAAATAATTTTTTATAAACTATAAATGGATCCTTCACTATTTTGGCGGTTTATAACTGCTGAGCGGAAAAAAACATACAATTTTTCACACAAACTGTCTGATGTTCATAAAAATACACAACTCTCTCAAAAGAACGTGTACTAAAAACAATCTAGACGCTTAAACATTTATTCAAGACTAACATTTTTAAAGTAGTAAAATAAATTTTTTATATGTTACGCAGTAGTTGAATTTACCCCGTAGAGAAGTTTCATAGCCCGGATCTTCGAAAAAAATTAGTATTCCAGAATCACTTAAAACAGACAACGTCCCGCCTTTCAATAGTCAAGAATTTAAAACTTATATTCTGAATACTGGGTTCAAACACAGGAAGATTACCCCGCTATGGCCTCAGGCCAACGCAGAATCGGAACGCTATATGCGAACAGTTAAAAAAAATCGATCAAGGCCGCATTCACCCAAGGATTAAACTGGCAGCAAGAGCTCTGTAAATTCTTTCTAAATTTGAGGACAACCTCTCACTCTTTAGGTGACATTCAATCAGACGAAGCATAAAGAACAGACTTCCTCCCATAACTAATCTTCTAGCAAAAGACGCCAACACCACGCAGTATGACGCTCAAAGTAAAAACTGAAATGAAGAAATACGCTGACAATTAAGGTAGACATTAAATTTAATAACCTCCATGTTGTTGATTCAGTTATCATTAAAGATACAACGATGTTCAAATCTTTAACTCCTTATCATCAAATGATAATTGTGCAACAGAAACGATCGATGATCACTGTCAAACAAGGGAGCCACTCTATCAGCAGAAACAGCAGTTTATTTTTTTTAAAAGTAGCTCAGACAACCAAACTTTGCTAGAAGCAATGACATACAATCCATTTCTGATGACCATGAACCAACTATCGACACATCGCCATATGCATTAAACTCTACACGAGCATAACCAAGAGTACACAATAACCACTAAGACGATCTGAACGGGAAAGACATCTATATAAAAAACTACAATTCTATGTTTTCTAACTTATTGAAGTACTATCTTAATCAATTTATTAAAAAAAAGAAGCTTTCTAAAGAAGGGGAAGATGTAATGTAAACAAATGCAAGGAGCATAATCCTTCAGGGAGCATGCGCAGTGGCGTGAGATTTGAATGGAGCCTCGAGAGAAGAACAAGAGTTAAAGGGCATGTGGGGACCTTAGACAGATATTCCAGGAAGTCAGCAGAGCGATAAAGACATATATAATGAAGCTCCTGTCTTGTTTATTTCTTTTCATGTAGCTACGGATTTGAGTTTCCAGAAGAATCCTAAAGACATAGTAAAAATGTATTTCTTGATGCATCTGAAGCAACGACTTTTTATCATGAGGAAATATTTCCATTCTTGAACATTGAAAACTGTTTACTTTTGCAGTAAGTAGAATTAGACCTAAAATAATAGCATTCTAAAACAAATGGATAAAAGAAATCAAGCTTCCTAAGATGCGTACTACTCGGAAGAAGTTAGCACCATTGGTTTTTTGTGCTTGAATATGAAACAAGTCAAGCCTTTAAAAATGTTGAAATTAAAAGTAACTATCAGAAGCGAATTAGCTAAACCCTTTACACAGCTAAAATACGTAGTACGGAAGAACAAACGAAACAACAACTATCGCCGGCGGTGGCGGTGGCGGCGGCGAGGTGAAAAGAAAAGACAAGTTTTGTTAAGATAACATCTTTTGCAGATATAGAGATTGTGTAAATATGGGAGATTTCAATCTTTTTCTTTTTTCATAGGAGTGTTTCGCCAATGATTGTTCTTGTTCATTTTCAGAGTTTATATATTTACTCTCGCTTTAGTTTCTTTTACTTTGACATGATACCTTCACTTTCAAGATCACTATACTTCATCGCTATCATGTTGCAATCTAACTTGATCTGCATACGTTAATATCCTATTCCCATTTTTTTTTTCTATCATCATAATGTTCTGTCCACTTTGTATCATGAATCTTGCTTCTAACAGATCCGTAATTTTGCTCTATTAAATTTTCCAATTAATTCTTGTTGCTGAACAAACTCAACATACTCTGTTCTAGTGACAACTTTCCTAATTGTAAATGCATTAGTGTCATTTGACAGTTCTCCTCATTTTGACGGTTGTTTGCCAATTTCATTTCGATCAAATCCTCTTCAACTGACTGGTTTTCAGATCCCAGTTTCTCAAATTCACAATATTTAGCGGTCTTTTTAAACGAATAACATATTCGATAACTAGTTCATTCACTTTCTCAGAAATATTAATAAACTTAACTCTCTCTGTATTCACTAGTTTTTTCTTATGTGCTATGTTTTTCACTATCGTCAAACATCATTTCCTCCAACTGTCTTGGGTGTGTAATAATAATAATAATAATTTCATAATAAACTAACAACCAGCAGTTGCCAACAAGAGGTCCGTTATTTGGTCTTCTCCTCCAATTGATTTTGAATCATTTAGCTTTTTTGTTCTAGTAATCTAAGCCACGCTTGTGCGTATTCATAATTATCAAGTGATAATTGTTTGTTCGGTTCGTTAGATCTCGGCGACGACATTGTTGTGTAGTGTTACCTACTCTCAGGAAGTAGTAGGCACTCATCTCCCACATAGGTAATAGCCGTCAGTAACTATTTATAGTCTTTGTGACTTTATATGTTCACTCATTTACCCAATCACATATTCATTAATAATTAAAGTAACCGATGAAATTGTTATTGTGGAATTATTATTTTCATATATTTTTTATTCTAACATTGAACATTCCAAAAACAATTTTCTTCAGTCGGTAAACAGTAGACCACTTCTTAGACTAAATAGAAATAGAAATTGGCAAGAAATACATATAGATCTCCTAACTAATGAAATATTCCAACTGAAAATGACCGTGAAAGAAAAGATAGGAAGCCACACACGATAAAGGTATGTTTCTATCTACCACTATAAGAAGCGTGCTGAAATTGACTTGATATAAGGTATGTATAAACTGTTTTTATGATTATTTTTTTCAGGCAGTTCATTTCTCTGTGTCTTTCCTTTCATCTTGCTAATGCCTATATCAAAACTTGGTGAGTAGAAAAGACCGATATATATCCTTACCTTTTTCAAGTACCACAGCAAAAAGGTTTATCTCAGTCGTGAATTTGAAAACATAATTTCAACGAGCGTTGCGAAGCTTTCACAGGCCGTTTGCTGGAAGAAGTCTTGATTATTTTCTTTGATGATATTTTGTTAAAGGCTTTTAATTTTGAGTTCCTAACGCGTTCTTTTTCTTATGAAAAAGTCGCCAATAAGGGACCGTTCGAGAAATAAGAGCCATTGATTTAACTCAATTTTTCTTTCAAGGTGACGTTGTCATAATTAGTTGAATGAACACAATCCTTCACGTCGGATGACGCCTCAATTTTCTTGGTTTTAAGTTGTTTATTTTATCATTCTAACTAAACCCTGGGAGTGTATTCCCAGCGATGAACATTAGGGGAGGTCTATTTTGGAATCATGGTATTGCACTCAATTTGAAAGTTGGAGTTTTACATAATAAATAATGACATAAAATATTTTTCCCAAATCTTTACCATTTCTTTTTGAGGAAATGAGTTTAAAGATTACATTTAAGTTCAAACAAAATCGTAGCGTCGGGATTTAATTCAGCGAAAGCCTTATATACCACAGCCTTATAAAATTACAGAAACTTTACAAATTGTATATGGGCAAGATGCATGGCACAAGTACATTATTACTAAATCATTGTGCCATCAAATAAAACCTTCGGTCACTTCAAAGAGAAATTATGCTAAACGATTTAGTTATATTATACAGTGCAGTAGTTTTAGTGTGATTTTCAATAAACAATGCAAATTTAAAACATTTTGTCATATAATTTGTGCCCAGCAGTATTATGATGTTGTATATACTTTTAGCTATTTTTTGTTTTTATTAATTATGATCTAGCAAATGATTTAACAAATCTTATTCGTTGAGTAGCCTTTTTTGTAATCTTTTACATTTTTTTTTTACATTTTTTACTTATCTATTACAGTAAAAAATACATATTTTGCATGTGGCGATTCATAATTAGAATTCTAGATTGAATATATTTTCCTTTCAATGTATTTTAATCTTGAAATAGTAAAATTTTGAATTCAGTTTGTAAGCATAAACCTGCTGAATCAAGGTACATTATTTTCAGACGATCTTTAAAACTAAACGGTTAAACATTGGTAAGCGCTATGAATGTAATTTTTGATATTAGTACTTATGACATCAAACCTCAGCTTTCACACTGAGTGCAATGTTGATTTTCTAAAAACAGTAAAAAATCAACCTGCCCTAATAAACATATGCAAATTATTCATTTTTGTAACTTACCACAAAGGCCGAACATTTAAAAGCCACGTTTAATATGTCTTTTGTTAAATATCAATCAAGTAAACCAATCTTTAAAATCTTTTGATGAAAGGGCTTTTTACCAACTCCTGGGTTAATCTAGGTTGGAGGCAATGTATGAGAATGGAACAAATACAAGCAGAAAATAAATAAATTTAATTAAAGGGCGTTATATTAAAAAAGAAAGGTAACTGAAATTTTAAGACCGGTATAATATTAGTCAAATGAGATGACCAATAAAGCACATAATTGGTGACCGAAAAAAAGAAAAGGATCTCATCCCTCGCTTTTATGTGGATTTCATCCTACGAGTTCGTTTACTGATGTAGAAGACAAAATAACTGAGAATTCAGAATTTTAGAAACCGAGACCTTTCCCCTTTTTGGAGCAATGGTTAACAAACTTCAAAGACAATTACTACTGTAGTGTGTTTGATACTGTGTCCAAGGGCCCCACAGATGTACCTTTTTTTTTTGTTTTACTAAGTTGAGTAAATAACAGGATATATCACCTCGGTGTTGTGTACCTGGCTGATTGGAGAACACTAAGTTAAGCTTTAGTAAATACCTTAAATCATGTCATTTTGAGGTTTCAACGATTACTTAACTGAAACCCGTGTTGATAAGAATCAGTAATGTCCTCAATAAATATAGAATCACATCAGAGAAGATTTCACCGGTGGAATTGTGTCGACTTTTATTTAAAATTAATTTCATGTGCGAAAGTAAGCGTATATAAGTGACATATAAGTGTAGAGAGATAGATAGAAAGGAGAGCTGAAAAGTTCTCAGCCCAAATAAGAAGTGAATATAAAAAAAAATCAGATAAGAATGAGAATGAAATACATAATCCTATAGATGATAGCTGCGATTTTATTTCGATTAATTTCATCACTTGGTCCATCCTTAAATATAGACAAGAACGGATGATGCTTTTTAGTCCTACATTCCCTTGTGCATATGTGGGTAACGTCGTCGGGCGTCTTTTTTGCAGTTGTTATTACATTAATATTTTGGTGAACTTTCAAATAACGTATTAGTACACCAACTAGTACACCAACTACTTTTTGCACTCTTATGCCACATAATTTGTAGGAAATAATTTCTCTCTGAGTGTGGCATCTTTGATGATATTTTTAGGCCTGCAACTACTTAGATCTAATTCTGTGACAAGATTTTCAGAGCAAAAACATGAAGACCCGTACGAACATCTGAGTTTTCCATGCGCCATACAATTCAATTCAGCGTCTCTCTTACCATTGTGTACTGTTTTTCTCCTGGATCGATAACTAGGCCTTTCTAGACATGGGTGGCTTTTTTCGTCAATTTCGCCTTTTACCTTCAGCCAATTTACCGCATAGGAACTGCTTAGGGATCCTATCGTCCTTCATCCTGACCGCATTTTCACTCCATCGCAACAGGCGCTGACGTACAAGAGACTCTATACTGGTAGACCGACTGC